>CM066332.1:58691160-59304660 GCA_033807585.1 Hydrophis major | reverse complement strand
TGCCAGGGCAGTGAATTGAGGGCCATTATTGGAGACCAGGACATCCGGCAATCCGTGGGTAGCGAATAGCTTATTCAGTTTTTTAATGACCGCCTCCATGGTGGTGCTTTTCATTTTGTGGACCTCGAGCCAGTTAGAATAGGCATCCACGGTTAGAAGGAAAGTGTGTCCTCTTGTGGGTCCCGCAAAATTGATGTGGATACGGGACCAGGGACCACGAGGTGTTTCCCACTGAGTTGGGGGTGTTTTTGGAGGAGCGGAGCGAGTCTCCTGGCACTTGCTGCACGTAGCCACCCAGACCTCTATCTGCTTATCTATGCCTGGCCACCACGCGTAACTCCTTGCCAATGCCTTCATCCGCAGGATGCCTAGATGTCCATCATGCAACATTTTCAAAACTTTATGTTGCAATTTCTCCGGGATGACGACTCTGTCTCCCCACAAGATGCAGCCTTTTTGAGAGAATAGTTCTGTCTGTCGATTTCTGAACGGCCTGAAAGTGTCATTGGGTTCGTTGTCCGGCCAACCTCGTTTCACCCAGCTGAGGACTCGTGCCAAAGAAGAGTCCTTTTTCGTTTCTGAGGCGATGTCCCAAGCGGTCAGCAGTGGTAATTTAAGAGTCTCGATTTGCAATATGGCTAGGGTTGGAGCTGGGTCATCTATGACGTCTGGTAGGGAAGAACGGCTCAAAGCGTTAGTGTGGGGAATGGCTTTCCCCGGGCGGTGTTGCAGTTGGTAATCGTATGCGGCTAAAAACTCCAACCAACGTGTCATTCTTGGTGATAAGATGTGGGGAGTTGGTTTGTTTCCCGCTAAAATGCCAAGTAACGGCTTGTCTGTAATTATGGCAAAGGGTCTCCCATAAACATACTTATGGAAACGTTTAATTGCAGACACAATGGTGAGAGCCTCTTTATCAAATTGGCTATAGTTCCTTTCAGTTTTAGACAAAGTTCTCGAAAAGAACGCAATAGGTGCCTCATCACCGTTTGGCAGGACGTGGCTTAAAATGGCTCCCACTCCAAATGGTGAGGCGTCACAGGTAACCGTTAAGGGTAGAGTCTCGTTGTATTGTATTAATACAGCATCAGAAGTTAAGAGGTCTTTTACTTGTTGAAATGCTCATTCTTCACGCCGTCCCCAGACCCAGGAAGCCTTTTTTTCGAGAAGTCTATGTAGGGGCTCAGCTACAGTCGCCTTCTGGGTTAATGAGTCCCAGGAAGGCTTGGAGTTAATGAGTCCCAGGAAGGCTTGGAGGTCTGTCTTATTTTTAGGTCTTGGGGCATTTTTGATTGCAGCTAGTTTTTTTTCGGTGGGGTGGATTCCCTGTCTGTCGAGAAGGTATCCCAGGAACTCCACTCTCTCCATACAAAGTTGACACTTGTCCCTTTTTACCTTCAGGCCAGCGTTTTTAAATTTTTGGAGAACCATTCTGAGTCATTGTTCTAATAATTCTTTAGTAGGGGCAGCTATTAAGACGTTGTCAAAATAAGGCACGACGCCTTTTATGCCTTGTAATAGTCTCTCCATCAGACTTTGGAAAATGCTCGGTGCCACGCTTACTCCGAATTGGAGTCTATTGCACTTGAAGGCACCTCTGTGTGTGACTATAATCTGGGCTTCTGCAGTCGTCGCATCTACGGGTAGCTGTTGGTATGCCTGAGCTAAGTCCAATTTCACAAATATTTTTCTGCCACCTAGGGAGTGAAGAAGGTGTTGGACCACCGGTTCCGGGTAAGCGCTCTGCTGAAGCGCGTGATTTAGGGTGGCCCGGTAATCCCCACAAATTCTTAACGATCCATCTGGCTTTATGGGTGTTACTATTGGGGTCTCCCATCGGGTGTGGTCAATCGGTTCCAACGCACCCTGGGCTATTAATTTGTCCAGTTGCTCGTCGATCTTTGGCTTGAGTGCAAAAGGCACCCGACGAGGCTTAAGGCGAATGGGAGCTACATCGGGGCTGAGATTAAACGATATAGGGGTCCCCTTGTACTTGCCTAGCTTCCCTGTGAAAACGTCCTGGAATTCCTGGATGAGGGCCTCTTCCCAGTCATTGCTTCTGGTTTGGTGGATGCCAGCTAGATCAATTCCGAGTGGGGCGAACCACTGTAACCCTAACAAACGGCTGGTCACGATTGACGACGGTTAGAGGTAGCATTGCGGTGCGGTCTTTGAAGGATACTTGGACGTGGCTGGAACCGACAACCGGAATTCTGTTTCCTTGGTAGTCCTTTAGGATGATTCTTTGAGTGCTGAGGTCCTGGCGACAGATGGCAGGGATCAGCTGTTTGAGGGTTTTCCAGGAGACCATCGACAGGGACAACCCCGAGTCGACTTCCATCACGCAAGGTCGATTCTCAATAGCGACCTTTACTCGGATCTTCCTTGCATCTAGTGACGAAGCATGGCCTATAGTGATAGTTTATTGAAGCGGCAGGTGCTCGATTTCTGTTGTAATGGTTGTTCCATTGGTGGTTCAGGCGGTCCCAATTTACAGGTGGGTTGCCTGTATCCTGGCGGAGATTATTCTCCCTCCGTCTTGGACTGGACTCTCGCTTGCTTCTGCAGACCTTTGCGATATGGCCTCTCTTTCCACAGGAACAGCAGAGTGCGTCGAGGAATTTGCAGTTTGATTGCGGGTGGTTTGTCCTGCAACCAGCGCATTGGCGCGGAAGTCTCTGGTTCTTTTGATCTCGTTCTGAGCGGAGCCGGTTGACCTCCTTTTCCTCGCTATCTGAGGAGGATTCGAGGTCTTCATGATGGGCGGTAGTAGTGTGCCTCTCAGAGGAAGGCGTACTATCACTAGCGAGTTGGCGGTGTGGTGCGTTCGCTCGGTGCATTCGAGCGGCTGACTTCCTGGTTGCTTCTGCGGCAGTATCATCGGCGATAACATCTGCGAGGCTGATGTCTCCCTTCGCCATGATCTTGCTCTGCACTGTGTGGTCATCTAATCCCAGAACTATTCGGTCTCTCATGGCTTCCTCAAGGTTTGCGAAACCACAGAGTCCTCCCAGGTTCCAGAGGTCGGCTACGAAGTCTCCAACGCTCTCGTTCTTCCGTTGGTCCCTCTGGTAAAACTTGTGTCTTTGTATCAGTGTAGGCACTGCAGGTGCATAATGGGCCTGGAGGATTGGCGCGAGGTTATCCCAATCCATAGTCTTCACTTCCGCCGTTTTGGCAAGTGCCTTAGCCATTTTAAAAACGGCGGGCCCGCAATGGATCAAGAACACCACTCGTTTCTTGCCAGGCGTAGCATCTTTCAGATTGTTGGTCTCCAGGAACATCTGGAACTGGTCTATATACGAGTCCCAGTCTTCGTTTGCCGGGTCAAATGGAGCAGGTGGTATGGTGCCGCAAGTCATCCTGCCATTTGTTGCGTGCGCTCTCAGCCCCGTGCTCTGTTTTGTTCAATGAGTGTTTAGTCAGCTCTATTGTCTCCGCATCCCACCCTCGTCGCCAGTGTTATGTCCTGAGCATGGGCGCAAGGAACGGAGACATGGCATCGAACTGTGACTTCAACTCTTTATTTGTAACTTCAGAACAGAGCAAAATACTTGGGCAGCAGCAGCTCTTTTATAGAGCTGGCTGCTGTCACAATAACCAATGATTTCAGTTTACCGCTCTAACAAGCGTCCAATCAGAGAGACCTGCTGTCAGCCAATCAGATCAGCCAGAAACAACCAATCATGACTCGCTATTCACGGGCCGACGAGAAGTGCAGGATTACGAGCCTGCTGTTAAAATAAAACTATTAGGGTTGTTACTGAACGCATTAACTTAGTCCTTAACATGTATAATTAATGTATAGATGGAGAAATGGAGGACCCATCTTGGATTCATTAGGACACATGTTCCTGCTGTCCACATCTAGGATCAGAGACATTTACTACTCTTCTAGCCAGTATCCCCAGTTTTCTGCGTAGCTACTATACATTTTGATTTTTCAGTCTACCAATGCTTCGGTATTATTAAAGCAACAAGAACCCCTTGAATATGATCACCAACATTTGGGAATCAAGCAAGCAACAGGGATGTTAAACTGGATTTCTTCGAGGGCCGGATCAGCATTGTAGTTCTCCTCTGCGGGCCAAAATGGGGCATGTGGGCTATTTTGGGATAGTTTGTGGCCATTTTTGGCCTGTTATTTGGGCTGTTCTGGACCTGTTTTTTGGCCATTTTCAACCCATTTTCCAACTGTTTTTGCCCTATTTTTTCCAGCCCATTTTCAGCCCACTTTGGCCCATTTTTGGCCTGTTTGGGGCCTATTTTCTGACCCATTTTTGCCCCATTTTCACCCCATTTTGGGCCTATTTTCTGGACATTTTCAGCCTGTCTTGGCCCATTTTTGGCCTGTTTTGGGCCCAATTTTTGGCCTGATTTTGGCCGGCAGAGTGCTACAGGAGGCCATGGAGGGTGAAAATGAAGCGCATGGGGGCCAGACATGGCCTGTTTTAGCAACCAGAGGCACCGCAGGCCAGTCACTTGATATATCCTGGCTGGCGCCATGGGCTGGATTTAAGCACCCTGTGATCTGGATCTGGCCCACAGGCCTTGAGTTTGACACCCCTGGTTTAGAAGAATAAGGGATGTGTAGATCTAGTTCCACTCTGTCAACTATTATGAGCTCAGAGTAAACTTCTCTCCACTTTCTAAGTTATGCATATGAAAGGTTTACTTATGCTCTTATATTATATCCAGATTTCCTGGGTTGTAGCTAATTTCCTAGGAAAAAATTATTAATTTTTTCTACATAAATGTTTAATCATCTGATACAAACATATATTAGATTGAATGTTTTCAAGAAAATAAAATGCCAGTGTTATTTTGTATGTTATTTCTTTAATTTGATAACTAATACTAGTTAATATTTAACTGTAAAAGACCTATAATGAAATACCGCAATGCATAGGGTTCCTGTTCAAGAAAGTTAACCTTTTTTGATAACTCGACCCTGAACATAATTGGTATTGTTCTGACTGCTTAAGGACTGGTAGTCTACAATTTAGATAAAAGTTGGAATATGTGGGGTCAAGTTTTATTTGAGATTTTAAAAAAATATTTTATTATAAGCTGTCAGGGAACAGCAAATTTTAGAAAAAGAAAGAAGAGCAACGCTTCAGTATGAGAAACAAATAGAAGAAAGATGGAAGAAGTTGGAGGAGCAGAGACTGAGGGAAGAGCAAAAGAGGGCAGCTGTGGAAGAAAAAAGAAGACAGAAGCTTAGAGAAGAAGAGGTAGGCAGTTGTATGCAGCATTATTATTACCATATTTGCTGGAATGTTGGTTTGGAGAAAATATTTGAATATGATTTTTAAAAAATATATTTTTAAATTCATGATCACCTAGTGCTTAGAATGTTTTCTTTGTTTGATAAAATATAGCTGTCTGCTCAGCGTACAATTTAGGATAATATCCTTATCAGTAAAAAAGTAATAAAAGAAAAACATAAGGATCTGAAGAGCAGAAAAAATGCAGTCAACAGGAGAGCATTCTTTCAAGACAGTAGTATTAGTGTTTTAATTTTTTTGGAGTAAATACTTTGTATGTGTTTTTAATACTTCAAAAATGTATTAAGCATCAGATTTGATAGAAGAGAATTTGGCACCCTTTCGAGTTAGTAGAGTTGAGTCTGATTCTTTGCTGTGGTTATATTAAATATGGGATGTCATGAGAGTTTTTAGTTGCTATTTTATTGATTTGGTTGTTTTTTAAAATGTTGGTTGTTTTGTATTCTGTTTTGTATATGCTTTTAGCTATTATTCACCCAGAGCCATGCATGTGAGATAAGTGGCCACATAAAATAAATATCTGCAGCTTGGTGTAGGGTCTCCTGCTGGGGCGGGGGTTGGACTAGATGACCTACAAGGTCCCTTCCAACTCTGTTAATCTGTATCTAGCTTATGTGCCATCTACCTTCAGTAGAGAACAGCTTTCTTTGGTTCATATGTACTTGCCAAATGAAAGAATAGCCAGGCAGTTTTGTGGCACTATAATAGGTGATACATCCCTATTGTAATCAGATATTAGGTTCATACTATCATATGTAGTGGACATGCTCAAGGGCAAAAATATATTGGACTAAAATACATACTTGGTTCGAAAAAATGATAAAGCAACATACAGATTTGAAACCAGACATATTCTTTTTGGATATATTACCAGAACAGTATAACAAAGGGAAAATATACTTAATTTTACATGTATTAATGGCAGCAAGAATTATGTTTGCACAATGGTGGAAAAATGAAGAGTTCTCTACAGATGAAAGTGTTATAAAAATATTAGAATGTGCTGAGATGGATATAGTAACACTTAAAAGAAAAGGAGGAAACAGAATACTTCTCAACATGAGACTTGTTTTACCAATGGTTAACTAGTAGAAACAGAGATTAGAATCTAAAAAGATCAAAAAGATAATCAAAAAAATTGTATTGAAAATTTTGTAAGATGGATAAACTAATTGTATTACTATTTTGTGACTATTACTGATATGTTTATTATGATTAATGTTGATTAATGTTGCATTTCTACTTAAAACTAATTGTGCCCAGGCAACACACTGTTTAGACAATGTGGAATTTTTTTTTTGTATAAAAAAGTAGTAATAAAACATATATATAAAAGTAAAAAAAAATGATACACACACACACACACACACACGTATGAGTATGGAACAAGTATTACATAAGAAGTAGATGCTCTGAAAAATGAGGATGGGGGAAAAACCTCTTATACCTGACTGAATATATTATGATTAGCAATGATTAAGGAAATAAGAAAGATGCTGCAGCCATATTAGATAGAGTGGTTGTAGTGCTGTGTTTTTCCCAAAATATGACTACCCCAAAAGTAAGCCCTCCCCTGAATTTTTTGGTGAGCCTAATATAATCCCTACCCCCCAAAATAAGCCCTAGTGAAATGGGTAGACATGGCCAGCACAGGAGGCAGGCCTTTCCTCCCCTGATCATCTCAGCCACTTAATCGCGGTCCATGGATCAGCTGAGTGTGCATGAGAAAGAGGAACAATGGAGAGGAGTAACAAGAATCGCAGGCAATGCTGTTTGAAAGGGTTTCCTCTTTGCCGTTTCTCTTTCTCTCTGTCTCTCTCTCTCACCACCCACATATACACACAGACAATTGATAAGAAATGGCAGAGAGCAACTGGGTAAGGGGACTGACCCTCTCCCACCTCCAGCTCGGCACCTGCTCAGGGTGGTGCCCCGAGGCCTGGCCTCTGCGTGAGTGACCCCCACCTGGCCAACATGACAAATGGGCTCCCTCACAGCACCTCCTTTCTCACATGAAGAAGCAGCTGGTGCAGGCTTCATCTGCGTGGCCATTAAGCAGGATTAGCATGGCCAATTCTAACCCACAACATTGGTGGACAGGTTTGGGTCAAAGCTGCTGGTGGCCAAGATCAGCAGGCCAGACTCGGTGAGCCAGAGGTGCCGCGCACATGCAGCTGCCGCCCAGGAGGAGAAGAGCACACTGGAGCTGAAACACTGAGCCTTGCCAGCCTTGGAAATCAGGGATCTTGCAGACACACTGGCCATGTACAGGCCACCAAATCCCCAGGTTGTTTGCAACTTGAGTGAGCCATGCAACCGTCCACCCCAAACCAAGTAGGAGGGAGGCTTCAGGATGACACTTGGGACTTCCCAGCCAAGGACATCACCTTTCTAATGCCTGCTGTCCTGGCAAAGGTGAAATGGAACCAGGTGGAGACTGCATGGGGACCGCTTCCCCACCCCTAGCACTGTGGAAGCCCTGGAGCAGTGTCGGGAAGCTGGGGGTATCCTAGGATTGCAACACTGAAGACGCAGGATGGAGCCTTTTCTGCAGTCGGCAGGAAAATCTGACCCTGCATGTCTTATGTAAACAGCAAAACTCTCACCCCTTTCGGAGTCTGAATGTCCTCCACAAAATAGCTGAGCTGGGCCTGCTAAACAACTGATTTTGTTTTGCAGAGCCCGTTCAGGCTCCAAAAAGGGCAACAACTCTGCTGAGTGAGCCTGCATGTCTTCACTAAACAGCATTTCCCTGTCGAGCCTTCAGCATTGCAATTCTGGGATACAAACACACAGAGATTTGATTGGATCACCCTCTGCTTCTGCCTGCTACCAAAGCCGTCCCGCCGTGTTTTGGAAGGGAAAAGGTGCAGCTGCTGTTGCCCATGCTGGGGTTTGCACAGCGGCAGCGAGAGACTGCAGGATTTATTTTTATCTCCCTTCCAAAATATGCTAGGAAGGCATCGGCAGCAGACAGAGGCAGAGGGTGACACAATCTAACCTCTCTTTGTGTGTGTGTGTGTGTGTTTGTGTGTGTGCATGCACTCACGCATGAGCGTAGGTAAGAGAGAGATCCGATCCAACCTCGAAGAGTTACTATGTACCAGGGCTGGCGGCAGTGTGCTCACTCTCTCTTACACATGCATACAAACACACACAGAGAGGTTTGATCAGATTGCCCTCTGCCTCCGCCTGCTGCCAATGCCATCCCAGCATGTTTTAGAAGGGAGAAGGGACAACTACCATTGCCTGTGCTGGGGTTTGCACCGCAGCAGCGAGAGACTCCAGGATTTATTTTTATCTCCCTTCCAAAACATGCCGGGACAGCACCAGCAGAGGCACAGGGCTGCCCACTCTGTGTCCAGCTTGTGCTGCAAGCTCATTTCAGGAAAGAGCCAAGTCCTGCTTTTCGCTTTTGATGTGCTCGCCACTCATTCGTAGCAACTGACACGAGTGACTGCCAATGCAGCCACTGGCCTGGTGGGAGCTCTTCACCCTTCTGGCAGAGCTACTCTCAGCTGTCCTGCTTCCCTGCTGGGCTGCTCCTGCCTGGTGTAGGGCAAGTCAAGCCAATATCTACAACCTTTGGAGTGCTCCCCCCACTGGCCTGTCAAGGCCCCTTAGCCAATGGTCACCAGTACAGCCATGCCACCTCACCTGCTCCACATTTGGGCTGCTTATCACCTTCCTGCAGGTCTACTCAGTGCTGCAGGTGCTGGGCTATGAGCTCAGCCCAGTGCTCTTTGGGCCCTGGCTCTGGTGGGTGCTAACTCTTGTGCTGGCTGTGTGCTCCAGGATGCTCTGGAGGTCGTAGATCTGGGACGACTCACCCCACACCAGGCCAGCAGGATGGCCCAAAGCAGTGCTGCCAGAAAGGCAAAAAGCCCCCATGAGGCCAGCAGCACAGGCTCCTGCTCGGCTGCCAGTGGCTAAAAGTGTCCCAGTAGCAGTAGGGCCAGCAAGAAGGGCAGGTGGAGGCTGAGGCACGCCAAGAACTTTGATTGAGGTAAGACTGTTCTTGAAGAGGGTGTGAGGTACGTGGCGCCTCCTGCTGCTTTTGCAGTCTCAACTGGCTGCAAAAGCAGCCATAATTCTTTGAGGCATTGGCAGATCAGCTGTCCCGTGGACCAAGCTTCTGGTAAGACCGTTAGGCAAGGAGGCAGAAAGGCAGTTCGCCTCCACCATTTGATACACAGGGGGGAAAATAAGACCTCCCTGAAACGAAGCCCTAGCCATTTTTTCGGGGGTCAAAAGAAAGTAAGACCCAGTCTTATTTTCAGGAAAACATGAAATTAGCCAAATTTGGCCACAATCATATCATATATATATATATGTAGAAATGAAGCTAGGATTTTGTTTTGCTTTTTTTTTTTGATAAAAAACCAATAATTTATATTTACATTGATTCCATCTTTTATTTAAACAGTGTGTCGACTGGGTACATACTGTATATCTTGTGCTAACAATTATAATTATTACTTTTCTTACCAATAATCACATTTTCTTTATAAGCCATTATCTCTTATATCTCTTATCTTCATAACAATCTTATTTCTCTATATATTCCTTTACTCAATTTTAACTTAAACCATTGATAATATAAGTCCCATGCCATATAGTATTCGGTTTCTTCTTTTTCTTTGATTGCTAATGTTAATCTATTCATCTCTGCACGTTCAAATATTTTCTCAATCACTTTTCCCTCTGCTGATATTTTATCACTTTTCCAATTCTGAGCAAATACAATCCTAGCTGCTGTTAATACATGAATAATTAAATATATTTTTTCTTTGCTGTAACATTCAGGTACCATCCGTAATAAAGAATACTTCAGGTTTCAAATCTATGTGTTTCTTTATCATTTTTTCCAATGATGTGTGTATTTTTGTTCAATATATTTTAGCTTCTACACATGTCCACCCCAAACGGTAATATGATCCTGGTGTCTGGTAGCACTTCCATCATTTTGCTGATTTATCTTTAAACATCTTTGCCAGTTTTGCTGGTGCAAAGTGCCATCTATAAAACATCTTATACAGATTTTCTTTGTATGCTGTTGATATTGTTAATTTATAATTTCTTTCCCATAGCTTCTGCCATTTGTCTAATTCTATGGTATACCCAAAAATTTTCGCCCATCCTATCATCGTTTCCTTTACCTGCTCTTCTTCTAGTTTAACACCTAGTAAGTAACAATACAATTTTTAAAATAGCTTATCTCTCCATTCCTGTTAAAATTTTATCCAACTCTGTCAACTCCTTATGAATACCTTCAGTTTTAACATATTATTCGTATCTTGATTGTATTTGCCTGTATGGATAGAAATTCATATTAACCCTTTGTTCATTCAATTCTTGTTTTGTTTGAGCTCACCCTTTTCATTCAGAATATCTTTATATCTAACAATACTTCCCATTTTAAAAACATTTGGGTGTGTAAGTGCTTCCATTGTCGATAACCAGACTGGAATTTTCAAATAGTGTTGTTCTCTAGTTTTTTTCCCATGTTAACAATAAAGCATTTCTAATAAAATGTCTTTGAAGGTAACCATGTATTTTATTTCCCCCATACCATAAAAAGGTGTGTCAACCCAATTGCAAATGCCCCTCCAACATCAATAACCTTGTATTTCTTAAAGTAATCCATTCTTTCATCCATGTTAGTACTGCAGCCTAGATTTTGTTTTGCTTTGTTGGGTTTCTTAACCTGCCACAAATGCCAGGCATGATCTTCTGACACAAAAGTATGAAACATAGCAGGAAAAATTAAATATCTTGCATAGTTATCAAGAGCTGTGTCTTCCTGTGAACAGTCAGATTGAGATAGGTTATCTGTGGACAGCAATTTGATGGAGATATTCAAAGCCCTGTCAATGAGGTCCATCTCTTATTGATGACTCATATCTTATTCACATCATGAATTTACAATTAAAATGGTCAGGCTGAAAACCCAAAAATGATTCTTGGCAATTTTTCCAGTCTGAGTTCTTTATTGTTTCACCCCTGTAGACAAAATTTTGCCAGATTGAGGAAGGTACTGTGTGCATTTACAATATACTCTGTGAACTATTAGAAGCTGTCTTCACTCTCTTTCTCACATAATATCTGGGCTATGTTACCTCTTACTTCTCTGGAATGCATCCTCTCCCTCCTGGGGATCCATTTCATCATTACATTATATTACTAAAATTGGTTAATATCGGTTGCTTGTGAGGATGGATATTTGCCAGGTCTTGACATTGGCTAAGGAATTTTTTAGTCACCTTTACTTGGGAAAACTAGTTACCTTAGATGCTAAGTACTGTACTTGTCAACTTAAATGTCAACTACTAAATTACTGTGTATCCACCAACATAGCAACTTATAGAAGGAATTACTTATTGCCTGCACCAAGAAGTGTTGCAAAATTGCGTTATAATTTTGGCTTATGAAGCTCTGTATAGCTATTTCTTTGTTTCAGATTACTATTTTCTTTACTTAACCTGTGCACCATCTTGATAGTCTCCTCTTGTTATTAGTACTATTTTGTAAAAATGATATATATCTTCACTACGAAATTATGTGGTCGGGCTTAGTTTTTGGAGAGGAAGGAGAAAAAATTGTGCCTCTGCCTACCAGCATCCATCAGTATTCACCTGGATAGCGTCCTGTCACTGTATGAGAGAGTTGAGGGCTGTTTGGAAATTGATACAGTATTTGCTGTGTGAGCAAGAAGGAGGCAGAAAGGAGCGTGGGTGTGGCTTAGCTCAAATGTACTAAAAGCGGTACTAAAGCTCTGAAACTGAAACTCCTCTCCTCTGCTTGTGTTTTGCATTTGGAACAGATTTCTTTTCAGGTGGGCAGGGGGAGTAGAACTCCCTAGCATCAGAGCATGCTAATAATAACAAAGAAATACTAATGCTCTGATGGTCATTTCGAAAAATCCTTTCTTAGTGAGCACCTAGAAGTCAAGAGGAACATATGTGCCAAATTTCAAGTTTGTAGGCTTTACGGTTGAGATTTTGTGATGATGCGTGAGTGGTATTTTGTTTATATATATATATATATTTGTTTTGTTTTTATATATAGATTGAAGCATTTTTATCTGAAACATTTCTGATCATGGGTTCATAATTTGTGGGACAAAATAAAAAATAATTTCATCACTGATTCTTGGTAATAGGTAATAGGTTGGTGTAATGATTAAGATGTGGGATTAGGGGATAATTAGGTTCTAGTTTATTTAGCTCCTTGAATAACTTTGGGACAATCAATATCTTTCAGTCTAATATATTACCTATGATTATTGTGAAAAAAGAGAAGGGGTGCACCTACCACAGCTTCTAAAAGATGTGTTGTATCGTAAGCATTGTTACAAAATACAAAAATGGTTCTGCTGTAAAATAGTTCTGCTTTGATGCTTTTATTTTAAAATGTATTACCAAAATATAGATTATTAAAATGAAAGATTGGAACGGATACTTTTTTGTTATTGGAATATTCGTTTTTTGTTAAACTATGAACAGAGATAAATGGAATAAATGTGAAAAAATAGTAATTATGATAAGTCTATTAACCATATTTAATGAATTTATAGAATATAGTTGAAATGAATTATGAGGATTGTTGTAATGAGATTAATATAAGTTTTTATGATGAATTGAATAGATTAATTTTTATTTTTGATGCGGAAATGTGGAATCTGACTTAAAAATAGGAGATATAGGAGATTATTGTTATTAATTTTTAAGGTGACAATTAAAAAGTTAAATGATTACTGGGATATAAAGGGGAACTAATTAAATAAGGTGCAGGGGTGGCACACTCTAATTGGTAATTGTGGGGGAAACTTTTTTGAAATGTTTGAGCTGAGATGGAATTTTTGAAATGATGAAATAAGAATATGCAATGAAATTGCAAACCTGACAGATAAAAGTATAAAGCACAACAAATATGAAGATATGAGAATTATTTAAAGTCAAAAAAAATAGGTTAAGAAATGAATTGAAAATTTATAAAATAAGCTTGAGGAAAGTATTTGAGAAAATTAATAGAAAATATGTAAAGTAATGATAAGATATGAAACTAAATGTGAAAGGTGAATATGTGATCAAAGTCGTGTTTGTATGGAAATGTAAAAAACTGGAATCATGCTGTTCACTAAAAAAAGATGTTTTTAAAATGTGGAAAACTGAATTTTTTTTTTAAAAAAAAAGTATTACCAACTCAATATCTCTCAGCCTCAGCATATGGCACCAGCAATAAATACAATCCGCAATAGTTATGAATCAATATCATTGCTACATCATAAATGGAAAGCTTCATCCTTATAAAAATAAAAGACAACATTGCACTACATAAGATCAATCTGTTACCAATATTAGTTTCATTTGGAACCAAGTGATGACCTGGCTATTTTCTGAAGATGTATGTGAAGATAATAAATATGTTTTATTAAATGTATTTAAAAACAACAAAGCATGAGTTCAAGCAAATTTGCATGAATTCCTATGCCTAATGATCTGTGGGGACATTAATGTGCATTTTGCTTGAATTATGGTTAATGTTAAATCGTGGCGAGAGAACACGCGGGAGGCTCCGATTGTTTACTCCTGTTGATTGAACAAAGAACAGCAGCCACAGCAGCTCCTTTTACAGTGGAGCTGCTGCGGCTACAACAAGTGACGGCTCTTTAATTTCCCACCGCTGTGGACCAACCAATCAGAGGTGCATATGTAAATATCTAACACTCCTCCCCCCTGGTCCAGCTCACCCAATCCTGTTCCGCCTACTGTATGTAATCCTTCAAATAGGCGGGGATCTTATGGCTGCGACCGGACCTGCGCAGCTCAGTCATGAGTTGGTCTCCGAACTGTTTGGCTGGACTTATTGCCTCTCCTGCTCCCCTCCTTGGAACCTCCTGGAATCTCCTCATCATGGTGACCATTTTACTTCCACTAGATGCCACCCTTTCGCTTTCTTCCCTGGTTTGTCGTTGCCTGTGTGTGTCTGGTAAGTCTCTGCTATGACCTGTCAGTATTTTCGGTGCTATTCTTCGTTGTTGGGGTTGTGCTTCATTAGTTGTCAGGGCCTGTTCTGTATTATTCTTTGTTTGGTCAGTGTCTCCCCCTTCCTCTCTGCTTCTAATGTATATATGTAAAGGAGCTTCCCCTTCCTTCCTGCCTATATCTGTGTATCCCTTTGTTCCCCAGGTTCATAGTTGATCAATGTGTCTTCTCCAGCTTCTGCCATCTGTTGTATCAACTCTGTATGAACGGGGCCCCGTTACCTGTACCACTGTTGCCGGTACCCATAGCGGTTCCACTGTTAAATTTTTAGCATAGACTGAATCACCCATTTGGAACGTACGGCATTTGCTGGATGAATCTAGTGGTCTTTCTGGCATGTGATTGGGATCTACTCTGTCTAAGGGTGATCTCAGTTTCTTTCCCATGAGTAGTTCAGCGGAGCTTTTATTTGTTATTCTAGGTGTTATGTGCTGTATACTTAATAGCTTATCTATTTTCACTTGCATGTCCCCTGACCCTAGTTTCTAAAGTGTTTGTTTCTTCTTCTTTTTTTAAATAATTTTTTATTCTTTAAAAAACAAAAAATACAAAAATCTCATTTCCATGAACAGTTATTGTGTCATTGTATATACATGTGTCTTGTTTTGTGACTATACATTATTTTTATCCCTATTCTTCACCCATTCGTACCACCTCTCCCATATTGCATAGTATTCTCGATCTTCTTTGCCTTTCAGTTCCATAGTGAATTTATCTAGTTCAGCACAGTCCATTATTTTTTGAATCAGAACTTCATTTGGTGGTATTTTATCACTCTTCCAATTTTGTGCTAATGTGATTCTTGCTGCAGTTAAAATGTGTACAATAAGGTATCTTTTATCTCTACTCAAATTCCCTTTAATCATACCTAGTAAAAATGTTTCGGGTTCCAATTTCAATTTATATTTCTGTTTCTGAAGTGTTTCTTTCGTATGCCGGACCATGCGTTCTGCAAGTCCATTCCATGATGGATGTCCAGGTGCTGAGAGGGCATGTCATATCCCATTTTGTGCTAGGAATTCTTCAAAGTGCATGGCTGTGAATTGAGGCCCATTGTCGGATACTATTAAATCCGGAAGGCCATGTGTTGCAAAAAGTTTCTTTAGGTTCCTTATGACTGCCTCTGTCATTTTGGACTGCATAATGCTGACTTCCAGCTATTTAGAATAAAAAAATGTGTGTCCCTTTACTGGCCCTGCAAAATCGACATGTATCCTTGACCAGGGTCCCCTGGGTGTTTCCCACTCATGGATAGGCACTATGGGGGGTGTTGGTCGGTTTTCCTGACAAACCCAGCAGGCGGATACCCAGGCTTCTATTTCTTTATCCATCTCTGGCCACCACACATCACTCCTTGCTAGGGATTTCATTTTAACCATCTCTGGGTGCCCTGCATGCAACATTTCCATTATATCGCCCCTTAAAATGTCCGGAATTATGACCCGATCCCCTCACAATACACAACCTTTCAGTATGGATAGTTCCATTTGTCTGTTTCTAAAATGTTTAGTTTCTTCAGCTTTTTCCTTTTTGGGCCACCCCTTCCCTACCCAGTTCAAAACGTGCACCAGAGTTCTGTCTTTCACTTTTGCTCTCACAATATCGAATGCTGTGACTGGCATTCATTGAACTGTCTCTATCAGGAGTGTGGTGGTCACTGATGCTGGATCCTTGTCCTGGATGGCCAGGGGGCATCGGCTCAATGCGTCAGAATGGTCAATTTCTTTCCATAGATCAATTTGTAGTCATAGGCAGATAAGAATTCTATCCAGCGAGTCATTCTGGGGGACACGATGTTCAGAGTGGCTCTGTCCCCCACGATGATGCCGAATAGTGGTTTGTCATCTATGACTAATGTGAACTTCCTTCCGTATATATATTCATAGAATCTCTTGATTCCGGTGACTGCAGCTAACGCTTCTTTGTCTAATTGGCTATAATTTCGTTCCAGTTTGGATAATGTCTTTGAATAAAATGCTATTGGGGCTTCCTTCACGTTCGGCAAAATGTGGCTGATAATTGCGCTCATCCCAAATGATGATGCATCGCAAGTTAATATTACCGGTAAAGTCTCGTTATACTGAATCAGTACACATTTTGATGTAATTAAATTCTTTATTTCTTGGAATGCTGCCTCTTCTTTATGCCCCCAAACCCAGGCTGCTTTCTTGTCAAGCATTCTGTGGAGAGGTTCTGCCACTGTTGCCTTCTGCAGTAAGAACATATGGTAAAAGTTAATTAGCCCCAGAAAGTCTTGCAATTCTGTTTTGCTTTTTGGTCTGGGGGCTTCTTTGATCGCTTTTGTTTTACTGTCCGTGGGGTGGATCCCTTCCCTATCTATCAGATCCCTCAGGAATTTTACCTTGTCGGCTGCTAGTTGGCATTTTCCCTTTTTTACTTTAAGCCCCATCTTTTTGAAACGGCTGAGGACTTCCCTTAAACATTCTTGTAATTGTTCTTTGTCCTTGGCTGAGATGAGCACAATGTTGCAGTAAGGCACCACCCCCTTTATTCCATGCAGAAATCATTCCATGAGGCTCTGGAATAATCCCGGGGCAACGCTAACCCCAAATTGTAAGTGGTTACATTTAAAAGCCCCTTGGTGTATGACAATTGTCTGTGCTTCTGCCGTTTCAGTGTCTACCAGTAATTGCTGGTAGGCTTGTGCGAGATCTAATATTGCAAATATTTGCAAATATCTTCCCCTGCTCCAGGCAGTGTAAGAGGTGTTGCACCACTGGGATGGGGTACGCACTCTGTTGTAAGGCATGGTTAAGGGTTGTCCGGTAATCAGCACAAATACGCAGAGATCCATCTGGCTTTATAGGTGTGGCGATGGGGGTTTCCCATTTCACATGGTCTAGGGGTTCTAGAATTCCTTGGGAAATGAGCTTGTCTAACTGCTCATTTATTTTTGGTTTAAGTGCGAATGGGACTCGCCTTGCTTTTCGTCTGATCGGGGCTATATTTGGGTCTAGGTTAAAGGAAATGGGGACCCCAAGTACTTGCCCAATTTTCTGTCAAACAAATCTCGGAATTCCTCCATCAGTTTGTTTTCCCACTTGCTTCTGTGATGCTGTGATTCCAGTGAATTTGATCCTCAATGGTTTGAACCACTCTAGCCCCAGCAGACTTGGCTAGTCCTGGTCGACCAGGGCTAAAGGCAGAATCCTGGAGTAATTTTGGAATGTCGCTTGGAATTCTCCTATGCCAATAATGGGAATCTTGTTCCCTTGGTAGCCTTTTTAGGATTAATTTTGTTTTTTCAGTTGGGCCTTTGTTAATTGGGGGATTAGACTTTTGATGGTGTCCCACGACACCATTGATAGAAGAGACCTGGAATCCACTTCCATTCTACATAGTTTACCTTCTATCATGACATAAACATGGACTTCCTTGGCGTTTGGCATGCTGGAGTGGCCCACAGTCATGGTCTGGTGCGTTTCGCTCTCTTTGTGGTCGACTCGTGGTTCCATCAATTTCTGCTCTTTTGGCCCCCACGGTTCTCAGTTTGATTTTCCAGATTCCTTGGGGATGTACCTTATCTTGGCCTTTGGCTGTTTGGCTTGAATGCTCAGCATGCCTTCGCGATGTGCCCTCTCCACTCGCAACGTTGGCAAATAGCATCTCAGAAATGGCATTCCGATCTAGGGTGATTTCCTTCACAACCCATACACCAAAATTCTTTCTGCTTTTTTTCTCGGCTTTTCTGGTGCCGTTCAGGACGTAGCTGATTCCCTTCTTCGTCATCTGCCAACTCCGACTTGGACTCAAGGTCCTTGTGATGAATGGCAGCAGTATCCTTTTGGGGGGAGTTTTGGAGTCTTATTCACCTTCCCCATGGCTGTGGCAGACTTTTGAGAAGCTTCTACTGCTGATGCTTCTTCGATAGCTTCCTTTAGTATTATTTTTGGTTTTGTTAGGAGGCGGCTCCGAAGTGTTGTATCCCTGATTCCTAGGACTACGCGATCCCTCATCGCTTCGTCCACGTTCAGGAACTTGCATGCTATGGCAATGTTCTTCAGGCTCATGACAAAATCAACAATACTCTCTCCTTCCTTCTGGTCTCTCTGGAAGAACTTGTGTCTTTTAACTAAACTAGATACTGGGGGACTGTAATGGGCCCTCAGAAGTCTCTCTAACTCTGTCCAGGCCATTGTTTTTACGTCACTCGGGGCAGCGAGAGTTTTAGCCATTTTGAATACGGTGGGGCCGCAATGCGTGAGGAAGATGGCTTGTTTCTTCTGTTCCGTAATATACCTCAGGTCACAGTTTTCCGGGAACATCTGGAATCGATCGATGTAGGATTCACAATCCTCAGTCGTCTCGGGTCAAACTGTGCGGGTGGTGGATTATTTCCAGCCATGTTGCATTCTTTGATCAGCTAGTTAGCCACATTGCTCACAATCTGCTTCTCTCATAATCCCACCTTCGTTGCCAGTGTCAAATCATGGGCGAGAGAACATGCGGGAGGCTCTGATTGTTTACTCCTGTTTATTGCGTTGTTCAGAACAAAGAATAGCAGTCGCTGCAGCTCCTTTTACAGCGAAGCTGCTGCAGCTACAACTAGTGACGGCTCTTTAATTTCCTGCCTCTGCAGATCAACCAATCAGAGGTGCTTATGTAAATATCTAACAGTTAATGTCAGGGCAACAGTGGCTCATGTGGTAAGACACTGGGCTTCCCACCGCTGAGGTCAGCAGCATGGTGGTTCGATTCTCATGAGTGAATAAACTGTGGAGGGACAAGAAAGGAGCCCCCCCATTGCCTACTGGCATTCAGGTGTCCCGTGGGTAAAGATAATACCGCCTGAAAAAAAATTGTTTCAGAGAGCCAGCCAGCAACCTCAGTGATCCCTGGCTAACATGTGCCATATACTAAATAAATATGGATAAATGTATAGCATTAGTTACTGTATATCAAATTTGTTATGAAAACTTCATCTATTTAATATTGTCTTATACCAGCAGTCCTTAACCTTTTTGGCAACAGGGACCAGTTTCGTGGAGTACAGTTTTTCCACAGACTGGTGTAGGTGGATGGTTTGGATTTTGCTTGCTCACCTTCAGCTGTGCAGCCCAGTTCCTAATAGGCCACAGGGGTTGTTTTATACTATCCTTTCTCAACCTCAACTAATATTCTGATTTCCATTCCTTACAATTCCATTGAAATATTGCAGATAAGAGCTTTAAAACTAACCAAGTTTATAAATGTAAATCTCCTTGATCCAAATGTAGTACAAGTAGTCCTCGACTTACAACCACAATTGAGCCCCAAATTTCTATTGTTCAGCAAGACATTTGGTAAGTGAATTTTGTCCCATTTTACCACATTTCCTGCCATAGTTGTTAAATGAATCACTGCAGTTGATTTTAATAACCTGTTGTTAAGTGAATCTGGCTTCCCCATTGACTTAGCCTGTCAGAAGATTGCAGAAGGGGACCATGGGATGCTGCAATGGACATAAGTATGAACCAATTGCCTAGCATCTGATTTTTGATCAAATGATGATGGGGATACTGCAAAGGTTGTAACTGTGGAAAACGGTCATAAGTCATATTTTTCAGTGCCGTAACTTTCAACTTTAAATGAACTGTTGTAAGTTGAGGAGTAGCTGTAGTTGAACAAGGGGAAAAAGGCAAATTAGGAAATAATTGTCACACATACAAAACATACACACACACACACACACACACACACATTTTTTTTACCCTAAAAAGAACCAGCAAAAAAACAACAACAAATTCATGGACCAATACTATTGTGGTATGCAATTGATTTTCCATGTATGTGGTTATGCCCGAAGACCACCCAAATTATACCTGTATTAAATGTAAACTCTGTGAACTATGAGAGGAGAAAGTAAGGAATCTAGAAGCAATTCTAGCCAAACTCCAACCTACACCAAGAAAGCTATACTAAATCAAATCACATAATTCTATTCCTATTCTCTTCTATTCCTATTCCATTCTAATTCTTTTAATTTTTCTAATTCTTCTAATTCTAATCCAATTCTAATTATTCTAATTCTAATTATTTCAATTCTAATTATTCTAATTCCTATTCTAATTATTCCAATTTCAATCTATTTTATTATTTTCTATTTTGTATTGAATAAATAACTCCCAGAGGATTTGACCCTGGTGATAAATCCTTGGAGGAAGATAAATGGAAGTATGACACAAATAGAAGGAAGCACAATAATCAAAGAAAAATGCGGCATACATCTTACAAGCCCCTACTGCCCAATCTAACCCAACCAGAAGCAGCCCCATTAAAGCTGAACAATCAATTTCTTCCCAAGATGAAAATACAAAGGCCCACAGCCTTCCCTTCAAAAAAAACATGCAGACACCTAGAAAAGAGACATCAAATATGCCTAAAAGTGTCACATCAACAAACACGCCTGAGATAAACAGAAAAGCACTCCAGACTGTACTCCCTAAAAAAGGAAGGCAAGTGTTGGTGATAGGAAATTCTATTCTCAAAGGTATAGAACCAGCCATCTGCAGACCAGACATACAATCTAGGGAGGTATGTTGTCTTCCTGGAGCAAAAATTAAAATGTGACTGAGAACCTAACCAAAATAATTAGGCCCACAGATGATTACCCTTTTCTCCTTTTCACATTGGGACGAATGACACAGCAAAGAATCTAAGTACAATATTGAGAGATTATAAGCAATTAGGCAGTAAGGTTAAGGAGATGGGAGCACAAGTAATGATCTCATCAATGCTTGTTGTGGCCGGCGGCGGCTAACGGAACTGGCAGCAGAGTTGGACAGTGAGGAGGTTGGGGAGGAACATGGGCCAGTCCTGGAGACTGAGAAAGGCTCAGACGAGGGCTCTGCATCAAAGGCAGAGAGGGGGCCAGGACAGGCTGGCAGTTATCAGCTGCCTTCAGAGTCAGACAATAGTGAGGCAGGGGAGCAGCTGGAGCCAGTTCCCAGCCTGCTCATGCGCAGAGCTGCCAAAAGAAAAGAACATTTATGAACTAAGGGTCAACATGGGAGTAAGGCCACAGGTGAACAGCGAATGGCCCCTCCCATAGGGATTAAAAGAGGAGCAAAAGGGGAGGGGGCTTTTGCAGGAAACAGTTCGTTCGTTGGTTGCAGCAGTGTGAAGGCCTGTGCATCTCAGGGACTCTGTACCAAGCCTTTCCTTGTCAGCACTGCATTTGAAAATGTTTACTTGGCAGCTCTCCAGGCTTAAAGAAGGTCTGTGCTCCTAATTAGACCCTTAAAAGACTGTTTGCCAGGCCTTTGCTGAATGTGAATGCAAGAAATTCACCTTCGTTTAATAAAAGGGGTTTTACCAGAACAAAGAGTCTGCTTAGTGCTTTTTGGGGAAGCCTAGGTCAGAAGAGTGCTCCCAATGAAAGGTCAGCCACCCATTGCGGGGGGTTGGGGGGACTAGAAATAAGCCACTGGCTAAAGGGTTGGTATTGCCAAGAAATCTTTGGTATCCTGGACCATGGACTGCATTACCTAGCAGAAGGACTCTTGGCAAGGGATGGGCTGCACCTCACGAAAACAGGGGAAAATGTACTTGCCAAAAGACTGGTCCAAGTCATCAGAAGTGCTTTAAACTAAAATTGAGGGGGGGAAGTGGTGGGATTCAGCTGGTTCACACTTATTCGGGAGAACCATTTATTAACTTTCTGAGCAGTTCAGAGAATCAGTTGTTGGAAGAAATATTTTGGTTTTTTTCACTTTACAGGGCTAATCCTGTAAGGAAGGCAGGAAGGAAACATTCTAGTGTTGTTTCTAGCCTAGTCTTTATTGCCCTGCTTACAGAAACTGCCTCTTCATTAAGGTTTATTATATTGTAACAGCTAAAGGTTCTTGGCAGTACACCCAGTACACTGTTGCCTGAGCTTCTCCTGAATTTTTTTTCTTTGCTGGTACTTTGCTTTATTAGGGGTTTGACTTTCTTAAAGGGGAAGAGTTTTAAGCTTTTTACACTGCTGTTGGGAGGAAATACTCCCCTGCTGGAGTTTCTCCAGCTGGGATGCAATGATCAGCACTTCAAATAAAAAATTGTATAAGGAAGCAGAGCTGCCAGAAAGAAACTTTTAAAGATGAGGAAACAAAATGAGTGACATTCAGCAAGGCTTCTTGGCTAGCTAAAAAAATTGACATTCAAATGTGAGTTTATATATCCTTTCTGAGTTTTGGTCTAAAACTGGTTTTTGGTGAAGTTTAATCCTGTGTTTATTATGGGATAATTTTCCCTTTTCAACTTAGTTTGGAAGGAAAAAAGTTAATCTCTGTTCCTGAAAAGAAGCAGGATTGAGAAATCTGTCTAGTTCCTATGTCTATTTGTTCTGGTAATTGGTTTAACAAGCAACAGCTGCTGTGTTTGCTCTTCTGCTACGTTCTAGTGCTAATTGCATTCTTTGTAGTTAGGCTTATCTCAGGTGTTTACCTGAGCTTGTCTGCGGTGTAAGTTCTGACAAGCAGCCAGACAAGGCTTGTGATTTAGTTTTAAAAGGATTTAAATTTTTGTGTGTCAACTCTCAAAATGGTGAGCCTCCAGCAGGCCATTTTGGAGTTGCTATTCGGGGGGGGGGGGGGGAAGGATTACAGGAATAATGAAAAACTGTTGGCGGCAAATTTGTACATAAAGTTGTCCAAATGCAAGTTCCACCAGTTGGACTACTTAGGATATTATGAGTCGAACACTGGGGTGGAGATGGATCCAGCGAAGGTGCGAGTGGTTTTGGACTGGCAGGCACCTAAGACTCGCAAGCAATTGCAAAATTTTCTAGGATTCACAACCTTTTACAGGTGGTTCATCCCTTCGCTCACACAGGTCGCCATACCACTAACCAATCTTCTCAAGATAAAGCACACAACAGGGAAAATCAGACCCAATGAACCACTACAATGGAATGTCAAAGAGCCTTTGAAATGTTAAAGGCATTGTTTGCTAGAGCCCATCCTAAAACATCCAGATCTGGAGCGAGCATTTGTGGTACAAGCTGATACCAGTGATGTGGCTGTGGGAGCTGCCCTTCTCCAAACCAATGAGCAGGGTAACTTGCAACCATGCACCTATACATCACGCAAACTCAACGACACTGAAAGGTGGTAGGCAATTTGGGAAAAGGAAGCCTACATGGTCTGGTGGGCACTGATGGCATCTGCTGGAGGGGAGTCATGTACCCTTTTAAGTGTGGGCGGATCACAAGAACCTTGAAGCCCTCCAAACTTGGCGCAAGTTGTCCCCCAAACAAGTAGGTGGGCACAGTATTTTAAATGCTTCCACTTCACCCTAAAGTATATTTCTGGGAGAAGGAATTTTCTAGCCCTATCGAGGATGCCGCAATACAATAATAGACAGGGAGATGTGGTTCACAGAGATCACTACATGTCTACAGAAATGCACATGATCAAAGATGAAAGCCCTCCAGAATGTATATGGGTCAATATAAAAGGGGAAAAAATGACATTGCCATTGGTGTATATTACAGGCCACCCAAACAATCAGAAGAAATAAATGACCTCTTTGCCAACCAATTAACAAATGTATGTAGGAAGCTTATCACAGTAATAATGGGAGACTTTTAACTATCCAGTTATCAACTGGAGATCAAACAAGATTCTTAACCAATCTAGTTGACAACTATATCATTCAAAAGGTAGAGAAGGAAACTAGAGGGATAGACATACTGGACTTAATTCTTACAAACAGAGAAGAATTGATAGAGGGAGTTGAAAGTGCAGGAACCTTGGTTGAGAGTGACCATGTCATACTAGAATTCAACATAGCACAAAGACAAGAAATGGAACACAATAGCAATAGTAAAAGCACTTAGACTTATATACCGCTTTATAGTGCTTTACAGCCCTCGCTAAGTGGTTTGCAGAGTCAGCATATTGCCCCTAACAATTTGGGTCCTGATTTTACCCACCTCGAAAGGATGGAAGGCTGAGTCAATCTTGAGCCTGGTGGGATTCGATCTGCCAAATTGCAGTAGGAGTAGCTTGCAGTACTGTACTCCAACCACTGCACCACCGAGGCTCTATAATGATACCCGAGTCCCAGACTTTAAAAGAGTTGATTTTAACAAGCTCAGAGAGAACTTGGGAAAGATTCCTTGGATGAAAATCCTGAAGAAGAAAACAAGAATCTTGGGAAACTCTGAAAAATATGATCATAAAACCACAATCTAGCACAATACCACTGCAAAAGATAAACAAGAAATCCAAGGAGAAACCAGCATGGCTGCACAGAGATCTCTCTGACAAACTGAAAGACAAAAAGGACAAGTACAAAAAAATGGAAAGAGGGACACACAACTAATAGCCAGAATCTGCAAAGACGAAGTCAGGATACCAAAGGCTCAAAATGAACAAAGACTTGCAACAAAAGTCAAAGATAATAAAAAAAAGTTTCTTCCAAAATATAAATAACAAGAAAAAAATCAAGAAAACAGTCTGTCCACTAAAGAGAGAAGATGGCAAGGAAGTAACAGGCAACAGAGAGAAAGCAGAGCTGCTTAACCCATTCTTTGCATTGGTCTTCATGCAAAAAGAAACTATCGCCCAACCTACCAAAAACATAACTGTAAAGTTAAGAAATTAAAGTTAAAATAAGCCAAAAAATAGTAAGAGAACACCTGTCTGACAGGGATGGGATCTGACTGGTGTAACTACCAGTTCGGTGATTTACGTTTTGGAAGTTCTGGGAACTTCATCAATGAAGCCTTACAAGAAGAGACTGCCATTTGTTAGAAATGGTGTAGGGCAGGGGTCTCCAACCTTGGCTCCTGGAAGCCTGGCGGACTTCAACTCCCAGAGTTCCACAGCCAGCTGGCTGTGGAATTCTGGGAGTTGAAGTCCACCAGGCTTCCAGGGGCCAAGGTTGGAGACCCCTGGTGTAGGGTCTCCTGCTTGGGTGAGGGGTTGTACTAGATGACCTCCAAGGTCCCTTCCAACTCTGTTAATCTGAATTTCTAATCTGGATTGTTTGATAAAGTCACTAAATTAGTAGACCAGCGAAATGCTGTGGACATAGTATACTTAGATTTCAGTAAGGCATGTGACAAAGTAGACCACAATCTTGGTAAGCTAGAAAATGTGGAATAGACAACATCACAACCAGATGGATTTGTAGATGGCTGAAAAACAGTACTCAACAACTAGTCCTTAATGGTACTACATCTATATGGAGAGAACTAAGCAATGGGGTATCACAAGGCTCTGTCTTAGGCCCAGTACTCTTCAATATTTTTTATAATTAGATGAGGGAATAGAAGGGAAACTCGACAAATTTGCAGATGATATGAAACTGGCAGGAATAGCCAACATCCCAGAAGGCAAACTCGGGATCCAAAAAGGTCTTGACAAATGTGAAAAAAGGGCCCTATTCAACAAAATGAATTTTAATGTGGAGAAAAGCAAAACTTTACAGTACAGATTAGGTGAGACATGGCTCAAAAACAGTAATTGTGAGAGGGGCCTTGGAGTCTTAGTGGATGATCATTTGAATATGAGCCAGCACTGTAGAACAGCAGCCAAAAAAACTAACACAATCCTGGGTTGTATAAACAGAGGCATAGAATCAAGATCACGTGAAGTATTTGTGCTGCTTTACAAAACCCTTGTAAGACCACACCTGGAACACTGCAACCAGTTTTGGTCACCATACTATAAAAAACAGTGGTGGGTTTCAAATTAACCTACCATGGTTGCTGAAAATGTGATTGTGCACGCATGCGTGTGCGCACAGCTTCTGCAAGGCTCGACAGGGCAGCATTTTGAGGCCTGCTCCACTCCAGCTCTGGTTTCCAGGGCAGTGGCTGCTTCTCTCCGCTGCTGCTCTTGCTCGGAGAGCAGACTGCAATTTAGCAGCTGTCAGTCACCACATTGGGTCCTCTAAGTCCTATCCAGAAAGCAGTGCAGCAGCCGAGGTGAACGGCGAGCAGGCAGCATGCATTGGTTACCTTTGGTGAGCAGAGGAGGCAAGGCATGGAGGCGAGTTGTGATTGGTTCTATGAGAGCACGCTTCACACAGGTGCAGTGCAGTAAGACCACCCTCGGTATCAGCGTTGGTGAGGTGAGCTGCTTTTTTAGATCAGCTGAGACACGGCAATCCTCTCTGATGCACAAATCAGCTGAGCTAAAAATCAGGAGCCTTATTTAGGGCAAGGGTGGGGGCAGGTGGACTGGGCCAGCCAGAGATGGTATTTCCCAGTTCTCCAAACTGCTCAAAATTTACATTACTGGTACATCTGAACTGGTCCAAACCAGCTGAATGCCATCTCTGACAAAAAAGATGTTGAGACTTTGGAAAAAATTCAGAGAAGAACAATTAAGATGATCGAAGGCCTGTAGACTAAACCATATGAAGAATGGCTGCAAGTTTTGGGTCTGGCTAGTCTAAAGAAAAGAAGAATTGGGGTGAGATGATAGCAACATTCCAGTATTTCAGGGGCTGCCACAAAGAAGAGGGGGTCAAATTATTCTCCATAGAGCTGCTGCGAGCATCCAGAGTGGGAGGTGCTCCAGTCTCCGCTCTTACAGGCTGAGCTATAATTGAGGAATGCTCCTCCTCCTCCACGTGACTCCTCCATGCGTTCCCCAGTTTTAGCTCAGCCTCGCAGAGACAGGCAGCTCTAGCATTTTCTCCTTGGCCAATCCAGGATTTTTCTCTTTAAATTTCAGGTTTGATCTTTCCTTGTTTTTTCCTCCTTGGTCCCTGCGCATTTGGCTTGTCTTAAATTAGCGAAGGGAGCGAATTTTCACCCCTCAGGGGGGAGATAGGGGTTTTTTAGAGCCTTTCCCCCCCACCCCACCCACTCTGGTGCCTGCCATTCCTTAGGCCGTTCTGCCCTTAAGCAGCGGCTTGGATTTGCACGCTTAATAGCGCTCTGTTGTGCCTTCCCCCCACGAACGCAATAGAGAGAGGGCGAACTCTTCTCTCTTAGGCCCCTCGTTCTGCCTGCATTTCGGCAGCTTTTGTTGTTGTTGAGTGACTTTCCTTCTCTCTGAGCCTTTTGCTGGTTCCGGTGGCCATTTTGGGTGCACTTTTTGGCCGGCCGCCATTTTGTTTAGTCTTCAGTTTGCTGCGATGATTCAGGAGGCTTTTAACAGGACTGGCAGGCCTGTTTGGAGTTTTCATTTTTGAAGGGGTATTGTGGTTCCGTGCCCTGTTGCCCCATTGATTTCTCTGTTGGTTGGTTCCCGCAGCTCACTCAGAGGGAAGGAGAGGCACCTACTTCCCATGTTGCTTGGGAGGCTGTCTCAGGAGGCCAATTTTTACCTAATTTTTACCTAATTTTTTTCCTATTTGTCTTTTTTCTGCCCTTTTTTGTTGATTGTTATCTGGCCTCAGCGTTCATTCGGTCTATTGGCCTTTTGGATATTCCTTCTATTAGCATGCTCTGCAGCTTAATTAAGCCCTTTTTGGCCTTGCCTCTTATGTTAATTTGAAAAATAAATAAATAAATAAATAAATAAACAAACAAATAAAAAAGAATAAAATAAAATAAAATAAAATAAATTTAAATTGGACATATATATTACGATACAACCCCCCCAAAAAAATTTTTTTACGAAAAGGGAGACGCAGCCCAATGATAGGATATCCGGCCCACATTTTAGGCCGTACACCTAGGCGTGCCAACCGCCTCTTTATTTAATATTGCTCTGCACCTGGCATTTTATCATGGCAGAAGACAATCCCAGAGGTCCTTCCTTGAAGGCTAAGTCGGAGACACACTATTTGCGCAAAAGGGCCAAGGACTCATCCAAGGCTTCTCAAAAGAAAAAAAAAAAGATAAAACGCCTTAAGGCGACCAAGGCTTTGGAGAAGGAATTTTATAAGCATTGAAAGGGCTCTCAATCTGTAATCCCAGTTCCTAATTTTCCCTCTGCTTCCACATAACCCACCCCTCTGCCAGAACAACTTTCTCCTCCCAGGCGCAGTTCACCTGTTCGGAGCCTCCAGGTCTCCTGGACACTGAGGCTACATTTACGACCGCTGCTGACTTGCGACCAGAGGAACCATCCATAGTCCTTATTCCAGACAGTAGAGAATGGAGGCAGCTGGCCATCTGCCAAGGGATTGCGGAGGGTATCCAACAGATGACCAGACCAGATCCTCAGCGATGGCTCCTGAGGTTGCATCAGTCTCTGGCAGATCCCTTCCCAAACCGGAATTTCACCATGGTCAGGTAATAAATATCCCCAAGGGGGGAGATCCCCTTTCCAGAAGGGATGGAGGACGTGGAAATGGGCCTCGCGCCCTTCAGGGAAGCGGAAGGATCGGATAGGGAATCCTTACACTACTCTGAACCCCTGTCGGAGTTGGAACCGATGGAAGGAGAAAGGTCAGAGGATAAGGGTATTCCCCCTGACCAGCCCACATCCATAGGCCTGTTTGAACCCCATTTGTTCAAGTCCTTACTAATCAGGGCGAACAATATTTCAGGCTTGATGTTCCAGTTACCCTCTAATACCTCCCCAGCAGCCTCTGGAGTCCCAGAGGATCCTATTTTCAGCTGGTTGTGGAGACCGAGACCATTCCTACTCCACTCATTGCTCTGGCTTAGTAGCAAACAGTTGGCCTCGTCAGCCCCCCCCCTCGCTCCCTCCAGTCAGGACAGAGATTTTTTAATCTCAATGCGGATTTCTTTTCCTTGCCACACACCCCAGAGGTGGATGACTCTTTAGTAAGTCTAACATCGTCCTCTACTCCAACTGACGCTCTGGAAGCCCTAAAGTCAGAGGACTAGCGGGCCCGGACGACATTCGTCGGGCGCATCAATCCGATGCTTGGGCCGTTCAATCAGCCACGGCTGAATTCCTCTCAACCGATCCTCTATTAGATAGCTCCGTCAGTTGAAGCAGTATGTCCCCCCCTCTAACACCTGGACACACCAGGACATTGCCACGCTTACGGCTGCAGCGAAATTTGCAGCCAATGCTACCGTCCACTCCGCAAAAATTTCCTCCTGGGCTATCTCCTCCCATGTTACAGTCCGGCAGCTGCTTTGGATTAAACACTGGCAGGCAGACATTAAGACTAAAGCTGAATTGGCTTTTGCTCCCATCTCGGGAGGCAAGTTTTTGGCCTGGCTCCGGAACCATTGTTCATGGAGAGCCTAAATAAAAGAATTTTCTCCCATTGCCCTTTCACAGACAGGAGTCCAGAGTGTCCCAACCCTTTCAAAGGGGATCCGTTCGTTTCTCCTATCAGGCTCCCTTCTTCCACAGTTTTCAGGGAACCCCGCCCTTTTGACCGGTCTTTCAGGACCGGAGTGACACAGGTGTCAGGAACAGGAGGGGGGTCAACTACGGGAGACCATTCCGGGGCGCAGGAAGTAGATCGTCCCGGCACCCTAGGTAAGGCTTCCAGCCACCCATACCTTTGGCGGTCAACTCACATAGTTTGCCGACCAATGGGGATCAACCATTTCTGATATTTGGGTTAGGGACACTGTTAAACTTGGTCTCTCCCTTGAGTTTCTGTCCCCCTCTCTGGAGCTTTTCAGGGTTTCCCCTCCTTCCAGAGGCCGCACCAAGCATTTTCTCATAGAAACCACTATTAACACCCCACCAAAATCGAAGCTATACAGCCCGTACCATCCTCGCACCGAGGAATGGGGGTTTATTCCCGCTTTTTCCTACTTCCTAAATGCTCCGGAGGCTGGAGGCCCACCCTAGACTGAAGAGGCTTGATGGTGTCCATCATAGTTCATGATGCTTACACTTCAGTCCATTCTGCAGGGCACTAGGAAGGAAGACGGACTCACCTCCTTTTACCTCTCAGCAGCATATTTTCACATTCCCATTTGTCCCTCATTTTTCAAATTTCTGAGACCTGGCTACACTGGTCAACTTTTTCAATATGTGGCCCTTCCCCTTGGTCTAGCCTCGACCTCGAGGATCCTTACCAAGGTTCTGGCAGTCCCATCAGTTCACCTCAGAGACTTCCCCATTCACAGTCTCTCTTATCTGGATGATATCCTCATCCTTTCTCTTACCAAATCCCACACCAAAGGGGACACTAGATCCATCCTCTTGATTCTTCAGGCCCATGATCTTCTTGCACAATGGGAGTAGAGTCAATTTACCCCTCCCACTTGAATAGCTCACTTAGGGGCAGTGATTGACTCAGTTGAAGGGACGATCTTCCTTTACCCTGAAAGATTTCTTAGTATTCAGAAATCGGTCAGGAACATTAGGCGACCAAGAAAGACGCCATTACTGGTCTTATCAAGATTACTGGGCAAATTGGTCTCATGCATATCCATTGTTTTCCTGGGCCCGGCTCCATTCCAGATCTATACAGTGGTTCCTGTTACCTTATCACTGCTCCGGAAGGAGCAATTTGAGAGCCATGGCGAAGGTTCCCTCAAGGGTTCTCGCATCGCTTCTTTAGCGGATCAGACCCGCAATCCACAAGGGCATCTTTTCAGGAGCCCCCAGGGGTTACCCTCACGACAGGCGCCAGCCTACCCGGATGGGGGGCCCATATCCACTCGCTCTCAGCTCACGGCACCTGGTCAGCAAAGGTGCAGTATAAACTGGCGGAGACTTCACACAGTATACCTGGCCTTACGCACTTTCCTTAGGTATGCGGGCGCCTCATACTGGTCCTGCTAGACAACATTACGACCAAGGCGCATATCAACTGACAAGGGGGGCAGACATGACATCCGTCTCATGAGGGAGGCCGGGCGTATCTATAGCTGGGCGGAGACCAACCTATTGTCCGTCAGGGTAGATCACATCTCGGGAGTCTCAATGCTCGGGCAGACGGGTTGAACAGGGCCACCTTAGACTAGGCAGGATGGCACCTTCATCCCTCCCTGTTTAAGTAATAATGAAGAGAAGGCCTCAGCAATATTAGGCCACCCCCTAGTGGACCTATTCGCGTCTCTGCTCAATGCCTAGGTACCAAGATTCTTCTCCAGGTACCCCCCAAGGGGCAGAGAATCACAGCGCCATACGTTGGCCCTGGCCCACTGGGCTCTTTTTACGCAATTCCCCCACTATCGCTAATCCCCAAAGTGATCCTAAAGCTGATCCACGAGAGGGCGGAACTCCTCCTGGTTACCCCGTACTGGCCCAGGAGACCGTGGTTTTTGCAGACCTTCGTAACCTTCCAGTGGCCTCTTTCTGGAGGATCCCACCAGGCAGGATCTCGCTAGCCCAGGGACCTCCTCAGCACAAATCCTCAGTGGCTTCAGCTAGACGTCTGGAGGCCGAGCAGGACCATCTAAGAAGGGAGGGTTTTCTCCAATCAGGTCATTGAGACCATCTCGGCAGCGAGACAGTCTCAGTTACCTATATATATACCGCTACCCGGATCATTTTCTCTAAATGGTGCCACAAACCACGCATTAATCCGCTCCCCCAGCGGCTGCTCAAATTTTGGCCTTCTGGCAACAAGGACTGGACAAGGGGCCCTCCCTCAATGCCTTGTGAAGGCAGGTGGCAGACTGGCCAACGGTCATTTCGGTGATCCGATGAACCATTTTCCCACCACTCTCATATTCGGGCATCCCATAGAGGAGCCATCAGTTTGCATCCTCCAGTGATACACAGGTATACAACCAGGGACTTTAACAGGGTTCTCACGGCACTGTCTAAACTGCCTTTCGAACCCCTAAGAAGGGCATCACTTCAATTCCCTACGTTCAAGGTAGTGCTTCTCATACCGGTTTCTTCTGCACGACAGATATCTGAAATAGCAGCTCTGTCCGTTAGAAAGGATCTTTGTGAATTTCCTTGCTGATTGGTTGGTCCTGCAACCAGACCTTTCCTCCTGCCCAAGATTACCTCAGCCTTTCGCAGATCATAGGAATTCATTCTTCCTAACTTTTGCCCCAGGCTTTCTCCGAGAGGGAAAGGCAGTGGCATTCCATCAATGTCAAACATGCGTCACGTATTTATATCAGTCGCACTTGGTCTATCAGGAAGTCAGAAGCATTGTTCCTGTCATTCCAATCAAAGACGCTGGGTTTCAAAGTATCCCCGTCTACTGTAGGCACTTGGATCGGAGCGACATTCTCCAAGGCCTATCTAACTCAGGCGCTTCCTGTTTCCAGTGGAATAATCGCACATTCTACAGGGAGTGCGTTTACATTGGCAGTCTGGGTTAACCAGGCTTCGATACGTGATAAACGCTGAGTGGCCGCCTGGGCGTCTCTGTCACCTTTTATTCATCATTGTATAATCAATGTGTTTTTGCTTCAGCAGAAGCATCCCTGGCAGACGAGTCCTTTAACAAGTGGCAAGAGAGCCAGAGGATATTCCAACCCAGACGGAGTCCCTCCCGTAGGACAGGCCATGCTTTGGTATGTCCCACTCTGGATGCTTGCAGCAGCTCTATGGAGAATGGGCGTTGGTGCTTACCTGATACGCCCTTTCTCGTCGAGCTGCGTAGAGCATCCAGCCCCACCCTAAATTGTCCGTCTGGTGGGGAGCCCTGTTTCGGCCAATGATTTAATCAGTTAAGTAGTTGTGAGCTGCTACAATAGTTTAAAGGAGATAATAGTGTTTGTCTTCTCGTCTTCGTAAAACTGGGGGACGCATGGAGGAGTCACGTGGAGGAGGAGGAGCGTTCCTCAATTATAGCTCAGCCTGTAAGAGCAGAGACTGGAGCACCTCCCACTCTGGATGCTCTATGCAGCTCGACGAGAAAGGGCGTATCAGGTAAGCATCAATGCCCATTCTCCAAAGCACCAGGATAAGAAACAATGATTGGAAACTAATCAAAGAGAGAAGCAACCTGGAATTAAGGAGAAACTTCCTAATAGTGAGGACAATTAACAAGTGGAACAGCTTGTCTTCAGAAATCGTGAGTGCTCCATCACCAGATGTTTTTAAGAAGAGATTAGAGCCAAACTTGATTTCATTGAGGGCCACATCAGAGTTGTGTTTTACCTTGGAGGGCTGGGATGGGCGTGGCCATGGTGGGCATTCAACACAGGCTCATGATGCATTTTTTCCCCTTTGCATTCAAAACAGCTATTCCAGACAAAGGCAGATTTACTTTCTGGCATAAATAGTCTCAATTCCATAATGTAGAGATTAATGACATGTAGAGTCCCCAGCTGCTATGGGGCCTTGACTCTTGTAATAAGAGCAGATATGTGTATAATATTGTCATAACAGAGATGTTCAAAAGCCTAATGTGAGTTAAGACAAACAACATCCAGGGTATACATTTATACTTACTGGGCTGAATTATAAATTAACATTTGGAACCTTGAAATACTTTTAAACAAAACAGTTCATTACTCTTTAATTCATCCATATCTCCTTGTTTATCTTCTTTATGTATTAATCTGTCTACCTTATTTCTGGCATTTCTCCATCTACAAATAACAAAACTGTATACTCTTCGTTACTGCTTGGGCAATATCAGCTCAAATTTCCTTTTCCCTGTTGAATCTGTTCTTTGAAATATTAACTAACTCTATGTAGAATATTTTAGGTGACCCTCCCATTTTTAATGTAATAGAGTTCTTTGAAAACATTAATATTTTATTCCAGATATCCATTGTCAAGAAGAACATTGTACAATGCAACAAAATCATCACAATATATTGCTAAATGTCTAGGATAAGGTTTCTTCTTAAGAGATGTAATACAGAAACAGTCAGGCTTTGTGAAGATATAACATTTTCCATTATCTGCTTTGTGGTTTTTGTCTTCACATTGCATAGTTGTGACTTTAAATTCAGATACTTGAAGTTTTCCATTTTGGGCTGTATTCTTATTTTTTAAAAAAGGTTAACTTTAATTTATCTTATTCATCAAAATAAGACTTGTCACAACCAGTGTTTCTGACTAATTCTTGTTCAGAATTTAAAGTATTAAATTGATACTTGAAAATTGAAAACTGATTTCTGTTAACCCAACATAAAAATATACAAAGAAATTATACTGGTGTAATATAGACTTCTTCATTCTCCACCTGAATGTGTAAATTATTGTTCAGGAATCAGGTTTAGATCATGCTTTATCACATAAATGAAACTCCTGCCCTCCACTTTTTTTTGTAATAGAATAGTCAAAGGACACTTCTACTTCAGATCTCACCCAGGAAACCAGTGTTAAATGACACCCATCATTGAAATTTTCTCAGTGGAGTTTGGGATGTCAATCAACTCATCATTTCAGTGGGTGGGGGATTTTACCCACACATAGGCATAGCAGCCAGCCAGACAACAGTCTTGTGGCAGTTTAAAGATAGATATATTATCTTTTTAGGATCAGTAAAGATTCTCCACCATTAATCAGGACCTTTCCTTAAAGACTTGAAAATACCCTTGGGCTTAGTCACTTTCTTGGAGCCTTAATAGTTGTTAGGGATACACCCTAGCAGAATCTGCACGGCAGGCAGGCAGGCAGGCAAAATATGTGAGATAAACGTTTTTGTAGAATACACTCAGTAAAACAGATACACTGTGCTAGTTAAATAGTTTATTCCAGTAAGAGTTTTTAGCATAGTCAAAACAGTCCATATATCATTCACTAATTCAGTCCATCTGGGGATTATTCAGTTGCAAAGTCCAGTGTCGAAAAAGAGGTCAGTAAACTTACAAATATCAGTCCAGTAATAAATCTTCTCACAGTAGAGATATCAAACCTCCTTTCTTCGTTTAGCAGCAGCAGCAGCAGGGAACCATCAATCCATCATTGTCAGCAAGCAATTCAGTAAGCCAACAATACAGTAAGCTCTCTTGCTCCCTCTTATGGCGGTTTTACAGCCACACCCAAAATTATATGCTCTGCAGTTAAAGTGACACACACTTACTTACAATCATAGTTTATATATATTATTTTACCCAAACTAAGTTAGGTAACCTTGTTATTCCTAACAATAGTCCCCTGTGGGAATTTTTTGTGCATATTTTTGTATGAACAGGAGTTGGTGTGAAGCTATTACAAAGATAAATAAACAGATGCCCTGGGTTCATAATGTTAGTTAGTATAAAAAGAAAACATGATTGTTGAGATCTGTATTGGTAACCGCTATTTATATGGATGCAAATGAATGGTGCTCATCATCGTATCTGAATAGATTTATCCACAAAATAAATCCATGGCATCCTGCAGCTCTGTGCCAGCCAAAAACAGCCTACCCATGGCACCCCATGGTGTGGTTTTGGCCTCCTGCAGCAATCTGCTGTGCACGGCCTTACCAGAAGCTATTTTGGCCGGCAGAGGCACAGTGGGTCAGTCCTTTGATATTTCCAGGCTAACCTCGCAGGTCAGATCTAAGTACCCCATGGACCAGATTCAGCCCACGGGCCTTCAATTTGACACCCCTGGATTAGATAGTCACTTGTCTGAAATGATATAGGTTCTCCTGCTTAAGCAGGGGGCTGGACTAGAAGACCTCCAAGGTCCCTTCCAAATTCTATTCTATTCTATTCTTATTCCTATTCCATTCCACACATATATCTACACATCTACCTCTTTGTCTGTCTGTCTGTCTGTCTGTCTAATCTAATCTAATCTAATTTATCACATCCCAGAATGCAATCAAGTTTGGGAAATGGATTTGGGGAAATGGAGAATAGGAAGATGACTGTGCATTATGCTCAGTGGGATAATATAAAAAATATGAAGAAAATTGGTGAAACAAAAGGGTAGAATGTTTTTATCCCCAACCTATCCAGTTTAATAGGAATTTATTTAGTAGTGAGATAATAAGAATAACTAGAAATAATATTTTTAGTTGCATTTTGGATTTTGTTCTTAAATATTGAAACTGATTAAAATAAGGAAATCTTTGTGAGATTGGAAAGAATTACAGTAATCAAGTTTGTACATTGAAAGGAAAAAGCATAGCTCTGCTGAGATGACAAAGTGACCACTTCTCATGCATTATTCTTAAACAAATTAAGTCCAGACAGTTACGCAGTAGCAGTATTGCCAGCAGAGACAGATGCTGGAGGTGATCTAACTTGTATTAATAACTTCAGCCTCTGTAGCAACCTTAAGAGTAACTGCAGACAAAGGATATTTATATTCAGAGGTGAGTGGATATGATGCAAATCCTAATTTCTTTTAGCAGTGCTGATAATAAAAATGTTAAATATATGTACTGTCAGAATCAATCTTTTTTTAAAATATGCTTTTTAGATGAGGGCTGATTTAAAAACAAAACAAAACACCATGACATTGCATGAATTGTTTATAGGAACGATTAGAAGCAATGATGCGGCGCTCCAAGGAACGAAGTCAGCAGCTAGAGCAGAAACAGAAGAGGTGGTCGTGGGGAGGAGGACTGGCTTCAGGCTCAGGCGACAGAGATGGTAGGTGAGACTGACTGGCTGCATTGCAGATTTTAAACTTAAATACTTGAGTTGAAAAGAAAGCTGCAGAATTCCTCCTCTGTATAGAATACTATAGAGTATGAGAAAGAGTCAAGTGCATCATTCATGAAGTATTTTCTATGGCTTATTACATTTTACATTTTGATTCTTTCTTAAAAGTTAGGTATGCCAGAGCATCAGTGCAGATAATATTAGAAAAGAAATAAATGCAATTGAAATAAATCATGTTAATATCACTAGCCATCAGCTTTGTATAATTTTGCAGCAGGTATTTTTTTAATTCCAGATGCTCAGAAAAGCTCAGGGGAGTTCTTCATGACTGTGCAGTATTTTCAGAAAAAAATGAATAGCATTTGCTAAGCATTTGCTTAAATTAAACCATCCACCATATTCTGCTTTTTATGATTTTTGAAAAAACGTATATTTTTAATTCATCAGCTTTTTCCAGTAAGTTTTGATAAAATATTTTCTTTAATTATAAACAGCACCTGATTAGTCTAACCCTTATCAAAATTAAATTATTTTGTATTAATATTTTATTGTAAAAGTAGACATGCTAGGCTTCATGAGGATAGTCTAGTAATGTTTCTGTAAACATACACATTAACATTCTTGTATTATTGGGTTTTCAGGCTTGATGTAATTGTCATCTTTTTTGCTCTGGTTTTTTCTTTCTTTCTTTCTGTGATGTAGGTGAATCAGAAAATGCCCCACCCCTTCTAGGTTTAGCTGTCAACACTCTTCTTCCAGACCCTGTGGTTTCAATTGTTGCTGCTGAACCCTACAATGGTATTTGAGAAACTCCCAGTGCCATTGTGTTGTTTATCACTATAACATATCCACTAATCTTGTCCTTCCCTTAATGGCTGTGTTCTCTGTTATTTCAGTTACATCTATAACAGCATTCTTATTGGAAATTCAGGGCCAATTCTCCCAAGTACTATTGTTGCCCTTTTTTCATTTACATATCCCATTAAAATAAATGGAAATTGTGCAGCAGGAGGGCTTGGTGAATTGCACATAGGCACCTCACTGTATTTGTCAGTTCTGTCATATTGAGGTGAAACATACTCAGCATTTCAGCCTCACTGATATTTCAAATATTTTTTCCATTAGCATTTGACCTGTTCATCTCCTTTGTCCACCTGTGGGGTCCATGTATGTGTTCATGTATCATATATGAGACTACAGATGAAAAATAAGTAGAAAATCGACTTACTGAAAATATTTCAATTACACGGTGTATAAGCACTAATGTTACTTTGAAGCAGTAGAAATAAGAACAACAATATCTTATTTTGCTGCCTCGCATGTATACTAAGTATATTAAAACTTAATCTATTTAAATGTCCAGGTACAAACAGTTCACTTATAGCTCAAATTGTCTTTCAATTATGTATTTAGCTTAATTATTAAAATTAATTTTCATGTGTTTTTATGTAGAAGGTTGCCTCTGCTTAATAACATATACATAGGAGCAGAAGATACATTTGTTCATTTTGTCTTTTCCTATGACGTATCAGAGCAATTCTCCATACATTAAAAGAGGAAGTAGAGCTGTACCCAATGACAGCCATTAATCTTACTTTTGCTAATAGATACATGAATATGAATCTCTAATCAGATAGGCCTATTTTATATAGATTTCAGCAGAATTCAGAATCACATTCTTCCAAGGTAATGTCTGCGCATAGCACAGTGTACATGTTCAGTGTCTGTGCGTCACAGAATATAGAAAAGACACCAATGTGAAGTAATGATTTATTTCAAAATATGTCATACATGAAGGGATTCACATTGTTTCCAACATTCTCACTTGTGGAACTGTTTTTAACAATGATAAAGAAATGTGGGAGTTTTATAACTAAGAATAAAATCATGAGCCATAGCGGTATGATTAAGAAGCAGAAGCTGTATAAATATGAGCTTGATTTTGGGGATTAGATAAATAGCCTTACAATATGTATTAACTTTTAGACTCATCAAAGATGGGGAGTTTCATGGAATGGTTACTATTTGTTCTAGGAAGGTATATGATTGGGTTTAAAGTAGGGAATTCAGAATAAGAAGCATTGTTAAAATCTTTTCACTAGAGACTGTATAAGTGTTAAGATGTAACCAATAGAGTATATTAATTAATTGATTAAATATATCAGTGTTTTGAAATAATATTTGTTAATTGTTAAATTGATAGGTTTTGCATAGGCAGGTTTCAAAAAACAGATAAGAATCCAAATAAACTAAATTTAAATTGAAATATTGATTTTTTTTTAAGGAGAAAACCTTAAAGTAAAGCTTATAATATGGCCAGACAGATGTGCTTCATTCTTTGTCATGACCCATTCTAAAGATCCATGGTAACAAAATGTTTAGCATTGCGGAATGAATATAAATCTCTTCAATGCATCTCTCTGCAGCATGTGACAAACTTTCAGTTTCTACAATGAATCTGCCAAAGCAAATGGAGTCGCCTATCAATAAACGTCTTTCCTCCTCCATAGCAACAATAACTTATTCCATTGATAAAGGCAAGTGAATGTGCTGCTCATTGTTGCCACAGAAATATGCTCTATTTTTAGTTCCAAGGCATTCCTTCCTCTTTTTATCTGCCTGTTTACCCCCCTCCCACTTTTCTTCCTTACTGTTCTTTTTTTTCAATCAGTTAATCTTTTGATAAATAGGACAAAAGTCACTGTGATGCTGAAAATGTATCTTCGGAGGAACTAAGGCTGCTATAATTACTTGTTTATCATTAGTCATTTCAAAAATTTTAATCATATTTTAAAGTATTTCTAGTTTATATCTGGTTCATAACAGAGTTAGTAGAGAATGCATATTATATGTTACTGAGCTATTGCTTTAAGAGCACCAGGTAGAACATCGCAACTAGGACAAGACAAGAAGACAAGAGCCTTGCTGACTTGTTAAGACAGACAGACTGCACGTGCATACCCATATATACACATGCACAAAAATACACACAAACTTTGTTACACAAGTGGACAGGACCTGCCTTGTACCTGTCCTTTGGAATCAGTATAGTTTTGGATTTCAATCACAAAAAACTGTACTAATGGAAGAACTAAACCGAGGATTTTCCAATAGCCGACTTTTCCTTCTGACATTTTTTTCTACCAGCAAAATGTCTTGAGAGTATTTTCCTAACTCATTGCAATTGTGTGGAAAAGAAGACAGAATTGTGCTGTAACAGTGTATTTTTCTTTAAAAAACTGAAACATTTTAAACTTCCATATATAACTGCTCATCTAAAATGTTGTTACCATTATTATATCTATGATATACTGTATACAAAAAAAGGAGATTCTTCCAGTACTCATGTACTGGAGTTAAATATAGTGCAAAATGGCACTTGCTTTCAAGTGAAATATAAATAGTGTGGTAGCTAAAAAATTGCATTTAGAAATAGATTCTTTTCCAAAATATAGGGTTTTGTACAAGGCACAGTTTCCCATCTTAAGCTGAGGATAATAATGCCCTTCTTAAAGGATTGTAATAAGAATTGCAACAAGGCATGAATATAAACTTAAAATATTCTGAAGAGTTGTATAATTTCTTAAAATGCTTTGGATTCAAATTGTTCAGCCGTTTTTATAAATAATGTTAAATAATATAAAATATATTTTCTGTGTAGTTGCTTTTATAGTGGTTAATATAACAAAAAGTACTAAATGCTCAATTATTTTATTTGTGGGACAACTTTGGATAGAATGTAAACAAGAATTTTGTTTTAAACCCTTGCTTTCACACTGTTAGGTTTCTTCTATGGTCAGGTGGCACCAGATAAGCAGGCATTAGGATTCAGATGTTCCATTTGAGTAAAGTAACTTAAAATAACTGTAACTGAATAGAAGAAAGCAAGTAATAATTTCATTGTGGTATTATTTGTGCTTGATGGCAAGACTGTTAAGACAGAGCTTGTCTGGTTATTTTAGTGTTGAGGCTAGTGTATAAATTCAGTTTGTATATATAGTAGCAGGTTGAATTGAAACTGCATGAGCTCTTCTCATGGTACAATGCCAGACAGAATATATTTTGGAAAGATCTCAACTCAACCTTGAGAGAAAAGAAAGTAACCAAACGAGGAAGAATTTGTGATACAGATCTCTTTTGTACATGTGTTATGCAAATTTGAAGTCTATAAGTCTTGCATTTGAGACTAGATGTAATTAATTCAGATTGCTCATCCTCCGATAGAATTGGATAGTTATTAATGTGTTATTGCAGAAAAGGACTTAGAAAAATATGTTGGCAATAATTTCTTTTTCTTTCACCACCTTCAAGAATTTAGGTATGCACTTATAGGCGCTTTCTATTTTTCACTGATGTTTATAGAATTTCTTTCTAAATATGCTTCTTACTAATTCTGTGGACTTGATTTCACTCATCCGGTGACTATGTGCTGATTGAAATAAAATTCAGTCATCTGCATGATATTTGTTCTGAAATTATCTTTTTCTATTCTATTTTCTGAGACGTTTTCACCAATAATTCTTCATTTATTAACTGTGGCTTAAAGCATATTTCTTCTGACCTTCACATATAATTGAATTCTAAAATTCATATGGAATTTGCACTGTAGCATACCTGCTGTTACCAGGCCAATGGCAAATTCACAAAGAAGAAGTTTGTACATCTTAAGACCATTAATAAAAAAATGGCAGAATATAAAGTTTGAACAAAACATAATTTGAATATTTTTTACTAAATAAAGCAGATTCTTAAATTTGAATTTAAGGCCCAAACAAAATAACTCTCTCATGCTCCTTCCTGATCACCTGTGTTTAGAATATCACACAAGAGTATACCAATCAATATATAAACCAAATGTCAATGTATCTATCAAAGATGATAGAACATTTAATATTGTAGGTAAGAACTTAATTGGCTAACCATAAAATTATACTTTTGATTATTGTTTCATAAATTCAATTCAGGAAGAAACTGTCAATCCTCTTTAGTAATGAAGTGTTTTGCCATTTATGTCTAATTCTAATAGATGCTAATACAGTAATTTAATATATTTATTTGATTGACCAAGACCTAATGTGGATTACACAATGAAATGTTTTTTGTGGAAGAATTAAATCAAAGGTTTTGAATTTTAAAATATGTTTAGCTTTATTTTTTTGTTGTAATTGTTTATTTATTTTGTATATCTTGCTTATTTTTATGTTTAGTTGCACATTTTAAAAGTGGTTATTCTTTATTTTTTTCATTTGCTCCCATCCTTCAGCTCATCGCATGCACCTTAGTCCAGTGGAAAATTTTATCATTTCTCGACTATTGACTCCCACACAAGCTTCTTTAGCCAGAAGCAGAAGTACTTTAATGCTTTCTGAGAGGTATAATGATTCAGGTAAAGCTAATATCTTCAGGAATATTTTAGTTACTTAAAACAAATTTTCCCATAAAATAATGAATTTAAGGAGTCTAGAAGATTATTCATAAAATACACAGGGAGTTCAAAATATATAGGGTTTACCATGTTAACACTAAATGAAGGACTTAAAATGATTCATCTAGCCAGTGAAATTTTCATAGCTAAAACTATATTGGGGTTGATAGGTCTGTTTCCAACCTTACATGTCTATTCATTTGTTTAGGTTGTTACATTATATGTGTTTCTGACTTTACTAACTCATAGCAGTAATTTATTAGAAAATGAAGAATTTTGAATGCCCCAACACTTGCAAATAGTGCTTATATGCTTATGTGCTTAATGTTAAGTTGTTTGAGCAAAAATGTTTGGCTGTTTAAAATGGGAAGGCAATTCATTAATGCTTTGGGAAAGTGTCTGTTTGGTTGTTTCTAATAAAATGATTCTTTCCTCTTTTCCTTGCTTTCTTTGTCTATGTCTCCTAATGAACTTGCTATTGTACTATAACTCTTTAGTATTCCATATCTATCCTCTTGTAGCACCAGCCAGCCCTCTTAAAACTTCTTACAAGCCTTCCCCCACTCGAAGTGTGGAGAAAAAGAAAGCAGCATCTGCTTCCATGTCAGATTCAATGAAGGGAGCAAGTACAAGTGAAGTCTCACAGGTAGTTTTGAAAATTACTAACTCACATCTTTTTTAAAAAATAAACTTATATGTTGGTTTATATTTTGCTTCCCCAGGATAACGATACAAATACAGATCTCTACTTTCTTTTCTTCAATCTTTCCCTAACAAAAATGTTAAGAAAGAGTTCTTATATGAAGCATTCTTGCATTTGAAATGAACTGTTAGTATTTTGGGGATTTTGCTTTGTTTAATTATTGTTCTCTAGATATTGAGACATTCATAAAAGTAAAAAGCTCCTGATTATTATGTTGCATAAGGGTATCCTAATTAGCTTGGCTATCTATTATAAGATGTGGTTAAATAGAAGTGATTTTTTTCTTATTGTTCTTATTCCACACACACTGTATAACATAATGCTTTCTCAGATTTTGTATCAATCATTCATTGACAACAATTTTACAATTTATTGATACTTCATCAGACCTTAATACTGAAATTATATAAATATTTTACCTGTTGATTAAAATAGTGGAAAGGCTATTGTTACACTCAGATTCCACTTGTGGGCTTTTGGTTTCCTTCTCTGAGAAGGGAGATTAATGACTAAATTAATGTTTGTTTTGATAATTACATTTGCAGCAGCTTCAATGAAATAAATGAAATATAAAGTTTAATTGTACATTGTTTACTTATTTTTAATTAATTAGGCTGCCTGATTCCAGTGTGACTCTGAATTCGTATAATATTAATTGATTGATTGATTGAATGAATGAATGAATAAATTCTTTATTGATCAAGTGTAATTAGACACACAAGGAATTTGTCTTGCATATGCTTTCAGTGAACATAAAAATAAAAGATACATTTGTCAAGAATCATAAGGTATAACACATCGGGTAGAAATATGCAATCAAATCATACTAGGAAACAGTCAATATAAATCATAAGGATACAAGCAACAAGGTTACAGTCATACAGTCACAAGTGGGAGGGGATGAGTGATAGGAGTGATGAGAAGATGAATAGTAATAGTAATACAGATTTTGTAAATATTTTGACAGTGTTGAGGGAATTATTTGTTTAGCAGAGGGGTGGCATTTGGGGAAAAACTATTATTGTGTCTAGTTGTTCTGGTGTGCAGTGCTCTATAGTGTTGTTTTGAGGGTAGGAGTTGAAACAGTTTGTGTCCAGTATGTGAGAGGTCTGTAAATATTTTCACAGCCCTCTTTTTGACTCGTGCAGTATATAGGTCCTCAATTGAAGGCAGGTGGGTAGTAATTGTTTTTTCTGCAGTCCTAATTATCCTCTGAGGTCTATGTCTGTCCTGTTGGGTTGCAGAATCAGTTATAGAGGTGCTCAATAATTCCTCTGTAGAACTGCATCAGCAGCTCCTTGGGCAGTTTGAGCTTTCTGAGTTGGTACAGAAAGAACATTCTTTGTTGTGCTTTTTTGATAACGTTTTGATGTTAGGTGTCCATTTTAGGTCTTGAGATATGATGGAACCTAGAAATTTGAATGTCTCTACTGTTGATATTGTGTTGCCTTATATTGTAAAAGGTGGTAGTATGGGAGGGTTTCTCCTAAAATCTACCACCATTTCTACGGTTTTGAGTGTGTCTAGTTCCAGATTGTTCCGGTTGCACCACAAAGCTAGTTGTTCAACCTCCTGTCTGTTTGTGGATTTATTGTTCTCCCAAATGAGACCAATTATTGTTGTATCATCTGCCTCATTGTACAGCATTCTGTCACCTTTTCTGTAGGCTTCCTCTTTGGAGCAATGTAGCTGCTTAAGTTTAGCTGTGAAACAAGGTTTATTGTTATTCTATATTCACAAGTTCCCGGTCGGTACACATAGATCTTTACAGAAGCTGACATATGATGTTACAGTATTTGTGAGTTCATCTAAGTCTGCAGAGGTATCTTCAAAAACATTCCAATCAGTGCAATCAAGGCAAGCCTGTAGTTTTAGCTTTGCCTCCTCAATCCAAATCTTCACTGACTTAATTGTTGGTTTAATGGTTTTAGGTCTTTGTCTTTAAGCAGGTACAAGGTGAATCATGCAGTGATAAGAGTGTCCCACAGCTGGTAAAGACCGATAAGCATTTTGTAGTGTTATGTAGCAATGGTCTAAAGTATTTTTTACCTCTGGTGGGACAATTGACATGCTGAAAATATTTTGGAAACTCTTTTCTGAAGTTGCCTTTGTTAAAATCTCCTAAAATGATGGGAAGAGAATCTGGGTATTTGGCTTCAGCCTCCATGATCTGGTCAGCTAGAGTTCATAATGTCTTGTTTACACAAGCTTGTGGGGGAACATACACAGCTATTAGGAGAAATGAAGAGAACTCACATAGAGAATAAAATGGTTTATAGTTGATAAATAAAACTCTTAAGTTTTCATCACAGAACTTATATATTATAGTTATATCCTGAGACCAGCTGTTGTTAATATATATACATAACCCTCCTCCCTTCTTTTTACCTGATGACTGTGAATTCTATCTGCTCTTATTATCTGCAAACCCTGGGATATTCATGCTGTTGTCATCAATTTCCTCATTTAGCCAGGTTTCAGTGAAGCAGAGAGTTGCTGAGTTGTAAAAATCAGAATTGCATCTATTTAAAAGGAGTATTTCATCCATCTTATTAGCAAGTGAATGTAAATTAGTCAGAAAGATTGAAGGGGAGAGGGGTCCCCCCCATTCCTTAGTATATTCAAAATTCCTGCTCTTTTACCTTGTCTCCTTCTCTGCCATTTCTTGGTTTGTTGTAATCCATTGGTCCGGGGAGTTTGCTTCTACTTGAGTTAGAATCTCTTCCTCGTTTATAAAGACAGCGGTGGGGTGAGGACACAGAAAGCTGCTCTTTAAAGAAACATTGCTTAATACTTAGCAGATGGTCTCATTAGTATGAAATCTGTAGTGAATCACAGAAAATAATAAAAAATAAAGTAACCATTAGAGAGTATTTCATCGAGGCAGCCATTGGTGGCCCCATAACAAAATTATAAGCTTTTTTGTATATAATTTTTATTAAAACTTTTAAAGAAGATAGATACTAATACAAACATAATATAAAGTAAGAAAGCAAAAAGCAAAAAACAATAAAAAAAATACAATCAAGGAATTGAAGAAAAATAAAGAAAAATTATATATATATATATATATATATATATATATATATATATGTATGTATGTCTGGCATTCAGCTTTGTTCGGGTATTTTCCCACGTCATAATAGTGGTGCTTTTAAAGTTGTAGCAACATTTCAGCAGAATCTCATCTGCCATCATCAGGCTTCTGTATGGTGTTTGTCTGTGAGTCAGACTTTTACAGTGGTTTCAGATTTAAATTTGGGGCAGCCTATTGCTGTGTCAGAATGGTTTTTTCTTCCTCCTGATTGGTTGAGAGTCTTGGTCTGTGTTTATTGGTCTTGGAGTTTGCTGTGTTCTGCTACTAATATCTTCTGTCTGTTTTTTTTTGGGGGGGGGGTTGGCTCTACTTGGTTCATCATTTGAGCTAACTGGTTCATTTGGATTGCTACTTAATTCTGATACTGTGACAACTATTGTAAATCTCACATAGTCAAAAGTAAGTACCTTAATATCCAGATTGGTTCCTTATCAAAATAACAATAAGGTAGAAATCATCCCTCCTATTCAAAAGAGAGAAATATCATTGCTTCATTTGGGTAGGAGAAAGGTACAAATTCATATGTTGGTTTCACGATAAATAGGACTTGTATTTGATGCACAGCAGTTATACTTACTTTCATAATACTTTATAACAATACTTCAGTTCACAGTAAATCTATTTTTAAGTTTTTGAATCTTTGGAAACTATTCTTTAAAGTTTTTTTTTCGAGTTGATCAAGGAAATCCTGACAAATATTGGAGTTAGACACTGGTAGTTTAGTGAGCTGTCTGTGGAATTGCTGAAGTGTTGCAGTCATTGTGTAGAATAGAATAGAATAGAATAGAATAGAATAGAATAGAATAGAATAGAATAGAATAGAATAGAATAGAATAGAATACTTTATTGGCCAAGTATGATTGGACACACAAGGAATTTGTCTTGGTGTAAATACTCTCAGTATACATGAAAGAAAAGATACATTCATCAGGAGTCAAGAATCATAAGGTAAGACACTTAATGATCCTTCTCGAGCTGTTTTTTCTGGAGTGATAATGGTTAAGGAATGAAAACTGAACTGAAAGGATTCTGGAACTGGGTATCTTCTGGCAGTGCATACTTGGCTTGACTTGGCATCAGACTCACTGATAAGGTTTGGGGTTTGATTAAAACCTGTATAGCAAACAAGAATGAAGACACAATATATGATTGTCCACTGGGAGTATAAAGGACTTTTATGCTTTCAGGTATTTAAATTTAAGGTTTCTTCCTACTCAATTAATGGATGCATGAATGGTCTTGCAGGCTTGATTTTGGTACCATACAGTATGCACAAAGGAAAATAAGTTAAAAAGTTCTTAAAGCTCAAGAGTTTGGATAGTGAATATACAAATTTCAAACACGTGATATTTTCTTATGCAAAAGGCAGGTCTATGTATGTGTATTTATACAGGAATATATGTGTGTGTTTATATCTACACAAACATACTGAATAATTGTTTTTCTCAGATTATCAAATTATATTATCTTTTTAAGAATGAGAAGAAAAAGAAACAATCAACAACATTTGGCACATTATCTGGTTTTGGATCTCCTTTTAAAAAATCTGAATCTCCAGCAGCTGTATCTAAACAATCAGCTTCACCCACAACTCCAAAGTAAGAATGTTTTGCAAATTTTCATTGTCCTCTGAGTAACTTTAAGTGTACACAGTTTTTATTTTACAATGTGTTGTTTTCATCATGCAAAGTAAAACATTTTTTTTTTCTGTGAAATGATCTGCATTCGTGTTGCTCAAGTTTATGCTTGATAGATTTATACTGACAAAATAGCAGCAGCAGATACAGGTACTAAGCAGAAACAGGTGGTATTTCTAGTTTTGGCTCTACAAATGCAAACCAAACTATATAGGTAACACATAAATCTTGCCAGTGAGATTGTCCTGACTCCCAAAAGTATTCAGTCACTTTGCTTAACAAGGGTCTTCCGAACCATTCCACCTAATAGAAGTCAAATTTTCCTTCTTCAAAATGAAAATTGGCAATAGCAATTATATTTAAAATAATGCCTTCTTTCATTTTTTTCTTCTGTCCATGATTGCTTTAGCCAATCTCTCAACCTTGCCCTTGTCTCCCAAATGTTGCTATTTAAATTATTGGTTAAGTTCTCATCATCTTTTGTCACAATCACCTCTATTAAGGCTATAGACAACTATATATACTTAGGATTCTTACTTAGATTATGTTAAGAAATCCTTAATTTAAATTCAAAGGTGGCACATGGTTGTGCTTAAAGTAAAGAAAGGAAAGTGATGGAAATAACATGGGAAGGGTAGGAGACATGTTGGACATTCACATCTTTAATTCAAGGACACAGCAGTTGTTCACTCTTGCTCCTGATTTTCCTGTGCTGTTTTCCTCCTTTCCCTTTAGCTATTATCACATACAACATTGCCTTTTACCCATTCTCTACATGTCAGAACATGCCTGCTTGAACTAAACCTAGATGTTTGGGATCTGTCCCAAACACCTGAAGTGGCTATTGTGTGTACAGGTTTCTTCCCGAATTATGTTTATAATTATATTAGTGCAACTAATCCCATCATAAGAAAATAACTTTGAATTATGCTATACTGTATTGAAGAGACTACATAGAAGCATAATCGTGTAGATGTGAAATGAGCCTTAAAGAGTAAAAATACATAGTTTTTGACATTTATAGCTACCACACAGATATCACTTGGAATTTCCTTTAACCATAGTTTCAGAACTGTTTTGCAGAGCTGACCATGGTGCTTCAATTAGAAAATGACCTATTCACTACCAAGATTGCATGAATTAGCTGTGCAATTCTTTAGATTCCCCCCTCCTATTTTTTCTTCCATTAATGCTGTTGATGGTCATGGTATAGCTAAATTGTTTGACGACATTATAATATTGTTTTATCTGTTCTTAAATGAATTGTTAATTCCATTTTATATAAACTGACTGCAACTATTCTGTATTGTCCTTTTGTAAAAAAAAAATACAAAACCAACTCAATTCTATCTTCCCTTGTGTTATTTTGTAACTTAATGTTTCATACATAACCTGATATAAGACTGAGAAAAACAGCCAAGGCTATGATTAATTACTATTGGCTTGATTTTGTTTTATGAGGCAAAACTGAATTATTTGAAATCTATATTTTAGGTCAGTCTCAAAGACTTATCCACAGTCTCCAAAAACTAATAAAACATATCCAGCTTCTCCCATGAAAAATCGTACAACTTCAAACTTGAACCAAGAAACTCATAAAAAAAGAACAGCAAAAACAGTTAAAGACAGCCAGCAGGAGAATATTAGTCAGAGAACTAAAGCATCACCAGTTGAAACTATAAATCAGTCTAGTGCTGAAAAATCTTCTATAGGAAAAATTGAAAACATTGAAGGTAGATTCTCATTTATTTGCCTTTGCTTCTAAAACAATTCTTTGTTATACTTTAGTTCAGTTGACTATTATTTTACATAATTAGTCTGTCATTAATATTTGGGGGGAGGGGTGTTAACTTTACCATCAACAGTGATTTTGTTCGAAATTATTTACAAAATCTTGTTAAGGAAGGTAAACTATGAAGATAGCATCTAGGAGATTAACATTACTTAAAATCAAGAATGCATATTTATAAATATTATAGTAACATATGTTTCTGTAGTTTCATTGAGTAGAACATTCATCCATCAGAGTAATATTGTGTGCCTTTCTACTGCACATATAACTTGTTTCCTGCCTACAGACTAATATTCAATTCAAGAACATATTTTTAGGGAAACATGTAGCAGGGACTACTGATGCTGAAGAAGCAACTAGAATTCTGGCAGAGAAGAGACGTCAGGCTCGACTTCAGAAAGAACAAGAAGAAAAGGAAAGGCAAGAAAGACAAAAACTTGAAAGGTATCCTGCTCTCCCTGCATCCATAACTATAACCTCTTAGTTATAGTGCAGACATGTGCAAGTTAAGGGTATATGCTTCACATATTTAATTAGAAATATGCGATGCTTCTCTTTATACTCTTCAAGTTCTGTTACCTTCTTATGTGGAGCTAGTTCTTAATGATATAAATATTTAATAGAACATAAATGTATTCCCAACAATATTTTGTGTTTTGAAGGCTGGAACAAGAAGAGCTGAAAAGAAAAGCTGAGGAAGAGAGGACTCTACTGGAAAAAAAGGATCGTAAAAGAGAAGAGAAAAGGAAATTGGAAGAGGAATTAGCAAAAAGAAAAGCAGAAGATGAAACAAGAAAAAGAGCTGAAGAAGAATTCAAACTGAGAGAAAAGCAAGAAAAGGAATTACAAGCTATGCTTGAGATACAGGTGTGGTGATCTGATGGTCCAGAGCATGTATTTCTCTTTATTTACAAGATGTGACATTTTATATAATGAACATTCAGAAATTAAGCTGTTCTAAAATATAATAAATCAGACTAAGAATCTATAATTTCTTTTAATTTTCCTTTGCTTCTATAAATTTTACATAAATCCTTATTCTTAGGTATATGATCCATAACAATTTTTATGTATCATATCGATATTTATTTAATACTAGAAATTTAATATTGTAGTTGGATCAAATTATGTGGTGTATTATAGATTCTGAATGTAACAGAATGAAATATATGACAAATTATATAGAAAACACTGAACCTTTGATATTATTTGCATTCTTATTTAAATAGAAAGTTGTCTTAATGCTATCAAAATGTCTATGCCTGGATATAGTTCAAATGTCTGTCTTTTGAAATTGCCTTGACAGATCAGACCCTATGTTTAAATGTTTTAATCCTCCTAGATCCTATTGAATCAGTAGGCAAAGACTATAGTTCATACATCAAAGGACACATTTTTTTCCTCTCTGGATTCTTCAGGTTAAGCCATAGAAGAGTCTCTGCTTTCCATTATGCTATATTTTGGGGGAAACTAATGGCACAGATATGTGTTTCCCTATATGCAGTAATTACCGGTCAGGTAATGGGAAAATGTTAATTATTTTCACAGATGCTTGTTCAGTGCTCAGAAAGGTATGCACATAATGCTAGCAGAGAATTTGAATCAAATTCTAGAACTCTGTTTCAGAAAAACACACTCAAATTTGGAACTGAATGTGTTGGGTCAGGATTTCATTTATAGTTTCTGTTGCAAGAATTTTTATGACACTGGGTTGCATGCCTGATGCTTATGCCCCTGCAAAGACCACAATCAATTGGTTACCACCAGATGGAGAAAAAGAGGAAGTCTCCCCCCCCCCCCCAAAAAAAAAAAAACTGGCACCAAACATTTCAGGAAAATCTGAAAAACCAACATTAAAAACATCAGTCTTAAATGGAAGGATGCAAGACTAAAGCTGCGGACTGAAAATTGTGGAGTATGCTTGTAGCCCAATGTGCTTAGCACAGAATCATAGTAGTAGTAATAATAATAATTAATTTTAAATTAATAATTAATAATAAAGAATAGTAATAGGAGCCCTTGAAGCAATACACAAAGGGTTGCCTAAATACATGTAAATTTTGAACTTATCAGACCTGAATAGTCCTACTTTGCAAAAAAAAATCCCACCTTACTTGGAACTGCCTATATATTGAGACATTACCTTAACAGCTCTTAGGTCTTTGGTTAGGAGATGAACTGTTAAGTTTTTACGAGTCTCAGACCATGAATCGAATTGAAGATTAAATCTATGACAGCAACAACAACAATAATAAATCATCCCATTGTTATGTGGGGCGGGGGGGGGGGAGAAGAGCCTGTTTCAAAATCCATTTAACTATGGTAAAAACACATCAAGTGAATTCTATGCCAGATCAAGTGTTGCCTGGCTCAATAAGACTCGATTGAATACTATGGCTTCTGGGTGTTCAATGAAAAATATGCCCCAGAGTTCAGCTCCCTCTGCTAGGCAACCATGGCATAGAGTTGACAGGTGACTGGAAGACAAATGAAAAAAATGAAAAATCTGGCCAAAGAAGAAAGTTACTCAATTATGGAAAATCTGAGCCAACAAAGCATGAATTTCAAAAGCACATGTTCAAGATTTGAAAAGAGAATCACCTGGATATGGAAATCAGTGAACAAAGACTTATGGACCAGAAGCGTGTTATTTTGAAGCACAAGCTCTTCACTAATGTAGAATTACAAGAGATTGCTAGCAGATTGCTAGTGCAAGATCAAAGCTCAAGTGTAACTGATAATAGAGATAATTTAGAAGTGGAGCAACAAGTAGTGGAGAAAAGGAAGGAATTCAGAGAAGTGGATGAGGAACAAGATGCAAGAATTGGATTAGATTTTGAAGAACCAACAGCCAGAGCTAAACTAGGCTGAGAAAATTAAGACTCAAATGGAAAACGTGAAAAAAAATCAATTGCCAAAACTGAATCAAGTTAATAAGAGAAGTTTGGCTAAATTATTGAAGAATATGAATGAAGCTGCCCAGATTATTCCAAAAGAAACATTAGTTCAAAGAAACCAGCTTATGTATGCAACAGCTTATGTTACTACTGAAGAATTAGGCTTGAAAATTGGAAAGAATAAAGCAATTATGAAGGCAAGCCAAAGTGGAAAATCTGTCTGGAGTTAAAAATAAAGAGAATTAGATTGGATTTAAGCTGTGGGATTCAGCACCTATTTGGGAGAACTGTTTGTTATCTTTCTGAGGAGTTCGGAGAACCAGTTGTTGGAAGAAATCTATTGTTTTTCCCCCCACTTTACAGGGCTAATCTTGGCAGGAAGGCAGAAAGGAAATATTCTGGTGTTGTTTCTAGCCTAATCCTTATCTTTATTGCCCTGCTTACAGAAACTGCCTCTCTGGTTAAGCTTTATTACATTGTAACAACTAATGGTTCTTGCCAGAGCCTGAATTTTTCAGAGTTTTTTTTTTCTTTGCTGGTACTTGGCTTTTCTTTGCTTTATTAGGGGCTTGACTTTCTTCAAGGGGAAGGGCTGTTTTAAGCTTTTTTACACTGCTTTACTGGTTCCTGGCACTGTCTTTTTGGGGTGTACTTCCAAGAGGCAGGATACAAGCTTGGCACTCTGTCTGATTTTTTTACTGCCTTTCTGGGGGCATGTGATCTTTCCTTAAATCTGGATGATTTCCTTAGGATATCTTGTGAGGTGAGTGAGACCAGCTGGCATCTTTAAGTAGTGCAAACGGATCTAAGGATTGCTTCTCCTGGGTGTGAAAGGGTGCTTTGTCAGTTCACTGAGCACAGGAGTCTCTTGTCTGTGGGAATTCTTCAATCATCCAGGTCATAGCTGTCCCAAAAGTGTTTTTTTCAAGAGGCAACTGGACTTTCTTGGTTTCCAGAAAGTCCAGTTGCCTCTTGAAAAAGCATCTTTGGGACAGGAGTCTTTTGCATTGCTTTGGAGTGGCCAAGGCACATGATGGTTCACTGATAGTAAGATTTTTTTTAAAAACTGTGGGGGTGTAGATCCTCCAATTCATTTCGGTTTTCTCTCATGATAATAAGGCTTAGTAACATGGCACCAGGGTTGAAGTTTATTTAGATATCTATGGCATGTACTAATTTTATTGTGATCCTGCAAAGCTTGAGAGACTTGAACCTGGGTCCCCTATATAATTTGTTAATTTATGTCTTTAGCTTGGTATATTATAGCCCAAATATGTCCACCCACTTTCTGGAGAGCTTAAATGACCTCTCTGCTAAAGAGTTCACTTTATGAGCAAGAGTTGGCTGCTAATAATTATCATTGCATTTTAACTATTTTAATTCCTCAAGATGCTTTGGCACCATGTCTGATTTGGAAGTCTGACTTGCAGATATTTCTAATCTAATGATTGGTATTTAAGGTAGCTTTTTGCAATTTTTTTGTATTTTTGTACAGGTAATCCTTGACTTACAACAGTTCATTTAATGATCGAAGTTACAATGGCACTGAAAAAAGTGACTTATGAATTTTTTACTCTTACAATCGTTGCAGCATCCCCATGATAACTTGGATCGAAAGACAAGAAAACTAATGACAATGCGCCATGCTCTGCATCCAAAAAGTGATATTGATCTATTACACTTTGCCTAGATCTTAGGTTGGCAAAGGACTCTTCCAGATGAAACAAACCACAGAAGAGGAAAAACATTATTTAAATTACTACATTAAAAAAGTGAAAGAGCCTTTGCTGAAGGAGGTGAACAAGAGAAACCCCTTGAAAACTATGAGATTGAAAGCAGAATATCAAAAGGAAACAATTGAGCATCAAGTTTCTAACTGGAAAAAGAAGGCTATGCACAGTCAATAGCTGAAGGGAATTGAAGGAAAGGTAGATACAAAGCTAACATGGAGATGATTGAGATCAGGCATGCTGAAGAAAGAAACTGAAGGCTTTATTTTGGCTGCCCAAGAACAAGCCCTGCAGATCAGTTCCATGAAAGCAAAAATTCAACATGTCAGTAACAACAGCAAATGTCGCTTATGCAATGAGAAAGATGAAATAATGGATTGTCTTGTCAGTGGCTGCAGCAAAATCTCACAAACTGATTAACTACAATGTCATGATCGAGTTGCCAAAATCATACATTGGAAGTTTTGCCAGAAGTCTGAGTATTCGAATGCAGTCAATTTGGGAACACCAAATGGACAAATTTCTTGAGAATGAGCAGACCAAGAACTTGGGGGACTTTTGAATTCAAACAGACAGACATCTGGCCCATGGCATCCCTGACATCATGATTGTGGAAAAGAAAAAAGTCTGGTTCATTGATATTGCAATACCAGGTGATTGAAGAGAAACTGAAGAGAAACAACCAGAAAAATAACAATGTACCATGATTTGCAAATTGAAGTTGGCCAATTGTGGAAGAAGAAATCAATGGTTATACCAACAGTAATAGGAGTTCTTGGAGCAATACTCAAGACATTGAAATTTTGAACTTATTAGATCTGAATATTCTGACTTTTCAAAAAACCACCTTACTCAGAACTGCCTGTGTACTCAAACATTATCTTAATAGCTCCTAGGTCCTTGGTTAGGATTTGAACTATTATGTTTTTTACCAGTTCCAGACTGTGAATTGAATTGAAGATTAAATCAATATTAATAATAATGCTGTGTTTCCCTGAAAACAAGACCCGGGTTTTTTTTATTTTGGGCTTGAAAATAAGCACTTGGGAGAGGGATTTGTGGAATACTGCCACATCACTGATGAACCAGGCCAGAGAATTCTTGACACTTCCCCAGGAATGCCGGGGTGTTGGGTGAGAGGGACAGACAGGGATAATCCATCCCAGTGCTCACTCTGTTTTGTTTAAAGGGATCCTTCAGGAGAGAGGTAGCAGCTTGATATACTGGTTGAATATGTAGCATGTGTTGTGTCTCCTTTGCAGAAGTGGGGGAGGTCTGTTCCGATCAGTGCATAGCAGCGTAGCGCAGGGGTGGGTGGGAGAAGAGAGAAAGCCTCTTAATTCCTGTGCATGTGTTTTCACTAAGTGTAAATGTGTGTGTGTGGGTGGTGAAAAACGGAGCTCTTCCTGAGGAAGAAGAGTACAATTTGAAGGTTGTCAGCAAATACACACGCCCATCCCCCCATGCTTATTTTTGGGGTAGGGCTTATATTAAGTCTACCCAAAAAATCAGGGCGGGTCTTATTTTCGGGGAAGTAGTAGTAGTAGTAGTAGTAGTAGTAGTAGTAGTAGTAGTAATATACTTGGTTGATTCCTAGGATGCTGGCAACAACCTATATCAACCATCAGCGTCAGTCAATGGTATTTGTGATACATTTTTAAATGTTCAATTGACTGAATTTCATGTTTAATGAATAAGAGATAAGAATAATAACAATGACATTATTGAAGGAAAATGTGATAACAACTAGACATGGGCATGGCTTAAGATAGGAACCATCAAGAAAGAAATGGAAGGTTTAATACTCACTGCTCAAGAACAAGCACTACAATGTAATGTCATGAAAGCAAAGATACAAAAATCCACTGACAATCCAAATTGCCAACTTTGTCATTGCAAAGTTGAAACTGTTTCACATTTAATATGTGAGTGCAGCAAAATTGCACAAACTGATTACAGAGGTAGACATGACTGAGTTGATAAACTAATACACTAATCATTATGTAAAAAAATACGACTTACCTGTATCCAAAAAGTTATATGAACACAAAGTGGAAAAAGTTGTCAAAAATGAGAAGGTGAAGATCTTGTGGGACTTTCAAATACAGACGGATCATCATTTAGAACACAATACATCAGATGTCACAGTTGAAAACCAAACTCTACAATTTATTGATATTGCTATACCAGGAGACGCCAGAGTTAAAGAAATAGAACTAGAAAAAAAATCACAAAATATCACGACCTGACCATCAAAACTGCGATTATAGATGAAACATGTAACAGTGATACCCATTGTCATTGGGGCACTTGGTACCGTGTCCAAGAATTTTACAAAATACATCAAGAAATTACAGCTTCCTGCAATTACACCAGCAAAACTGCAAAAAACTGCACTACCTGGAATTTCATACATTTTAAGAAGATACTTGGTCGATACCTAGGATGCTGGCAGCAACCCATATAACCATAAGTGCCAGTCAATAATATTTGTGATACATTTTTAAATGTTCAGTTGTCTGAGTTTCATGTTTAATGAATAAAAGTATTATAATAACAGTAATAATAACAATAATAATAACTGAACAGGTCAAGATCTTATGGGACTTTTGAATCCAAACAGATAGACATCTGCCCATTCACATGCCTGACATCACTATTGTGAAAAAGAAAAAAATCTGGTTCATTGATATTGCAATACCAGGTGATGCACAAATTGAAGAGAAACATCTAGAAAAAAATAACAAAATACCATAATCTGCAAATTGAAGTTGAGCAATTGTGGAGGAAGAAATCAATAGTTGTACCAATAGTGATAGGAATCCTTGAAGCAAAGGGTTGCCTAGAGACATGGAAAGTTTGAACTTATTAGACCTGAATATTCTGATTTTGCAAAAAGCCACCTTACTCCAAACTGCCTACATACTCAGATATTAACTGCGGTATCTGCCATCCCGCATTAGATGGGCGTCTCATGAGAGGGAGCAAGGGAGAGAGAAACGACACGAGACGAGGTTTTCTCTGGATGATGAGCGCGCCAAATGCCTCGGCACTGGCTCTTTTATTATGCTTTTTCACAGGGGGGTGAAATTCTTCAAAGCCCAGGGTAAACAAGACATTCATGAATTATAATAGCTTAGGTCAGCAGGAAATACATAAGATTTATAATAGCTCAGGTTAGTAAAGACAACAGGGTATCAGAAAGCGTAATTTATAGGAATTCAGGTCAATTAAAACATCATTCTGTATTGACAGCTGTTTAAACTCCTCTTCTCTTTTGCATGCCTGGCAAAGATCACTGAAGAGATAGGAGTCTTTATGTTTACATGAGAAAGATACAATGCAGACAGGAGTCTGATGTTTACATGAGAAAGATACAATGCTAGGATGGTACAGAATTGCACTGATAGTTACAACAATTAACTTAATAGCTCTTAGGTCCTTAGTCAGGACTTGAACTGTTAAGTTTTTACCAGTTCCAGACTGAGAAGTGAATTGAAAATTAAATCTTTAATAATAAGAACAATTTGTTGGCTTGTATTTAATTAGAAAGAAGCAGCAGAAGTTAAAGCACGAGAGGCAGCTGAACATTTACGTTTAGAAAAGGAACAAATTATGCAGCAGATAGAGCAAGAAAGACAAGAACGAAAGAAGGTAACAATTTATTCAAATCAAATCTTGTTGCATTGTTATTTTACATTGTTCCATCACTATGTATAGGCTACTGTAAGAAAAGAGCTGTCAACTGCAAAAAGTAATGATTTAATTACATTCTCAGTATGAAATGCAGAAACAAAATTACAAACTTCAAAATTATGTAATTAATTTTTTCACATTTACTGGAACAATTAATTGTGTTATATTCTGCATCTTACACAATTAATTTGGTAAGGGTGTTGGCATTGCTGATTGATCATTTTATTATTGTTATACACTGTAGATAAGCTCTTTGTTGACTGAGAGAGGTGGAAATTTCCAAATCATTACAGTACTTCCACCAAATTAGAACTAAAAGAAGATATGCTAGAGATGTCAATAACAATGACGGCTTTTTGGAAGAGATGCCAAGAATATAAAACATGAAAACAGTATTGGCTTTATGATCTGATTACATGTTTATAGAATCCTGTACATTGATTCAAAGCTTTCTGGGAAATGATTCCCCCCCCTCCCCCATCATATACTTTTTAAAATTTAGTTGTTAAATGAAGAAAGCAAACTTTTTTTTTCTCATTTCAGCGAATAGATGAAATAATGAAAAGGACAAGAAAAAATGAAATGGCAGAAATCAAGGTATTAGAAAAAAAGTTATTTTAACAGAAAATGTAGAAGGTTGTAAACTGGTTCATCCAGAAATCCTCACATGATTCCCTAGCTTTAATTTAATAGAATGACTAGATACTGTAACTTTATCTTCTCTCTTGTTGTCTTCGTTGTATGTATTCACTGTGTAAAGGGCAAAGATGAAACGGTTTTCTTTAAACCATGTTAGAGCTATAATGTTTAATATATGGAGTAACTTTCTTCCTTATAAGTGGAAAAACAAAACTGTGAAGAATTGTTTTAAGATGACAGATGATAATGGGAGGAAAAGCAAAATTCTTCCCTTGCTATATTTCCCTTCCAAATCAGTCAGACTGTGTATGGGGAAGAGTTGTGGCCAATTCTTACTTGTTCAAGGTGTGCTACTTTCCTTCAATACAACTGATTTAATTTGAAGATCTTTTCAGTGCTATGTAGAGTCAATGCATAGTAATAAAATCGAAAGCTATTGACTATAAAAACAGAATATATACACTTGTTTGTTGATTGTGTTAGACAAGAGTTCTGTTATTCCTACTCTTCATATCACCCCTTATTAATCCTTGCCTTAAATATATAATAGTGATAAAACAACCTTTAATTCCAGTCAACACTGTCAGCCTTTCTATGTGGAATTATAGTCCTAAAAATTTAAAATTGATTCAAATAGAGACTTATCCAGCCTCTACTCCAGTTCCACCTTTCTGTCATGCCCCTAGTAGCTGCGAGGAAAAATGTAGGCTGATTAAAGAGTGTCCCTGATGCAACCCTATTTTTGTGGACCACTTCAGGATTTATTTCTGCAAAGAAACTGAAGACTTGGTAACTTACTTTAGTTCCAGAAAATACTCTGGCTGTTTTGGATTAAAATTAGCTTCCCCTCTAAACCATGTGATAATCAATAGCAGAATATGCTACTTTGTCCATAGTATATTTAAATGAGCTAGGTAACTAATGACAGATAATGTATTGGTATTGTTTGTTAAGATACAGTTAGTTCATCTTTTACTGGCATTATTATGGGTGTGTTTCCTTAAAAATCATCTTATGATTCATTACACATTCAGTCATATGTTTAGATTTGGCATTTTGAATCCATCTATCAAATCCTTCCCAAATATGTTGAATTATTATTATTGTTGTTATTAAAATGTATAACAACTGCCCAACTGCAATAGATGGAGGGCAGTATACAAATAAAAGTTAAAAACAGATAAAACTTAAACCACACAGACCAGACTAAATTTTATAATCTAAATCTAAATTTAAATCGTTAAAAATGACATAAATCAAACAGAACAAAACAGTCTCCATCATCCCCCAAAATAACAGCAAAACTTTAGCCTAGGATGACCAAACATGTTTTAAAAGTTTTTTTAGAAGTCTGGGACAGAGTGAGATACTTAATTTTTTAAAAAACATTTATGAATGTATTACAGTAACAGATAAAATTTAAACCCTGTTGAACTCTGCCAGGTATTTAATTTGAAAAATATTTATATCTAATGCATCTATGCATTTGTATGTAATATAATTATATGTAATTTGTTTGATGATAACAGAAAGAAGACACAAAATCAGATGAGCCAAGAATCTTGAATGTGGATCAATATCCCAACCCACTTGCCCTTAGTCAAGCAGGTAAAATGTGTAATTTCAGTCACACCTGCATACAAATAATCACTCAAAATCCATATCTTTGTGAAAGGTGCTGGTTGTTATGCTTTCTGATCATATATTCACAAAGCTGAATATTTTAGGATGTTAGGACCTTACTCTGTAGCTTTCCCATACATACTTGTTTTGCTATTTCTGCTATTTTTCATTGTTATGTCTATCCTTCATTTTTGAGTTTTTCTTATTGTTTGGGATTTGGTAGTGCATGATATAATTTTATTAAGCAAACATTCATCCTTATTCTTTTGTTTTTGGCAACACCAGAGAGAACTGTTATTCCTCTCATGTGGAAGAATGTGTGTATATGTAGATATATATGTATACATACCCCCCCCCCCCCCAATATAATACAAATGAAGACTGAAGTTATTTAGGCAGTGGATGCTATAGTTGCAATATTTCCAATCTAAGCAAGAAACAATAATCCAGCTGCATTACTGGTTAGTCCCTGAGACATTTGGGGCATCTGGCAAACAAGGGAGTTATGCTTTGCAAACATTTGGAACGTAAGAAACAGTGCTTATGTATATTAAACAACTGGTTGTTTTCTACCTGCTCTGGCTAATAATCATCTGTTTTCTAAAAGATATGCCTAGATTTAGCCCTCTTCCTGGTTTAGTTTGATTAAATCAGGAAGATATTCTAGATCAGCCCTGCTCCTCCTTATAGTGAGTCAGGACTCTGTTTGCACATTGTTATTTAAGTGATATTAGTAGGCATGTATCTTATATGGAATGATCACACAGTAACTTTTCTGGATTTAATTAATTTGTTAATTGACTTTGAGCGTAACAGGATTTCCATTCAAATCAGGTCCCTATCTATCTCATGCAGAAATAAAAGATTATAGCAGCTGAGGCAGTGATGGTAATTACAGAAAAGCGTTTGTTTTCTTACTAGATATACTAGGTTAGCAGTAAGTACCAAGAGTAGCTAGACCTAGGGCTACATCTTACACACATACACAGAGTCAGAAAAAAAGGCTTTTCCCTTTGTTGCAATGAGAGAAAAGGAAAGAACTCAAAATCAGATCCAACAGAAGACAACTTTTTTCTTCATGTTATCTGCAACCTTGCTTGTCATGCAGTATTACCACAAAAGCCAAGACTAAGATTGGCACAATTTATACTGCTTGACTGCTTGAAAGTTAACTTTTCTGTTCCTCCCTCAGGATTAGAACTGGGGATGCTCTACAGCAGGGTGTCAAACTCTCAACAACACGTCATCACATAATGTAGCACGACTTTTCCCTCTTCGCTAAATCGGGTGGGCGTGGCCAGCACATGATGCATCTGGCCCACGAATTTGACATCCCTGCTCTACAGTGAGGAATCCTAGTCTTTTTTTATTTTGTGAAATCTATTAAGACTCACTCACTGCCCCTGGTCCCATTTGTCTGGCAATTTTCTATTTTGTCCTTGTCAAGACTTTCCTTGTCTTCTTCCATGTAACACCATTAGAACAATTTATTCTGTGGAGAGAGCTGCCTCTTTTTCCCAAACTGTGAGAGGCCTAAAACAGATCTCAGAGGTCAATAAGAGAAAATACCTTTAGCAACAGTGTTTATAAATACATCTTACATAGTGACTTGCCTGCTGACTAGATAATTTTGTAGCCTTTGTAGTTCTAAAGACATGGCTAAAACTCAGCTCAGCTATTAAAACATTCTGGTTTAAGACTGTATAGTGCTTTGGATTTGAGGGGGGAATGTTATTTTCTCACAACTGAAAGAAACGGTGCCTTCTTCCAGATCTGTGTGGCTGTTCTTTGCAATTGCATGTGATCCAAATAAAAGGTGTTTTTGTTTAGGAACTGTCAACAGGTACTATGCGTACATGCCCTCTCTAAAGAACCATTTTTTTAAACTTTGAATCCAAAATGTTGCACAGCCCAGTAAAGCAGTGTTTACTGTTTATTTACAAACTTTCTTGACTGAAAGAACTCCTGGAATGTCAGGAAGATCCAGTTCTCTATAATTTATAAATATTTATCTAACACTTTTGTGATGACAGATTTTCTTCTTGTAGTAGCAGATATCAGATTAAATGTTCAATTTGCCCCACAGGCATATAAGATTCTACCCAGCTTCATAGCTATTCTAATATAAGGGCAAATAGAACTAAGACACTTATTTTGGTTAGCTTTTTCTTCTTTGTCCTTTCTTTTTGTTTGTTTGTTTGTTGATTAGTTGCATTGATGTCATTTATCACACCCCCTAAAAACTGCTCCAGTTTTGCAACAAAGTGCTTTTCCTGAGATAATTATAGCACTGTTTTATAGATCTTCCCTAAAGCTGAAGCAACTCTTTCATATATTTTTACGATATTTGCATTGGGTCCAAGAGGAAATTTTTATTTATTAATTCATTTATTTATTTTCACATTTTTAACTGCCCAAATCCCTCAGAGATGTAGGAAGTTGTAGAAAGGTCTCTCATTCTTGCCTGAGATCATGAGATATTTCATTTTGCTTTACTTTTCTCCAAGCTGTATTCAGAATACGAGTACCCAAACAAGCAGTCTCAGTTTAGAAGTTAGGTATACTGCTTTTGAATACCATTGGGGGATACTTTCACCCACTGTAGAAAAACAGGTGATTGTATTCTTCTACAGTAGGTGGAAGATTTTTACCCAGGGTGGAGATGTCTCAGTGCTGGGAATGTAGCAATTCCTGCTACTTATGGTGATTCCTTAAGGTAATTAAAAGCAATTCCTGCTTTTAATAAGCATAGCCTGTGTTCTAGTAGAGACTTGAGGATTGGAACTCTCAAAGTGTTTGGAACACCCTTTCTCAAGCCTTCAAGTCCTGTAAACTCTGTCTTCCAGAGTTGCCCAATCGATATTGTAATTGCTGGTAATATGGGTTTTAAAATCTATACCCTCTAAAGAATCTCCAGATGGGGGAAGATTGGCTTGGTAGAATTATTGCCTCTTTGATGCAATGTTTATTTTTATATTTGGTGGGGATTTCTCTTACGTAGGAAAATATATGTATGATTTGCATAAGACCTACCAATTGAAATTAATGGGAGGACCAACTCACATTTTATCCACCTGAAAATTAAACCTCTTTCAATAAATTCAGTTTTTAAGAGAGGAATATTGAACACATGCTGATGATATGGGGCTCCAGTAACTTATGTATTAAATGAGCACAGATTTTCATGTGAGAATATTTTTTGAAAAATGGAAAGACTTTTAATCCAGGAGAACTCATACTTAAAATTGCTGGCTTGTCTTTCTCCAGCAATTTCCTTTTTCCAATCTATCTATTCTTAGTGGTTAAATTTCTGCTATTAGATTCTCCTTTTGTAAAGGGGAAGACAGAGGAGGATTAACTATAAAGAAGAGAAATGGAGAAACAACATTCAAAACAAGAACTGCTGCTTTTACTTTAAAATTTCACTGGGAATAATATCAGATATCTTACGATAAATGTATCATCTATTCAGTTCTTCGGTGACATATATTTAATTTTCCAGGTTTGCCTATTTTTTTTTAGCTCCTTTTACATTTCTGCTTTGAATTTTGTCTAGCCAACTCAGGAATACTATATAATAAAATATTTTATGGAATAATATGAGTAAACTTGTTGGATTTGTGAGAGTTGGGAACTTCTTCTGAGAAGTTTTTAAAAATCACATTTTCTACTGTGATTCTTTTTGCAGAAATTAATGGAGTAACAAATTGCAAAAATCCTAAAGGTGTTGAATGTGCTGTGTCTGAATCTTCTCCTCCTGAAGTATTTTCTAATGGTTTTAAGCCACTTGTGAGCCTTATTCAACTAGATGCAATGGATGGAAAATCTCACAGCTTGGATGAGTCAACAGATGAAGTTCAATCTATGGATGTGAGGTACATAATACATTTTCAGAAACAGTATTAGTAATCTAAAGAAGGTAGCAATTCATTTTCTGTCCTTGGATTTGTCAGGTCCACATTGTGTCCTGCCATTCTGTTGGGGGAGGGGATAGGCCAGCTGCTGGCATTTTTCGCATGCTTTTGTTTTTGCTGGAACTGCCTAGGAATTAGGGAGGGGGGTTGTCTTCAGAGACAAGCAGACTCCCTCCCAGCTGGTTCCAGCCTGGATTCAAGACCAACATGCCCTGAGAGTTAACTGCTATCTGCCTAGCACCTCAGCATTCTCAAAACAACCTTGCGGTATCACATTGGCTGCTGGTGGACTGGTCAGAGGGGGTTGGGTTTGTGGAAACAGAAAAATTGCTTTGTACTTTGCATGGGCTTTTTCATATTTCACTTGACTTTACTACAAAAACACTCTCAGTAAAAGTTCTTTTGATTCAATTCAATGGAGTCAAGAATCTTGCTGTTCTGAGAGACTAGCTGGAGCAGGTCCTTACATTAGGCAAAACCTGCAAAGTCAGTCAACCCAAAGAGGCATACTGCCCTACCGTGGGGACCATTCTCACCATGTCTGCCCAAGGCAGTGACCAGGAAGAAGCTGAGCACTGTGGGAAAACATTGTCCAGGCATCCCCCCAGGCTGAACATTTCCAAATGGACAGAGGTCAGGAGCCTGGGAAATTCATCAAAAATGCAAATAGTCCATTGGTGTTGGAAAGAAGGAAGACTGAAGGAAGAACCAGAGGGGTGACCCCCCAAGAAAGGCAACCAGAGCTGGAAGAGCTCGATGGTGAAGAGGAGGAAGGTAGAGAATGTGGTCATGTGAACCTACTGATGAAGCAAGCCATGCAGTTTATGATGCATGCCTTCCAAACCCTGTGTCATGCCCCTGGTGGAGTCAGACTCTGAGGAAGAGGAGGAACGGCCAACAGGGAATGGAAGTGTGGCTCCAGAGGTGGTGGAGGAGGCTGGGGAGGGGCAGAGGCCGGCTGAGCAGTCAGAGAAGGATTCAGGCCCGTCCCCTATCCTTATGGCCTTAGGGCACGCAGGGATGAGAGAATCAGGGGAAAGCGTGGTCTGCTTGGGAGGAGAGGGCCTTGACCTTCTTCATGGGTTGCAGCTGTGAGCTCTGTATAAGAGTTTGAAACTGCGTGTTCACAGATGCTGGAGTCAAATTAGTGGGTTTTTTGGATGAGGTTTATCTTCGTTGGCATTCTTCCCATGAACTCTCCCCGATTATCTTCCTGGAATGTGATTAATTATCTTGATTTGCCTTGGAACTCTCGTCAATCTGGTTTGTTTTTGGTTTCCTTTTGCTTCATTGTCTATTTTTTGAATTTAAACTGTAACTAATAAAACAGCGAAGTTAAGTGGAAGGCATTACAAGACCTTGATTCATGTTTTAGTTTTTGTGTTAATTTTGAGACACTATGGGTCATTACACCCTGAAGGCACACGAGCCACATGCCCTGAAGGCACACGAGCCACATGGCTGCCACCAGTGAGGCCCAGTAGATCCAAGAGGAGGGGGATGAGCATGAGTGCTAGACACCATGGCAGATTTTTTTTTTAGATAAACTTTTTTATTTTTAAACACAAACATACACATACAAAAACATAAAAACATAAAATCCTCTTCCATTTTATATACATACAGTGTGTAGTTGGTTATATATCTTTTGTGCTATACTTTTGTAGTCATTTACTCACAATTTATATCAATCTTCACATTGTCAAACTAACATGTTTATATATTTATCAGTTATTAATCATCCATGTCTAAACTATTAATTCCATCGTTTTATACAAGATGTTCCACATTTTATCTTAAAATTTTTGTTATACTTTCAACCAGTGGTTTTATATATATATCTGTATTATGTTTTATATCAATCTATTAGATTTCTATCACAAAATTATCTAGTCTATTATATTACCATGCCTTTTTATCCAATCATTGATAAAACAAATCCCATATCATATAAAATTGCTTATCTTCTTGTTCTCTAATTTCAAATGTCAGTTTACTCATTTCCGCACAGTCCATAAATGTTCTTCGCAAATACAATTCTAGCTGCTGTTAAGACATTTACAATCAAATATTTCAGTTCTTTATTATATATGTCTGGTATGACTCCCAATAAAAAGATCTCTGGTTTAAAGTCTATATGCTGTTTTATCATTTTTCCAACCATGTGTGGATTTTAGTCCAATATTTCTTTGCGTCTGAACATGTCTACCACATATGGTAATATGAACCAGGTATCTGATGACATTTCCAGCATTTATCTGATTTATTCTTAAAGATTCTTGCAAGTTTCCTGGGGTAAGTCCCACCTGTAAAACATCTTATACAAATTTTCTTTATATGCAATTGACATTGTCATTTTGTAATTTTGAGACCACAATTTTTGCCATTTTTCCAAATCAATCCCATATCCAAAATTTTCCCCCAAGCAATCATCGTTTCTTTAACTTGCTCCTCCTCCAATTTAAATTCTAATAGATATCCATAAAGTTTTTTAATTACCTTTTCATCAGTTCCCATCAAAATTTTATCTAAGTCAGCCAACTTATCATAAATACCTTCTGCCTTGGAGTCTTTATTAAACCTAGATTGTATTTGCAAATAAGAAAACCAATTCATTTTTACACCTTGTTCTTGCAACATTTGCATAGATTTAAGTTCACCCTTTTCATTCAATAACTCCCCATATCTAACTGTTTGTTCCTTTTTATATATTATTGGATGAGAAAAAGCTTCAATAGTTGATATCCATTTTGGAATTTTTAAGTAATATTGTCTTTTAATCTTCTCCTAGCTCAAAAACAATGCCTCACAAATATGTCTTCTAAAATACCCCTGTGATTTAGTTCCCTAATACCAGAGAAAGATATGCCATCCCAGCAGAAGTCGTGACCTTCTAAAGTCAATAATCTACTGTTCCTTAGTGTTATCCATTCCTTTACCCACATCAAACTTGTCGCCTGGTAATATAGCTCCCAATTGGGCAAGCCAAACCCTCCTCTTATTCTTGCATCTTGTAACAGCTTTAATTTTATTCTTGCTTTTTTACCCTGCCAAATTCTAACACAATTCTATTTAAATCTTCAAAAAACTCTTTCCCTAGTCAAATAGGAATTGTCTGGAATAAATATAAAACTCTAGGCAGTATATTCATCTTAATTGTGGATATTCTCCCAATCAATGATAGTTGCAATTTTTCCCATTTCATCAAGTCTGTTGGAATCTGCTGTTTGAATTTAACATAGTTATCTTCCTTTAGGGTACTGCATCTTGGTGTAATATAAATCCCTAAGTATTTAACCTTGTTCGTGACCTGTATTTTTAAAGTTTCTCCCAACTCTTTCTTTTGTCTTGTTAACATATTCTTTGTTAATATCTTTGTTTTATCTTTATTTTTTCTCAGACCTGCTACATTTCCATATTCTTCTATTTTTCTATTAATATGGGTGTTGTTTCCATTGGGTCTTCTAATATCAATACCAGGTCATCTGCAAAAGCTTGCAATTTATACTCCTCCTTTTTAATTTTCATTACTTTTATTTCTTTTTCTTCTCTGATATTCCTGTTCAACACTTCCAATGTTAACACAAACAGCAGAGGTGACAATGGATAGCTTTGCCTTGTCCCTTTTCTTATATCTATGGATTCTGTTAATTCTCCATTCACCATCAACTTTGCAGTTTGTTCATGATATATTGTTTCAATGGCTTGGATAAATTTCTTACCAAAGCCCATTTGTATCAGTTGCAGTAAAATAAACCGCCAACTCACATTGTCAAAGGCTTTTTGAGCGTCTAAAAACATCAAGGCCATTTGCTTCTCAGGGTATGCTTCATAATCCAAAATGATTCTCACATTGTCTTTGATTTGTTTCTTTGGTAAAAATCCATTTTGATCAGTATGAATAAAATTATTTAAGTATCTTTTTAGTCTTTCTGCCAAAATTGAAGCAAAGATTTTATAGTCTTGAGTTCAATAAAGATATAGGTCTATAATTTTTAACTTGTTGCAGGTCTGGACCTTCCTTCGGTATAAGTGTAATGTATGTTTCTAACCATGTTTTTGGTATTCTTTTCTTTAACATAACTTCATTCATAACTTCTAGAAGATGAAAATTCAATATTTCCTGGAAAGTCTTATAGAATTCCGCTGGCAACCCATCTGGACCTGGAGCTTTCCCAGCATTCAGTTTTTTTAAAGCTTCTGTTAGTTCCATCATTGTTATATTTCCTTCTAACATTATTTCAATATTTTTGGGTATCTGAGGTAAATTAGCTTTCTGAAGATATTGTTTGATTTTTTCTTATTGAATATTCTCTTTAAAATATAGTTTCCCATAGTAATCTTGTATAATTTTTTTCTTTTCCTCATTTGCATAACAAACCTGTCTTTCTTTATTTATCAATTGGTGAATTCTTCTTGCTTCTCTTTCCTTTCTCAATTTATAAGCTAGCCATCTACCTGGCTTATTTGCATCTTCAAAGTAATTCTGTTTTGCATTTTTAATTTTTTGTGCTAATTCCTCTTTTTCTATTAGTCCCATTTTATGTTTAATTATATCTATTTTATTTTTAATTTCTTTTTTTTGTGGGGACTTATGCAAGTCTTTTTCCAGTCTTTTATAGTCATCCTCTAATGTCTTAAATGTCTTTTTCTGTTTTATATTTCTTCTCCTAGTATAGTGTAGGCCTTCATCGTGTCCCAGAGATTCTGTAAAGATGTATCGTCTTTTCTATTTTCTTTGAATAAGAAAACAAGTTCTTTCTCTATTTTCTGTTTAAAGTCTTTTTCTTTCAGAATCATATTATTTATAGTCCATCTGGATCTCTTCTTATATCCTTTCCAAATAACTGATACTGGATTATAATCTGCCCATGTGCTTGTTTCTATTTCAATCTGTCGTACATTAGTCAATAATTCTGCTGACATCCATATCATATCTATTCTAGACCAGGATGTGTGTCTATTTGAATAAAAAGTATATTGCTTACTTTCCGCATTTTTCTCTCTCCATGCATCTTTTAAATTAAATTCTTCTTCTGTTATTCGGAGGAAGGATTTTGGTAGTATCTTTTTAACTCTCTTTGTTGTTTTCTGTGTTTTATAGTCCAACTGGTCATTAATTATTCCATTAAGATCACCCATCATGCAGATATTAACATAGTCCAAATCAGCTATTTTTGCATGTAATTTCCTATAAAATTCTTCTTATCATTTGGGGCATAAATTGCAATTAAAAGTGTTTTAACACTGTTATCCCTTATCTCCACCATCAAAATACTTCCATCATCATCTATATAAATTAGTTCTGCCAAAATCATTTCTTTAATATATAATACCACACCTCTTTTTTTGATTGTGCCAGCGATGTGAATAATTTCCCTAATTTTTCTTGTTTTAGTATATATTCATGTTGCTTTTTAATATGTACCTCTTGTAAGCAGATTATATCAAATTTTAATTTATCTAATTTGTGAAATAATTTCCTTCTTTTAATAGCCGAATTAAGTCCATTTATTAATTGTAATCAATTTTCTTTCATCCATGTTAAGCTTTATAGGAGGGTTTTATTGCTCTAGTAGATCTCAATTCTTGTTGTTCTCTGGGTTCACTGCCTACTGCACCTTATTCTTTTTCTTTTTCAATTACTGCTATAGACTCCTCTTGGAATTCAATTAGTGATTCTTCTTTTCTTTCTTCTTCCTCCTTTTCTCTGAAGTATTCTAAGTAAAATAGCTCAGCTTTTCCAACTATGTCAATTCTGTGTCTGTGTTCCAAGTGAACAAAAGGCCTTCTGGCATCAACCATCTGTAGTTTACTCCTCTTTTAAGTAGCTCTTTAGTCAAGAATAAATATTCTCTTCTCATCTCTCTTACTCTTCTTGGTATCTGGTTCAGCACCACAATTCCTTTATTTTTATATTTTAGTGTTTTCTCTCTTGCCACCTGGAGTATCTGTGTCTTAATACTCTTCTTAGTAAATCTGATGTGAACTTCTCTTGGTACTCTATTCCTCATTGCATATCTTGTGTAGACACGAAACACTTCATCCATCCCATCCATCATCTTTTCTTTAGTTATTTTCAGTGCTTCTGCCAATATTTCTGCTATCATTTCAGCAAGGTTCTCACCTTCTATATTTTGGAATCCTAAGTAAAATTTTGATTTGTCCATTTCCCCTCCTAATGATTCACCCCTGCCCTTCTCGATATTGCTCAAACGAATAGCAATATCTCCAATTTTCTTATCTCTTTGTATATTTTCTTCTTCAATTTTTTTGAATCTGTCTTCATATTCATCATCTGTTGAATATTTTCCACTTTTTCATCTGTCTTTTCAATTTTTTTGGTCAATTTTCTGAATTCCTTGCGTGATCATCTGTAATGTCACTTCCTTCTCTTTCTCTTTTTCCTGTTGTAATATTGTCTGTATAGATCGTTGTCCTCCAGATGGTGAGGGGGCTGGTATTGAAGAAGCTGGGGCTTTTGTCTTTCTACTCATCTTATAATGGTTATCTGTACAGAAAGAGAGAGAAAAAGAAAAAAAGAGGGAAAAGGAAAAAGAAAAAAAGAACGAAGGCAAACAGTTAACCATGGCAGACGTTTCAGTGACCTCAGCTGCTGCCATAACTGGTGCTGAGGAGGGCTGCCTGGGCTGCTGCCCTGGCGACAGTAAAAGGCCAGAACACCTCACCCATTGATGTGAAATTTGATGGGAACCCCCAATAACTGGGATTTTTTCTTGCCCATGTTCTGACATACATGCAAAAATATGGGCTGGAGCTCCCTACTGAGGATGCCAGTATGAGAAGTATTACCCTGGCACTGGAAGGGCTTGCAGCCCACTGGGTAGTGACACTCCACAATGCAAACGCACCAGAGCTGAGAAACTTTGATCATTTCATGATGGCCCTTCGTTTCAAAGACCCTCCAGCTGACTGTAAAACAAGGGACCATATCAAAACCATGCAATAAGGCTGCAGGGTGGTGGCAGAGTACACTGAGGAATTCTGTGACCTGACATGCCAACTTAATGACTGATCAGAGGATATCCTCATCAGCTGTTTCAAAGATGGGCTCAACAAGATATTCAACAAAAAGTGTTCAGATGAACAACCCTTGTAGCAACGAACCGACTGTGCCATAGAGATCCTACCCGGGGCTAAATTGCCTAAGTCGGAGCTATATTCAATGATTCCAAGAGAGTTAGATGAACTGTGGGTGTTCATTGACAAAAATATGGGCTGCAGATCCACTCAACCAGCCCAATCATGGGTAGCAGCCCCTGTCCTGTTTTGTGAAAAGGATGGGACACTTCTATGGGTAGATTACAGAGAGTTAAATGCTGTTTGTGTAGAGAATATCTACCCCCTGCCTCTGATGAAGGACATGCTATCCCATCTGCAAGAAGCCTACTATTGTGTGAGAATCAGGAAGAATCAGCTAGTCCAACCCTCTACCATTCCACACAAGGGACTAGCCAGTCTCTTCTTAAAAGCCTCCAGTGATGGAGCAGCCACAACCTCTGGAGGGAAGCTGTTGCCCTGGTTGTCCTCCTTGTTAGGAATTTCTCTCTTTAGTTTTATGTTGCTTCTCTCCTGGCTTAGTTTCCATCCGTTGTTTCTTATCCTGCCCTCTGGGGCTTTGGAGAAGAGGCTGACCCCCTCCTCTTCCTTGGGGCAGCCCCTCAGATACTGAAATGCTGCTGTCATGCCACCTCTAGTCCTGCTTTTAATTAAACCAGGCATATCCAATACCCACAACCCTTCTTCGTATGTTTTAGTCTCCAGGCCTGAGTCGCTCTTCTCTGCACTTTTTCCAAAGTCTCAACATCTTGACTATTGCCATGTTAAAGTCCCTAAACTTTTAAAACACTTCCATAATCAGCATCTGACAAATCTAAATGACATTTTTTCCTGTTTTATGTTTCTTCTCTCCCTGTTTGGTTTTTTTCTTCTCCAGGATTAATGTCACTGTTCAGGGGGTAGCATGTCAGCTCCACACCATGTCCTACCATTCTGTTGGAAAATTGGAGGGGAAGACTGGCTGCTGGCATTTTTCACATGCTTTTGCTGTAACTGCCTGGGAATTAGGGAGGGGTATTGTCTTTAGAGACAGAGCAGACTACCTCCCAGCTGGTTCCAGCCTGGATTCAAGGCTATCATGTTGTGAGAATTAACTGTTATCTGCCTAGCACCTCAGCATTCTCAAAACAACCTTGCAGCATCACATTGGCTGCTGGTGGACTGTTCAGGGGGGTTGGGTTTGGGAAAATGGAAGAATTGTTTTGTATTTTGCACAGGCTTTTTCAGATTCCACCTGACTTTACTACAACCACACTCTTTCAGTAAAAGTTCTTTTGATTCAACTCAATGAGTCAAGAGTCTTACTTTCCTGTGGAACTAGCTAGGGCAGGTACTTCTAGGATTATGCTATATCAGAGTCTACACAGTTTTGTTTCATTACTAAAGTTTGTTTCATTACTAAACCTGGCACTAATTCTTTTAAACATTCTTGTTTCAGTGAAAAAGGCTTAGCTAACAAATTCCTTCCTTCACTTATGTTCTTTCATTCCCACCATCACCTGAAAATCAATGTTTGATATTCAAAGTATCAAATGTATTTAATGTCAATAAATATAATATGCAAATACTATGCATCAGAAAAATATTCCAGTACGTCATAATGCTTAAGAATTTAAGGTAGCAGCTTCTTTCGGTTCAAGGCTTAACATATACCTAATACCTATTCTCTTATCCTATTATTCTTTCATTTTAAAATAAGTAAGATGAAATCATGTTTTTAATCATATGAAGACAATTTTATTGTCATACTTACATATGTTAAGATATACAGCAATACTTTGATTCTTTCCTTTCTTCCTTTCTACAGTCCTGCTTCAAAAGAAGAACTTATATCTATTCCTGAATTTTCACCATTGAATGAAATGATGCCAGGAATTACTTTGGACCAAAATGGATCAAATAATAGGAAGGCTCTTGAAGAACTACTAGATTTTACTGGCCAGGCCACTTACCCAAAATTAACAAGTGAAAGTATTAGCATAGATGATTGTAATAAAAATTTGATTGATGGATTTAATAGCCCAGGCCAAGAGACAACACTAAGTACCTTGTGTTGACAAATACATTGCTACATAGCAATAAGGTATGATCCTTTCATAGAATACAACTATTCAGTTTTCTTTTCCAATGAAAAGTTGTTTGACAGAAGCCAATTCATTTTTTTCTTTAAATGTTAAATAAGTGACTGCTGTATTTTATCTTGCCTATATTTTCCCTAGTTATGTTAACTGTAGCCACATGAGGGGGGAGGGATGAAAAAGAAAAATTATAAACCAGAAAGGGTTTTTGGTGGCAGAAAAACAACAAATTCCATCAAGTTTGTAGAGATTTTCGGTCATCCAAGTCATGGTTATTTAAGAGGTGCTTTTTCAGGAGGCAACTAGACTTCCTTGGTTTTTTTTTTGTTTGAAAACATTTCACTTCTGATCCAAGAAGCTTCTGTCAGAGCCAAAGAAACTTCTTGGATGAGAAGCAGAATGTCTTCAAAGAAAAACCAGAAAGTCCAGTTTCCTCTTGAAAAAGCAACTTGGGACACTTTTAAAGAGAATTTATGCCATTTTTATATATAAACTCCATTCATAAGAGATGCACTTGGGTTATCTAGGGATATCTGCCTATCCTTGCATCAGTTTATTTAATCTAAAAACAATATACTATAAAATCCAAAAATGAATTAAAAAATGTATATGACAAAGGATCTTGGGCCCTTTATATTACTGTATAAAGGTTAACAAACTTCACTTAGCAAAAGCATTTATGGATTGCCAAATTAGGTACATAGAATATTACCTGCCATCACAATGGATGGTAGAGATTGAAATGGTAAATGAGGAGTAAAGTAGATGTAGTAATTGTAAACTGATTAATTATATAACAAGGTAAGATCTGTTATGCAACGGAAGTTTAGATGCATGAATGATGGCTCAATTATTCAAGGATAACATCCTTATTTGTGATTTCTTTGCTCAGGGTTCAGTACTTTTGAGTATACTCACTGTATTTCTCTTTCTAATTGGCAGAGGAAATTGAGAAGATAGAATACTTTCAATGCTGCTACTGTCAGTAAAATAAGAGCCTGTCCTCTGCCAAGTTGCTGCAGTCTACAACACTGGATACCACAAATTCTGCACTGAATTTAGTCTTCCCAAATGCATTGCTGAGTAGTCACTTAATAAAAAGCGAGATTTTTTAATGGTTTGAGGAACTTTTGTGGGAATTTTGTTTAGAATATGGTCTAGTGTAAATGCGGGGTCCTAAACATCTCCCTCAATGGATTCCATTTATTTTAAAAGAAAAATTGCCAGTATACTTGTTTGACTGAAGGACCATCTTAATGTCATTTTATGAGTATTTCACCGAAGATATAGAACTGAAAAGGTTTGAAAAATAATATGTCCAACTGTCTTGAAGACAGTGTAAAATTAGAATTATCCCTCATCAATATGCGGCACATAACAAATGTTATGTTGTTTTAATCAATAACTTAGTTAATATTATGCTGTGTTAACGATATATATTAAAATTATAAAGTCTTTGTTACATGGGTCTAAAACATATTTAAGTTTGTTCCTTTGGAATAAAATATTGCTACATTCAATTATGTATATTATACTGCTTCATAAGCCTGTATCAATGGATCAAAACTGAAATGTTTATATTGAAAATATATCAGTTCTCAATATCAGACTTCATAAATCACTGGAATAATGAAACTCAGCATTGTAATAACAATAAACAATATATACACATGGCAACATACTAAGATGTAATTATGAATGCAGAAAATTATACTTATTCAACATGATAAACTGTTAGTATCTTTCTCTTGACAAATGTGACTGAAGAAAGGTTTTTGAGATAATTGGTATTTTAAAAAACTATACAAAAAGCACAACGTTGCTCAGACAAGTATTTTAAGAACTGTTGTTTTTAACAAGATAATTAAACTTATTTAGGTTTTTCTTGTTAAAAATCAATGGAACTTGTAAAGGTTTAATTTATCTTGGAATTTGGCATAAGGAATTTCAAATCTCACTGATCTCTTTAATGCTGTAGTCTGTGCTGCCCAGAGAAGTCAATTTTTGCCCTATTCTATACAACTTTTTTTTTTTGCTAAAGCTAATGATTTTTTGTATGTTGGTGTGTGTTAAACTATAACTCTGTTGTTGTGTCTTGTAAAAAGTGACCTGTTTAATAATTAAACCAGCTACAAAAATATGTGACAATATACATTATTGCTTACAATAGTTATATTAATGTATTTCCACAAAAGTAATTCCTCGATGGCTTGCAATATGTTGTAGCATGGTATAGTATCTTTCAAGTTAACCCTGCAATTTTCATTTTACACAATAAAATATATCAACCTATCATATATGGCTATGATATTCTGATAGTGGTATTTTTGTTCTTGTTTTGTCTGAGAAATCAATTCATGCCAGTTGTATTTGTTCCATCAAAATATAGAAATCCTTATTTGAAGCAGGTAATAGTTCTGCTTGTGTGTGTGTATGTTTCTAAAATACTGTAGAAGTTATATAAGGTTCCCAAATATCAGTCTTCTATTCATTTGATTTAATATTCTTTCATCAGCAGTATTGGAAGGCAGATTCAAGAAGATATCCTTTAGTTGTAGAACCTGGCTTCTGGCTCAAGTCATTAAAACCCTGGAGGATCCTCCTTTATTATTCCCTTCAGACAAATATAACTAGCATCTTATTTAGGAATGCTCCAGGTTAGCCTAAATTTATGTTATATATTTTCTGGACTAAGAAGACCCAAGTTGCTGAGTTTTGCATTATCCCTGTAGGACTAAGTACCTGCATATGAATGGATCCTACTTATAGTATATGTCAGCTGCTACTTCACTCTCACTTGTGTTTCAGTACCATACAGTGACAGTCTGCCATGAACTATGGGGAGGGTGGATGGCAGGGGAGTTGTTTGGGGGAAAGTGAGAATAATTGCTATATCCCCCACCCCACCAAACGTTGCTTGCTGTATCTCCCTGAAAGTTGTTTCAAGGTCATCCAGCTGGGAGAAGAATGCTTCATACCAACCCATGCTTGAAGTTATTTAGTATTTTTTTAGTATTTATTTGATTTGTCAATTGCTTACAAGATACAGGTATAAGAATAAACATAGTTTTGAATACATGAGATAGATACTTATAAGAAAAATAAAAAGAAACAATAGGACAGGGACGGTAGGCACAATTGGTGCACTTATGCACACCCCCTATAGGCCTCTTAGGAAAGAGGTGAGGTCAATAGTAGACAGTCTAAGGTTAAAGTTTTTGGGGTTGGGGAAGAAACCACAGAGTCAAGTAGAGTATTCCAAACATAGATCACTCTATTGCTGAAGTCGTATTTTCTGCAGTCAAGCTTGGTGCGGTTAACCTTGAGTTTGTATCTATTGTTTGCTCTTGTATTGTTATGGATGAAGCTGAAATATTCATTGACAGATAGGACATTGCAATGTATGATTTTATATACTATATTTAGATCGGATCGGAGGTGGTGTAGTTCTAGGTTTTCTAGGTCTAGAATTTCAAGTCTGGTTGGCATAAGGTATTCTGCAATGAGTAGAGGAGCGGAGAACTCTTCTTGTGAAATATTTCTGGACTTTTTCAATTGTGTTAATATCAAATACATAATGTGGGTTCCAGGCTGATGAGCTGTATTCAAGTATAGGTCTAGCAAATGTTTTGTATGCTCTCATTAGTAGTGTGATATTACCAGAGAAGCAGGTACGTAGGATTAGATTAATGCCTTTTTGGCTATGTAGTTACAGTGGGCTCTAGCACTTAGATCATTAGAGATGATTACTACAAGGTCTTTGACATCCTTGAAGTTACCATTCTCAAAACATCTTGCTTGAATCTGATTGGGGGGGAGGGATAGTGATAGGAAGCAGCTAAGGGAGGGAAAAGCTGAACTTAAGATATTTGATTCTCAGTTCTGACTATGCACCATTGCAATGCACTTGACTTCTAATAAAAAATATACCTTTCTGAAAAAATAGAACCAAGGATTGTTTCTATGAAGCAGGACTGACAGTAGATTTTAAGGTACACTTAATTGAAAATCAGAGTTCCATGCAATTTTATTGCATTTTTATTCTATAATAATAAATTTAATCTCACAAAAAATTGATATGATTCATATTTGAGAGATCTTCAGGATATCTCCGACCTGTAGGCTGGAATAGAAAACTGGATAGTTAAAAAAAGATTCTGGAAGAAAACAAAGACAAAGCATTTCCATAAGGCTATCAACTAACTGTATGAACAGGCCCATAGTAAGCTGCAGTCAAATTCACAACTTGAAGCAGAATTTACCTGACATTAAACTCCAGCACAGCATTATATATCAAATTTCACATCAGCTCTTGTTTTATCATGAGATAAATATATTTTAAATATTTTGAATTACCACTAAACTTGTTGCCTGGGACCAACTTTAAAAGACAGGCTATGTACCATAGCCTGTTGAAAGTTGGCACCCACACTCTCCTAGAGGGTTGAAATGTTCTGGGAAATGTTGGAAAGGCCAACATTATGTTTCCTCTAAAAAGAGTAGAAACTCAAGAGCAGAAATTCACCTCAGAAGCAGAAACTCACCCCCACCTTTGTTAATGGGTAGGCCATTAAGGCCTGGGCCAGAATACTTTACATAATATCTCCTGGTAAAACTATAGCAATTGCCCAAAGCCTTTTCAGTGAATCATCCAGCAAGGCTCAACCAAGCCTGGAACTCAGGACAGCCTACAGAGTTTCCCTTGGAAGTCTGACAACCAATCAGAATACAAGCTCAAATTCAAATCCCAACAGAGGGTATAAAACCCAGGCACTCTCAGCAACTCAGTCCTTTTTTCTTGATCTCTTCCTTCACCTTGAAGCATGTGATCATCCTTCATTTTCACTCTGAAGCTCCAAGCCATGTGGTCCTGTCCAAGCAGCCTCCATGTTTCCAGTGTCTTTTTCCCCACTTGGAACTGAACCCAGAAGGATACTGCTTCCAACAAGCCTTTTCAGTAATTAACATTTTCTATAGACTTAATAAAGTATATATGGTGCTTGACATATCTATTAGTCTTCCATAAAATAGATTATCCCAACGGTGCTTTTTCATGAGGCAACTGAACTTTCTGGTTTTTCTTTGAAGACATTTCACTTCTCATCGAAGAAGCTGCTTGGATGAGAAGTCTTCAAAGAAAAACCAGAAAGTTTAGATGCTTCTTGAAAAAGCACCTTTAGAATGACTGAGAATCTCCATAGACATAGATCATTTTTGAGGACTCCTTATATTTAAGTTTTGCCTAGATAACAATAATCAGAATTCCTTGCAACATTTTTTTCAAAAAATTCAAGATACAATAATATACAGGTAAAAATCAAAAAATTAGAATATTGTGCAAAAGTTCATTTATTTCTGTCGTGTCCGCAAAATGACGCCAGGAGTCGGTGATTTCATGCAATGCTCTTTATTTGGAAAACTGGAACCGAACCGGCGAAAGGAAAAAAGTCCGCGGCTTTTATTTTTTTCGCCGCGGCGGCCGCGGCCAATAGCAGCACTTCAAATCTCCCGCGCTCTGAACGAGCCAATCGCGGGAGATTCTTAACGAGCCAATCGGCGCGGCTCGCCTGACCAATTAGAAAGCCCCGCGCTTTGGCCAATCAAAGCGCGGGGATTTCGAGTATGTAAATGAGGACAGAACACCCCTCCCCTCTTGGTTCAGTCCTTACGTTGCGTAGTCACGAAGGTAGGCGGGGCTCCGTCTGGTCCTACTTGACCTGCGCAACTCAGTCGTAAGCGGGATCCCGGCCTGTTCGGTCGGGTTTTTGGTTGCTCTTGCTTCTGTGCGAACCGGCTGGTTGATCGGGCCGGTTCTTTCTCCGTGGCTCCCACCTGGGCCTTCCGGGTTGGTTGAGCTATGGGTTTCGCCGCTCCCGCTCGGTCTTTCCGGGTCAGTCGAGCTGGCTTGGCTGTTCTTTTCTGGCGAGGGGTCGCGATGGCTGCGTCTCGGTAAGTACTGCTGGTTTATTTTTTCTTGTAATCGGTCACCCGGGTATTCCCTCCCCCCTTGGCTTGCGTTTTGGGAGGTGGGTTCATTTGCTGTCCTAAGTTGGTCGATGTGTCATTTCCACGCTCGTCGGTCTGTCGTTTGTAGCCGGTACGAGCGTGGGCCTGTTGCTTGGGTGATGACGGCTGGGATCCATAGGGGGTCCCCCGTCAAGTTTTTCGCATATACGAGGTCCCCGGTTTCGAACGTTCGGTATTTCGTGCTTGAGTCTGGGGGCCGCTCCAGGTTATACGTAGGGTGTAACCTGTCGAGTGGGGACCTCAGCTTTCTACCCATTAGCAGTTCGGCTGGGCTTTTGTTGGTAGTGGTATTCGGGGTTATGTGTTGTGTAAAGAGAAGTCTGTTGATTTTTTCTTGGATCTCCCCGTGGTCCATTTTCCGGATGGTTTTTTTGGTAAATTGGACCATCCGTTCCGCCCTACCGTTCGCCGCCGGATGCGCCGGTGCTGTTAGTGCGTGGCGGATGCCCCTTTCCGCCAGGAATTTCTCGAACTCCAGGGAGGTAAACTGGGGCCCGTTGTCGGAGACGACGACGTCTGGGAGGCCGTGTGTTGCAAAGAGTTTGCAAAGTTCTTTGGTCACGGCCTCCGTGGTTGTTGTCTTCATGTTGCTTACCTCCAGCCAGTTGGAGTAAGCGTCAACTGTTATGAGGAAGGTGTGTCCATTTGTGGGCCCGGCGAAGTCTATATGGATTCTGGACCAGGGTCCCCTTGGGGTTTCCCACTCTAGGACGGGTGCTGTGGGTGGGCTGGGCCTAGTCTCCTGGCATCGCTGGCACCTAGCTACCCAGGCCTCTATCTGCTTGTCCATCCCTGGCCACCAAGCGTAACTTCTGGCCAGGGCTTTAGTTCTTACGATGCCAGGGTGCCCCTCGTGCAACATTTCCAAAACCTTCCCCTGAAGTTTGTCCGGAATGACCACCCTGTCACCCCATAAGATGCACCCTTTTAACAACGAGAGTTCTGTTTGGCGGTTCCAAAACGTCTTGACGGACTCGTCGTTGTCTTTTTCCGGCCACCCTCTTTCTACCCAATGCAAAACCCGCGCCAGACGCCTGTCTTTATTAGTTTCCCGGGCAATGTCTGACGCGGTTATGGGTAGGTTGGGTAGGGTCTCGATGCTGAGGGTGGTCGTCATTGGTGCTGGGTCAGAGTCAGATTCCGGTAGCGGCGAGCGGCTTAATGCGTCCGCATGTGAGATCGTCTTACCCGGTCTGTGTATGAGTTCGTAGTTGTAGGCCGCCAGGAACTCGGACCACCTTGTCATTCGAGGAGACAGAATGTTCGGGGTGGCCCGGTTTCCTGCAAGGATGCCCAGCAACGGCTTGTGGTCCGTTATAATGGTGAAAGGCCGGCCGTAGAGATATTCGTGGAACCGTTTTATGGCGGCAACTATAGCCAGAGCCTCTTTGTCCAGTTGGCTATAGTTCCGCTCCAGTTTGGTGAGGGTCCTCGAAAAGAACGCGATGGGTGCTTCTTTTCTGTCAGGAAGGGTATGGCTGAGGACGGCGCCGACGCCGAAAGGTGATGCGTCGCAAGTGACGGCCAGAGGCAGGGTTTCGTTGAATTGTATGAGGACGGCGTTGGAGGTGAGGAGGTCTTTAGTTTTTTGGAAGGCGGCTTGCTCCCGTTTCCCCCAAGTCCAGGTCGCCGCCTTGTCCAGGAGCCTATGCAAAGGCTCCGCCACCGTCGCCTTTTGGGGTAGGAAAACGTTGTAAAAGTTCAGTAACCCCAAGAATGCTTGTAGTTCAGTTTTTGATTTAGGGGTGGGGGCCTCTTTGATGGCCTTGATTTTTTTACTTGTGGGGTGAATGCCGTGCCGGTCTAGGAGGTAGCCCAAGAATTCCACTCGTTCCGTGCACAGTTGGCATTTCTCCCTTTTTACTTTAAGTCCCGTTTCTTTAAATTTAGTTAGGACCTCTCTTAGTCGGCTTTCTAGTTCGGCTTGGTTGGTTGCCGACACTAGAACATCATCGAAATAAGGTACCACCCCCTTGATACCTTGCAACAACCTCTCCATCAGGCTCTGAAATATACCTGGTGCCACGCTGACTCCGAATTGGAGTCGGTTGCATTTGAAAGCTCCCCGGTGGGTGACGATGGTCTGGGCTTCCGCCGTTTGCTCGTCGACCGGCAACTGTTGGTATGCCTGGGCGAGATCGAGCTTGGCGAAGACCCTGCCCCCTCCCAGTGAGTGCAGTAGGTGTTGCACTATTGGGACGGGGTAGGCGCTTTGTTGCAGCGCGCCATTTAGGGTGGCCTTATAGTCCCCACAGATCCTCACCGACCCGTCCGGCTTGATTGGGGTGACTATGGGGGTCTCCCACCGGGCATGGTCTATGGGCTGCAATACCCCCTGTTTGACGAGCTTATCAATTTGCTCGTCTATTTTGGGTTTTAGGGCGAATGGCACCCGCCTAGGTTTCAGTCGTTTGGGGGGGACGTTAGGGTCTAGGTCGAACGAGATAAGGGGCCCCTGGTACTTGCCCAGGCTTCCGTCGAAGACTTCTCGGAACTCCTGGGCTAGTCGCTGTTCCCAACCATCGTCGGCGACGTGGTTGACTCCTGTGAGAGTGATGTCGAGCGGGGCGAACCATTGTAGTCCCAGCAGGCTTGGGCGGTCACGGTCGACGATCGTGAGGGGGAGTTGTTCAGTGCGCCCCTTATATGTTACGTTAAAGTTTTTGGTGCCGACTACCGGGATGCGGTTTCCCTGGTAGTCCTTTACAATAAGTCTTTGGCTGTCTACGTTCCTCCTTTGGAGGGTAGGCACCAACCGCTTTATCTCGTGCCATGCAATCATGGAGAGGTAGGACCCGGAGTCTACCTCCATTTTGCACGGCTGGCCCTCGATGTGTACCTCGACATGGATTTTTCGGGCGTCGTTGGTGATGGCGTGGCCGATGGTGACTGTCTGGTGGGTCTCCTCTCTCCGCCGGTTGTCGCCGCCTCGCGAGGATCATCCGGTCCGGTCCCATCGGCTGTCCGAGTGGCGATCTCTGGGCCGGGGCGGTGAGCTTTCCCTTCTCCGGTCGTTCTGGTCCCATCGAGTTGGACTGCGGTTTTTCTTCAGGCGGCAAACCCGGGCGATGTGCCCCTTTTTGTCGCAATGCCGGCAGATGGAATCGAAAAACCGGCATTCCGACCTGGGGTGGTCGCTGCCGCAACCGGCACAGTTCGTCCTTGACTTACGACCTCTCTGGTTCCGTAGGACGCGCCCCGTCTGAAGTCGATGTATGTCTTCTTCGTCTTCGGACGTGCTGGATGCAGAGTGGAAATCGCCGTGGTGTGTAGTTGTCTCGGTTTTTTGTTCGGTCGACCTCGCCGGGTTGTTGTTTCCGCCGCGGTCCTTCGTGTCAGGTCTGCGCATGCTATCGGCGGAAGTACGGGTTGCTTCTGCGGCTGCGGTTGCGGTGAGGGCGTCTGCTAAACTGATGTTGCCCTTAGCCATCAGCCGGCTGTGGAGCGCGGGGTCCCACAGACCGAGCACGAATCGGTCTCTCAGGATGTTGTTTAGGTTATCAAATTCGCAGAGCCCCCCTAGGCGCCGCAGCTCGGCGACGAAGTCACTCAATTTCTCACCCGCTCTCTGGTCTCGCCGGTAGAATTCGTTGCGCCGGATCAGGATGGGGACCTCGGGAGCGTAATGTCGCCGAAGGATAGGTTCAAGGACGTCCCAGTCCATGGCGGTTGCGTCGGCGGGCTTGGCCAACGCTTTGGCCATCTGGAAAACTTCGGTTCCGCAGTGGGTGAGGAAGACGGCGCGTTTTAGCGGGCCCGAGGCGTCCTTCATGCCGGTGCACTCGAGGTACATGCGGAAACGGTCGGAGAACGATTCCCAGTCTTCGGTGGCGGGGTTGAAGGGGGCGGGCGGTGCGATTTTCGCCATCTCGGTGCTTTGTCTGGCTTCCGTCGGACACGGGGTTCGGTTCAGGGTCTGGATCCCATCCTCGTCGCCAGTGTCGTGTCCGCAAAATGACGCCAGGAGTCGGTGATTTCATGCAATGCTCTTTATTTGGAAAACTGGAACCGAACCGGCGAAAGGAAAAAAGTCCGCAGCTTTTATTCCTTTCGCCGCGGCGGCCGCGGCCAATGGCAGCACTTCGAATCTCCCGCGCTCTGAACGAGCCAATCGCGGGAGATTCTTAACGAGCCAATCGGCGCGGCTCGCCTGACCAATTAGAAAGCCCCGCGCTTTGGCCAATCAAAGCGCGGGGATTTCGAGTATGTAAATGAGGACAGAACAATTTCAGTAATGCAACTTAAAAGGTGAAACTAATATGAGATAGACTCATTACATGCAACGCAATATAGTTCAAGTCGTGATTTGTCCTAATTGCAATGATTATGGCTTACAGCTCATGAAAACCCCAAATCCACAATCTCAGAAAATTAGAATATTGCATGCAATCAATAAAACAAGGATTGTACATAGAACAATATCGGACCTCTGAAAAGTATAAGCATGCATATGTGTACTCAGTACTTGGTTTGGGCCCCTTTTGCAGCAATTACTGCCTGAATGCGGTGTGGCATTGAAGCTATCAGCCTGTAGCACTGCTGAGGTGTTATGGAAGACCAGGATGTTTCAATAGCAGCCTTCAGCTCTTCTGCATTGTTCAGTCTCATGTCTCTCATCTTTCTCTTGGCAATTCCCCATAGATTCTCTATGGGGTTCAGGTCAGGTGAGTTTGCTAGCCAATCAAGCACAGTAATCCCACGGTCATTGAACCAGGTTTTGATGCTTTTGGCAGTGTGTGCAGGTGCCCAGTCCTGCTGGAAAATGAAGTCAGCATCCCCATAAAGCTCGTCGGCGGAAGGAAGTATGAAGTGCTCCAAAATCTCCTGGTAGACAGCTGCATTGACCCTGGACTTAATGAAGCACAGTGGACTAACCAGCAGATGACATGGTTCTCCAAATCAACACAGACTGTGGAAACTTCACATTGGACTTCAAGCATCTTGCAGTGTGTGCCTCTCCATTCTTCCTTCAGACTCTGGGTCCTTGGCTTCCAAATGAGATGCAAAAGTTGCTTTCATCAGAGAAGAGGACTTTGGACCACTGAGCAACAGACCAGGTCTGTTTTTCTTTAGTCCAGGTAAGATGCTTCTGACGTTGTTTGTTGTTCAGGAGCAGCTTGACAAGAGGAATGTGACATTTGAAGCCCATGTCCAGGATCTGTCTGTGTGTGGTGGCTCTTGATGCACGGACTCCAGCCTCAGTCCATTCCTTGTGAAAGTCCCCAACACTTTTGAATGGCCTTTTCCTGAGAATCCTCTCCAGCTGCAGTCATCCCTGCTTCTTGTGCACCTTTCTCTTCCACACTTTCTCCTTCCACAAAATTTTCTATTAATGTGCTTTGATACAGCACTTTGGGAACATCCAACTTCTTGTGCAATTATCTTTTGAGGCTTTCCCTCCTTATGGAGGATGTCAGTGATGGTTTTCTGCACAACTGTCAGGTCAGCAGCATGATCGTGCTTCCTACTGAACCAGACTGAGACCATTTAAAGGCTCAGGAACCCTTTGCAGGTGTTATGGCTTAAATTAGCTGATTAGAGTGGGACACTTTGAGCCTAGAATATTGAACCTTTTCACAATATTCTAATTTTCTGAGATTGTGGATTTGGGGTTTTCTTGAGATGTAAGCCATAATCATCTCAATTATGACACATCACAGCTTGCTTTGCATGTAAAGTGTCTATCTCATATATTAGTTTCACCTTTTAAGTTGCATTACTAAAATAAATGAACTTTTGCACAATATTCTAATTTTTCGAGTTTCACCTCTACAGTCAGATTTGTATCTATCATACATTTCAATGGTTAATGCCACACTTTTGTTAAATCCCTTAAAGCTAAAAATGTTCACTCACATCTTGAATGTTTCATTTCAAATTCAGTGCGGTGTGTACAGTTGCCAAACACCAAAAAATTTATCATTGTCCTGTTGGAAGAAATATCCTTCTGAGTTCAGTTTCAAGTGGAGAAAAAGACACTGGAATCATGGAAGTTGCTCAGAAAGGTTTAATGGTGGACAGGACCACATGTCTGGGTGAAGAAAAAAGGGCCGAGATGCTGAGAGTGCCTGAGTTTTATACCCTCTGTTGGCCCCACCTTAGTGTTTCCTGTTCCTGTGTAAGAAATGTATCCCATTGGCTGTCAGACTCCCAAAGGGCAGTGGTCTTAGCTAACTTTGTAGGCTTTGCCTGTGTATCAGGCTTGAGTGCTAATTGATATAATTTTCCCAGGTGCCATGTGGTGAGAAGGGCTAATCCTATCTTTTGTTAGGTAGAATAGACTGGCTCAGACCTTAATGGCCCATTAACAAAGGTGGGGCTTCTATCTCTCTGGTTTCTACTTCTCTTTTAAGGGAAATATTCTGCTTTTTAAATATATCCTAAAATATTTCATTTTTTGGGAGAGGGGTGGGTGCTAAATTCCTACAGTCCCAATATATACAAACTAGTGGTGGGATTCAATTTTTTTTTACTACCGGTTCTGTGGGTGTGGCTTGGTGGGCATGGTGTGCATAGCTTGGCGGGCATGGCAGGGGAAGGACAATGCAAAATCCCCATTCCCTCCCCACCCCACTAATTTGCTTTCCAGCTCCGTTCTCCTGTGCAGGGCAACAAAAGAAGACCCAGCCCATCAGCTGGGACTCGGGAGGCAAAGAATAGATAAGGGCAGGGCCAGTCAGAGGTGGCATTTTCCAGTTCTCCAAACTACTCAAAATTTCCGCTATCGGTTCTCCAGAACTGGTCAGAACCTGCTGAGTGCCACCTCTGATACAAACCTGACTGTATTCTACCTCAAATATCAGATCATAAATCCTTTTCCAATTAGTATGGCCTATTCACATTGCTTTAAATGAATATTTCCAATTAAATTAATTCCTACAGAATATTTTAAAATTTAATTCATCAACACATCAGGAATACATTATTTTGTATTTGAATGAGCAATATTTCTGAAAATAAAAATTTGTCTTTAAACAATGCATGTTTCACAGAGCCTAACTCAAATGAGAATTTATATATATCATATATATGAGGAAGCAATATTCCTGGATGATGTCTGTCACTGTCAATTCTGAATTGAATCTAGCTGAAGTCATCTTGTGCTGCTTCATAGTTGCCATGCATTATAGGGGAGCATGAGGGGGAAATAGACTGTCTCGTAGGCAAAATAAAGAGCTCTCCCATGAGAACCAAGGTCATCCCAACAAGGGGCAGTAGGAGGAAGCCAAAGTGGTTGAGGGAGCCCACCAACCACTTTGATTGGACAATGTGACCTGTGACACTTGGGGATGGAAACTTTTGCTCTTTTAATTACATAGTAACCTTGGGAAACTTTTAGAGTTCATTTTCAATGGCTGTGCTAATATGATGTATCCAATAAACATGTTCTCTGAGGAACGTTCCTGCCTTGGGGTTCTGATTTCTTTGGATGCGTTACTTGGAATGCTGACAGTCTTACTGAAAGCACTAAGTGCTAACTGATCAACCCAGTGGTTGCAACATCCTGGATTTGCTTTACTCTGATATGTCTCTCCAATATTCTTAAGGTTATATCCAATTATATAACTTTCTAGCACAAAATGTCTATGGGTTCCAAGAAGATTGATTTCACTTTTAAACTATATTCATCATTTAATTTAGATTATGAAAACTATTACACAATTCCAAGTGATTTCATTATACTTGGTAAAATTATACTATACTAATTTACTATCATGATTTGTACATCACTATCAGCAATTCTAATATTTATATTTGTCAGACCTGCCACAACTTAAACCTCTAAATAAAAATGATCCTTGGCTCCATTTGTTGAGAAAGGCATAGTTGTTTAAAGATCAAGTACATTGTACTAGTGCAAAGCCAGAACTAAAAATCATGTGCTAAAATCCCTAAATTCTAGTTTTTCCTCTCTTGAGTGTCTCTCATTGTGCACCCAAGTGCAACCAATCAGATTCAGGCAAGTATAGTTTTGTGTGTGTTCTTCTTCCAGCTGGGTGGCCTTGAGGTGGTGCCTTAAGGAGATACAGCACTTATTTTCATTTCCCCAAGCATTCCCCTCTTCACAGTTCAAGGCAGTCTGTCACCACATAGCAACAAAGCATAAGCAAGCATAAGGTGGCAGCAGACAGTATTCTTTTCACTAATAGGATATTAGTGAAAAGGATAATATTGAAAAAATCAACTAAATATATTTTAATATTGTTGCAGTGTTTACAGTTTATCTTTTCACTATTATATTGGGAGAATTTCCCTGAGTTCCTAAAATTAAGACATGGAGTCTGGGCTGTTTGAAAAGGACTCTCTTTTATTTGGTCCCAAAACAATACAAAGTTTGGTTTGGGGGCAGCTGACTACAGACTGACCCATCAGTAAGATTTTTACAGGATTTCTGAGCCCTTTGGATGTAATATATGCTGAGCAAATTTAGAGGAAATATTTTGATATCTCTCTTATCAGAGCTGATGTTTTTTGTTTAGGTATATGATCATAGTTATTGTCTTTGGGGGAGTAAAAACACTGGGGAAGTGTTAAATTCCCATGCCCCTTAGGTGTGGATTAGTTTGCTGGCAACAATGTATATCCACTTGTTGTCAATTAGCAGTTTAAAGGGGAAAGTAGAGACAGAAGTATTTTCCCATGGGATTTCTTCTCATTTCTTAGGGAAGCTTTTCTAATGGGGAGTGTCTCCTAACAGGTGGGTTCAAAATAAACTCTATAATTCTCTAAACAAGGGGTGTCAAACTCAAGGCCTGAGGGGTGCTTACATCTGGACCATGGGCTGCCCTGGAAACAGTGGACTGGCCCGCGGTGCCTCTGCCAGTGAAAATGGAGCTCAGGAAGGCCGCTTGTGGTGACCCTTTTCGTTGGCAGAGGGCTGCAGGAGGCCATCATAGCCAAAAATGGAGCCTGACCATGCCCACCATGGTCAAACACAACCCTGATGCAGCCCTCAATGAAATCAAGTTCGATACCCTTGCTCTAGACCAGTGGTTTTCAGCCAGTGGTCTGGAAAGACTTGATGCAATGTTATGATTTAAATCTTGAATTAAGTCTTGGGGGTCTGTGGTCACAAAAGCTATTTAAAGGGGATTCATGAAAAAAGATTAAGAACCTCTGGCTCTAGACGACAAAAGTTAAATTTGTGTGGTTGCTTACATATCCCATGTATGAAAAACCACCACTCAGCCGCGAGTTAACTAGCTGCATTTTAGTCCAGCATATTGCACTAATTTAATGTAGCCCAATGTGCCTATGAAATGTAAGGGAAGCTTCAGCTAAATGCGATAGCAGCTATTTGTCTACGAAGAAGGAAAAGGGTATTGGAATCGAGGTCCCCTTTGGAGCAGAAGGAACATTTCGAGATGGGAAAAATACCGCTTTTGCGTACAGAGGTGTGAGCCCCTGGCACAGCACCGGTAACCGGCGATAGTTTACAGACCCATGATGATTGTAGGAGAAGCTGAGTATTACAAATCAGTTTGACTAATAGGCGTTTAGTGTCTAGTGAGAATTCAAGCCAGGAACTAATCAGTACAGCTTCCAGAAAAAGGGAAGATCATACAAGCCGCAATCAGCTAACATGGAGAAAAGCTTGGCGGGATAAGAGGAAAGCACACAGCCAAGCTCACCCGCAGAAGAATCACCGAGACAGCGGGCGAATTCCCACTTTTTTTTACCCTTTACTTCCGGTTCATTTACTTCCGGGTCACTAAGCCCAACCCATTCGCCTGAGGCGGAGTAGACAGACGGGCTGGTGGACGGGCTTTTCTTTTCCGTCCTCCGCGGCGCGGGGCTTCTGCTTCACCCCGGCCTGAACCTGGCGGCTTCAAGTTGGATGGAATCCGGGCGCGGGGAGAAGCTCTGAGTGGTCGCTCCGAGAGCTTTTCTGAAGCAGCGGCTACAGGAAGAACAGGAACGGCGGGGCGAAGTGGAAGGTGAGTGTCTCCGGGTGCCGCCCCCTTCACGGGGCCTCAGTGCTTTAAAGTCGCCGCGGAGGGGAAGCGCGCCGGACGGGATTTCAGGGACATTTATCAAATCTCGGGGACCTCGGAGGTGATGGCTGTGCGCGAAGATGCGGCGGCCTGTAGCTTTCGAGCCCTCGTTTCGCAATCGGGACGCGCCTGCTCCACGTCCCTGTTCTATGGAGAGAGAGACATCTTATCTGAGTGACTCTAACACCATAATGCGCGGGATCCAGGTTTTAGATAGGAATTAGTATGAATTAAATGATGCTAACTGCTGTGACATCTTATGAACTTGCTGTTCCAGGGCGAGGAGAACCGAAAAGGTCTGTTTTGCATCTAACTTAAGCAAGCAATAATTTTGTCAAACTATGAGGAAAACGGTTTTGAATCGAGTGACGTTTCAATGTGTAACACAAGTCATCCTTTAAATATCATGATAGTAATGTGAAAAAGGATTCAAAATATGCCATGGTAACATTTTTTTAAAAACAATCCATTATGATGTATAATGTTAACTTTCCAAATTCAAGGTTATTTTTTCAAAATCTTATTAAGAGAGGAGTATTTACTTCAGTTATTTCAGTTTTGTACTGTCTTGAAGAATGCCATGGATCATGGAAATTTGTTTTATGAGGAAAAACAGTTTGATTAATGGCAGCATGTTTTCTATACATAATAGAGGAAACAGATTCATAGTATGATTTTTTTTTTCACCTGGAGTTTGATTTACTTAGGGTTTTTTCACTTAAATAACCAGGGAGATTTAGAAAGAAGAGCAAAAATATATGCCTTTAAAAAAAGGCAACGGACATCTCTCATGAATAATCTCTAGTAATTAGTACTGTACTTAAGAGAAATAGTTAACTGTGTCAAGCCACTAAGAATATTACCATTGGTTCTCCTATTTCTAATAACAACTGCTATAATGCTACTGTGAAAAAGTAAGTTCTAAAAAAAAATGGGTTGTCTGTGGTGGAAAGCATACTACAGTAGATGTACTTTCAGTTTCACCTGATGGAAGCTTGAATAGTATACAAAATTATAGGAAGACATCCTTAGGTTTATATGTGATAAGGTTTTATGTTAATAACAGACAGGCATAGATAGATAGACACACACAAACACATACACACACACACACCCTTTTCAATAGTTTTGTAAATGTTTTTGCATGATGTCAACGTAAGTGTTAATATTATTCCACAAAGTAGTAACTTAGTATTTTGTAACTTGGTAACTTAGAAATTAATAACTTGATATTGGGGTTGTTTCGCTTGGGAAAATGTATTCATTTCAGAGACAAGACTTGCTTAACAAAGTTCCTGTGAGATCAGATAATTATAACTAATTTGGTAGATGCCTTTACCAAGATAATGTCTCTTACTCCAGATATATTTCTTCAAATTCATTTTAATACAATTGTTAGAATGTGGTTACATACATCTGTTCTTTCCATTAGTCAGTTCTTATGATAGTCATGGTGTTCATTGTGTAGAGCAGATATATTTTCATGCACTAATGGTGATGTTAAATAAGATTTCCATTTGTGCAATTGTTCCCCCAAAAAGCATAATATGATAAATGTAACAACACCCTGTGAAGATTTTTCATGATGTATAATAGTGTAATCCAGAAACCTGAAGGCTTCCTTATTGGATAACTTTTGCTTTTTATAGTGATGAATTTAAATTTGTTGATCTCATATGCAGGTGATGCAGATGAGAATTTGGATCAAGATTGGCTTCCCTGGATTCCCAATTAACTGAGAGATAATTGTCAGAGCAATTTCTATACCATGGAGAAAAAGTGATCTTTGGATCATTCTATGGCTCAGTTTTATTTTTATTTATTAAAAATATATGCCACCCATCTTTCTTTTTCCAAAGCAACTCTAGATGGCTTACAATACTATGAAATCATAAATACAGAATCATTAAGAATTAAAAACTAAAAATGTAAAAACTCTTCTACATCCTCCTAACTGATATTTCTTGACTGACAAGGTCTGCAGCAGGCCCCTACCAGAATGAGTTGGGGCAACATTCTATTGGAGCAAACAATAGATAAGCAAACCTGCAACCAATGCATCTTTCTTAACATTATTACATGTGCCACCCTAGAAGCCTCCTAAACTGGTTTGGACCAGTGCATTCTGTATCAATTGTAGATTCTGAATAATTCATTTTTAATCATCTATTTTAAAAAAGTAACTTTGCTAATAGTAAATACTTAAATATACAGTGCTTTTCAATTTTGATATTGTTTATAAAAAAGCTAATTGGAACATTGTAATGTATTGAATAACTTAAAAGTATAAAAGTATGATCTTAACAGAAATATCAATTTCTAGCACATGATTTTTCAAATTAAATGTTATTTCCCAATTTTATTAACAATCTAATTTTCATTGCCTAAGAGCAGAATACAGAGAAGAAAACCTTTCACACCCAACTTATGTGAATCCTTTCAATCTTGTAACAAAATTGTATTATATGCAGTGGGGGTATTTGACCGGTTCGGCCTGGTTCTAGTGAGCTGGTAGCAGCGATGAGCAGCGGAGACCAAACCAGTTCTCTGTGCTGTTGGGCCCACCCATACTCACCTTTATCTGCTGAATTTGAAATGCAGCTGCTGAAGTGACCCGGATCATGCAGGCTTGCAAGAGACGAGTTAGAATGCCTCTGCGCCTTCGCAAAGTGCGCATTTAGCACACACATGCATGCAAAGTGTGTGCATGTGCATAAAGCACGCCCACCAAGCCATGCCCACCGAACTGGTGGCAAAAATATTTGAATCACACCACTGATTATGCATGGATTTTATCACTTTAAAGATGAACTTAATTCTCATCAGTATTTGTAATAATGCAAGAGTACAAAATAAGCCATTTAAACGTTGGTGTATGCAGGAAAGTTGTACAAGGCAACTGGTTGAATCCATTTCAGGAAACAACTATGTTTACAAACTATTGATATGTTCACCCATCAAATTATATAAAAATGAAATCATATAATGGGTTACTTTTACCTGACTACAGTTAACAGAAATAATTTACAAATTATTGAGAGATTTTTATGAACTACTAGAATATATTTTTTGCACCATAAATATAATTAAATAATAACACGATAGGTCAATAGTGGACTAGATAAATTAAAATTAGATTTAGACAAGATGGAGTTGGTATAGATAAACAGAAATCTGGTTTGGGGAATAAGGTTCAGGCTGTTTTAGATAAATCTTACACCTATGAAAGAGTAATTCCATAATATGGGAATGCTCTTTGAATAATCCAACTGTCACTGGATTCACAGATAACATGGATTTTTACACAGTTAAGATTGAAGTGCCAGCAATGACCTTTCTGAGTCAGATTTGGTGACAGTTATCCACATCTTGTTTCTTTTGGGATTTTCTATTGCAATACTATATATGGGATGTTATTGTAAAGTTTCTGGAATCTGCAGTTATAACAAAAGATGATTGCTAAGTTGCCAACCAGTGCAAGGTATAGGAATCAATTGGTTGCTTTTCCGAAAGATCTATATTGGTTGCCAGTTGCTTATTGGATGTAATTTAAGATGTTAGTGTCTACTTATTTGGCATGAACTTCCTTGGGAGATCAGAGATCTCTTGGACAAACAACAAAGGCAACAATGCATTTTTGAAAATTGGTAATTTTCTTCATGGTGTCTTCCTATGCAAACTAGTCTGGTTGAGTTTTTTTTGCAGAAGACTTAGGAACACGGACATCAGACAATGCAAGAGTGGCCTACAGATCATTTTCTATTACTCTGAGTTTTTGAAACCTCTTCAAGTATTGTGCATCTTGTTCTCAGGATGTTAACAGATAACTGATAATTAGAGTTGGAAGGTCATCTAGTCCAACCTACCCCCCAAGCGGGAGACCCTACACCATTTCTGACAAATGGCAGCCCAATCTCTTCTTGACGCTGCCACAACTTCTGAAGGCAAACTGTTCCATTAGTTGATTGTTCTCACTGTCAGAAAGTTTCTCCTTATTTCAAGGTTAAATCTCTCCTTGTTTTTGTCCATAGTGCTTTTGTCCAATGTGCTGATACTGAATTTTTAAGCTATTGATGCACCTGAAGAATTGCAATAGAAGATAAAAAAACAATGCAAGCCTAATTGATTCATTTTAAAACTTGCAGTAACATTTCTTATCCAGTCATGGATTGTTCCTGTTGTTCCTTAGCTGCCAGACATTTGAAGAATGATACTTTTTTCCTGTTATTGTTTATCAGCTTCCAGAAAAATGCAAAGTCCTTTATTAAAGACTTTTGAACATACAACCATCACAGGAAAAGAGAAGAGGTCCTGTTATATATTGATATTTGGTGAAACAGCACAAAACAGGGAATAAAAATAAATGGATAAAATTTCCCAGTGAAGCTTTCATTGGATGGATATTTTTACAGCGAACATATGAATTTAATTATATCTTTGGCAAAAAAATTTTCACCTAAAGTAGATAAATATTTGAAAATGTTCACTAAAAGATCTATGTTAAAATGTATCGACAATTTTTCTGCAAAGTAAAAGTATCTGCATCAGAAATTATATTAGTTTTATTTATTCCTAAAGCAGTACCCCTATTTCAACTTTTCCATGATTTGAATATGAAGGCTTTGCTTGGCTGTGACTTAATCCACACATATTCAATTTTGATAAAGCTGTAAGTTTTGCAACAATTTTCTTGGCCTGTTGAAATCATTTTGGACATGGGCAGGGATGATTTACTTCTGAGCTCTGTATAGAAACACTTCTCTGGTATTGGATGCAGAATACTTTACTCTTTTATTAATAAGCAGAAATCTGAAGCTAAAATGTGAAATATGGTTGATATTGGGTGGAAATGTTAAAGCATCAAAAACATAAGAAAATCAAGTGTCTTTATATCGTGATGTGCACAAAAGAGATCTATTTAAATGAAAAGAAAAGCAGTAGTACTCTACCACAATGTAGTAAGTGTGGAAGAGACATTAGTATACATTTCTGGTTCTTTCTTTCCCCTAGCCTTTTTTAGTTAAATCCATATGTATAAAAATGTTTTTTTGGATGATACCATTAATAAAGGAGGCAGGTCCATTTTATCCATGGTTTCTCTATAGTTTACAGTATATAGATAGAGCTACTATATTGCAACAAAACATTTTTGTAAAGTGGATTCCACTTCATTCAGCAATAAAATAATGTTTCTGAATTGTCTGCTATGGTTTTCTCATTTAAGGTAAATTCTATATTCAGGCATGGCATATTGTCATTAAATCTTCCAAAGAGTGTTGAAGAAAGCATTCCCGTTTTACAAAATGCAGTAGATGAAAGTACTGCAAATATACTAATACAAAAAACTGAGATATGATATTGAGTTGGTATAATTATAAAAGCAAAAAGTTGATATTTCCCTAAGTTTGAATTTGGGAGATTATTTTGACAGCACAGATTGGGAATTTTGAATATTTATTTATATAATGCTAATTCAAAACTTGTTTATCTGGAAGATAATTTCAATATTGCATAATTTTTGCTGCAGTGCACATCATCACAGATTGTTACAACTAAACAAAAGTGTGATAATTCAGAAAATAATATTACATAGTTATCGAATATATCTTAATTATGGCATGACTATTACATTATTGTGCATTTATAGTTTTAAGAATATAAATTTCTATATCCAAGATTTGTTTATGTTAGCATTTGTGTGTGTGTGTGAGTGAATCTTAATATCTAACTGTTGCACAATGGTCTGCCATTATTGGCAGAGCTCCATGGATAGACTGAAAGATATTGTCAGACCCGCCCGTCTGATCTTTTTGGGAAGTAAAACTCTCGACTCCTTTGGAAGTGAAAAGGCACTTTTACTAAGAGGTGCTGATTATGGGAGAATCAAATGGAATATATAATTCATACGTGCCATTACAGAGCTAAAACTCCTGGACTCTCCCCCTCCGACTTAAGTGTAGCCAATCCAGCACCGCCATGATGTTATTGGAAACTGAGGCATTTTGGCTGGTGTAATTCTACACACAAAGCAAAGGGCCCTGAAGATACCAGTGCTCCAGCATGAACTGGATTCCAGACGGCTTTGTTTTTCCTCAACCGTCAATTCCCCCCCCCCCCAATTTTCTGATGTCCTTGATACAGTCTCTAGCTTTTCACAGTCATATTTCCGACAACCTTACTTGGTTGGTCCACACTATGGCCACTGCAAAGAAGGCCCAACAGCGCCTGCGTTTTCTGAGGCTGCTGAAAAAGAGTGGTCTGGGTGAGAAGTTGCTGGTTACTTTTTACCGTTCTACCTTCAAGAGCATTTTGGCATACTGTGTAAATGTGTGATATGCTGGATGTTCTGCAGTGGATAAGAAGATGCTCCAGAGAATTATAAACATAGCACAAAAAATCATCGGTTGCTCTCTTTCTTCTTTGGAAGAGATTGCGAAGACCAGACTCCTCTCTAGAACACTTAAAATCTCCATAGACCGTTCTCATCGTGGACATTCATATTTCGAATTGTTACCATCAGGGAGGCGTTATAGGTATCTTAGAATGAGGACTAATAGATTGAGAAACAGTTTTTTTTCCAAGGCAGTAATTGTCTTGAATCAAACGGTGCATTTGTGATTTAGTCCTGTTGTTGTTGTTATTATTATTATTATTATTATTATTTTAAATACTCTGTAGTATGATTGTGATGTGGTGTTTGGGGCACTGTGCTGGAGTAGCCTTCAAATTTCATTGTATTCATGGAATGCAATGACAGTAAAGGTATTCTATTCTATTGAAGCGCTTTCATGAAGCCATTAAAATTTCTCAGCTCTGGTGTGTCACCATTGTGGAGGATGGAGAATGGAAGAGGCAAAACATGGGCAAAACAATCCCAGATATATACCATATGAAACTAACTATCATAGGCTATCAACTGTCAATTCCCCCCTTCCAATTTTCTACCATAAAGGTATATAGCAAATTGCCCATTTATTCTCCCCTACCTTTCTCACTGATGACAGAATGCCAGCAAGGCGCCAAGCACTAATCTTCTGCTAATCCCTGGTTTTCATCACTTTAGTGGAAGTGATATGATTTAGGCTTCTATCCCATTATTTTGTGAGCATGTTTTTTCTTTAGAAAATAACTTACTGTAGAATTTTTTAAAAAATTCTAATAAATACAATAAATGAAATCAGCAAATTATCAAAATTTCCATTTCAGATAAAATACAAGGTTGTTTTCTGTAGTAGCTTTTCATTCTTGTTATCTTAATTATTTATAAATTAAATACCTTTTTTGAAATAAATTCTGGTAACCATTAAACTATTAACAGTTATAGTGCATACTAGTTACTGCTAAATATTTACTTGTTTATGTTTTTTCTAATAGTTTAACAAAAACAGCTTACACGTATATGGAAAGATGGTTAGATCACGGTCAAGATCACCACGGTGGAAACGAAGGTAAATGGTCATGTTTTTCCATTGCTCATACAGGTTTTCCTTAATTTACTAGAAGACAGCGGCGCTAAATGATTATCTGAGAAATATTCGTAATTATTGGAATTCTATTTGAAGTAAATGTATTCAGGATTTTAGAGTGAGAGATCCTCTTATCTGTAAGAATGGAATATAATATTCCCTACTGAAAATATAGCTGTGATAATATTGTTTACGTTTTGGAATGTAGCTGGTGACAGAACAGAAAGTTTTCTGTAGTACTTAAAATTTGCTGCACTTCATATGAATAATTTCCAGAAGCAGTTAGTCTGTATAATGGGAGTTATTTACATGAGGAACCTGTTCCAGTTTTACTTCATTTTCCCTCAGTTTAACCAATAAAAAAGTGAAGCAGCTTGTTTGATTTGCAAATATTTTTAAAAAATTTCAACACAATATTTTATGCTACTTTGTCAGACTCCCAAACCTATTGACATAATAATGTATGTTGCAATAATTGAATTGAATTCTGTATTTATGTATTTTCATGTAGATCTTTATCACCAGTCTTCAGAGCACAGGAATACAATAGACAAAGGCATTATCATATTGATTATGACTCTGAATATAAGATTTTTCAAAAAGATTCAAAGAAATTTATATCTTGGAGAATGGAAGAGGCAAAACATGGGCAAACCAATCCCAGATATATACCACATGAAACTAACTATCATCGACTTCATGAATCCAGGTCATATTCCCCTTCTCTGAAAAGAAACCATTCAGAAGACATCGATAATCATAAATCTTTTAGAACATATTCACCTGAAAAAAATGAAAGTATCAGAAGAAACCAATTTAGTTCCAGATATTTAGAAATATCTCACAAAGAGCACCATCAGTCATTTTATCCATCTAAAGTACATATCAGAGAAATGTATGAAGATACTCGAGCTGTTGGAAACACAAAAGAAATGAAAACATATCATAGGCCATTAAAGACTTTATGTAAGTTTGAAAGGAAGTGGAATGAAAATTACTTGAGGCACCACCAATTACAAGAAGACAAATATGTTCCGTCATCTCGAAGATTTTCTAATGAATGTACACCAAGAAGTTCTTCGAAGAAGAGGTAGAGAAATTGCCCTGTTTTAATTATTTTTTTTAGTGGTGTAAAGCCTCAAGTGAAAACAATTTTCCCTAATAGTTCAAGATTTCTGCCCAGAAAATAATTTTCTCTTAACAGTAAAAATATAGTTTAATTGTGGGCTACTGGTATTAGAGGAATATTATTTCTTTTATATTAATCCTGTTGGTGACTAGCATTTTCAAGATAATTTCCCCTCTTTTTGGTGGCTTGAGGGATTACGGGGTGACACATTCTACTTAACATCTGAGTTTACCAGCATTCTGCATACATAAATTCTCATTTTCTTCCTTACTGCAAGTATAAACTACTTTATATCAACACAGGTATCCTGACCGTGATTACAGAGAATATGGGTCCAGCTCTAAAAAGGTGAATGAAATGGAGAGGTATGATAGAGAATCCGCAAGCAGTTCCAAATGGAAACAAAATCATTCTTCTTCCAATCAGAAAAAGGAAGAACAAAGAAATCTTGAAGATCAATGGCATGCTGAACTTGAATATAGTAATAATTGTGAAGCTAAGGTTACATATGAGTATTCTCATAAACGTCATAGACATCCAGTTGGAGGAAAATACTCCTCTGATGAAAAAGCAGAGAAATATTTCAAGTTGGATAACAAGAAATACAGCTACTGTAAAGGAGTTTGGAATAGTAAATATTCAGATCGTTATAGCAGTGACAGGGCAAGTCGAATGGGAGAGCCCCACACTGAAGTGGCAGTGAAGTATAATTCAGAAAAAGGCCACAATTCATGTGCTAAATCCTTAGATCAAAATGAAAAAGAACAAATAAAGAAAGATTCGGATATTAGGGGAAAAATAGATTTTTCCAGCAGCTATCAGCATGATATCCAACATAAAATTTCAGATGTTCATGCAAGGAAAGAAAAACTCACTGTCAAAGTGGATATGAAGAAAACATTACATAAATACAGGTAATGTCTCTTTAATTATATTTTATTTATTTCATTTTAACAAATTTTTAAAAGGAACATAATCATTTTGATAATTTAGGTCAGTACAGTGGTACTTTGGTACTCATTGTTAATTAGTTCCGGGAGGTACGATGAGTGCCAAAAACTATGAGTACCAAGCAAGTGTTTCTTATGAGGAATAATGGAGTGCAGGGGTGTCAAACTCAAAGCCCGCAAGCCAGATCCAGTCCTTGATGTATTTAGAACTAGCCCGCAGGACCGCCTTGGAAATGATGAGGGACTGGGTCCCATCCACCCCAAATCAGCTGGGCATGTGCACAGGAGGCAGCGAGTGCACAGGGGCTGACAGTGCCCAGCAGCAGCTGCAGCTCATTGGCCCTTCAGCCACTCATTGGCAGCAGCCTCCCAGTTAGACTGCATGAATCAAGGTTATGGCTGGTTCTGCACCTCTTCCCTCCTGGCTGAGTCAAGACTCTGTCTCCAAAAGGCTGTGGGCGAGGCAGGGGAGCCAGGGCGGGTGGGCAGGTTGAGTAGCCTGTCCCGGGATCTGCCAGGGGAGAAGTGCCTAGGCAGGCAGGCTGCCATGGGGCTTAAGCTGACGCAGGAGCTCTGGGCGCAGCTTCACTCAGTGCCACCTCACAGGATGCAGCCAGCCAAGCAAGCCAGACTGGGCAGCAGTGGTGCAGCTGGAAGCAGCAGGGAAGTTGTTCTTGGAAGGAGTGGATTGGCCTTGCCGGGCTCCAGAAAGCCTCACTGGTTTCTTTGCCAGGTTGCAGTGGTCTGGGAAGAAACAGCACCAGCTTTGTGCTTGGCTGCCAGCATTTCAGGGGGGCAAGGAGCAGCGCCAGCACCAAGTAGGAAGGGGGGAAGGGCAGAAGGGAAGCAAATCTCAAGGGAGGGGTCCAATCTTCACATTTTGCCTCCATCCACAGAGTTTTTAATGCAGCTGCAGACTTGAACTCTCTCAACTTCCCCTTTCCACAATCTCAAAGGACTCCCTGGCTTTCCTTATCCTCTGTAAGTCGCTCCATGATCTTTTTCTGACCCAGCACACTGTGTGCGTTGGTCCTTTTGCCTTGCAGCTGCTTGCCAAGAAGTCAATGGAAGGGCAGCCAATGTGCACTGTCCCCCCAAGACCCATTTCTGTCTCTGCCTTTTTCAACTATTTATTGGGCTGATGCCCAGAGGCTCCCCCCCAAGCCCGGTCTTCTGCTTATTTGGAGGTTGTAGGGATTGTTGGAGAAGGCTCGACCCTTCTCTTCCCCAACATCTGGAGAAGGTGAAGTTTTGTCTGCCCTGTAAGCAAATATAAAAGATGAGCCCTCTCCTGACCCAGGTGAGCTGAAACCGCCCTATTGTTTGGGTGGAGGTGGAGATGTTCCTTGTTTAATAGTATCAAGGAAATATCAAAAAGGAGCAGGAAGACCAATCCCTGAGATACCCACACGCTGTCCTCTATTACCATGGTTGGTTGATCAGCCAATGTCATTCAGGCGATCACCCAGTGCCAGGAGGTTGCAAGGTCTGAATGGAGAGGAAGCAGCTCTCCATCACTTGGAAGGCTAGGAACAGGGTGGGGTCAGGATTCTTGTAGGACCCCCTCTCTGAGGGTACCTGCCTGTCTCACCAGGCCATATAAGGGAGATGCCTCCTGGTCCTCTCCTTCCAATAGTGCCATCCCCAGAGATCATGCTGCCCCCACTTCTCCATAGCAGTCCCACTGCTGTGAAAAAGTTCCACCATGGGATTCAGCAGCCCTCTCCCCCTCCCCATGACTGAGACTTATAAACTGCATAGGTATGAAATGTTGGCAGTTGAAATGTTAGCCTATTGAAAGAATAAGATAATTATAGCGGGGCTTAAAACAAATCATATTTCAGGTCATATTTATGCAGCAATATTGAAAATTCAAAAGGATTCACAACTGTTTAAGCACTACTGAACAAAGATTGAACTTGCACAGTGTATCATTACATAATGAAAATATGACAATATAGCTCAAAGGATGTAGATATTGAAATTAACAGATTTTGAGAAATTTACAATCTAGAAAAGAATGATGGTTTTAGGTTATAGCTAAATGTCATTTGATTAGACTTTCATCCATTTATAATTTTAGAACTCCACTTACAAGTCCACCCCAATAATCTTAGACCAATCCTGTGCCAGGTGGTGGGATTCAGATTTTTTAACTACCAGTTCTGTGGGCATGGCTTGGTGGACATGGCTATGTGGTCATGTGAGTGGGTGTGTCAAAAGAAAGAAACTAATTTTAACGCTCTTGGAGCAGGGGGTTGGACTAGATCATGTTCTGACCCAGGCTTCATTCAAATTAAGAAAACATGCTGTGTAAAAGCAAACCTTTTTTAATGCAACGCTGAGAATTATTTTCATTCCCAGCCAAAATTCATTAAACACGATTGTCAGATAAGAGCATGCTTTTCAGGGTTGTAAAAGGCTGCCAAGAAACAGACGTTCACTTAATTAGCAGATAAACTGACAGAAGTTCCAGCAAAGACAAACCAGAGTCCACAGGGCTGCAATGAGGAATCAGAATTGAATGAACTTCTTTGCTTCCTGCAAAAAGCACATCCCCGAGGGCTAGCTTTTATCCTTTATGGGAGGGGCAATTACCTCCCAGCCTTACTCCTGAGTCACCCCTGCTGCTTCAGCTGCTCTCTCCTTCTAGCAGCCCTGTGCACATGCGCACTGGGAACAGGCTCCCCGGAGTCCTCTGCTTCGTTGCCGCCAGACTCCAAAGGCTCCAAAGGCAACACCCCACTCTCAGATAGTCCTGGCCCTATCCCTGCATCAGATGCAGGACCCTCGTCCAAGTCCCCACCAGACTCCCTGACTGGTTCCCTTTTGGCTGCTGGCGAACCACAACAGATATCTCCGAGGTCCCTTCCAACCCTGGATTGCTGTGCTGTTTTAAAGCATCCTCTGAAACTGTTGTCTAGTGCCAGGGTTTGTGGTCCTTCCTACCTTTCCTTTTTCTCTCCCTCCATATCTCATTCACTTTCCCTTCCCTCCCTTTCTTTCTCACCTCCCTTTCTTTCTCCTTCCCCTTTCTTTCTTTCTTTCTTTCTTTCTTTCTTTCTTTCTTTCTTTCTTTCTTTCTTTCTTTCTTTCTTTCTTTCTTTCTCTTTTTCCCTTCCCTCCGTCGCTCCCTCTTTCTTTCTCCTTCCCTCCCTTTCTTCCATTTCCCCCCTTTCTTTCTTTCTTTCTTTTACAACACCCCCCCCTCCTCATTTTGGGCCTAGGAGGCCTTGCTGCACTTAACCAGGTGCCAGAACGGAGCGCATGGGGACTCCTAGGTGGGTGGGGCAGGGCCAACTGGTCATCGGAACTACTGGTTCGCCAAACTGGATGTAAAATTAACATCTGGTTGTCCTGAACCAGCTGAATCTCACCCCTAGGCAGGTTCCATTTCCATTAATTGGGAAGAGTGAAATTTTAATTCGGCATTCCATTGAATTGTAGTTGTACTGGGCAGACATTGTGGACACCTATATACTGTTAACTTTCTTTTTTTCTTATTTAAATATTAGTTTCTGTTACCTAAGTGATTTAGAGAGTTTAATATATCCAATTCTTCCGTTGATGTATTTCATAATATAACATTTTATTCTTTAGTATAAAATTGCAGTAGAGTCAGTGTCTAAAAGAGCTGCAATGATTTTCTGTGTCTGTTCTCAGGATTTTGCTGCCCACAAGTTCTGCTGGCCAAGTTTAAATTACTCCCTGAAGCATGGTTTAAATAGCACCCTTTTCCCAGCCCTTTTTTTCATTTATTTCTCCATGATATCTGAGAAAAAGTGTTTTTCCCCTCTCTTCCTGTTGGTGCTAGAGCTAGCAATTGAGAAACCATTAAAGGCCAATTATCTGGAAGAAAAAGTTGACAGTTTTTGTAGCCATGTAATAATTTTCATGGATTTTTATATACAGAAAGTACACTTTTTCTTAAGTTGAGTTAAGATTTGTTACATCCTGATTTTTTTATTTGCAATAACTTGTGATTAGAAAACAACGTTCTGCATTTTGCTGATTTGAAAATTCACTGTATGTCTTATGCATTATTTTCTAGAGTTGCTATACAAGTGAAAAGATAACTTACTATAGGATGTTTTTAAAAGCATAAAAGGTAAAGTTAAAGGTTCCCCTTGCACATACGTGCTAGTTGTTTCTGGCTGCAGGGGGCGGTGCTCATCTCTGTTACAAAGCTGAAGAGCCAGCACTGTCCGAAGATGTCTCCATGGTCATGTGGCTGGCATGACTAAGCACCTAAGGCACACGGAACGCTGTTACTTTCCCACCAAAGTGGTCCCTATTTTTCTACTTGCATTTTTACATGCTTTCAAACTGCTAGGTTGGCAGAAGCTGGGACAAGTAATGGGGGCTCACTCCATTACGTGATGCTAGGGATTCAAACTGCCAACTTTTCTGATCAACAAGCCCAGCATCTTAGCCACTGAGCCACTGCATCCCTAAAAGCAGAAACCCAAATAATGAAATTTCAGTTGGGCACTTTGTAAATCTTATACTGTGGTCTTGTGTCTCTGATGAAAATACAGGAAAGTGCCAGTGCAGTACAAGAATAATCACATGTTGACTGCCACTTTCACTGTGCTTTGCTGCTTGGTGATAGACTGAACTGTGGGGAGGGAGGGGGAAAATGCTTAGGAAACAGAACGTAGAAACTGTACTTTATTGAGAGGCTGCCTCAAGGTTATCAAGCTGGAAGAATGAGGGAGCTGCATACCAACCTGCGTTTGAACTGACCATTATGAAAACATCTTGCATGAACTTGATTGGTTATACCAGAATAGATAATGAGAGACAGTAAAGGGAGGGGTGAGAAGAACTCAGGGATTTTGGAGTGCGAGTCTCAGTTCTGGCTATGCAATGCTGCAATACGTTTGCTCTCTAGTAAAACTATATTGTTCTCAACAAATAGCGCCAAGGATCATTTCTATCTAGAAGTTCAAGTTGTGGGCAGTCTAACATCATATGTGATTGAGGCAAAATGAAACACAAGCTGATTTCTGCCATACATAAAAGATTAGATGGCTCTTAAGAGTTATGATCAGCTGCTATTTGATATGAGTTGAAAGTAGATGTCAGAAATACACAAATCTGATTGGCTGTTTAATGATGTTATAAAAAACAAAATAGTATTTTTATAACTAACCTGGAGACTCACTGTTTCGCTATCTTACAGATATGCTGTGTATATGGAGAAAGATTAAGCAACTGTATTTCTGCTCCACAAATACTTCCATGCCTTTTGCATTGTATATGAGGATGCAAACACTGCATTTTGTGTATGAAATCAAACATAAGAACAGTGAAATGCTCTAAATATGAATAATACATGCGTATATTGAATCATTAATATTCCTACCTGTCTCCATCTTTGTATGTGGATTAGTCTTCATTTTCCTTTTTAAATTTCTATTTCTATTTTATTCAAATACTTTGAATGTTATTTTAACAGAGAATATTTTCTAAACTTTCCTAAATTTATTCCAGGGGAGCTTCTGGTCATATCATGGAGAGGCAGACATCATGTGACCTAGTAGCTGTGGGCAAAAAACCTGAAAGTTTTCATCCTGTATTTGAACATATAAAATCTGTGACACAGAAGGTAGAACAAAACCCATCAAAAGAATTTGCTCAGGAAATCATCACAATCATCCACCAAGTTAAAGGTGGTTACAGAAAATTAAAAACATCCTGTTTTTGTGGTATTATCATTGTCTGGTAATCAAAATATTTTGTATTTCATTAACCAAGATAATCTAAGACGTGAAATGTTGCAGCTGTTGCATAAAGTAGTATATTACTACTAAAAAATTCAAGAAAGACTCTCACTTTTTAAATTAGAGGTGGGATTTTTTTTTAACAATTGAAGTTCAGATATGATGGCTTTGTACATGCATATATAGATCAAATTAATAGTTTAAAAAACAGTTGATTACTAATGGGCACAGAAATGGCATACACACACAATATTAATTTGCGATAATTTTAATTGAAGTGTATATAATTTTGATCTTTCTGCATTTGGCTACCTAAACAGTAAAAATTATATCGGCTTTTTGAGATGAAAGGATTATTGAGCAGATTTTGAAGGTTATATTGAAATAAAATACAAATATGCTGTATACTACCATTACAAATTTATTAAGGCTTTAAAGATTACAAGGGTTAAAATACTACGATCTTCAGGGTGGATATTTCATTTGCTAACGATGATATTGCTGCTTGTAGAATTAGCTTTTTTTCTTCATTGTCTTCACAGCAAATTATTTTAAATCTTCTGACCTAACTTTAAATGAGCGCTTCTCAAAAATACAAGATATATCAGGGGCAAATGAAGTTAAAAGACATTTGGATCCAGAGATTCACAGGTAAGGTAAATTTATTCAAACCCATAAAATTCATTTTGGTTGATTAAACAACAAATAATTTGGCAAACTTAAGATATATCCAGCACGTGGTATCTGTTTTTTCCTCTATGAACATTTCTTGGCTCATTTTCTGGCTCTTCTTATATATATTCCTATAAACTAGTTACATCCTACCCTTTCTATTCATGTTCAGAGTGATCTAAATGCATTTCTGCACCATGACCAACATGGACCCTGAGATTTTAAAAAATAAAGTAGACCTGCAGCAGGTTGCATTATTTAATTACATTTTGTGTAATTTAGTATTTGTTGTAGTTATTTTTTTCCATATAACTTACTGATAATAATTTACTTGGTCATTATATTAGGAGGATTGATATGTCTTTGGCAGAACTTCAGAACAAACGAGCTATTTCGTGTGAGTCTGGACAGGTCTGTATATTTATAATGAAATGAAAAAGCATAGGATGAAAAAACATTTTCAGCAACGGGATAAAGTGTCTTATTTTAATGATTCTATCATATGTTTATTTGTTTAGCGTATAATCCTACCTTACTGAAACAATGCTGTAACTTTATTTTTTATTGAAATGCATTTCTTATTCCAATTGCCTCCCAAAGAGCTTCAATGGATATATGTAACTGTTTTCAAACGTGAAGTAGATTTGGCTGAGAATTTCAAGTTCACCAAATTGATATTTATAGTTGAATGAGAATTTTTACTGCAGTAACTCTAATGTATAATTTGTAATGGAGTCCCGTTACCTGGTTGCATTGTTAATTTCTGTGTAATTATTATGATAATTATTTTTGTGTTTTTATGGTTTTAATTGTTGTAATATTGTTCGCTGCTCAGAGTTTATTGGATTGAAATGTGCGATTATAGAAATTGAATTAATAAATATTCATTTCTGTGAAATGTAACACTTTTTGCTTTATTTTATTCTAACACTGGTCTTAGAATAAAAATAAAAATTTTAATTCAGTAATCCTTTTATTTTATTTTTAGAACGTTGTGAGAGTTCTAGAGGACCCAAATGATTTAAGACATGACATCGAAAGGCGAAGAAAACAGAGACTGGAGAATGAAGATGAAAATATATTTTACATTAATGTCGCACAAAGGTAGATGTTTGCAAGAGAAATAATAGTTGGAGTTAAAATACGATAGCCACACTATTATTTCTAATGCTATTTTCATGATGTGTATCTTGGTTTGAATAACGTTTTCTTTCTTTTCCCTTTGCAGTTTTTAGTGGAATATCATAATCAACATAAAAATTCATCATATTCCTTTGGTTTCTATTGTATTGCTAGAAGATAGAATTAAATTAATTTTGAACTTAGTATCAGCATTTTACTATTCTTTTCCTTCCCCTATACCCTTACTATAATAAGTTATAGTAACATGATATAGTTTGGACTATGGATAACAAATGAACTAGTTTGGTTGTAAAATATCTGATGTGCTATATTGGAAATTGAGAAGGAAAATGTATTCAGATTAATGTTGTACAAAATTATGTACTCACTCTGTTCTTTCATATCTGGTTTGAAATAGTTATTTCCCACCTGCATAGTCAGATGAAAATACTTTTTTTAAAGAGTCAGAACAAGAAGAGAGAGGCAAAGAGGAAATAGAACAGGAAGAAAGAGAGGGGATCAGAACAAGAGCACAGAGAGAAATAGAGGCAAAGTATAAACAATAAAACGAATGAAAAGATAAAATAAATATCTATGAATATAAATGGATTAAATTCTCCAATAAAAAGAAAAATTTTACAAACCTGTACAAACAAAAAGCTGATATAATATGCCTTCCAGAAACACATATTAAGAAACAACATACAGAGTAGAACCCATCATGTTCCGATTTAGGCTTTTTCCAAAGACAATGCCAATTTATTTTTGATACTCCTATGCCTCTGTGAAAAAACACTTTCTGCATCCCAGCTCTTCAAAACTAATCCATTTTCCATTTTCATTAGACACATTTGCTTCCATCTTTCAGGAGATACTTGGTTTTATTTAGATCTCAAAACCATTGTGAATGCAAGCAACTGAGATAGGATACTGTCTTACATCCATCTAAACTTTTTCTCTTCATTTACCAAAACAAAGGTTTGTGGTAATTTGCAGTACACTTTAGTTGAGATGAAAATGTTGTAAATTTCTATTTATATATCACATTTTTACAGTTGTTCTCTTAAGTTTATATACCCTGGCAGAATTTATGTTTTTTTGGCCATTTTTCAGAGAATATGAAAGATAACACAAAAACTTTTCTTTCACTCATGGTTAGTGGTTGGCTGAAGCCATTTATTATCAATCAACTGTGTTTACTCTTTTTAAACCATAATGACAATTGAAACTATCCAAATGACCCTGATCAAAAGTTTACATACCCCAGTTATTAATATGCTGTATTGCCCCCTTTAACATCAATGACAGCTTGAAGTCTTCTGTGGTATGTATGGATGAGGCTCTTTATCTTCTCAGATGGTAAAGCTGCCCATTCTTCCTGGCAAAAAGCCTCCAGTTCCTGTAAATTCTTGGGTTGTCTTGCATGAACTGCATATTTGAGATCTCCCCAGAGTGGCTCAATGATATTAAGGTCAGGAGACTGAGATGGCCACTCCAGAACCTTCACTTTATTCTGCTGTAGCCAATGACAGATCGACTTGGCCTTGTGGTTAGGATCATTGTCATGTTGGAATGTCCAAGTACGTCTCATGCACAGTTTCCAAGCTGATGAATGCAAATTTTCCTTCAGTATCTTTTGATAACATACTGCATTCATCTTGCCATCAATTCTGACCAAATTTCCTGTGCCTGTGTAGCTCACACATCCCCAAAACATCAACGATCCACCTCCGTGTTTCACAGTAGGAATGGTGTACTTTTCATGATAGGCCTTGTTGACACCTCTCCAAATGTAGCATTTATAGTTGTGGCCAAAAAGCTCAATTTTGGTCTCATCATTCCAAATGACTTTGTGCCAGAAGGTTTGAAGCTTGTCTCTTGTTGTTTGGCGTATTGTAAGCAGGATATTTTGTGACATTTGCTTTCTTCTGGTGATTCGATCATGCAGCCCATCTTTCTTTCAGTGCCTTCTTATTGTGCATCTTGAAACAGCCACACCATGTGTTTTCAGAGAGTCCTGTATTTCACCTGAAGTTATTTGTGGGTTTTGCTTTGCATCCTGAACAATTTTCCTGGCAGTTGTGGCTGAAATTTTAGTTGGTCTACCTGACCACCGGGGTTTGATTTCAACAGAACCCCTCATTTTCCATTTCTTGATTAGTGTTTGAACACTGCTGATTGGCATTCTCAGTTCCTTGGATATCTTTTTTATATCCTTTTCCTGTTTTATACAGTTCAACTATCTTTTCCCGCAGATCCTTTGACAATTCTTTTGCTTTCCCCATGACTCAGAAGCCAGAAACGTCAGTGCAGCACTGGATGAAAGATGCAAGAGTCTGTCAGGAGTCCAGGAACTCATTGACCTTTTATACACACACACTAATTACAAACAGATCACAGGTGAGGATGGTTACCTTTAATAGCCATTCAAACCTCTTTGTGCCAACCTTGTGCATGCTATTGGGCCAAAATCACCAGGGTCTGTAAACTTTTGATCAGGGTCATTTGGGTAGTTTCTGTTGTCATGATTTATAAAGAGTAAACACAGTTGATTGATAATAAATGGCTTCAGCCATACATTAACCATGAGTGGAAGAAAAGTGTTTATGTTATAACTCATGTTCTCTGAAAAATGGCCAAGAAATCATAAATTCTGCCAGGGTATGTAAACTTATGAGCACAACTATAGTTAACAATTTTTAGTTTCCCTTTTCTAAAACTTCTCTAGCTCCATTGTATCCTCTTTGTGGTGTGATGACCAAAACTGCACACAACAGCCCAGATGTGGTAGTATTATTGCTTTATATAAGGGCATTACGGTATTGGCATCTCAACTTTCAATACTGCTTATTATCCCTAAAATGCTGTTGATCTATTTTATAGAAGATGTTCAACATCTTCAATGAGCTGTTTCCCATTACAACCAAGATTTGATTCCTCATTACATGTAGTCTTGTATGACCACAATTGCGACCAAAATTGTGGTTGCTAAGTGATGCTCTGGTAAAGTGTGACTGCTTTGCCTAGCAAAGGCAATCCAGGCAGTTGTCATAGATAAGTGAATGCTCCGGTCTTAGGTGAGGCAACAGTGCTAGCTTCACGCAATCAGGTCGGTGAGGAAGCTGACAGGAAATTGCAGACCTCAGGCTCTACTGGTTGGTGGAGAAAGCAGCAGTGTGGCTGGGGGTATTGCAGAGAGTGTGTTGAGGGCATTGGAACTGTTTGAAATTGCAGCTCCAAAATTGAGACGTTCTCAGGTCTTTCCATCCTGAGATTGAAAATTCTCCATGGCTGAAAATTCTACTTGGATTTTTGCATGGGATGTTTTCAGCCAGCCTCCAGAGTGAAAAGTACTTCCTCTTGTTTCTGGGGATTGGCTGAAAAAGATCCATGCCAAAATCCAAGCAGGAATCTATAGAAATCAAAGCGTACATGCAGAAATCTGCTGCACACATACAAGTTGCTGCCACATGCCAAGAGGACTCCCTTTCATCTCTGCGGGCTGGCTGACAAGGTCCATGCCAAAATTCAAACCTCAATGCAGAAATCCAAACCTCTGCTGCCTCTATCTTATTTCTGGAGGCTGGCCGAAAAAGCTCTGAGGTCAAGAGAGAGTCCTCTGGACTCTAGGGACTGGCTGAAAACATTCCATGCCAAAATCATGTTTGGATTTTGTCATGGAGCCTTTCCAGCCAGCTACTAGAAGTGAGACAAAGTTCCCAGAAAGTCCCCTACTAGCTTCTCCATTGACTTTCTGGGGAAGCTGGCAAGGAAAATTTCAAATGGAAACCGCATGATTGCAGGGCACTTGGCAACTAGTCATAAGGGCAAATAGATTGCCAAGCCGCAATCATGCAACCACAGGAATGATGCAGTAGCCATAACTTTAGGAACTGGACATAAGTCCTGGGCATGTCCTTTCACTGAGCAACATTGTAACTTTGAATTGTAGCTGAACAAATAGTCAAGTCAAGGAATGAGACAGCTAATTGTTACAGCTAATCTCATTCATTTATATTAGTTTGAATTTTTTGTACCAGTGTGCGTAACTTTACATTGAATGATATCCTGCACTTTGACACCCATTTTTCTAATGTGCAGAGATCCTTTTGGAGCATTTTCAAGTCCCTTATTGTTTTAATGACTCTTCACAGTTTAGAGTCATCAGCAAACTTAGCTATTCTATTTCTCATGCCTGAATCCAAACAATTTACAGATAATATTAAAATGCACCAGCTAGACATAATTCTGGGGAGCCACTAACTACATTCATATGTTGTGAAAAATGCTAAGCAGTCATTCAAATACCCTTGGCAAGTATGTTTCAAATATGTGTATCTCTTTTTTGCTTTTGGCTTTATTGCACCATTTTTCAGGCCACACAATTTGCCATCCATTATCTTTATTTCATAGTTAAATTTTATAAGCCAGTTTAATTAATGTAAAATTCTTCCATGATATAGCCTTCAAAATATGAACATTCCAAATAGCTGTACCTACACAACACTAGAAAAAATATAGCTTGTCTTCAGCCATAATATTAGCAAAGTGTTATCTGGCAAAGCTTTTCTGGGTGATGGATGATCAGGTAAACTCTGGCTCTTTGCTAGACTATGAGTCATTCTTGGCTTTCTATAATATACTTGTCACCCACACTCAGGCCAGAGCATCCACTATTTCAATCAATTTGTCACAGATTCAGAGTTTCCAGAACCAGTCCTCAGGTTATCCTTCAGTATAAAATAATATTAGGAGGAATACAATCATTTCATGCCTGTTTGGTAGATGCTGTATTAATTGTCAAGCATAGCCAGAACTACCTTTTTCAGAATTATTAGTTATTATGTTGTTAGATATTCTTATGATTTGCTGTTGCACTTGAATTTTGACATTGGCCTGCACTGCTTTACATATTTCACTATAAATATTTGCCATGTCCCGCTTCCAGAATGCAGGTAATTTCATCAATAATTGATTTCCTGGAATTTATTTTTATTAGATTTTACCTAGTAAATTTAAGATAATTACCATATTCATTGTCTTACATTTTTATTCTCAAATTCTGCACAAAATTATTTTTAATATGGTAAAGTGGCTGTCATTAAAATGGATGCTTTAAATGTGTTTTTAAAAATGGGCCATTATTTTTACAAGATGAAGCCCAAACTGTTGAGTTCATATCCATTTAACTTATCTATTTATGAGACCATAGAAGAAGATTGCTGGTGGCATGTTTCCTTTTTTAGTTCCTTTCCAAATTAGAAGATCATTCAAAGCATTTCTTGTTTAATTTGAGATTTTGGCAGGAGTTTTGGCATTGATGTTATATTTGAATAACTATAGTGTATCTTTGAACCACTAATATCTCAGATTTTATTTATGGAATGTTTGGTTCAGACTTGATCTATGAACAGCTTTGGTCTCAGAGACTTGTCTGAATTGGTCTAAAAATAATTGGATTAATTTCAGATGGTTAAAGATGTACTATAATGTCTTTATATGCAATAATAATTTGATAGATATAGAATAATTAGAAAATACTAATCTTCTAAAACATATTATTTTAGAGTATTCCATTGAACTCTGTAAACTAAAATTTCAGAAGAGAATAGTGTAGTTCTTTGCACAAATACTTAACAGTGTTTGATAATCTGCAAATAGTGATGTACTTTGTCTCAATATATGGAATATTGCAGGAGCAAGAATACTTTATGATTAGCATGTTTGTTAGACATATCAGATGACTGTTGAATTTATCAAAGTTTTCATAAATTATATTTGATTTAAATTTTATATTACTGTGTCAATTTAAATAAATTTAAATTGATAAACACTGAAATATTTTGTTATTTAGGCATGCACAAAATAGTAGCTTTGTAAAACTTCGGAATGTTCAAACATACAAGTACCAGAAATCACCAAGATTCCCCAGTCAGCCTTTCAGAAAATTTATTAAGAAACCATACATGGTAAGTTATTAGGAATATTAGTTATGTACTATGATTTCACGATTCCATTTATTTTGACAGAGCTTTCATTGGGATGTTTTTGTTGTGGCTTTGTTTGTATTTGCTATTTGTATTTGCGATTTTTCTGTTGCCCAGATTCCTATAATCTTGGGGCAAATTATAAATCCATTTTTTTTTTTTAGTTTATCATTTAATGATGGTTTATCTTTATTTAAAGCAAGATGCAAAGACTCTTTTCGGCTTTAGAGATTTAGGAAAAAATTACAGATGGTTAAGTTACTTGCACATTGTATCATAAGCTGAAAAAGAATATTGAATGTTTTTCTGGAATAATGTGTGAACAGCTCAAAGATAAGTACAAAATAAGTACTTGACAATATTTTATATAGAAAAATACAGATTTAGGTTTATTGCATGTCTTTCCTTCTCCAAAAAAAAACCCCACACCACACTTCAAATTGTGTGTCATTTTTTGAAATAATTCACACCCTAAGTAGAGTTGTTACAGAGTAACTGTGGGTTAGACTATAGATTTTATTATTTTTAATTTCAAATAGAACAATATGGCATAATATTATTTGTAGCTGAAGAATCTGTAGACATATACTGTGTGCACAATTATTAGGCAAGTTGTATTTTAAAGGATTAATTTTAATACTATTTTATAGTTTTTTATTAATTTATAATATGATATAAAAAGAGAATACAAAAGTAAATATTAGGAAAATTGGAAAAGGAAAAAGAGAAGTGTATAGTGAGGAAAAGCAAGGGAAAAAGGAAAAAAAGGCATTGACTTCCAAGTCCTTTGGTGCAGCAAAATACGGCATTAATATCAACCCTCAACTTTTTATTTTTTCATAATAATAGAAACTAGCCATTTCTATAATAACAAATCTATCTAATCGGTAAAACCCAAAATCAAAGTTTCATTTTTTTCCACCTCAAGCACAAAGTTCAGAAGTGATTTCCAAGTAGAAATAAAGGTATTTGTGGTTTTGTTCTTCTTCAGTCAAAACAGTCAATTTAGCCGTTCTGTTAATTCCATCAGTTTTTGCAGCCATTCATCCATTGTGGGGATTGAGGTGATCTTCCATTTCTGTGCATAGTCTTTCTGCCATCAATATATATAACATCAGAGTTTCTAATTCTTTTGCCAAATCTTGTTCCATTAAAGCAAAAAGAAAAGATTCTGTTGTTTTTTCTATATTCACTTTAAGAATTTTCTGTATTTATGTATGAATCAAATATTTCTTCATCACACCTCCACCATAGATGATAAAAAGTCTCTTCTTTACATTTACATTTCAAACATTCATTTGAAGTATATTATACATTCTTGACAATTTATCTGGAGATAAATACCAATTATTCAACATCTTATAGAAATTTTCTTTCAAATTATAGTTTAAGGTAAACTTTAAACCTTTATTCCATATATTCTCCCACTGTTCAAATGTTACATTAAATCCAAAATTCCAAAAGGTGGGGCTAGATGAATCACAAATTGGAATTAAGATTGCCGGGAGAAATATCAAGCAAAGAGGAACTAAAGAGCCTCTTGATGCAGGTGAAAGAGAGTGCAAAAGTTGGCTTGAAACTCAAAAAAACTAAGATCATGACATCCGGCCCTCTCAAATTCTGGCAAATAGATGGGAAAGAAATGGAAGCAATGACAGATTTTACTTTCTTGGGCTCCAAGATCACCATAGATGGGGACTACAGCCAAGAAATTAAATAACGCTTGCTCCTGGGGAGAAAATCTATGGCAAATCTAGACAGCATACTAAAAAGCAGAGACATCACCCCGCCAACAAAAGTGTGTAAAGTCAAGGCTATGGTTTTCTGAGTTGCAATATATGGCTATGAAAGTTTGACCATAAGGAAGGCTGAGCACCAAAGAATTTATGCCTTCGAGCTACGATGCTGGAGAAGACTCGAGTCCCTTGGATTGCAAGGCGATCAAACCGGTCAGTCCTAGAGGAGATCAACCCTGATTGATCTTTAGAAGGCCGGATCCTGAAGATGAAACTCAAATACTTTGGCCACCTAATGAGAAGAAAAGACTCACTGGAGAAGAGCCTAATGCTGGGAATGATTGAGGGCAAAAGAAGAACAGGACAGCAGAGAATGAGGTGGCTGGATGGAGTCACTGAAGCAGTCAGCGTGAGTTTAAATGGACTCTGGGGGATGGTAGAGGACAGGAAGGCCTGGAGGAACATTGTCCATGGGGTAGCGATGGGTCAGCTTTCAAAATTCTAGTTGCTAAATTTTTAGAGATTCATATCATATCAATCCTTGAAAAGGATTTGTATCTTTCTGAAAAAAGGGTATATTCTCTTGCGATGTCATTTGTTTTTTTGCCTCCATGAGTCTATTAGCACTAAATTATTTATCATCTCGAAAATGTCTTTGGTAATTTACTCTGGGAGGTTTGATCCCCTTAGTAGATGTTCTGTCCCAAAATGGTGAAGTCACTATTCCAATCTCCCAAAATAAACCAATTTTCATACAAAATAGTTGGCTCATAAGATACTTAAAAAATTTACTTTTTCTGTCATTTGGCACATAAAGATCAATTACTATTTATTTTATTCCATTAAATTCAATTTCCACTATTACAATTTTGCCATGGTCATCTAGTAGAAGTAGCTTAGGTTTAACTTGCGTTTTTATATATAAAACCACTCTATTAATCTTTTTTAAACCAGAAGATATAAATTCTCCTCTAATCTTTTAATTATTAAATATTTATCATCTTTTTTCTTAATATGTGTTTCTTGAAGGCAAATTATGTCAGCATTAAGTTTTCTCAAATAGTGAATAGTCTTACCTATCTACAATTCTTCAACTGGCTCTGAAATTAATTTATAACTGTCTATAGAATTCAAATGGAATCTTTGCTCACAATATGTGAGTATCACTCCCTCAAGCTTGTCCCAATGAAAGGGAATTTTTCTCTTCTTCAAAATATTGGTAAGGAATGAGTAAGCTTTCCTTTTTCTCAGAATTCTTACAGGAATTGACTTCAAAACAATTATTTCTACATTTTCCATTTTTTAGGTTTGAAGTGGCAATCCAGAACATGAGCGATCGTTATTTTTCTTATAAAATGGACTAAATCATCCCTTGGTAGTTTTCTCATAGCAGCAAATCTCAAGTTTATAGGCTTTGTTGTTTTTGAGATCGAGAAGCTTTTCTTCACAATCAAGTGTGCCAAGACTTTAATCATCCTTAGCCTATTATCCTCTCCAGATCACTCAGGGATTGCTCTAACTCTTAATTGCAGTTCCTTAGCTTGGATTTCCAAGAGAGCTCTCTCATCCATTCAGCTCCAAAAAAAGTGTCTTGCTTCTCCAATTTATGCTCCACTCTGTCCTTCACCGGTTTAATATCTCCTGTCAAACCTTGTATCTCCTTACGGAGTTCCTTTGCCAATGTGTCTATTTTTAATTCAAACTTAGTTTCTTTATTTTTTGAAAGAGATTTTATTAATTTTCTACAAACAAACAAGACAAACAAAACATTTAAACATCAACTCTCATATGTACATCCAGTGTGTCAGTTGGTTCATCAGTTTTGTGCATTCATTTTGTAGTCTCAATAACAATTATGTTACATAACAACTCATATTGTCAATCCAAACTTATATATCCTAATATCACTAAAAAAAAAGAAATTTTTGACTATACTTTTAATCATTCATGCTTTATGAGATAACGATACTTTAACCAGTTTATTCTGTAACAAATCATATAATCATACCAAATCAATCCTAAAAAACCCTTTATAAATATAATGTCAAATAACAAAGTACTAACAAAATAGCAAAATAAAAATATTCCTTACTGTCTAGCATTCTAAATATTCTATTATCGTATTTTATCATCTAACCATTGATAAAAAAGATCCCAAATTTCATAAAATTGTTTATCCTCTTGCTCTCTAATTTCAAATGTCAATCTACTCATCTCAGCACATTCCAATATTTTCTTAATAATTTCTTCCTGTAATGGTATTTTCTCATTCTTCCAATTTTTAGCAAATACAATCCTAGCCGCTGTTAATACATTTACAATCAGGTATTTCAAATCTTTACTATATATATCAGGTAAAATTCCCAATAAGAAGATCTCTTGTTTCAAGTCTATGTGTTTCTTTGTCATTTTTTCCAACCACATGCGAATTTTAGTCCAATATTTTCTAGCGTCCTCACAAGTCCACCACATATGGTAATATGAGCCAGGTATCTGATGACATTTCCAGCATTTTTCAGATTTGTTATTCAAACTTAGTTTCTAAAGCTTGGATAACTTCATAAAGTTTGGCTGTGTATTCATCCAAAAAAGATCTTAAAGATTCTACATCTCCTGGTATTTCTGTTCTCTTATGGATCACCATAATTAGTTTATAGCTCTAAATCTTATAGCTTCAATAATGCCACTTAAGAATTAAAAAGGGAATCACAGATGTGCAGTCTTTGGCTCCGTATAGACAACAGCACCAGTGCAGTAAAAGAAACCTGATCTATGTCTCTCTGCCTGCTGCTAGACCAATCAAAAAATGGTAGAAACAGAAACTTTTCCTCCCTCCTTCTAGCCAAAACAAAACACTGTTTGGATAAGCTTTTTTTCAAAGAATGCTTTCAGCAGAGTCTATTAAGGGTAAATAATCTTCCAAAGATTTTAAGTCCAAAAGTTTCAGATATAGTTTCCACAGTGTTTTCTTGCTTCTTTAATTTGACTTGAATACATCAACTCCTCTGCCTTGGCCATTTTAACATTCCCAAAGCCTCAGAAATAGCAATGATTCCACAAAAAGGAAAAGTAGGCTGCAGCCTCATTTAGGAAAGAAAGGCAAGTATGCAAAAGTTAGTCTCTAAGAAGCAGTGACATACTTTATTATCCATTTAAAATGGCTGGTTCCTCCACAGTGAACTTATTTTTGGTTGCCCAAACCCCAGCCAGAGACTCACCTGATCACTTCTTCCAGAAGCTTTCTGAGAGCTATCCGGGGGAGCAAAAGGGTTGATTTCCAGAACTTCCCCTTTCCCCAGGGAGGTTTCTTCTGCTTTAGATAACTTTCTAAAGCAAATAACTGTGGGGAGTCTGTAACAATTTGGGAAAATTGTTGCAGCCAAGTCTGCCGACTTTCTCTGGATGTGAGGATTAATTGTATTATTGAACAACTATAGTGTTCTCAGTCAATTCAAATATTTAAGAAAGTAAAAGTAAAGTTTGACTTTCTTAGGAATGCACTTTGGGATGCATTTTGAATGGTTATTTGAACAAAAAAAAAAGCCTCTGCTTGTCTAATTTATCTCCTTAGCCTGGTATGCAGTGCAGTGAGCCTTTATTTAGTAGTTTTGAGGCCTTCAGATGAAGTTAGGCTCTTGTATTTTTTGAGTAGCCGAGTTTTATCCCTAATCTTTATACCTTTCTATAATTCCACTAATTGTCTAACCGCTCTACAAGTTGTCTTGTTATTAACCTGTAACTTCATTCTGGTGTGTTTGTGTTTGTGTGTGTGTGTGTGAGGATACACTGCTGTTCTTCTCATTGTGTAACAAACTTCTCTGAGATTGCAGCTGCTGTAATCTGTACTAGTTCATTGGTTTGAATTACAGCGGTAGTAGCAGGGGTGGGATTCAAATTTTTTAACAACCGGTTCTGTGGGCGTGGCTTAGTTGGTGGTCATGGCTTGGTGGTCATGTGGCTGGGTGGACGTGGCTTGGTGGTCATGTTATTGGCTGGGTGTGGCCAACTCAATATCACTCGCATCTCCTCGCCTAGCCTCTCATGACTGTGGGGATGCTACAAGAGTCGTAAGTGTGAAAAATGGTCATAAGTCGCTTTTTTCAGTGCCATTGTAACTTTGAATGGTCACTCCATACAAGCAAAGTATCAGCAAAGGAGGGGGAAAAAAACTCCAGAGACGTTCCAGAGGCAGGAAGTCTAGTCCTGCCAAGAATATAATAAGGGTTAACGGAGAGGCAGTTTCTGTAATCAACACCAGAATGTTTTCTTCCTGCCTTCCTTACAGGATTAGGCCAGTAATTTCTTCTAACAACTAGTTCGCCAAACTGCTTAGAATGTTAACAATCGTTCTAGCGAATAGGTGCCAACTGGTAGAATCCCAACCCTGGGTAGTACTGATTTTGTGAGGGCTCTTTTGGAATCTACTAGCATGCTATCTGATAATATTTATCTCTTGGTAGTTCACCTCAAAGGTTGATTGTAGCTAGTTTATCAACGTTCTTATCCCTCATATAACCTACTGTACTCTGTAATGGAGGCGATGGCAGTGACATTCCAGTTTCAGGTGTAGCTGCACATCCACTTGTACTTCTGGATCTTCTTGTGTCTGGGATGTAATATGTGGATAATTTATCTCAAGTTGTGATAGCAGCTTCCTCTTCACTGTGTTGAAATGTTGAATAACTAGCTGTTTCTCAGAGTGGATGCAGGTTTTTTGTCATTAAATATCCCCTCTCATTAGGTCTGCTGTTGTATTAGCATTCCATCAATTCCGGGTTCTCTTGTGAAGTCATTCAATTGTTTGTTCCAGTAGACCATTTATCATCAGATTGTCCTGGTTCCCCAATATCTGACAGGGACCTTGTTAACCTTAGAGCACCATCTGAGCTGGCATGTCTCTCCCCAGTTCACGTCACTCACATTTGAGGTATAGGCAGTGATGTGTTAGGTGGTCTTTGCCTAAGGACCCCTATTGGTAAGATAGATAGCAGTTGAGATTTGAACCTTGATCTCCCGCATCAAAGGTGGTACTCTAACCATTACACTATTTAGCCACTTCTCTCTCCCTCTCTCTCTCCTTCTCCCTCTCCCTCTTTCTCTGTCTCTTTCTCTTTCTCTGTATGTTAAACTATTAAAGATTAGGAAATGCACCTAGACTTTTTTCCTTTTATTGCTTTTGTTAAGGAGGAAAAATAAGCAGCATTTATGTTGGATTTGCAGGGCTTATAATTTGAAAAACTTAAATATTCAATCAATCATTGCAATTTTCTTTTAATATAGAGCCATTGTACTGAAAATTCACATGCTGATATTACAACCAATCGATTTAAAAGACAAATTGAAAATCCTGAAACAGTTCAAAGACCCATCAAGGTATAATTTTAATTTTACAGACTTCTATTGCATCAATAGAATTACCTTTCTCTTTACAATATAGTTACACTGTTGGGTATTACCACAGACAATAGAAGGACATTACAACTAGAATAACTGCATGAACTATATTTCTTAAAAAAAACTAGTTTCCTCCAGTAGAAGAAAAGTGCTATGATCCTAGGAAAATATTTGTGTTGCAGAAGCACTTTGTTTAAAAAATAAATATGCACTGTATCTCCTACTATCTGATATGACTTGTAATGTATGAATCTAGTGAGTTTCTGCTCACAATAGGAAAGTAGATATCTAATTAAATTTGGAACAAGTTTTTTAAATTTAAAACTGAAACATTGATTAAGACAGAGTCATCAAGCAACATAAAATTGTCTACTCTGACACTCTTATGCTGTCTCCCAAAATAAGCATAATTTAAATAAGATATAATATTGAATCTCTTAAAAATCATTACAACTGTATAATCATTCTGAACTATTGCTTTTGCAGTAACAAAAACACATAACTTTTTAAATCCTAGTGCTTTATGATTTATTTAAAATTATTTGGAAATTCTATGCACATGGATTCTTTCAGAAAAAGCTTCATTTTTAATCTCCTTTTTTCATAGATAAGAACTTTCTCATAAGAGAGAGGTCTGTAGTACGGATTGCCACTATTAATCAGTAGTAATAGAGGTTATAGGAATTAAAGTATGTTACCCCATATGCTGAGGCATTGTTCTACTTTAGAAGAGTTCTTATATGTTTGAGGTCAGTGTAGCTTTTCTTGTTGTTTATCAGGCTTTGTGTCCTATCTGTCTTTTTTTTATTATTTTTTTAAAAGAGAAAGCATGTTGCGAATTATCATGCTGCAATACCAGCAAGTTACTTTTAAAGAATGCCTCTGGGCTTCATTTACAACTCATACATTTCTTTAGACAATAAATATAATGGGTGGCTGCAGTTCACTGGTTTGTTTGGAAATGTGCCTACTTCCCCAATGGATGAAGATATGCAAAAGTACTAAGAAATTTTATATAGGAGAGATGGCAATAGTATTTGATAAAATTGTAATTTGTTACATTTCCCAAGGTACTGTGTTTTCCTGAAAATAAGACTGGGTCTGATATTTATTTTTGGTCCAAAAGACCCATTAGGACTTATTTTCAGGGGATATCTTATTTTTTCATCACAAGGCCCAGGCCCTCATTTCCATGAACACCCAGGAAGCGGTGAATGTGCAGAGTCCAACAGTGTCTGGAAGCAGCTACAGCCCACTGGCCCCTTTGGCCAAGGCACTCTGTGGGGTAACTCAGATTTCACTCAGTGGGATAGGAAAGCTTTGGAAACTGCCTTTTCATTTACATTCATCATCATTATTGTAATCTGTCCCTGCATTTTTCAAAAAAATGTTTGGTATTTACCATGATTAGCCGCCTAGAACTCCAATGGGAAGGGGCAGTATGCATTCTGCACATGAGCTGTGGAAATACAGACAAACTGATCATTGAGGCTCCAGCCAGTCTCCACCCACCCACCCGCTGGATTCCCCGATCCAGGGCAGGGATGGAAAAGAGGCAGTCTCTGCTTACCTCTGCCCTGGCTGTCTTGACATTCAGGCCACCTTACGGTGGTGGTATCGGCAGCAGGAGAAGGCAGATGTCAACTCACAAAGCATCCCTGAACTGCTCTTGAGTTGCCATAGACAGGGGGATGGGGAAGCAAACTTTGCAGCTACATCAAGGAGCTGATATCTCAGTCAAAACAAGGTACATTCCAACAGATACGTCGAAGTTGTCTCCACGGAAACCCACAGTAGCCAGAGGGAATGACCTGGCTGGGATTCCTGAGCCCTGGACCCTCCACCCGCTCCCCAACACCTGGGGTGCGTGGAGAGAAACTCAGGCTACCATGGCAGAGGGCGGATTATCCAAAGAGAGCCTGCTTCAGGCAACCCTGAGCGGGGTAGAACTTGCCCCCACCCAGGGAATTCCCGGAACCAGCAGCCCAACCGGAGCCAAATGGCAGCCCTCCCTGGACATCAAAGCCAAGAGGCCCAACACAGCAACTGAAACAAGAAGAGATGAGTATTGGTGGAAAAAAATCCCTAAAGCAGCTGAGGTTGAACTCACCAGAGCCCAGGGCTGGGGGAGAACCCTGAGCGAGCTAGGAATACTGGAGTGGATGATGGACTGGGAAAGTGCTAGACTCCCAAAACTCTGATGAAACCCTTGGGGGAATCTTTAGAACAGCTGAGGGAGAAATTTGAACAAACCACCCTTCGGGATGAGGGGCCATTATACTGCCCAAAAGAGAGGGGGTTTACAACTGAGCCTTTTGAAGCAAGGAGAAGCAGAAGGGAATATAACCCTCTTTTCCACTACCCAGAGGGAGAATGAGCCCAAAGCTGCTGCCATTGGTCCCTCCATGTGACACGCAAGCTGCCCAAGGGGGATGGCCTCTCTCTAAACCAGAGCCAAAAGAGACTGCCAAACACAAGTGCAGGAACACGGGGCCCAACGTGATGAGGAAGGAGCAGAGCTGAGCAAACTACCACGATTCCGGGGAAATCTGATGGGGACTCAGATCGACTGGCTCTATTGCTTAACTCTGCTAGAGTCCACCTGGAGTGCTATGGCCACCTCTACCCATCACACAGAGCCATGGTGGATACTATCGCTGGGGGGTTAGAAGGAAAAACAAAGGAATGGCTAGCAGCCCTCCATAAGAGGAGAGCCCCCCGACTGCAAGACATTGACAATTTCCTTCAAGAGCTAGAAGTCAGATTTGAGGAGGTGGAGAAGGATCCGTACACGGAGGATGAGCTCCAAAACCTAAACCAGAGGGTGAGATCCATTAAGGAACACATCAGTGAATTCAAGAGTCATGGGGAAGCTACTCCCTTTGCTGGAACAACTATTAGCTCACTTTTTCAGAACAAGCTTGGACAAGCAAATTGCCCAGGTAACTGCCTACTGGGACATTCCAAACCGACTCTGAGTGGTTCCGAGTGGCCATAAAAGTTGACTCTGGATTGCACGCAAATGACATGCAGCAGCAACCCGATACCAAGGAGAGAGGGTTCCGCCATGATCGGCCGTTAGGAGCAGCTGGTGGTGAGGCGTAGCTGCCTGCAGGTCGCTCCTAACAGCAAGTTTCCCCCCGCCCTTCCCCCCATTTCACATGTTTAAATAGGCCTAAATTTGGGGGGAGGGCTTAATTTCACCTCATGCCTAGAAAACATACTGGGCCTTCCTATTGAGGGGTTATTGTTGGAAAAACAATGGTAGTTTACAAAAACAAAATCAAAGTTTCAGTTTTTTTGTTGCAAGCACAAACTCCAGAAGCAATTTAGAAATAGAAGGGTAAATATATTTTCTTCTTTGGATAAAAGAATCAATTTAATCATCTCTGCTTCTCTTTGCTATAGGGAATAATATATCATTCCTTTTTAGTTTTTAGTTTTTAATTTATTTTTTAACCCTAAAGAGAAAAAATACTTTTTTTTTTTTTAGTTTTGGTATTTTACTAATTGTAGGTCCAATTAACTTCATGTAGTTCATTAAATTTGAATCTTTCTCTTGAGTTTATTCTTATGAAGTGAATCTTTTTCTTCTCTTATTTTTATATCTAGTCAATGGTAATTTACAGACTTGGGAAATTATTCAGCATTAAAGAAGCAGAGGACATACATTTACATACTCATTTTATACACACAAAACTAGCTTAAAACTTTATTTCAGTACATATATCAAACGTTTAAAAATCCATCCTAATTAATTAAGACATTAAATTTAGGTCAATCCCTCCAGCTTGTCTTCATAAAGTCTCTTCGTTCTCAGGAGAATCTATCAAGTCTCTTTTCTTGAAAAATTCTCAGCTTTATTTATATCCAAGAAAAAAGTCCCAAAATTGTTCTGTCAGACATTGTAAATTAGTATGAAGCAGATCTTCCCAGATTAAAGTTTCCTTTGCTAAAATAGCTATCATATCTTTTTTTCTCAAAGAATTGTTACCTTGTTAGTTTACAGAAAGCAAAAGTCCCAAACTTGACCTCTTTGAGAGTTGTGAATGTACTTAATACTCATTTTTCAGTTGCACTGGGAGTGTTGTACTCATACCATCATCATAAAAAAACTGATGTCAGATTTATATTCCGAAGTTACAGTTAAGTTATTTGCATTATCTAGTATTTGTGAAGTTGACATAGTAGGTTGATAATTTTGTACATCTAATTGTGTCTCTTGTCAGCCAGATCTCCAGCATGGGATTCTCCTTTGATGCATACTTGCTATCGGCTGCCATAATAATGGGGGGGGGGGGGGCATGGTATTTGGGTTGGGGAAGTGAGCTAGTGAGGTGAAGTCCCATGTGAACTAAAAGGGAAGATATGCTCTCAAGAATTATTGTGCTACTGAGTGGAGTTGTTTACACCCTGTCAAAGCCAACCATCCTGGGGCTCTAGATGTGCGAAATACCTGAAGATGAGCTTCACACAACATCACACTGGATGTTGATTGGACACTCAGCAAGGGACGCTGGGGGGAGGGGTTTGGGGAAACTTTCAGTCTGTAACTTCCACGTGTTTTGAATCAGATCTTGCCTTGCTTTCACTGCTATCATTTCAAACTCAGTAAAAGTACCTCTTCTGTATTTCAGGGGAGTTGGAGATTTTTTATTTTTGGGTTTTGAATGGATGGCAGGCCTGACATTTGTTTTTTTTAAATATCCTCTGTGTAATTAATATATTTTGGCAGATTTATGAAGCTAGTGATCTTCCGTATAGACCAGCGGTATCAAACTCAAGGCCTGCAGACTGAATCCGGCCCATGGGGTGCTTAGATCTGGCCCATGGGACCACCCTAGAAACAATGAAGAACCTGCCCGCAGTGCTTCTGCAGCGAAAACAGAGCTTGGGAGAACTGCACGTGTCCCTCTTAGTCTCCGATTTTGGCCGCAACAGCCTCTTGCAGCCCTCTGCCAGTAAAAAAGGAGCTCAGAGACCAGTGGTGGTATTCTACCGGTTTGGCCCAGTTCTGGCGTACTGGTAGCACCGAAGAGCAGCAGAGACCAAATCAGTTCTCTAAGACACTCTGCAGTTGGGCCCACCCGCCTGCCCAGGTTCCCATGCTGACCTTTATTCTCTGTTTTTGAAGCGCAGCTGCTTTGTGTGGCACAGATTGCCGCACGTCAGCTGCTGAAGAGACAGGGAGAGTGCAGGATTGCAGAAGGTGAGTCGAAAAGCCTCTGCGCCTGCACAAAATGTATGTGTGCATGCAAAGCGCTCCCACCAAGCCACGCCCACTGAACTGGTGGTAAACTGTTTGAAATGCACCACTGTCAGAGACTTCTGTTTTCACTGGCAGGGTGTTGCAGGTGGCCATTGCAGCTGAAAACCGAGCCCGGACGGGCTGCACATGGCCTCTTCAAGCTGTGTTTTTGCTGCCAGAGGGCTGCAGGAAGCCGTCATGGCCAAAAATGAAGTCTCAACGAGTGACGCTGAGCTGGCCACTCCGACTTTAGCCATGCCCGTGCCAGCTGTGCCCATCCTGTCCCCTAAAGTCAAACACAACCCTGATGCGACCCTCAACTCGAGTCTTGACACCTCTGGAATAAACTGTTCAAGAATGTCCTTAATAACAGACTCCAGCTCAGAATTAAGCATTCTCGTAACTCCCTATTGATTAAAATCTTCCTTCCTACCTTACCTTACCTTACCTTACCTTACCTTACCTTACCTTACCTTACCTTACCTTACCTTACCTTACCTTACCTTACCTTACCTTACCTTACCTTACCTTACCTTACCTTACCTTACCTTACCTTACCTTACCTTACCTTACCTTACCTTACCTTACCTTACCTTACCTTACCTTACTTATTTGTCTTCCTAGCCAATCAGATTCCATAAAGATTGGCAAATATCAATCACGCACAACAAAACTACACAGGGCTACAAATTATTTTAGAAGTAGTAGATTAAAATTATAACATTTTTCTTTATATTTCATGAGAAAAAGTACTCCATACTTCCTTATTTTGGCTGCCTCTAGCAATCCTCTTCCTTGTTATTTAGTTATAAAGAAGTCTCACAAATGATGTTCAGAGCTTCAAAAAGGGGTGATAACTAAAGAGATAATCTTTTAACTTGTCTCATAAATCGTTTAAGAAATGAAGGGCACAGCTTATTGTCCATTTGAAAAGAAAATTCCAAAACGGCTGTTTTATCGACCTCACCTCCCAGCTTCAGCTTACTGGTTATTCTGAAGCTCGTCTTCTAAAATTGCTTGCGGGCTGTTGCTTATGGGAGGATCTTGAGGGATGATTCTGGGACTTTCCTTAATCTCGGAGAGTCAAGTAGACAAAAGGAAGCCTGTTCCTTCTGTTGTTGAGTTGGAAAAATAACAGTCCAGAGAGAGGAGATTCTCTGGGCATGTCAGTTGCTGGCCATGTCTTTACAAGAAGTGGTTGCTAGGAGACCCTTTGCATGTGCACTAGTGTCTGTGAAACTCTGTCTCTAAACATATGTATGACATAGCAATATTTTCTCAAATGTTGATGATATTTAACAACAACAGCTGTTTTCTGTTGTGTTGCAAATTGTATTTTTAGGTTGTATTTAACATTAGCCAATAATATCTGAACCTTTTAAATTTGGGGATGTAAAGTTGGATTGATGGAGCTAAAGGGTAGATAAATCAACAAGAAGCAAAAATTAGAAAAGTTAGCACATGATAATGTTTGGAAAACATTAGGATGTTGATGAGAAGCCAAACTAGTTCAGCTAAATCATAATCTATAATTATACTACATTTCCTAAATGATCAGTAATAAGACCAGTTAATCCTACATATTCTTGAAAATTAATGGCAGTGTTATACTTCTGAACATTATTTTGTGTATTATGACAAATCATAAGACACAAAGTTTCATTAAATCTGTTTTATTGTTAATGGGGTAGGGAGGCTGCAGGTGCTCAGTCAAAGCCCTGTTTTTAATGTGTGTTGTGCCACAGATAAAAGCGAAAGTTATGTTTAATGTGTGTTGTGCCACAGATAAAAGCGAAAGCTCCTTCTGATGTTTTTCTTGAATAATGTTTTTGTGTGGTATTCTAGCTAATGGGTTTTGAGTACTAGAATATGGGCAGAAGCCTAACATTTTTCTTTAAAGACAGTGCGTGTGTGTGCACGCGCGCGCGCGCGTGTGTGTGTGTGTACGTACGTACATACACATACATGCATACATACACAAATATAATTTACACTTATAATTCTTCTATTAAGGGTTATTCAAGATTCTGAAACCTATTACATGATTTTTTTCCCCCCTCAACAGTACAGTTTTATTGATGGGCGCCCCCACTTCAGATCAAATTTAGTACAAAAGGGTTTGTACATACAGGCTAAATATCAGAGGTTACGCTATGCTGGCGCAAGAGGAGGTACCACTTACAAAATCAGAGAAGAACTTTTGAGGAAACAGTAGGTAAATGAATTATTTTGGCTAAAAGTTTAAATGGTTATCAAGAAAAATATGGTTAATGACAAGAATTCCACAAATAGACTACAAAATTAATTCTAAATACAAATGACTATAGATGACAACTATACCATCACTGCAATCTAACCATGGAAATTCTACAAAAATTGGAATAAAACAGTTGTCATTATCCTGATAAATGTCAAAGATAAAAATTGAAAGACTATTTTAATTGTAAAAATTACATATATATTTTTGATGCAAGTATGAATTATAAGTACTGTATTTCCCCCAAACTAAGACCTACCCTGAAAAGAAGACCTAGCCTTTTAAGTGTGTGCCTAATATAAGCCCTGGTATGATTATCCAGGGCATGGCAAGAAAGCAACACAGCCAGAGAACAGGTCTAACTCCACTTTATTGCTCCAACTTTGCCCCCAAGTGTCCCCCTGTTTACTACAAATCCTGGAGCAAAGTTCTCACATGCACCTTCAACAACCTCTGGCTGTGAGTAGTTCAGTAAGCAAGGTGAGCAAAGCAGTACCCAAAGCCAGAAGGTCCAGTAAGCAAGGTTTGCAAAACAATATCCAGAGCCAGCAGTCCAGTTAGCAAAATAGTAATCAGAGTGAGAAGTTCAGTGAAGCAGGCAAACCGGGGAAACTCACAAGACAGCACAATAATCTCCAGATGTTGGCAAGTGCACGTGAGACTCCACCAGTTTTGATGTTGACAAATGCCCCTCCCACTGGCATCTTCTTACGTCTCGGTCCCTAGGTATGCCTTGTGAAGGGTGGCAGGGCACTCCTTCCTCGGAGCTGGCTCAGTCTGCGTTGTTCTTGCCTTTTCTCTTCGTGCTCTAGGATCAGGAGGGAGTAGTGCTTGCTCATTGTCTGAGCTCTATCTCATGTTCATCTAGCCCATTCCTTCCTGTCTACAAGTTGTTCTAAGCCTGACTCTCTGCCCTTCCGCAGTTTCCTCCAAAGTTAACAGAGCTCTGTCAACTTCTGTTCCAGTTCATCTTCCCACAGCAGATTCAAGCTCTGACAGGGGCATGACACCTAGTGAAGGGAGTGGGCATGGCCAATACAGGAGGCAGCCCAACCACATGTCCCCTTTCAAACATGGGCAGTGATCCTTGAGATGGTGCTGAGCATGGCGACACCTTCCTTCCCTAGTCATCTCATGGAGGCTTGGCTCCTTAAATTCGGCCCTGTTAATCAGCTGAGCCAGTGAAGGCCTGGAGCTGCCTCTCATTCTGCCTCTCCAGGTGCCTGGAGGTGTTTCTGGCATACTCTTGCCAGCCTTGCCTGGTCTTGCCTGCGGTGACAGGCAACCTAACAGCTGAGGGCCCCTTTTTTCCAAAGCTCACCTTGTCGCTCTGGAGCAGGTAGCGACTACAGTTGCACTCTGCCAGGCTTGGAGCTTGGGTCTTGCTCAGTCTGCTAATACTGTACGAGGCAGACAGCCATGTGGCACGTCAGGATCAGCTTCACTCCATGCTTCTGCTCTACTGCTGGGCCTGCTGCATCTGTTGCTGCTGGCCTTGCAGGGGCTCTTCGCCTTCCTGGCTACTCTGCTCTTGGACACCCTGGTGGGCTGCTTCTGCCTGCCATGGGTCAACTCAGCCCAGATTTATGATCTCTGGAATGCCTCCCTCACCACTGGCCTGCCAGGGCCCCTTTGCCAATGGAGTACCTGCCATCGCCTTTGGGCTGCGCCCCTCCCCTGCCCTGTGCAAGCTCCATGACAGCCCTGCAGTGAGATGGAGGAGGGGGGGGAGGTCTCCCTTCTTTGCACCCCAAAAACTCATCTTCTCTGGCCACTGAGGCAGCCCTGCCGGGATGGGGATTGGTCAGTGGAGGCTGTGGAGGCCTCCAGACTTGCAGTCCTGTTCAGGGAAGGCGGAGATTTGCTCCTGAGCTACAGCAAAGCATTGCACCAGGAGGTCTTTGCAGGTAACATTGAGTTGCATGTCTTACTCCAGCCAGAGGGATGCAGGCCGGGGGCATTCTGCCTTGAAGCAACAGCCTGAGCAAGACCCGAACTTCAGTGTCCCAGGAGCAGCAGGCAGGGTGGGCAGAGGCCAGGGTTGCACCAAAAGATTGAATCGTTGCAGCTGCAGGCAAGTAGACAGTGGGATGGAGGGCGGGACCAGCAGTAGCAGCGCTCCCACTTCCGTCAGTCCCTGTGCTCACTGCCTCCTGTAGGTGAAAAAATATGACTTCCCCTGAAAATAAGCCCTAATACTTATTTTCAGCCTAAAAGAAAATAAGACTGAAAACACAGTACATGTCATATAAGTATTCATTTATTACATTTATATTATCTTTCAGAGTAGCAGTTTGGTTTCATGATAACCTTGCAAGATAGATTATTGCGGGGGGGGGGGGGGTTCCATCTTCAATCTACAGCTTATTTCATTATTCCTGATTATTTGTTTCTGAATATAGAAAGCTAAAATAATAGATATTTGACTTGGCAAGGAAAAGTAGACTTCTTACACTTAGCTGTTTTTATGAAGAGATCACAGCTATATGGTCATCTGAGAATCAGTGTGAGAAACATCATTGGGGCTGCTTGATGTGTTTATGTCTTTACCTATTTATCTCTTTACCTGCAAACAGCCTAGCAATCAGAAAACAATGTACCGCTTTGTTAGTACATTTTGTCTACTCTGTATGTCTATTCAAAGTGTTGCATGATATTACTTCTTATGTATTTTACTTTATATTTCTCAGATCAACTCTTTTTTTCAGGATTTTAAGGCATTACATTGCTTTATTCCTTCCTTAGATTTTAAAGCTAAAGGTTTTAATTCTAAGGGAAGAAAATGTAACTGGATAGCTTTCAGTAAATTATGATTCTGCTGAGTTTTGACCCAACTTACCTGAGGTGATCATTGATTGCTCAGCTGAGGGCAATATATTTAGTTGACAGCATTTTACAGCATAGTTATATTTGTAAAAGAGGAAATATTGAGGTTGATTAAATTATTCTAAATAGATTCTTAGTGTTTTCCTATGGTTAGAATTCACAGTGTTTTATTATCAGAACCACTTCAAATATCTATAAAATTGCATTTTAAAATTAGTTAATGTATAGAAATAAAATATTGCTAATTGCAAACTCCAGAAACCTAGCAATTATATGGGATTTTGAAGATACTTGATATAACAGCATTTTTTTCTAATCCCTTTAGTTTTTTTCTTTGAAGTTTATGAAGATTGTTAAATGTAGTAGCAGTAGCACTGGTAAAATTCGGAAATTCAAAATTAGCTTTAGAAAAGTTAGACAAATAAAAATATGAAGCAGCAGATTAATACTTTTTGCTAACAAATTAGAAACTTTTGTATACAATTAATTTATTTTTTATTCATTTCACAGGAACTGGACATCTGAACTACAGTACTGAAGTAGATAACAAGATTAATTATAGAAGGAGCTGTTTGCATTAAATAATGCTATCAAGAATTGAAATGGAAAAATAGATATAATACTTTAACTTTTCTTGATAAAGATAATTTTATTTTTAGTAGTATAATGTTGCAGGTTTTTTCTACAGTTTTAATAATGCTTTTCAAAAATAGCTTTCAGCTGAATGTTGTAGGATTGTCATTTTGTTCCTCATAAAGAGAAGTCTGCGGGGGAAAAATCCCACCTGAAGGAAATTTTTATTTATTATAATTTTTCCTCTAAGCATGGTTTTGTTGCTAGGAGTTGTAATACATAAAGTTTATATGTTTAAAGTTTATTGCTTATATAATAAACAAACAAAATTTTTACAGCCTATGATATACAAAACCATATTGTGCCTTTCCTAAGATCTTTGGGTTCAAATACTTCTGAGCTGATATGATGATGGGACCTTTAAGCATCCTCTCATTATCTACATGTACAGGACAAGCAGATTTCATGTGGAAGAGATAGTCTCTAAGGTATTCTGGTGCCAAGTCCTACAAGGTTTTATAGATCCATGCCAGCATTCCATATTGAACTAGAAAATCTACCAATAACTATTATTATTATCTGTTGCACCACTTGTCAGCTAAATGACATCTGGATCCCAGCTACCCATAGCCCTGCAAATCAGTGGGCTGGCCGACCAGAAATGGTGCGTTTGCTGCCTCCGCGGGGGAACACGAGAGCCTTCTCCAGCATTCCCCAGCTATTGCTGCCGCCACCTATCGGTGGTTGGATCGGCGTCCCGGAATACTGCTGATCAGCTTTTCCAAGCAGCAGCAATCCCCATCACCTGGAACAGCTGATGGGTGGTATTCTGGAGGCCAATCCAACTGCCAATTGGCTGTGGTGGCAGCTGCGGGCATAGCCAGGGAACGCTGGCATAGGCTCCATTGTTCCCTTGCGGAGGCAACAGACAGCCATTTTGCACAGAGGCCAAAAATGGGGCTCACAGAGGCTGAAAATGATTGAAGAGTGATGGCTGGTGCTTCGGCAATATTCACTCCATAAGATGCCCATACAAAATGGGAGACAAAATGCGTATTATGCAGCAAAAAATATGGTAATCTAGTATAGGGCTAGTATAGTTTCCTTCATAGTGTCTTTGTAGCACTTGTGTGGATGACCTTGAAGTCTCTTTCCAGTCTCCACCACAGAGCAACTGGTGAGGCATACAGTGGCCTTCCATTCTGATAATGTGTCTCAGATATCTAACCATGTGACAAAAGTGGGTGAGTTATCTCCAGGGCTTCAATGAAATGGGGCCACCAACTTATGCTGGAGGAAGACTTCCCAAGTCATATCTATCTAACAACTATCCCTGTTCTATTGATGATAATCACCTGAAATAAAGTGATCTCTTCCACACAACTCTGTGTGTTAAATAGTAGTATGGAGATAGCTACGCCATTTATACGATATTGGAATAACTAAGGATCAGACAACTCTTCTCCTGCTTCCCATATAAGACAGTGCTTCAAGCAGTCAGCAGAATCAGTATAATCACAGTGCCTCCAATTTTTGGATGTCAGTCAGTGGCATCAAAAACTGCTAAGAGACATGTAATAAAACCATGGAAGAGACGCTGGTCTTTTAGTATTCATTCAGTAGAGTAACCAGTGCTCTTTCTGACTTATGCCTAATCCCTTCATTTAAAATGGAAAGGAGCAAGATAATCCACTTCAAGGTACTGCTGTTGCTTTCAAGGCCAGTGGCATTAAACATATTTATCTCTTTAATGTTGCCATTCATATTCCTTCTGCATTTTTGAAGAAACAAAGAATGTGAATCTAGCTTGAAGCTCATAATGCTGTTATATAGCTGTTGTCCACAGAAGCCCGTTTCTGTGGACAACAGCTATATGGGATAGGCACATAAGTCGCAGATCTTCTGAGTGACATTGCTAACTTGTGGGTGAATGGTGTAAAAATCTTTTGTTACTGTCTGCATGAAGGAAAGGTTTGATGTCTTGTCTTTTTAAATATTTCAAATAGAATATTAGAAATATATACAAATAACAGAAACAGTTTATTTGCACAGTTACCAGAGGATAAGATTATCCTTCAACCATGTCCTGCTCCTTTGTGTTTTTCCAAATTCAATAGTAAATAATTATGAGTATTACATTCAAAATATATTAATGATTTAATATATTTAAGTAAATTATTTTTAAAATGTTTTTAAAAATAATTTTATTAAAACCACTTTCTATACAGTAGGAAGCATTTGTTACAGTAAATCAGCATATACATCATGTTAGTGTCAACGTTCCAACTGATTAACCCAACCAAAGCTAGCACCTTCAAGACTCCAATGTCTAAATGCAAAACTTTATTGAGAACATCATTTTGGCACTGATGATGACAAAACTCAAGCTCTACCTAATTCCCACACAAACCCACATAGTTACAGTATAAATTTCTCCCTTCTCCCTATTAGTGCAGGTCACATTGTCCGATTGAATGCCATTGTATTGTTAAGAGAAAAAGTGTTCTGGTCTTGGCAAACACCTGCAGAAGTGTCCTTGGTACTCGCAGTTTTGCCTCTTGAAGTCTGGAGCCTGAATTCCATCTCACCCTTCCCTCCCCCCCCCCCGATTCTTTGGCAAGTTGAGAAGTGATAATGGTTGCAACCACATACACACTTTGAGCTTGACAGGTGGGATTCTTTAGAGACTAGGCTGAAAGCAAATACAGAAGAATCCCAAGAAATAATTTATTGTAGCAAACAAAACTCATTGTGAAAGAATTGTAGCAGGAGTGAATATCTAATACACATATTTATAATAATGCTCAATTTTTTGCATCTTTTTTGAGTAGGAGAGTATATTTTATGGTAAATATATTGACAGGGTAGTTTACTTTTGCATGTGAGGACTATCATAGATCAAAGGAACAGTCTAATTTCCTTTCACATCCCAGTAATTTGATCAGCTATATCTAAACATAATAAGGTTAACTTATATTTCCGTTTTTGTCCTAAACATTGGTCTTGAAACACTTCAATGTGAAAACCTGTTTGGATATACGGTATAGTGCTAGTGCTGTGCACTCCTAGAATAGCTTTCAGGTTAGAAGAATTTGAGTATTTCTGAATATTGCAGATGCTTCCCTTACATAAGTGTTGTGGCTGTCAGAAATCCAACAGCAGACTATCTCAAATACCATGTTTTTTTCTCTAGTGGCTGATAAAAATGAAGCACATTGTCACTTTTATATTGTATAATAAATCAACTTATTACCTTTTTCAGTAAGTAGAGAAGCTGAATGCTTTTGTTAAGTCATGATTTTCCATTCCATTGCCATAAGCTAATAAATTCCATTCCATTAATTTTTATTACTATTAGATTTTTATCCCACTTTATCTGCTAACTATCTTAAGATGCTGAACATTTTTAATATTCCTGTTTCTTCCCCACAACAACTGTTTCAGATGGGTTGGGCTGATAGACTGACTGGCCCAAAGATGTATATTGCCCTTTATTGAAACTTTGATAAGAAAATGCAAAGAATCATAGAGAAAACCTGTTGAAAGAATGGATGGATGAATTATTAAGAGAGGAAAAAAATGATGCCTCTGTCCTGGGAAAGTGGAATGCAGAAAAAGAAAATTCTGTCTTGATTTTATTTATATATTATATTTATTTATTATAACTGGCCAGAGATAATCTGACAAGCTTTATAATTCTATTATATCCTACAGCAATGAACTACCTTCAAGTAAATTGTCAATTTTTCCTCCCCTAACAACTGATCCTTTCTTTTATCAAGGTTATTTCTACATTACTATACAGAATATAGATTTCCAAAATGTAAAAAAAATTACTGAACAGTTATGCATTATAAAGTAGCAAAGCTTTTAGCGGTTTTATAATAACTGCATTTTTTTCTACAACTTCTTTTTTATTTGTGAAACAGTCCTCAAGACATAGGATTTTAAGTAGAGGTGTAAACTGATCCAAGGAGTGTTTTCTTCACATGACATGGGCTACATAGAAGTAGTTTATATTAGATCTTAGTCTTAATGCAAAAAGGTGACTTGAATGATGACAGAGGCATATAGTTGTGCCTATCATAGTTAGAGCAGAGACATTTTTCCCAATTCTGAACTTTTATATTGCACTGAGGGTGAATGTGAAAACTTTCTCTAGTTTTCTCTATACAAATAGATAGATAGCCGTTTGTTTTCATTTCCAGGCTTCTGTACCTATTTTCAGTCTAGCCTCTGAAGGACAAACTTAACATATATATTGTGGTTTACTGTAACAGTTCTAAGTCATTATCCATTACTAGTACTTTGATAATTTGTAGACAACATTTCTGTCTAGCTGATTCTCTCTGACTATAGTTAGCTTCACTGGTCTCCAACAAGAATTCTACTATTTGTTCCTTTTACTTGGTGTCTGTGATTTTTGTATGTAAAACAAAACATTCTGAACTGAAATATGGCTATCAGGATACATTACTTTTTAGTATTTTGAACAACAGACTGAGTACACACTCAGGAGTGCCCTGATACTAAACTACCAGTTCTGTCGACAGACATTGGATATGCATGGGATCTTGATGACTAAGAAAAGGGGCAATGGCAGCTTGGGATGTGTGTGGTTAGTGATGGGAGAATAGTGCTGACAGACAATAGCACATAGCCAAGTGTGAATTTCCACTTACAACAATTCGCCTTAACAATCAATTAGGAGTTCTGCTACTTCCCTGACTGCTCTGCCTGAAGATATCACCAGGCTGGTGGTGAAGTTCTTTGAAGGCAGTGTAGAAGTATCACAGGCTCAACTGGCATTTGTACTAGGAATGTTGCTTTCTGTCCCATCATGGACAAATCATTACCTGGTGAACCTGGAGTTTACTTTAGCAACTCACACCCACTTGCAGGGAAATGGGATCTCCTTTGTTGGCTTGCAAGAGGACTCCAAGGGACTTTTATTAGGTTTCAGAAGGGCTTCCCTGAGGATTTGATGCAGTTTGACCTAGGTTTCAGTTGCCACTAGGAATAAAGCTACAGCAACAGTTCAAATTGTACCTGTGCACACTTTCTCTGTGTGCAGATTCTGGTATGCTCCTGGTTTTCAGAAGACTTGGGAGGATGAAGCATCAGATGAGATGAATACTGTTGGCAAAGGAAAAACTTGGAGCAAACTTGACCGGGCACAGGTAACGGCCTTAATTAGGGCTTATCCAATTTCAATATGGGCAGCAAAAAGACTAATTTCTCTGTCCTATTATATTCTTTTTATGTTGACAACCTAATCTCTTTTGGGTCAGAAGGAATTGATGGAACATTTGTGAGGTTGTATGGACTATTCTTGGCATTCAGTGAATAAAATCACTTAGATTCACTATATTAAGACTCCAGCTGAGCTGGTTCTTTGGAGAACAATGATGCACAGTCATATGATGTTATCGAGGCTGAGTTCAAGCATATTAATCGAAAGAAGTGAACAGGATCCTCAGATCTGAAGGTACGGCTCTCTGTATATTGCACTCTTGACAGTTCCACTGCTCAAGACACCTTCTTTGGATCCAAACAATCTGGATATTTTTTGTTCAATCAGCACTCTTCTCTTTTAAGGAAGGTTGTTGAGAAAGTGATTGGCTTCCAGTTTCATAGGATCCATAGGAAGCAAATTATATGGACCCTTTCCAAATTGGAATTGGGATGGCTTGGTCACACTTGTTGACCACCTGGCAAGTATGTGATGGGATGGCACATCCTGGATCTCTCAGTGGCCTTTACCTGTACCATCAACCAGCTCTGTCCTGCTGATAGAGCTGGGAGAGAGGAGCACCATTTGGCAGTGCTTCTTCAGAAGTAGTTTCATTCAGTGTTGATGGAAGAGATGTGATTGAATTCTAGGCCACTGCTTTTCAGGGAGCCTCAGAACTTACCCTTTTCCTTTTTCATTATTTACATAAAGCCATGGATGAGATCATCTGTTGGTATGAAGTATCATCAATATGCTGATAACCCAGTTGTATGCTTCAAGTTCTCAGCCATCCAAATGAAGTTATTGAAGTTCTATCCCGGTGTCTGGGTGTTGTGAAGATCTGGCTGGAGAACAGGTTTTATTTTATCCCTGCCAAGTTATTCTATGTCCATCTTTGATTCTGGACAGGGTGGCACTGCCCTATTCAGTCTTTAGATCTTGGATCCTGGCGTCAACAGCTCCTGCTTGAATAGTAGGTGGCAACTGTGATTAGGATTCTGCCACCACTTTGTTTTATGCACTAACATTGCTCCCCTTCCTGGACTGTTCATGATCACTCATGCCTTGGTGACAACCTGAATGGTTTTATTTTATTTATTTTTACCTATTTTATTTTGTCAAGCGATTATAAGACAACAGGTATAAGTATAAACATAGTTATGAATACATGAAATGGATATGAATAAGAAAAAAACAATAGGACAGGGATGGTAGGCACATTGGTGCGCTTATGCACGCCCCCTCTTAGGAAAGGGGGTGAGATCAACAGGAAGTTACAGCTGGTTCAGAATGCAACTACAGCGCAACAATGCACCATTGTTGTCATAATTACACCAACATTAAGCTGAATTAGCTGCTAGTGTGCTTCTGGTTAGAATTCAAACCACTAGTTTTACCTATAAAGTCCTCTTTGGCATAAGGGTGGGTTATTTATAGGATTGATTCTTTCCAATTGTTGGACCTAAAGGGATAGGCAAGGTGTGCATCAGCCCCTGAAACAATGTCATCTTATGAAACTTCACAACTTGCCCCCTTTCTGACCCCCGCGCCTGTCCTCTGGTACACTATAGGCCCCAAGATCCGATTGGCCCCGACCCTGCCAGTTTCTCATAAGAGACCTGGCTTGCTCCAAGACCTGGAGCTCAGAAGACCATTGAATGGTCTTTCTTGATTGTGCAGATATACACACGGTGACCACTGTAGGTTTCTAGTCTTTGTTAAAATTGCTTTTTATTTCTTTACCGTGCTGATAGCCGTCCTGAATCGCATTGGCGAGATGGGCGGCCGTTGAGTCGATTTAATAAATATCACGGCGAGCAGCTCTTTCTCCCGGATACCGCCGGATGCCCGAGGATAGGATCGGCCAGGCAGGGCATTCTCGTGACTTTGCTCTGCTCGTCAAGGGACTGCCGGGCGACATCGAGTAGGTAACTGAGCGCCAGCTCCCTTTGTAGTTTCCCCTTCCTACCTTGCCGCACGAAGGGTCTCGGGAAGGGAGACACCCACCCATTCAGCCAGCCCATTCCCTTGCAGCGAGCCGCTCCCGCCGCCCCTTTGCTCGCGTTCCCGCCCTAACGCGCGCGCGCACTCCCGCTCGCTGCTTCCCTCTCGCAGTTCCAGGTGCGATCCGTTTTTCAGCTGCTTCCTTCCCATTTCTCGCTGTCGCGTCAGGTGCTTTGTTGTCGTCCCCTTTTCTTTTTTTCTGTCGACAAACAAGTTCCCCTTCCTCTTTTCTTCGGAGGGCCGGAGAGTTTCAGAACAGGAAATAAAATACAACCGCTGACTAGTCGAAAGGAAGCGAAGACGACGTTGCTCTTTCTGCAATTGGAGAAAAGGAGCTTCCTGTAATTCATCCGACTCCATCGGCTCGGTTGCCTTTCGCCGCCTCGCAAACCTCAAACTTTCACCCTGTCTGGCGGACTCCAAACTCGACATAAATGGGTAAGTATGAAGGTAGACAGAGCTCGGGGTATGTGCCTGTCTTTCTCCCTTCCCCTCCCCCCACTTTTTTTGGGGTGTGTGTGTGGGCTGAGATTTGCTGCGTGGCTGATCTCGAGGCAGGCCGAAGCGGGTGGTCGCTATTGCTGCTCGTCTCTTGTGGCATTACGACAGGACTGGCAAATATCGTGAGACGGAGTAGGACATATCCGAAGGGTGTGCCTTGTCTATCTCCCTCTATCCGTTTGGGGAGGGAAAGGGGGCAACATCAGGTCTGTTTCCCCACCCCCAGAGACCATGAATTGTCTGGTCTGCACGCTGACTCTGGCCTGGGCACTTGGAGGGGTAGAGGTGGCTGCTGGAAAGGCTTGAATGAAAGCCGGGAGGCCAAATCCATCTCTTGTTTTAATCACACGCTGTCAAAAAAAAAAAAAAAAAAAAAGCACTACCATCCATCCATAAACGGGGGAGAGGGAAGGAATCCCTTCCGTGGCGTCGCTGTTGCACCACACGGCGTGGCTGCCATAGCGCCACAGACAGAAGACGGCTAATTGCGCGGGGGGGGGGGCGGTGGTGGTGATGAAGCAAGAGGACGAAGTAGAGAAAAGATGCCGGGGGCTGGAGCGAGTCGCCCTCTCTGGCATCTGGGGAAGGAGCGCTTTTCTTGTCAGTGGTGCGCGAGCGGGCAGGCCAATGCAGAAACTAGCCTCCGTAATGTGACAGGAAATCTGAGGGGCGTGTTACCCATTTGATTTCTCTCTGTGTGTCTCTTGTCTTTCTCTGGGACTGGGGGCTTTTCCTCCCTCCTCCTGTTCCCGACACCGCACGAAATGTCTGGTTGGCTACTTTAAACGGCATCTCCCTTCCTCTTTCTTGTAGAGACGCCTAACGGGCAATTAGGAACCCACAACTTTGCTATCCTTTTCTTTACCTATCTGAATCTGCTCCTGGGTGTAGTGGCAAGGTTTTGGAAAAGGCTGCAGCTGTTGACCCTTATTGATCTTGGCAGTCAGTCATCAAGAGGGTCCCCTACCAGATGCTGTTTGAAATGGACTCACAGATCAAATTGTGACTGGATCCTTAAGAGTTGGTGCTCTGGTGTATCTCTTCTCCCTCTTTTTTCTTCATCAAAATTCTAGTTTATAATCTAATAGACATACTTGGTGAGAAAAATGCCTACGCAGAGAAGAGCAACAAAAAGGTAGTGTTAAATTCATTTGGGGCTTCCTGTACACTAGCCTCTTCAGGAACTTGGATGCAGAAATGATATGAGATTTGTTTGAGATTGTTAGCAAAATTAAGGCATGACTCAACTATTTATATTGTTATTAGGGTTAAAGAGAGGCAGAAGTAGCAGTGCCAGGCACTGAAGGGCAAGGGGCCTGTTTCCTCCCAAAGAAGGGACTGCATTCACTCATTCTCCTTGGGGCTTTTTGTAAATACAATGACTCTCTGTGCAGCAAATGTTCCATAGTATTGGAAAGTAGAATGTGCATTTCTCTTGAAATAGCCAGTATAGTCAACTGATTACAGGATATTTTGGTTATGTGCACTAATTATGCAAAATAAAGTATTTCTAGAATTTCAATTGGCAAAGGTAAAATATCTGTTTATTTTACCTTTGCCAATTATCCGGTGTCACATAATTATTTGGGGGAAGAGACTTTTCATGTTTGTTAAAGTTTTCAGCTATCCAGATTGTATGCATTTTTTATTTCATTTATCTATTGCCTCTGTTTTTCACTGCTGAGCTTTAGATGATCCTGTGGATAAACATTCATCCACTGTACTGGTACTGTATTTCAAATTTAGTTCAGTTAAAGTCATGCACTAGATTCCTGATAAAAGAATGAAGGCTTGCAAAGCTTAATATGCAACTTTGCAGAATGTGGATAAATTCTCATATTGTCCTAAACCATAATGTGGTTTATTTGTAACAAATTATTGTGTGAAGTGACTTTCTAATTTTTAAACCATTATTTTTAACTTCATGTGTTGTATAAAGCAAGACAAATATACTTTATACAAAGCAACACTTAGCATAACAAAGTAATGTGTACGTAATACCCATTACTTGTATGTAATACAGTATTTTTTCTTGTGTAGTTAGTATGAAAAGAGAATCATGAAATATACTTTCTAATGTTCTGCTGCATAGTTCCATTTGTGGATTACACTCTCCTTTTATATTATACTGTATATTATTTTATATTATGTAGTTGGACACATGATGGGTGATATTTATGGATTTATGATTTTTGTTAGTTGGTCATGAATGGACTTCCATGAAATTTGTTATACATTTATATTTATTATTGAGTTTCTGTATTTTTTATTTTATTGCTAATTACCCAGAGTTGTATAAACTGTGTGATGTGAGTATCATTAAATAAATTTCTAAGCAATACTCCACACAGAGGCCTTTTTAAATGTTGCTTCTCATTAAGAAACTGTCTGCCTTTTGGTTAAGTGCCAGTCATCTTAAGCCAGAATTTCGATCTTTATTTAAGGCATACTTCTGTATTCATGCTTTTGATTGCTTTTGATGTGTTTGACTTGAATGTGTAGTTTCATAGTGTTCTTTTAGATATTTGGGGCTTAATATATTGATTATCTGTAGACTATTCTCTTGTTACAATTCATCTATAATAATCTTGATTCTCAGACTACAAAGGTTACAATGGTTCTTGTAAACTTTTTTACACGCTGTAAATTTTCTTCAACTATATTGACCACTCTCTTAGAAAAATGAATTTGGACCCTAAGAATATGAGTATGATTGACGGATATATTTACAATCTTGATCCCAGTTTCATTGCATGAAAGAAAATGCGATACAGCTGGTCTATCAGATCCATGTATCTGCCATTCTTCAATGGAAGAAGAAGCGGGGGAGTTGGTACAAGTAATCCTTTTTGATGTAACCTGAATATATTAAATCTTATATTGAATCTGTATAACTGCACATGATATACAACTGGAGGACTGGAGTCAGATGGCTAGAAACTTGTCACCTCTTGGAGAGATAGCAAGAGGAGAAGGGACCATAAAAATTCCAGCTCTGGAAGATACTCCCTGGGAAAATCCTCTAAGATACATTCCCAGGAAAGGGGAGGGGGGAATTAACATGTTGCTTCTTTGTTTTACTGAATCCACATCAGAATAAGGGGAGGGGTTCTAACTCCCTTTATCTATTACTGTATGCCTGGAAGCACCTTAGATTCTACTTTCACTAGTGCTGGATTCACTTCTTTCAATAAAGGATTTGTTTTGAAATACCTAGTTTGCAGAAGTTCATTCTTTTTGGTTGAAGGGGTCCTTGACTTATGGCCACAATTGAGCCCAACTGAAAACCCCAAATGTCTGTTGCTAATCAATGCAGTTGTTAATTGAGTCACACTCCATTTTACAACCTTTTTTGCCACAGTTAAGCAAATCGTTGCAGTTGTTAAGTGAATAATGTGTTAAGTGAATCTGGTTTCCTCCTTTGACTTTGATGAAAGCTGGCTAGAAAACTAGAAATGGTGATCACACCATTTGCACAATACTTTAACCATTTGTGAATAACATGCTGGTTATCAAGTGCCCAAATTTTGATTGCTTGACCATGGGCATGCTGCAACAGTTGTAAATGTGAAAAATGGTCATAAGTCACTTTTTTTAGTGATATTGCAACTTTGAACCATCACTAAACAAATGGCTGTAAGCTGAGGGCTATCTGTAGTATTTGATAGGTAAATGCTGTCAAGTGGTGATTGGCCGAAAAAAATTTTTTATATACCAATAGAGCACTCCATCTATATTAAGATTAAATACATCAATATTTATATCTATAGATATAATGGAGTTTGGACCCCATAACCCTAAAACTGAAAAAAGCTATAACAAGCATTCAGTACATTTTTCATGCACATAAGGCATTATGGATAATGCTCTGACAAATCCACCCCCATTCAAATCATAAGTTTCCAACTGCATCTCTCAGAGTAAATAAATTGATTTATTAGGAGTGACCGTGTCGGTGTACCTGTTACCTGGGTGTGGCCGACACCAAGATACATAATTAATTTCCCCCTTGACTCTGGTCTTCCCCCACCCCCTGTTGTATATGCATATTCCCCAATGGGACACATCCATAGCCAAGAGTCAGCCATCATGGTCTCCAGTAATAATCTTGCACGCCAACAGATTCTGTTGTCTAGGAATTATCTGAAGCATTTTTGGAATGCACTACTTTCCCCCTCCCTTTCTGCTGGCAACTAAAAAGACCAAAGAAGTATTTTTAGTTGACCCATAATATGTGTCTAATAGGTATGACATAACCTTTCCTTTCTAAAATTGTATTTATATTACAAAATAAATTTCTTGCCATTGCATACATTTTTATCTTTCATTTACATCTTAAGTGCAATCTGGTGTGGTCTTTATCTTTTGCTATGGAATGGAAACATATAACACATATATGTCACAATATTGTTGATTTTGATTTTGGTGGCGCAATAGCTCAGTAGTTAGGGTTTGGGACCCAAGTGCCGCATGATGGGGTGAGATAATGCATTTATTGCATCAGTCTTCACACAAAAAGAAACTATAGCCCAACCTACCAAAAACATAACTGTAAAAGACAGACTAGGAATAAAAGTTAAAATAAGCAAAAAAAAAATAGTAAGAGAACACCTGTCTGATTTTTTTTTAATGTCTTTTAATTTTATTTTTACAAACATTCCATCTTTTCTTCATACAGTGTGTCATCTGGGTACAAATATCTTGTGCTATAGTATTTGTGGTTAATACAATTTCCTTACCATAACAACAAATGTTACATTATGTTCTTATTTTGAACTAGTATATGTGATATATCTTATCGTTGTAATTATCCCCTTCTTAATTCTTTCCCCTCTATATTCATCTGTTCACACACACAGACACACACATTTGTTTTCTTAAGTTTTTGCGGGTACTTACATGTATGGTATTCAGCTTTGTTCGGGTATTTTCCCACGTCATTATAGTTGTGCTTTTAAAGTTGTAGCAACTTTTCGGCAGAATCTCATCTGCCATCATCAGGCTTGTGTATTGCGTTCGTCTGTGAGTCAGACTTTCACAGCCATTTCAGTTTTAAATTTGGGGCTAGCCTACTGCTGTGCCAGAATGGTTTTTTTCTTCATCCTGATTGGTTGGGAGTCTTGGTCTGTGTTTATTGGTCTTGGAATTTGCTGTGTTCTGCTTGATTGGTGTTTCTAATATCTTCTGTCTGTTTTGTAGCTTTTTTTGTCTTGATTGGCTGGCAACATTGTGTTTCCTGTATTGGACGCTTTTAGTGCGGCTTGGCTCCGAGTAAACGGACAGCTATCATTTATTAGGAAGCTAGGTTTCATCTGGGTGCCTGGCTGGGGTGTGTTTGAGCTGGAGGTATCAGGGGGGATCTGTTTGTGCCCAGGTGTTTGCCTAGCTTGTGGTGTGGAGATTTTTTTGTTTGTGAGTGCAGAGGGATACAATCAAGATCAAGTGAGGTACTAATACCACTCTATAAAGCTTTAGTAAGACCACGCCTAGAATACTGCATCCAGTTTTGCTTATCACACTATAAAAAAGATGTTGAGATTCTAGAAAACATGCAGAGAAGAGCAACAAGGATGATTAGGGAACTGGAGACTAAAACATATGAAGAATGGTTACAGGAACTTAGCTAATCTAGTGAAGAGAAGGACCAGGGGAAGCATGATAGCAATGTTCCACTATTTGAGGGGCTGCCACAAAGAGGAAGGGGTCAAGCTATTTTCCAAAGCACCTGAAGGCCAAACAAGAAGAAGTGGATGGAAACTGATCAAGGAGAGATTCAACTTAGAAATAAGGATAAATTTTCTAACAGTGAGAGCAATCAACCAATGGAACAGCTTGCCTTCGAAAGTTGTGGGAGCTTCATCGCTGGATGCTTTCAAGAAGAGGTTGGACTGCCATTGTGAGAAATGGTGTAGGGTCTGCTGTTTGGGTGGAGGGTTGGACTGACCTACAAGGTCCCTTTCAATTCTGTTAATTTGTAAGGAATATCTGTAGCAGTTCAAAAGCATACAAATGCAAGTAGATAACAACTTTGTTAGGAAGGTAACATTCTGTGACAACATGCTGGGTATATGACCATGGAAGTATCTTCGCACAGCGCTGGCTTGAATTGCCTTGAAACAGAGATGAGCACCTACAGTTAGTTGTCAATGATTAGCAAAGTAAAATCTGCAGAGACCCCTTTTTTAAATATCGATTTTACTGATTCTCATTCAAATGACAAAAATAATTTATCTTCAAGGTTCTAGGATGAATTAAAATGATATTTTTACCTTAAAAATCTTTCTAAAAAAGTTAAGCATGCTTTTTTATGTCTTCTTTATTGCCTGTCTTTTCTTAAAATTATACCGTAATTATACAACCCAAATGGTTGTCTTCTTTCAAGCAGCTTCTTCAAGATTGGCAAGCACTGAACATTCATAACAGTGCTTGCCGATCTCTGACAACAGTCAGATCAGATCAGACCTTGGGAGAAAAGGGACACAACATGTGTCACTCAGTATAAAGAGGCACTCAGCTGGGAGATATACAGAATGACTCACACAAAAGATAAAGCTATTTGATTAGGAAAGACCAAAACAAACACTACTATCCTCCCAAATCTTAAATTTCTAGCTAAGGCAGTATTAGGAAAAGTTTTTGCCTGATCTCATAGGATGAGCCTGAGTTTCATCAGAACCCATTTACATAGTCCATCCATTAACATTTTTACTGAGCATAAACCTCTTCACAATTTAATGTCCTGTCTGTATTTTCCTAGAACCCATGTTATTTTAAATAATGTTAAAGCAGCTTAATATATTACTGTTTTTAATACTGGGAGTGTTCTTACTCTGAGGGTCAGAGGATATTCCAGATTTAGGAGAGGTATGCATGAGGGCAAGAAGGTGGATCTTGTTTAAAAAAATCAGGTTGTCATAGCAGTCCTTATCATTTGCTTTTACACTAAAGGTACTGTACATATAAAATTAGTTTTGATTACTTGGATTCATTACTGGTTCTTTGTCTAATATATATAATTTTAAGATAGCCTGGAAGAAAGGATTTGCTTTATAAGCAAGATTACATGTTTCTAAAATACTGGATTTTGTTTGGTGGAAGAAATGGAAATTTTGAATTAAAAGTTATTGCGGGTACATACTTATTCAGCATGTTTAGGTACCCCACTGAAATAGTGTCAGAGCAAATATTCTGCTACTAGTGTAAATCCAGAAACTTTGTTTGATACTTGAATTAATTTGGACAACAAAATTGAGTTTTTTAGTTTATTTCTTCATCATCCCCAGGATTGATTGTTTAAAGATATGTGTTTTTTAGTCCATGTTGAAGATGTATAACAGATTTTGCTTCTGTTTTAAGGTGCTGAATCAGAACTTAGCTAAGTGTTAAAAATTCTTTTACTGTGCACCGTTTCTTAAATATTAGTATCGCACATAAATTGACCTTATTCATAAAACTCAAAATCTCTGAAAGGCCTTCTAATCCAGTCTAGCTACCTACATTAGGCAGCTTATTTACTTATCTGTCAGGGATCAACGCATGACATTCCCAGCATAATAAGGTTTAAGAAAAATAAAAGTTATAAAATGGAACGCTGTAGAATAGTTGTTCTTGCACTCTGGTTAACAGAGGCATTTATTATTTCAATCTACCAGTCAGATGAAACTGTTAAAGTTTTTAAAGTTGATCTGATATTAAACCTTATCTAGAGAAGCAAATCTTAACTACAAAAACTACAGTATGTCATGCCACGCCAACACAACAGATGCTTCTTGTGAACTGCATTTCCTTTCCGTTAGATTCAGGGTGTGATTGAGAAGTTTCTAACTTCACTATTCATTCATGATGACTTTTGCAAATGCAAAAAACAATTTTTCTATCTCAGAGATAATTGTGATTTCTCTGCAGTTCATTTGCTGATTACTGTACAAAAGGATAAATATGTTTCAGACTGAACCTTGATTTTGTACTGTTTCTAAAATCTCCATTGTCTATATTTTCTCCTCTGGCTTGAGCAATAGCAAATAGGCATTTACAACCCCTGAGGCCTAGGCAATCAGCTCTGGAATTAAAAGGCTCTAAAGATTTGTAAAATACAGGCGATTTAAGATGCAGACTCTGCATTCTATTTTAGAGAGCGTTCAGGAGGGTGACCTCCTCTCTTCCATTGTTCTCACTGAGGCTTACCTCCACATCCCAATTTGGCCTCATCATTGCCAGTTTCTCCGTTTCTGTTATCAGAATACCCATTACCAGTATCGAGCATTTCCCTTCGGCTTCTCATCGGCTTCAAGGGTCTTCATGAAGGTTCTGGCAGCATTGATGGCATCTCTGCGTTCTGTTCCAGTGAGGATCCAGTGCTACTTGGATGACATTTTGATTCTGTCCTCCTCCATCCATGCAGCCCATTGGGATCTGCAAATTACCCTGTCATATCTCCAGAGCCACAGATTTTTCCACTCCATCCACTCCAATGGTTCTTGCTTCCGTACCAACGAGCAGGAACCAGCCACTCATCCATCAAGGTCCTGCTCCCACCACAAATACGGAGATCTCTCAATTGGTGGCGTTCCCTGTTAATCTGGAAGGGGGTTCCCATATGCAGGGCCGGATAGCTCAGGGTGTTTGGTCCAGGTCAGAGCAGACCCTTCCCATAAATTGGCTAGAGCTCAGAGCCATTTTTCTAGCTCTGAAGCATTTCAGGCACTCAGTGACCGGCTCTCATGTTCTAGTCCTTTGGACAACATGGCCGCAATGGCTCATGTCAACCAGCAAGGGGGGACAAGGTCCAGAGCCCTCTTGAGAGAGGTTCTACAGTTGGGGTTATGGGCAGAGAAACACCTGTTGTCGATCTCGGCGGACCACATCTCCAGAGTTGATAACTCCCAGACCAACTGGCTCAGCAGGAGCCTAGTCGACCAGGCAGAATGGTCCATTCCTTTGTCTCTATTCAGGGACCTTTCCCTAAGATTCAGCACGCCGGAGGTGGATCTCTTCTCCACTCATCAAAAATCCCAGGTCACCAGATTCTTCACCAGGTTTCCTTGCCAGGGAGTGGAGGGGACCAATGCACTTTGGTGCAGATGGGCCAAGGATCTCCTCTACGCCTTTTCCCCACTTCGCATCATTCCGGCAGTAATTCGGAAGATGTTGAAGGAACGAGCGGAGCTCCTCCTCCTGGCTCCCTATTGGCCAAGGAGGCCCTGGTTTGCAGACCTGGTCAATCTATCGGTGGCTTCTCCTTGGAGGATCCCAGCCCATCTAATCTCCCTTCATCAGGGGATTCTGCTCCATCCAGAGCCCCAGTGGCTCAAGCTGACTGTGTGGCACTTAAGCGGCAACGGCTAGAGGAGGCTGATCTTCCAGAAAAAGTCATCATCACTATCCTGGCATCTCGCAAACCTTCTTCAAGGCGCATATATGATGCCACCTGGAAGGCCCTATCCCAAGTGCCTTAGGGAGGGTCTCTCCTGCTTCAGCTGAATTGGCAGAGGTTCTTAGATTCCTTCAGCATGATCTGGAGAAAGGTTTGGCCCCCAACACCTTACTCAGGTAGGTTGAGGTGCTCTCCACAGTTCTTTCATGGGGTTCGCTTTCTTCTTTATCCCATCACACTTAGTCAGGAGGTTTTTGAAAGGGGCTTCCAACCTGCACCCACCGGTGGTTCACAGGTATCCTTCCTGGGATCTTCATGTGGTTCTTAATGCCCTTACGAAGCCCTCCTTTTGAACACCTTGGAACAGTGTCTCTCCGTTTCCTGACTCTGAAGGTAGTGTTCCTTGTTTCCATCACTTCAGCCAGGCGGGTATCCGAGCTCGCTGCTCTTTCCATCAGACAGGACCTTTGTTCCTTTCACGATGATAGGGTTGTTCTCCGTCTGGACCCCTCATTTATTCCAAAGGTTAACACCTGGTTTCACAGGTCCCAGGACATTGTGTTGCCTGGCTTTTGCCCCCTCCCGCACCATGACTTAGAGTGGCAGTGGCACACGTTAGACGTACGAAGGGCTCTTAGAATATACATTAAGCGCACTTCCTCCTTCAGGAAGTCGGAAGCCATGTTTGTTTCCTTTTCCCTTCTCACTTGGGGCACAAGGCCTCTTCTCCTACTATTAGCAGGTGGGTCAGATCTTGCATTGAGCAGGCCTACAAAGCTGCGGCCCTTCCAGTTCCTCGAGGTCTGATGGTGCACTCTACCAGAAGCGCGGCCACTTCTGCTGCCTGGGCGACCCAAGCACCCTTGGAGGAGATCTGTCGTGCGGCTACGTAGACTTCCCCATCTCCTCTCATCAGACACTACCGTCTGGATGCCTTTGCCTCAGCGACGGGTGCTTCAACAAATGGTTTAACAGTCGGTGTGATGAGCCGGACGAGGACTCACCCGTGGACATGCAAACTTTGGTATGTCCCATCCTGGGTTCTCAATGCAGCATGGAAGAGAATGGGTGTTGGTAGAAGTTACCCTGAACGCCCATTCTATCTATGCTGCAAGAGAGCCCTAGATTCGTCCGGAGCGGGTAAGTCATATTTCTGTATTCATTTGTGCTTTTAGAGACACCTTTCAGTCTGTCAAGTACCTTCGCCAAAGCTGGGGTCTCTTCCGGGGGCTGGCTTTTATATCTTAATACAGACTCAGCTAAATGACATCATAGGAAGGAGTCAACCCATCCTGGGCTCTCTCACAGCATAGATAGAAAGGGCGTTCAGGGTAACTTCTACCAACGGCCATTCCTATCCTTGTTTTTACTTCAGTGATCATGGTCCAGCTTTTATGTAAATTAGATGTATTATTTTATGCAATAGTTTTAATTCCACTTTTATAATAAAACATTGTGCATTTTTCAATTTTTATATAAACTATTTCTGGTTAAATTACTAATGTAGTTCCAAAAGTAAAGGAGAATTTTCTTTTCAAATTTCAGCTAATGTCATGAATATATGGCTAAGTTTTTATTTATTTATTAATAATACCCAATCCAATAAACTCTGGGTAGCTCACAAATAAAGAACAACACAGTTAGGACCTATTTGCTCCAGGTATCTGATGGATACTTGAAGGAGTTTAGGGGTGCTCCATGAACATTGATACACAGTCAACTGAGGCTTTAGTCACCACTTGGGTTGAGTCTCAAACCTTAAAGTAAATTGTGGCTTTGCCTGTAAATCCTAGAAAACTTTTGTTTCCAGATGAGCTTTGGGAGTTTAAGCAGCATAAGTTACTCCTAGTGTTTGGCTGGAGGAAAGAAGGGTTAACCTAATTGAGTACAGGGGAAAGCCTTTCTTAGGCATTGCTTTGTGAAATCAGGATAGCAAACAAAACATTGTAATTTCTCTGCCCTTATTATGTCTATAGAGAGGCAGCCAGTGGCTCTGTTTAGCATGGCCCAATTCCTCTTAGATAAGGAAAGTCAGGGAGAACATTTATAGAGCTGCCCCAAGGATTATTCTCAACATTTTTCAGATAAAATCACTTGTATTTGGATTCAGGGTTGGACTCTTAATTAGCTGTACTGTTCTGGTAGTTCTCCTTGTCCAGGGTTGGATCCAGTTGATGTTGGAAGGGTGGAAGAGGCTTTGTGGGCTTCTCTAGGACTTTGCTCTCTTCCTGCTTCTGCTCCATGTATGAAACCATTGAGGGAAGTTATCCCTGTGATTGTAATGGATGCGTGAATGAGGAGGAAGAGTTTCAGCCTAGATTAGTCTGATAAAAATTTGAATCTGAAGGAAGAGTTGGGAAAGAGAAAGCATCTCCTTTTTACTTTTTGGGAGAGTAAAAGTAACAGAGGGGAGAGATATTTTTAAACCTGCAAGGTTCCATTAGTATAATCTTAAAGGAAAGGTTTATTTATTTATTTGTATTCCACCATAACTCATAACATTCCTTCTTCATCTTATTTTCCCCACAACAACAATTCTATGATGTGTTTGGGCTGATAGAGAGTGACTGGCCCAAAGTCACTTCATAGTCTCTTGCTTTGTAGCCTAGCGCCTTAACCACGAGATCAAACTGGCTCTCATATTTGGTGCTTCTTGGCTGGACTACTTCAAAGGATTGAGAGCGATACAGCGTAAGGTATCATTATTATGCTGATAATATTGAATTATACATCTTTGCCCCAGCCAAGAGATGCCATTAAAATCTTTTTTCAGTGTTGAGCCTGTAGAGGTCTGGATGGTAAAGAACAGGATGTGATTCAACCTTGGCAAGATTGAATGGTTGTGGGTTTTGAGACAATGGATTTACAGATTTTTATCTATCTCTGGATATCGATGCAATATTTCAAATGGAGTTGTTGCACAATTTGGGGGTGTTCTTCAACTATAGATCCTGCTTGGAGAGCCTTTATACAGGCTGTCTTGGGCACCAATTACATCCAGTTTCATGATTGGCCTTATTCATAATGACTCATGCTATAGGAATGTCCCATTGTAATGTAACTACTGCACATTAACTACTGTAATGGGCTCTATAAGTGATTGCCCTTAACATTCAGAAATTGCAGCTGATCTAGCCCCACAGTCAATTTGGAGGATTCAGCAATAAGTCCATGTGTCATTTTATAACTTCTTTAAGAGCTATTCTGGCTCCCAGTAGACTTCCAGTGTTGGTTAAGCTCTACGTGTCACCAATCCAAATTGTGTGATTGTCTGTCTGCAATTGTGTCTGTTCGCCCCAACAGAACTAACAGAGTTGGGATGCTACAGATCAGGGGTGGGAATCTACCAGTTCTGTCCACTTCTGTAGAGCCCGTTGCTCTGAAAAGCAGCAAACAGAGAGCATACATAGAACTGGTTCTGTGTTTGCTGCTGTTTTGGCACCTGCCAGCCCGGGCTCTTAGCTGACCTTTATTTCTTGTGTTTTCAACCGCAGCTGCTTTGCGCGACACAGCTGTGGTTGAAAAAGCAAGAAAAAAGTGCTTTTTCAACTGCTGTACACCCATGCCCAGTGCTGCTCAGCTGTCCAGGTACCAGCTAGATAACAGGACACACAAAATGTAAAATCACCAAACTGGTAGTTACACCGGTCGGATCCTGCCCCTGCTACAGATACCATCTATTAGGCAGTGTCACTTGCTGTCAAGGAATCTGACTTCTTTTAAGAACTGTATAACTTAAAATATTTATTTTAATTTTTAATATTTATTTTTTGATACTGAGTTGGATCCAGGGGAATGTAGTCAATCTTATTATCTCAGTGAAATCATAGACAAATTACTCTTCTCGGAAACTAAACCTTAGTAACTGTTTCTGGATTTACCATGGAATTTTGTGATAATAAAAGAATTTCTCATTGTAACAGCAATGAGAAATTTGATTTTAACACTATCTCTTGGATTTCTTTCTGTTGCTCTGTCATTTGGCTGTTTAAAGTTGCCTTGAATAGCTGATTGTGTTGTTATAAGAATGAAGTTATATTGCCTTGATAGGGGATATCCTGAAACAATGGCTAAGAAAATGTTCATTGTAAGTTAACTGAAGTACAACTCTGAGACTTTAATATTTTACTGTGCCTGGACTGATATTTCCAGACTGGATTACATAATGCAAGGGCATGCATGTACATGCACGCACACACACAGTACTGTATGTAAATTTAATAAATAAATACATGATATTAATTACAATCTTGTTACAATTTGATTTTTTCCCTTATTTTTTTTAAATAGTGTTCAGCAAACATAAATTCTCCCCATGAGGTCAATATGTAATCTCTTTTTAAGCAACAGTTTAGAAATCCCTTTTCTTTGAACTATATACCATTATATAGTTATATAGTTCTTTGAACTATAATTCTTTTAGTATTTTGCTAAAATACTAAATTAGCATTATTACTGTATAACTGCTGAGTATACAAAATGTAAACCATTTGTTACATTTTATGTTTAGAATTAGACAGTATTGTCTAAATACAAGAAAAATAATGGTACAAAGTATTTGTATCATTCGTATTGAAGGTATGCCATTAAATCCGTACAAGTAATTCTTTAAATTAACTAGAAACTACTATAATTATTTCCCATGTGCGGATTGTTATCAAAACTGTTTTGCAGTGACATTTTAACATTCGTAAATGACACACAATATCTACTGTTAGTTCCTCTTAATTTGCTTAATTTTGATTAGTGTTGCTCCATACTAGTGTTCCAGCTTTTTTTTTTGAACTACTTATTTAATATCTTTCAGTTCCAAGTGCAGTAAAACTTTAAAAAGCTGATTTTTGTATCAACTTTGTTATTACTGCTCCAATTCATTTAAGGCCTAAATGATCTTTATAAGGGTTTCTTTTTAAATTAAAAACATAGATGTGTCCATCCAAATTGTCCATCCAAAACTGGACAGTAATGACATTTCTTGACTTGCTTTTTAAATAAGTAACTATGCTGACTCATGTCTTCAAGAAAATTTGGATCCAAAAGAGTCAAAGAAATAGTCCAAATCAGAGGTGGTATTCAGCAGGTTCTGATGAGTTCTGGAGAACCGGTAGCGGAAATTTTGAGTAGTTCGGAGAATCAGTAAATACCATCTCTGACTGGAGATTTTACAATATCCTTCCCCTGCCATGCCTACCAAGCCACGCCCACAGAACAGATAGTAAAAAAATTTGAATCCCACCACTGGTCCAAGTGTATATTTTGCAGTAGACAAAATAATAATGAATGAGAGGAAAATAATTAGATATGAAAATAGTTCTACAAATAGTATAGCAATATTATATTTTAAGCTAAATGGAGAAAGACAGGAATTTTAATTAATATTTTGAAATTTAGGTCCTTATTTAAAAAACAAGAAGTCTAATATTCATCAATACATGCAGGCTGAAACATATATCAAATCACCAACTTTTCATTCTTATTCCTATAATGTTGTGTTCTGATGAGCCAGCTCATATTTAAATTCTTAAAAAGTCTAATATCAGGGCTGCCAACCTTGAGTGATAGTTCGGAGTGAGACACTGCGAGGGAGCGAAGCGACCGAGGGGGGGATGGTGTGGAAGGGGGGTGTCCCCCCTTCCACGGTAGGGAGCTTTGACAATTTTACATTTTAAATGGTGCAATCTGATGCATACTTTAGTCATGATTTGGACATATACATACATACATACATGCAAGCAGCACCAATGTACTTGAACCGGATTTGTAAGATATTAATAATGCAGTTCACTGACCATCTTGGCCGGAAAGGGTCCACATTCTTGGGCCTCTGCCCATCTGCTCCGTCCCTTTGGGCTGCTCCGGCTCTCCTCCTCCTCCAGGGTCCCTGGCTGAGAGGGGCGTCCCAAGTGCCTGGGATCCGGCCCCTCCAGGCTGCCTCTTCAGGGCCACAGAAGCCTCCCTCACATGGCCCCGGGGGTGGAGGGGGCCTTGCCAGGGTTCCCGGCCTTGGAGCTGGGCAGAAACGGCCCTTCCCAGCCCTCTCCCACCCTCTGGGCCTCCCACCTGCGGAGGGGAGGGGGATCCAGGCTGAGTCTTGGACCCACCAGCCTCACAGTCCAGCTGAAGGGTCGGAAAGGGCCAGGCAGGCAGATGGACACACACACACACACACACAGAATGGGGGGGGGAGGCTGGTGTCCTTCACTCCCCAAACGCCCCCCTCCCAGTCTGTGCATGGGACCCCCAGCAATGCTGCCATCAGCTGCTCCCCTGCAGGGAAGTCCTGGATTGTCTGGGGGAGGAGAGGAGAGGACAGTGGCCACTCCCCACCCCCTTTGCTTGGCATTTGTGGGGAGACCCCTCAAGGCGAGATTCCTTCCCAGGGGCTCCCAAAGAGCATCCAAACGTTCCTGGCATCAAGTGGGGAAAGAAGCCTAAAAAGAGAGAAACTCCTGCACCGGCTGCGATTGGGGCTCGGAGGGGACAGGAACCCCCCCTCCTTGCGAGCCCCCCCCGCCCCGCTCCAGCCTGCCCTCTGCCGGGACCCCCTTCCTGGAGAGGCTCCTCCCTGCCAGACCCTCTTGCAGCCTCTTGGACCCAGGGGAGGCTGGGGGGGGCGCATATCTAGGTGCAAAGGGCGGGGGGAGGGACACAATGTACCCGGGAAGGAGCCCTCCCCCCCTCTTCCCCCTCCCTCTCCAGGGACTTCCCATCAGGCTGGGGAGCGAGAGAAGCCGAGGCGCGCAAGAGGCCAGCCACGGCAGCTCCCCTTGCGAGAGGGAGGCCGGAGAGGGACGCGCCTTTGCGCCCCAATCCCAGCGGCCTTGAGACCAGACGGGTGCGGGGAGGGGATGATGGGAGCTCAGCTCTCGAGAAAGGCCCAGGGATGCCCTGTAGTCGTACTTCATGGGGGATAGAGAGTTCGTCTCTCTCATCTCCGCCTGCCAGAGCAGAGTGCAGCGCAAGGGTTAAGCCCAGAGAGTTGTGACATCCTAGAGCGGAAAGGAGCAACCGCTTCCTGCAGCGTGGAATTCTCTCCTCACCCCAGTACAGAAATCAATGCGGGCAACGTCCTCTCACACATGCTCTGTTCGCCCTCTGAAGCCGCCCAGGATCGGAGGCTTCACTTCTTGAAACTTTGGGCTTGGGCATATCGATATTCGGAATATCAGAGAATGTAGAGATATATTTATTTTTGTACATTCCATTTTTGGGGTTTAGCGTGAGATTTCGTTTATCAGAGTGAGACAGTCAAAATTGGTTGAATTGCGTGAGTCTCACGCTGATTGCGTGAGAGTTGGCAGCCATGAATATTGTAAGCTTTGCAAGGTAGACCAGGCAGGAAATATGACCAAATGAACTAATTGTACTTGATTATAAAGCTACATTAACAAAATCTTGCAAATCTGAAAGTACAATTTGCACCAACTCCTTTAGATCCCAAAAATTTTGGGAGGGTCAAACTGCCAGAATATCCTTCTTATTCATAAAACGTGCTAGGATTCATCTGTTTGATGAACCACTGTCTTCTAATGTTTATTAATAACTACAGAGTGATTGTGTCCATGTACTATGATGATCCACATCATAATAATTGAGTCCGGTAAAGAGTTTTGTGGGAGTGTACCTTCAATTCAGTCAAGTCCTGACAGTTTTCTTGGCAACATTTTCAGAAGTGACTTTCTGTTGTCTTCTTCCTAGGGCTGAAAGAGGGTGACTTGCCTTGACTTTAACTTACTTCATGGCTAAATTGGCTTCATGCCTAAAGTGGGACTAGAATTTATGGTCTCCTAATTTCTAGCTTGGTGTACTAAGCTATCTTTCTAAAGGTAAAGGTAGAAATCGTTTATTTAGTTTATAGAAGACAGCTGCTTCAATAAAATTGACATGATAAGATGGTGTACTGTATTACAGTAGTGGAAATTCCCAATTGTGATCATAAACCCGCCTGTACTGATTTGATAGCAATGTAGGCCAATACTCGAATACAGCTCATTAGTCTGGAACCCACATTACGTATCTGATATTAACACAGTTGAGAAAGTCCAGAAATATTTCACAAGAAGAGTTTTCCACTCCTCTACTTATTGTAGAATACCTTATGCCACCAGACTTGAAATTCTAGACCTAGAAAACCTAGAACTACACTGCCTTCGGTCCGATCTAAGTATAGTATATAAAATCATACATTGCAATGTCTTATCTGTCAAAGAATACTTCAGCTCCAACCATAACAACACAGTAACAAACAATAGATACAAACTCAAGGTTAATCGCAGCAAACTTAATTGCAGGAAATACGACTTCAGCAACAGAGTGGTCAATGTCTGGAATACTCTACCTGACTCTGTGGTTTTTTTTCCCCAAACCCCAAAAACTTTAACCTTAGACTGTCTATTATTGACCTCACCCTTTTCCTAAGAGGTCTGTAAGGGGCATGCATAAGCACACCAATGTGCCTACCGTCCCTGTCCTATTGTTTCTTTTAGATTTTTTTATTTTTCTTATATGTATCCATTTATTCATAACTATGTTTTTACTTATACCTATTATCTTTAAGCAATTGACAAATAATAAATAAATAAATAAATAAATAAAGGATCAAGGGTGAATTTAGTAGGCCTTATATCTTGAGGAAAAAGCTATAGATCACTAAGTCTTATACCTTTTAATAAAACTTGTTAACATGCTATTAAGTTAAAGTGCTATCAGATTCCTTCTGATTTTTGGCCACCATTGGCTAGCATGGATCTCCTATGTTTAATTGTTCCCAAGAGGTGCTTTGTGAGAGGGAACTCTGGTGCCTTTCAAACCTCTGCTTTTGAAATAATTTTCCAGCCTTAATAAATAGTAAGTATGAAATGAAAGATGATATATTGCAGCTAAAAGCCTAGGATCAATCAGCAGAAGTAAAGGATATGGTTTATTCTGCTTTTGTTAATTTCATCTTGCATGCATTTTAGAGTACAGAAATGTAAGAAGGTTGTGATGGAGCATGTATAAAGGCTGCTAACAAAAAAGATAAAGGGCTTAGAGATCAGAGGTGTCAAACTCGATTTCATTGAGGGCTGGATCAGCATTGTGGTTGTCCTCTGGGGGCTGGGAGGGAGAGGGACGTGGGTGGGTTGGTTGCAGCTGACTGGTCATGGTCAGGGAGTGTGGCCAGCTTGATGACACTCACATGGGTGGTGCCTGTGGCAGACGGGCAGAGTTGGGGAGGAAATGTAGGGGTCTCTGGTGGATGGGTTAGAAGTGTGAAAGTTCATCCCATGGGATGAAATGGGGTGGGGCAGTACAGCCATTATGCCTTCAGCTGCTTTCGGCACCACTCGGTTTCCCACTCCACCTCCGCCATGCTGGTCTGGTCTGGTCTGGTGGGGGGGGATTGCCTTCCACCTTCTCTGACACACCATGAACAGGGATTGACCATCCCCCAAGCCCTGCTGCTGTCAAAGTAAATTCCGGGCTGCTGTGGATGGACGAAAAGCTCAGCTTTTGTCTGAAGGAGGAGTGGTGAGAAGTAAGAAGTAGCCAGGCACTGAAGTGCTGTCACTGCCACCGCAGAGAGAGAGGGAGAGAGGGAGAGAGAGAGAGAGTGATTCAATCCAATGTGTGTGTGTGTGTGTGAGAGAGAGAGAGAGAGAGAGAGAGAGAGAGAGAGATCTGATCCAACCTTGGAGAATTATACCAGGACTGGTGGAGGTGTTCTCCCTCTACACACACACACACACACACACACACACACACACACACAAAGAGGTTTGATCGGATTGCTCTTGCTCTCTCTCACACACAAACACACACACACATACAGACAGACAGATTGGATCGGATTGCTCTTGCTTTCTCTCTCTCTCTCTCTCTCTCTCTCTCTCTCTCTCTCTCTCTCTCTCTCTCTCTCTCTCTCTCTCTCTCTTACACACACACACACACACACACACAAACACACACAGAGGTTTGGTCAGATTGTTCTCTTGCTCTCTCACTCCACCTCAAGGCAGTGGCACCACCCATGCTCTCCACAGCGGCCTGCAGCTGATCGATCCTCCATCCCCCCATCCCCTGGCTTTGTTCATCTTCGTTCTTCACCACTTCTTCTCCTTGCTCACCGGCGTAGCGGAGCAGGAGGATGAGCAATGCACCAGTGTGGCAGTCACAAAGTGAGGTGGTGGGGGCAAAAGATGAAACAAGGTGGGGGGTGGAAGATGGAAGCAAAGCAGAGGGTTCAGAGCTGTCCCATGCACCAGTTACATGAGGGCCCCATACCCAGACCATCAAGGTCCTGACAACTGCCTGGCCTTGTGGCGGCACCTCCAAAATCCCCATCCAGAACCCTGCATGGCCGCTGGTCCACTTCTCCTTACTTGTCACTGCAATGGAGCAGGAGGATGAGTGACGCGCATGGGGTCCTGGATAGAGCAGCTGGAGCCGCCACAAGATGAGGCAATTGTCAGGATGTTAATGGCTGCGGGTTGCTCAGGTATGCCACTGCAAGGCATGGGGGGCAGCTTCATACCCCTGCCTTGCTTCATCCTCCACTCCCCACACTGCCTCACTTTGTGGCTGTCGCAGCAGAATGTTGCTCAGCCTCCTGTTCCATGGTGGGCAAGGAAAAGAAGTAATGAAGAACGAAGCAAGGCAGCGTGGGGGTGTAGGACGAAGCAAGGCGGGGTGTGTGGAGCTATCCCATCTGCCCCAGGACCGTTCAGCCAGACCAGCCATGCCAAACCTTCACCACCACCACCCAATCCCCCCAAGGGCAGGCACATTCCTTCACTAGCCTGCTTTCCAATTCTCCTGTTCTCCGCCACATGCAGGGCAACAAAAGTAGTTTGTGGGACTATGGTAAAAAAAAAAAAGTTCAAACCTTCCAACTTCTCACGGGAAAAAAAAGATCTTGTGAGGTTGGAAGGTCTGAACTATTTTGCATAGAATAGTTTTCACAACTATTTTATAAATGTCATAGTTTAATTAAGCACCCTAGTGTCTTTTGAAGGGAATGGAGAGAAAACTAGCTTTAGGTAGGTTGCCTAATGCAACTTTCTCCCCACCAGTCCCTTTTACTAGAAACAGTTTTATTTTACTTTGACTTTTTTTCTTTTGGACAGCTTTGTAGTTTGTTAAATGTTGCTGATTGGGTTATGGATATTCATTCATATATTTTAATCCTCTTTATTTATTTAGCGTATGGCAAATACACGGGCTTATAAGTGACTCAAATATTCAGTCCACCCAGCCATTCAAGGACAGGGTGGTCTATGTTGAAAAAAATCAGACATTGGGCCATTGTAAGCTCTTGATGGACAGTCAGACACAATGGGATGGATATTTTATCAAGGAGCACCACAGTCACACTGAAGGGTAGAGACAAGACCCCACTTAAACAATGAGTCCTGGCAGACACCATGTTGGGTACAGGTCCTGTTCAGAGTAGACCAATGCTAGCGAGGAAGGTCAAAACCTAACACCTTTTGTGTAGGGTCATCAGTGTCAGGGGTCACCAACCTTTTGGACCTCAGGGACCACCAAACTCATAATTTTAAATCCTGCGAACCACTAATATGAATTTTGACTGATGGTGGCTTGCTGATGTTGGTGGGAAAGTTGGTCCCATGTTCCAGAGCTGCAGTAGTCACATGACTGGCCTGTGCACTGGCCTGCCATGGATGAGCCACTCCAGGATTACCAAAGGGCCAATCTTGTGACTACTGCAGCTCTGGAATATGGGATTGGCCTGTGGTGGGGTTGGAAATCTCTGCCATAGTGGGTGGCACATGTAATGTGCAAATTTGTGGGTGGTGCAACGTGCAAAAAGCAGTGCAGCCTTCTTGAGCCAGGACAAGGTAATGGTGCTGTTGCGGCAAGAGGAGGCAGCGGTACAGGTGGGCCAAAGTAACTATGGAGATGGCTGGAAGGTGCAGGAGTGCTGCGCTACTTGCATTTGTGCGGCATCAGCATTCCACCTTTGCTCGAGGAGCCCAGCTGAGTTTCCCACACCACTCGCGCGTCAGTGCTTTGACTTCCAGGGACAGGAGTTGGCCCAAGCTATCTGCAAAATCGTCTCTCTCTCTCGAAGCATTCACAGAAGTGGCACAGGAAACTTTGGCCTGGCTCTTGAGAGACTAGAGTGACTCCAGCTGCTTTTCTCTGCTAACAGGCGGCCAAGCAATCTGCAAACTGTTAATTGTCTCTCTCTTGTATTCCTGCACAGCCTGGAATAATTGCTTGGGGGGGGGGACATTTCTCTGCGGACCACCAAAATTTTCTTGTGGACCACCAGTGATTCTCAGCCCACTGGTTGGCAACCACTGATCTATGTAACTGCCTGTATCTGGGTGTTCAACAGCCCATTTGGCTTTCCACTGTGTGTTGATGTCAAAAGTTGTTAGACAACTGTTGAGTGAGTGCCAGAGATGGCTTCCTGGATTTAAGCCTGCCAAATGATAGATGAGGAAGATCAGTGTTCACAGAAAGAAGTGGGTTTCTTATAATTTTGTTGTAATCCTTCAATAAGGCTTCCTGACTTCATAGAGCTGGTGGTGCAATGTGGCTCAAGACGGGAAGCCAACTACTAGGAGTATTATTTTATGCAACCGCTTATGACCTCATTGTATTATTTAGTCTAACATCGATCTTGCTAATGTGGCAATTAAGACAAACAGAGCACAATATTCAACTGTGGCATAAACCAACCTTAGTGCTTATATTCTGAGAGTAGAGGCTGAGGATCCCCATCTTGATCCCCATCTTTAATCCTCTAAAATTACAGGAATCTTTCTGGATTTCCCCCCTCCTAATTTTGTACTGTATCATTATGCTTTCCCTTTTAGTGGAGGCGATAGTGGAGTTTGACTACAAAGCTCAACATGATGATGAGCTGACAATCACTGTAGGTGACATCATCACCAACATCAGAAAAGAAGATGGAGGTTGGTGGGAAGGACAGCTCAAAGGCAGAAGAGGTTTGTTCCCTGACAACTTTGTAAGAGTGAGTACAAAGTGAAAACTGTTAATTGTTTTATGTGACTAACTTACATCATCTTGTTGAGATATAGGTTTGCAATATTAGCAGCCAAACAAGAAAACTTTGTAAATCAGATTTATCCTCATAGTGTTAGCTTTCTGCAACCTTCTGAAAATTGAATTGTTTTAAAAAAATGAAGTGATACTTGTTGTTTTGGTTATAATTGCTGCTGATGTATTATTTTTGTGGTATTTTCATAATCACATTTTATGTTTATTTAGTGTTTCTTTTGTATTAATATTGATGTAAAACATTAAGAATCAGGTTTCGTTGTGGATACAACGAAAAAGTAAGCAATGACTTTTTATCAATTTGAAGCTTAAGATTTGAGCATAAAAAGATATTTTAAAAATTACATAGTATAGATATTTTTAAGTATTTTATAAAAATCACAGTAATATATAGCACTTACAAGCAGTTTGTATTTAAAATATTGCATTTAAGATATAATAGAGATTTATGAAGGCAGAGGGTTAAATCAGGCTGCCTTTGAACTTTGGACATAGGAATGGTCAACATTAGGACAGATGCTCCACTGGATGAACTGTGATTGAATTCAACAATATGCATTGAGATATCATTAGACTATGTGAAACATGATGAAAAGGCAAAAATTTAACTGAATTTGATACAGCTGGGTATTTACTCTCCACTAATCTAAGATGGACAATGTGGAGGAGTTGGTTTTCTCATCAACCAAAAACTGAAAGACTGTAGTAAAATTTGAAAGTATATCAACAGCCCAATGCATCATTCAATTGAACAAACAATGCAAGCTTCAAATCATCCAAGCTTATGTGCCAACAATAAGCTATAGTGATGATGAGGTTGAAGAGTTTTACAACAATGTGGCCTTTAAGACAAAAAAATGCTGATGCAAAATACTAATGGGTGACTTTAATGCAAGAATAGGAAGAACAATACCTGGAGAAAAAGCAACTGGCCTATAGGAAAGTGGTGAATGAGAAAATAGAGGCGATAGAGTAGTAGATTTTGCTGAAGGACAGGAACTTTATATATCATGAACCCATTTTACAAGAAAAAGCGAGCAGAAAGTGGACATGGAAATGTCCATCTGGGTACACTAGCAAAATTGACTCCATCATATCAAGTGATAAAATCATATTCTGCAATTGTATTGTCATCAATCATTTTAACATTGAAAGTGACCATAGAATGGTATGAGCTAAAGTGAAGATAGACTGTCAAAAAGAGTGTATGAAAATGATAAAAACATCACAAAAAGCAAAAATAAAAAGTGATAAACTGTTAGAGAACAGCACTTTTGAGATTAATCTATCAAATTGCTTTGTTCTATTGCAAGATTGGAAGAGATTAACATTACAGAACAAAATAAACAAATAGTCAAAAACATCCTTGAATTTGCTACATCTATAGCACTGCTGAAAAAACACATTGTACAGTCAAAAATTTCTGATGAAATTATTGATTTAATAAAAAAAGATGGACAAAAAAGAATGTCAGAAATTTTGTAATAAATTGGATTACATTAAACTTTGCAAGACCATAGAAAAATATATCCAAGAAGAAATGAGTAAGTTTAACATGAAGCTTGTGAAAAAGGCAATTGAACAAAACAAAGGGATTGACAGAGCAAATGCAAGCTTGTAAATAAAAGAAAGAAGGCTTTTCCATTAAAATGTGATGTTAGCTCTGTGTGTAGAACAAGACAGGAAATGTTAAAAATAATTGGAAAATTCAATTCAGAGCTATACATGATCAAGAACACTCAAAAATAACAATACCCACAAAAAAAAGAAATGCCAGATATTTTAGTGAAGTATCAAGAACCATAAAATCAATGAAAAATGGCAAACCTTCAGGAAACAACTGTTATGATTGAAATGCTGAAAGCTAGCAATCATAGTTTACCCAAGATACTAGCAAAGCTATATTCAAGATGCCGCAGAGAAGAAAAAATACACAATGCATGGAAAAATGCTTATATACAAGAAAGGGGCCCAAAATGATTTAAAGAATTATTGTCCAATAAATCTATTTTTGGTCATCCCAGTGGTGGAATTCAAAAGTTTTTGCTACTGGTTCTGTGGGCATGGCTTAGTGGGTGTGGTGTGGCTTGGTGGGCATGGCTTAGTGGCATGGCAGGGGAAGGATACTGTAAAATCTCTATTCCCTCCCCAGCACACTAACCTGCTTTCCAGCTCTGTTCTCCTGTGCAGGGCAACAAAAGAAGACCCAGCCAATCAGATGGGACTTGGGAGGCAGAGAATAGATGGGGATGGGACCAGTGAGAGGTGGTATTTGCCGGTTATCCAAACTACTCAAAATTTCCGCTACCGGTTCTCCAGAACTGGTCAGAACCTGCTGAATACCACCTCTGAGTCATCCACAAGGTTTTCACCAAGATAATAGCAAAAAGAATATTGAGAACATTAAATGATGCACAGTCAAAGGAGCAGGCAGGGTTCAGAAATGGCTACAGCACCATGGATCGCATCCAGGTTGTTCAGCAAGTGATTGAAAGTCACAACTGCTTTTTTTCTTCAATGCACATAGAAAAGATAAAATCTGAAAACCAAGTAAAATGTTACTTGTGTCACAAAAAATAAGTACATAAAAATGGACCTAACATTTTCAAATGGATCTAACATTTTCAAGGGCTATATTCTCCTTCAGTCTGTCAAGAATATTTTTAATGGATTCCACAGGTTTGCCCTTTCACAAAATAGTGGCCATTACTAGAAGCAGACATTCCCCTCTTTCCTACCATTTATATTAGGGATTCCATAGGCATGTTATATTAAATCTGATGATCCTAAGAAAATGATAGGGTATTGGTTCTTATTGTAATCAAATATAGCTGTTATTCTGAAAATCTCAAAAAACTGCTGAATTTGAAGTTAATTCTTTGTTATATGAACATTTCTGTTTCTTTCCTTGTGTATAGATTGGTTGAGAATGTAGTGAAAATAATGTGGATTTGTAGTGAATTTAATAATGTGTGTTTCCATAATGTATTTTAAAAAGTTTTATTGATTTCATCTTATTTGCCATAATTTTCATACCCTGCAGATTACAATAAGTACAATACACAAGAAATTATTTAAATTCATAACTTTGTATATACTGTAATTCTCCAGGGAGAAATATATGTGGGAAATAAAAGAAGTACTGTATATACTCGAATATAAGTCGACCCGAATATAAGCTGAGGCACCTAATTTAACCACAAAAAACTGGGAAAACTTATTGACTCGAGTATAAGCCGAGGGTGGGAAATGCAACAGCTACTGGTAAATTTCAAAAATAAAAATAGATGCCAATAAAAACTTTCACTAGGACAGTTGAGAATAAGTTTGATGTTCACAATTTCCTCTTTGAAAGAGACCAGTAAATAGGGAACAAGAAGATGAAGAAAAAGAAGTGTGTTTTTTCAAACTTTTCACACTGAAGTGAACAAAAAGTTAAAAAAAGAAAAAACAATATATCCTCAAGCAAGAACTTTTCTGCTTCCGATTACCCCCATGCTTAAAAGTTGCAAAGGAAACACGGAAGCAGGGAAGCGGCTGCCCAGCTTCGGAGCTCCACACCATTTTTTTTCTGAGGGGAATCTGACTCGAGTATAAGCCGAGGGGGGTTTTTTCAGCACAAAAAATGTGCTGAAAAACTCGGCTTATACTCGAGTATATACGGTAATTGCTTCTGAACCAATGAATGCTTGGTTGTTCTTAGTTCAAGCAAATGCTTCATTTTGGACTTCTGTCTTGTCTTGTTGTGGTGGTTTTTCATAATTAGTAGCCTAACTAAAGATACTATTCTCCACAAATTGGGATTGGTCATTTGTGATAAAGTCAGTTTGGGGTAGAATTTCTTCAGCCCAGTGTTTTTGACAAGTTTGTAGGGAAATGAATTTCATATTAACTGTGGTTATGTTCATAAATGAGAAAGTTGTGTGAGAGCAGGAATTTTGATATAGTTGCAGTCACATATACTCAATTGTAGTCACATAGAATAGTAGCATATGTAGCATGCAGTTTTGAAAGTTGAGCTTAGTCACAAGCTAAATTGGGCTAAGTTGTAGTAAAAATGGAAACTATAATGTATAAGATTTGAGTCAAACTACTCAAAGAATTCTGAAAAATGTATTTGGACTGAGTAATTGACTATTTTAAGATTTGAAGTTATTGGAGTAAAAGCATTTGATTCCTATGGCAGAGATACCAATTTTGTAAATATTGAGTCTATTTTTCCCCAGAATTTTTGGGCAACTTTTGCTTTAAGGTCCTTTAAGGTTCTTGGTTAGTTTTGAAATAAAAACAAGGCTTCACCTTATGCTTTTCTGCAAAATCCATAATATATATGATCATCCTACTTTTTGAACTTTCCATTCACTGTTTTCTGTTGCTCCAACATATCATTCATCTGTATCAGAATCTGCTGTATTTATTTCCATGCCTATAGTGATAGGTATAGGTATAGGTATAGGTATAGAGCAGGGGTGTCAAACTGGATTTCTTCGAGGGCGAGATCAGCATTGTAGTTCTCTTCTGCAGGGGCATGTGGGGGAGGGCAGGATGGATGCCTCCTGCAGCACTCTGCTGTCTGAAACAGGCCACGTGGCCCGTTTCCAGCCCATTTCCTGGGCCATTCTTGGGGTGTTTTTCAGGTCGTTTTGTGGGACATTTTGCAGGATGTTTTCAGGCTGTTTTGGGGGTGTTTTCAGGCTGTTTCTAGGCCATTTGGGGGGCTGTTTTTGGGCCATTTTCAGAGTCATTTTTCAGACCGTTTTTCGGGACTTTTTCAGGGCCATTTTTTGAGCCATTTTCAGGCCGTTTTTCAGCCCTTAGAGTGCAGCAGGAGGATGTAGAGAGTGAAAATGAGGCATGGGGCAGCATGCAGCCTGTTTTAGCCACTAGAGGCACCATGGGCCGGTCCTTTGATATTTCCAGGCCCGCCCCATGGGGCCAGATTTAAGAACTCCATGGGCCTTGAGTTTGACACACCTGGTGTAGAGCATTACCATCCATGATGAACTCAGGGCTCTGGGTTAAGGCCAAGTAGGTACAGGCCTAGGGACACCAAATTTTAGAGGATATCAAAATTGAAAAGATTTCTGAAAAACACAATAAAAAAGCAATAAGTAATCCTATATAGTGTGCCCAGTCAAGGGTTTAATAAAATTTTGTAGTGTAAATAGGCTGAAAAGGTTACCAAAATGTCTAGAATCAGGCCTCCACATATCTTAACTCACCCTTGTATCATTCATGTGACCCCAATTTCCTTCCACTTCCAGGATTTTCTTAATATTTATGATTCTATCTGTAAGTTACTCATACAAGCAGGGAACCTTTTTATCAATTAAAAACAATTTGTGAAAGCACTAAGATTATGTCTATTAGACTAGAAAGAGACTTAGTTTAATTGTCCTAGAAGAACCAGCATGTTTGTCTTTCCTGTCCTTTCTTTTAAATTCATCTCTAGGAAAAGTTAAAAGAAGGCAACAGGGATATTCCTGTCCAAAGCTAAGAAATACAGAACTTAACCCCAAAATTATGTATATCTGGAAAACATTAGATAATTTATTACAAAATATATGATTGCAGAAACATTATGTTAGAGGTTTTTCTTAAATGTCCATGTGTTCTCTTTTTTTAGAGCACTAGTTTTATGAATATAATGATAAGTAAACATTGACCTCCTAAGAAACACTGTTTTTCCCAGCATTGGATGTTAGTAGCCACTGTGTGATATATTAGCACACAGGAGTTAATCACCTGTTGAGGAATGTACTAAAGGTAGCATACAGTATAACATCTTCATTTATAAAAGGGTTATCTAAAAGTGCATGGTAACTGTTCATGCCAGCCATTGCCAAATAAATGAACTCCAATTAAACAAAAAGAGAAGCTGCTAATAAATGCCCTGCCATCATATCCCACAAAGCATTTGCATGGTACTGTCTAAGCACCCTCAAAGCATTGTAGTTCTCCAAAATGGGAACTGCAATAAGCCTCTATCAAATCTGCAGATAGAGAGTGGGGCACTTGGAAATGCTATAAGCAAAAATGACTATAGGCATAATGATATTGCTATAGGCGTATACTACAGGCCACCCAACCAAGTCTTTGCTAATCAATTAACAAATGTATGTAGGAAACATACCACAGTAGTAATGGGAGACTTTAACTACCCCGCTATCAACTGGGAGACAAACTCTGCAGCAAGTGAGAGATTGAACAAATTCCTAACCAGCAGCTGACAACTTTGTCATCCAAAAGGCAGAGGAGGGAACTAGAGGAAAAGCTTTACTGGACTTAATTCTTACTAATAGAAAAAAAGTGATAGAGGGAGTGGAAGTTGCCAGAACTTTGGGCGAGAGTGATAACATCATGCTGGAATTCAATATATTGCAAACACAAGCAATAGAATATAATCCAACCATAGTGTCTTAACCTTTAAAAGAGCTAATTTTAACAAACTCAGAGAGAGCCTAAGTAAAATTTCATGGATAAAAATCCTAAAGGGGAAAACAACTCAAGAAGCGTGGGAAACACTGAAAAATATCATAAAAAACAATACCACTGAAAAAGAAAAACAGTTGCCAAAAAAGCTAATACAATCCTTAGTTGTATAAACAGAGGCATAGAATCAAAATAATGTGAAATATTAGTACCGCTTTATAAAGCCTTAGTAAGACCACATGTGGAATACTGAATCCAATTTTGGCCACCACATTATAAAAAAGATATTGAGACTTTGTAAAAAGTGCAAAGAAGAACAACTAAAATGATTAAAGGCATGGAGACTAAACATTTGAAGAACAGTTGCAGGATTTGGGTTTGGCTAGTCTAAAGAAAAGAAGAACTAGAGGGAACATGATAGCAGTAATCCAGTATTTGAGAGGCTGTTTCAAAGAGGAAGGGGGCAATTTATTTTTGACAGCACCAGAGGGCAGGGCAGGAAACAATGGATGGAGGAAACTAATCAAAGAGAGGCAACCTGGAATTAAGGAGAAATTCCTAACAATGAGGAAAATTAACCAGTGGAACAGCTTGCCTTCAGAAGTTGTGGTGTTTCATTACTGGAGGTTTTTAAGAAGAGACTTTGACAATCACTTGTTTGAAATGGGATATAGGATGTCCTGCTTGAGCAGGGAGCTGGACTAGAAGCTGGAAGGTCCCTTCCAACTCGATTCTGATTCTGACATGAAGAGATAACTAGTGTTTAATTCTGTTCAGAGTATTGCAGCGTAAATTCAGCACCAGAAAAGTAAACACAGATGGCTGAGGCTTCATTTAACTTCTTTATAAACATATAAAGTAAATTTTACAATATCAGTTGTAGATTTCTCCAACATGGAGCAAACTCAAACAGAAGCAAACATGTTACAGGTTCAGAGCATTACAGCAACTCAGGAGCTCAGAAACAGACATCAGTTTCACTTTAGTTCAGCAGGCAGGCAAGACATTCAGCAGAGGAGAGTAGCAGTTTCATTTTCAATGGACAAATTCAGAGCTTAACATAGCTGCAGAGCTGCAGAGCTTAATATTGAGCCACCCCAGGCTATTTCTAGTTTCAGTTTCCAAGCAGTCCTCATTGGCTGACTTAGTTGCTATGCCTGTTCATTGGCTGACGTTGCTATCATGCTCTATTCCAGTTCATGAATATACTCTGACAAATTCCTAACCTAAAGCTAGGGTAGATGAGATGTTTGTCTCATGATGTAAAGCTAGCTGTAGCTTGATTTTAAGAAGAACATATATTTACCACATTATTTCTAGTTCATACAACTTGTGAAAATATATGTTTTTCTTGGCAATAGAAAGTGGAATTTACAAAGTAGATGATATTTTCCAAAGTAGGATATACTTTTCAGTTTTTCAGATATTAGTACTTAGATTGGAAATCTTTTTATGTTTATTATGTTTGACCACAATGATTTTCATATTTAATTATTTCTTTAAAAAAAATATTGGTTTTTAAGACGAATGTAGACAAACAAAACATAAAAACATCAAGCCATCTTCCACATATATACATACGGTGTGCTGGTTGGTTTACAAATTGTTTTGTGCTTCCATTTCGTAGTCTTCAATTACAATTACATTGTATATAATCTCATATTTTCAGTCAAGTATTAAATACATTAATATCATTGTTAATCAATCATTTGACTATACTTTTATTTATTCATGTTTCACGAAATAATCATATTTTACTTAATTTGTTTTATGACAATTCATATCATCATCTCAAATCTATCCTGCAATCATTTTGTAGATGTAATAAGAAAAGAATACATCTTTATATATTTATTATTTTCTATGAATCTACATATTTCATTACCATGTTTTATTGTCTAACCATTGATAGAATAGATCCCAAATTTTATAAAATTGTTTATCATCTTGTTCTCTGATTTCAAATGTCAATCTACTCATTTCAGCACATTCCAATATTTTCTTAATGATTTCCTCCTGTGATGGTATTTTCTCATTTTCCCAGTTTTTAGCAAATACAATCCTAGCTGCTGTTAATATATTTACAATCAGGTATTTCAAGTCTTTACTATATATTTCAGGTAAAATTCCCAATAAAAACATCTCTGGTTTCAAATCTATATGCTTTTTTGTCATTTTTTCCAACCACATGTGGATTTTAGTCCAATATTTTTTAGCATCCGCACAAGTCTATCACATATGGTAATATGAGCCAGTTGTCTGATGACATTTCCAATATTTTTCAGATTTCTTCTTGAACATTCTTGCTATTCTTGTCGGGGGGAAATGCCACCTGTAAAACATCTTATACAAATTTTCTTTATATGCTGTTGACATTGTCATTTTATAATTTTGAGACCACAATTTTTGCCATTTCTCTAAATCAATCCCATATCCAAAATTCTTCCCCTAAGCAATCATTGTTTCTTTAACTTGTTCTTCTTCTAATTTAATTTCTAATAAGTATCCATACAACTTTTTAAATCACCTTTTCATCAGTACCTGTCAAAATCTTACCTAAATCAGTCAGTTTATCATAGAAACCTTCCATTTTAGAATCTTTATCATACCTTGAATGTATTTGCGCATATGAAAACCAATTCATCTTTATATCTTGTTCCTCTAGTTTTTGTATAGATTTAGCACCATTTTCATTCAATATTTCACCATATCTAACTGTTTGTTCCTTTTTGTATATTATAGGATAAGAAAATGCTTCAATAGTCGATAGCCAGACTGGAATTTTCAAATAACATTGTCTTTTAATCTTCTCCCAGTTTAACCACAGAGACTCCCGTATATAATATCTTCTAAAATACCCCTGTGTTTTAGTTCCTTTATACCATAGAAAAGCATGCCACCCCAACAACAGATCATGTCCTTCTAATGTCAACAATCTAGTATTTCTTAGTGTTATCTATTCCTTAACCCACATCAGATTTGTAGCTTGGTAATACAACTCCCAATTAGGCAAACCAAATCCTCCTCTTATTCTGGCATCTTGCAAAAGTTTTAACTTTATTCTCGCTTTTTTACCTTGCCATATATATTTCAACACAATTTTATTTAAATCTTTAAAGTAATCTTTTCCAAGCCTAATTGGAATTGTTTGAAATAAATATAAAATTCTGGGTAATATATTCATCTTGATTGTTGAAATTCTCCCTATTAGTGACAGTTGTAAATTTTCCCATTTTGCCAGATCTAGTGCTATCTGCTGTTTAAGTTTGATATAATTTTTCTCTTTTAGTGTACTGCATCTTGCTGTCAAATGTATCCCCAAGTACTTGATCTTATTCATGACCTGAATTTTCAATAGGTCTGCCATTTCTTCCTTTTGTCTTAATAGCATGTTCTTTGACAAAATCTTTGTCTTATCTTTATTTATTTTCAAACCAGCCACCTTTCCATATGTCTCTATCTTTTCTATCAATTTTGATGCTGTTTCTAAAGGGTCTTCTAAGATGAAAACCAGATCATCTGCAAATGCTTGCAGCTTAAATTCTTCCTTTTTGATTTTCATTCCTTTTATATTATTTTCATCTCTAATATTTCTGTTTAGCACTTCCAAAGTTAACACAAACAACAAAGGTGATAGTGGGCACCCTTGTCTTGTTCCTTTTCTTATATTGATAGAGTCTGTCAGTTTTTCCTTTATCATTACCTTTGCCGTTTGCTTATAGTATATAGCTTCTATTGCTTGAATAAATTTTCTAGCAAAACCCATCTGTTCCAACAGTAATAACATGAATCGCCAATTCACATTATCAAATGCCTTCTGTGCATCGAGAAATATCAGAGCCATTTGTTTTTCAGGATGTGCCTCGTAATATTCCAAGGTGTCCAAGATTACTCTCATATTGTCTTTAATTTGTCTCTTTGGCAGAAATCCATTTTGATCAGGATGGATAAAATTGTTTAAGTATTTTTTAAGTCTTTCTGCCAATATTGAAGCAAAAATTTTATAGTCTGAGTTTAGTAAGGAAATAGGTCTATAGTTCTTGATTTGTAAAGGATCAGCCTCCTCTTTAGGAATAAGTGTAATATAAGCTTCTGACCATGATTTAGGTATCTTCTTCTTTAACATAACTTCATTCATAACTTCTAGCAATGGAAGGTTCAACGATTCTTGTAGTATTTTATAAAATTCTGCCGGAAGTCCATCTGGGCCTGGTGGCTTTCCATTATTTTGCTTTTTGAGTGCTTCGGTTAACACCATCATCGTTATATTGCTTTCTAACATTGTTTCAATCTCTTTAGGTATCTGGGGTAAATTAGCATTCTGTAAATACTGTTTAACTCTTTCCTGATCAATATTCTCTTGTGCATATAGTTTCCCATAATAGTCTCGTATGATTTCCTTCTTCTCTTTACTACCATAGCAAACTTGGCCTTGGTCATCTATTAATTGAAATATTTTCCTTGATTCTTTCTCCTTTCTCAATTTATATGCTAACCATCTACCTGGTTTATTTGCATCTTCAAAGTAGTTCTGTTTAGCACCTTTGATTTCTCTGTGCTAATTCTTCTTTTTCTATTAGACCCATTTTATGTTTAATTATATCCATTTTTAACTTAATGTCTTTTTTTTGTGGCATTTTCTGTAGCTCTTTTTCAAGTCCTTTATACTCATCCTCTAATGCCTTAGAGGCTAGTTTTTTCATGGTATTTCTTTTCCTTGTATAGTCTATTATCAAGCCTCTGGCATATGCCTTCATTATATCCCATGCATTCTGAATTGATGTGTCTTTTTTTTTGTTTTCTCTAAAGAAGAAAGCCAGTTCTTTCTCCATCCACTGTGTGAAGTCTTTTTCCTTTAATATAGTATTATTTAACGTCCATCTAGATCTTCTTCTTTGTCGTTTCCATTTAATTGTCATTGGATTGTGATCTGCCCAAGTACTTGTTTCAATATTTATTTCTTGAATATTAGCTAACAATTCTGTTGACATCCATATCATATCTATTCTGGACCATAATAAATGTCTATTTGAGTAGAAGGTGTATGGTTTTAGCATTTCTTTCTCTCCATGTATCTTTTAAGTTCATTTCATCTACCATTTTTTAAAAAGATTTATGGAGAGTCTTTCTGTTTTGCTTTGTTGTTTTCTGTGCTGTATAGTCCAGTTTATTATCTACAATTCCATTAAAATCTCCCATCATAACTATATTAGCATAGTCCAGTTCAATTATTTTCATATGTAATTTTTTATAGAATTCTTCTTGATTGTTATTTGGGGCATAGATTGCAATCAGGAGTGTTTTCATATTGTTGTCCATTATTTCCACCATTAGTATTCTTCCATCGTCATCAGTATAGATCAATTTCGCTGGGACAATATCTTTAATGTATAAAACCACTCCTCTTTTCTTGCATTGTGTCAAAGAAGTAAATATTTTCCCTAATTTTGCTTGTATCAACAGTTGTTCATGTTGCTTTTTGATATGTACTTCTTGTAGGCAGATTATATCAAGTTTTAATTTCTCTAATTTATGGAAAGTTTTTCTTCTTTTAACAGCTGAGTTAAGTCCATTTATATTAATTGCAATCAGTTTTTTCTCTTCCATGGTTATATTTTGTAGTTAGGTTTATCAGCTCTTGTAGATCTTGATTCACGTTGTTCTTTGGCTTCCACCTTTCCACCTACTGCACCTTCTTCTTTTTCAGTCGCCATTTGGCAGTCCTCTTGGAATTCAGTTAGTGAGATTTCTTTTTCTGCCTCTTCCTCTTTCCCTCCAAAAAATTCTGTGTAAAATGATTAAGTTTTCTCAATTGAGTCAATTCTATGTCTCTGATCTTGCCATGTGAACATTAAACCTTCTGGAATCAGCCATCTGTAATTCACCTCTTTTTTAAGTAGCATTTTGGTCAGAAATCGGTATTCTCTTCTCATCTCTCTCACTCTTCTGGGTACTTGTTTCAAGACCAAAATCTCCTTGTCTTTATTTTTCAATGTTTTCTCTCTTGCCACTTGCAATATTTGTGTTTTAATGGCTTTCTTTGTAAATCTTATGTGAACTTTTCTTGGTAAGCTATTTCTCATTGCATATCTTGTGAAGACTCGATAAACCTCATCTATTCCATCCATCATCTTCTCGTTAGTTATTTCCAAAGCTTCAGCCAAGATTTCTATCATTATCTCAGCTAGATTTTGTCCCTTTTCTTCCTCTATGTTTTGTAATCTGAGATAAAATTCTGATCTGTCCATCTCCCATTTCAGCATCCCACTTTTATCTTGTTCAACCACAGTTAATCTGCTATCAATATCTCCAATCTTCTTACCTCTTTGTTTATCATCTTCTTCAATTTTTTGGAATCTCTCATCATTCTTCATCATCATTTGTTGAATGTTCTCCACCTTTTCATCAGTTTTCCCTGTTCTTTGTTCAATGTTTTCTGTTCTCTTTTCTTTTCTTTTTTGAAAAAAGATTTTATTAATTTTCTACAAACAAACAAGACAAACAAAACATTAAAACATTCAACTCTCATATGTACATCCAGTGTGTCAGTTGGTTCATCATTTTTGTGCATTCATTCTGTAGTCCCAGTTACAATTATGTTACATAACAACTCATATTATCAATCCAAACTTATATATCCTAATATCACTAAAAAAAAAGAAATTTTTGACTATACTTTTAATCATTCATGCTTTATGAGCTAACAATACTTTAACCAGATTATTCAACAAATCATATAATCATACCAAATCAATCCTAAAAAACCCTTTATAAATATAATATCAAATAACAAAATAATAGCAAAATAGCAAAATAAAGATATTTCTTACTATCTATCATTCCAAATATTCTATTATCGTATTTTATCATCTAGCCATTTATAAAAAAGATCCCAAATTTCATAAAATTGTTTATCCTCTTGCTCTCTAATTTCAAATGTCAATCTGCTCATCTCAGCACATTCCAATATTTTCTTAATAATTTCTTCCTGTAATGGTATTTTCTCATTCTTCCAATTTTTAGCAAATACAATCCTGGCCGCTGTTAATACATTTACAATCAGGTATTTCAAATCTTTACTGTATATATCAGGTAAAGTTCCCAATAAGAAGATCTCTGGTTTCAAGTCTATATGTTTCTTTGTCATTTTTTCCAACCACATGCAAATTTTAGTCCAATATTTTCTAGCATCCTCACAAGTCCACCACATATGGTAATACGAGCCGGGTATCTGATGACATTTCCAGCATTTTTCAGATTTGTTCTTAAACATTCTTGCTATTCTTGTCGGAGGAAAGTGCCACCTGTAAAACATCTTATACAAGTTTTCTTTATATGCTGTTGACATTGTCATTTTATAATTTTGAGACCACAATTTCTGCCATTTCTCTAGATCAATCCCATATCCAAAATTCTTCCCCCAAACAATCATAGTTTCTTTGACTTGTTCTTCCTCTAATTTCATTCCCAGTAAATAACCATATAATTTTTTAATCACCTTCTCATCAGTACCCATCAAGATCTTATCTAAATCAGTCTGCTTATCATAGAATCCCTCCGTTTTAAAATCTTCATCATACCTTGAATGTATTTGTACATATGAAAACCAATTCATCCTTATACCTTGTTCCTCTGGATGTAATCAAACATAAAATGGAATTAATAGAGAAAGAAGAACTGGCACAGAAAATCAGAAACTCTAAACAGAATTATTTTGAAGATGCAAATAAACCAGGTAGATGGCTAGCATATAAATTGAGAAAAGAGAAGGAATCAAGAAAAATATTGAAGTTAATAGATGAACAAGGCCAAGTTTGTTATGGTAATAAGGAGAAAAAGGAAATTATTCGAGATTTTTATCGGCAACTATATAAACAAGAGAATATTGATGAGGAAAAAGCCAAACAGTATTTACAGGAAGCTAATTTACCAAAGATACCTAAAGAGACTGAAGAAATGCTAGAAAGCAATATAACAATGATGGAACTAAATGAAGCATTTAAGAGACAAAATAATGGGAAAGCACCGGGTCCAGATGGGCTTCCAGCAGAATTCTATAAAACATTTCAAGAATCATTGAGCATCCCATTGTTAGAAGTTATGAATGAAGTTATGTTAAAAAAGATGATACCCAAAACATGGTCAGAGGCTTATATTACACTTATACCAAAAGAAGAGACTGACCCACTGCAAATTAAGAATTATAGACCTATTTCTTTATTGAATGCAGAATGTTTTCTGTTCTCTTTTCAATGTTCTCTGTTCTTATTTGAATATTTTGAATTGCTTGCATAATCATCTGCACGGTCACTTTTTCCTGTTCTTTTTCTTGCTGTAACATTGTCTGTATTGAACATTGTCTTCCAGATGGTGAAGAGGAAGAAGTAGAATTTGAGGAACCAGGGGCTGTTAGTTTCCTATTCATTTTGGACAATTCAGAATCTTCAGGTTCTTCTAAACCTTAATCCACTTGTGAAATAACCAATTGCAATTCCAAATAAAAATAGTAGAAAAAAAGAAACCAAATAGTGACAATAATAATAATAATATTAAAAAGAGATTTCTTCAGGTTCTGGTATACCTTAATCCAATCGACTGGCTAGATAGCAGTAAAAACTCAAAAATGGAAGAAAAGACCATAAACACACACAAAAAAGAAAAAATTGTTAAATCCTGAAAAAGGCGGAAAAGTAAAAAGTAAAAAACTAAAAAAGAGAAAAGAAAAGTTCTTCAGGTTCTTCAACACCTTAATCCAATTAAGAGGTCTCAGGTATAAAAGGATGCATAAGAAAAAAAAAAAAGCCACAAAAATAAAAAATAAAAAAAACAATATGGAAGGTAAATAGAAAAAAAAACAAGGGAGGGAGCGAGAAAAAAGAAAAGAGACTACTCTAGGCACTACGTTTGAAAACATCGTGACTACAATTTATGATTCACAAAAGGCGAATATTATAATTAATCAAGAGTACACACGTTCAATAAAAATAGAGAAAGGAGTCAGGCAGAGATGTCCATTATCCCCCATGCTTTTCATATTTGCTTTGGAAACATTGCTTACATGAATTGTACAGAACCCAGGAATAAAAGGACTAAAAATTAAAAAAGAAGAATATAAACTCCAGTCATTTGCGGATGTTATGATATTTTTCATAGAGGAACCAATTGAAACATGTCAAGAATTACTGAAAGAATTAGATCAATTTGGGGAACTTGCAGGACTTAAAATTTTGGGGGAAAAAATGAAATTAATAACTAAAAATTTAACAGAAAAACAAAAACTAAAATTGGAAAGGATAATGGGATTACAAATAGTAAAAAAAGTTAAATACCTAGGAATTTGGTTGACGGCTCAATGCAAAAGTCTAATGGAAAATAATTATAATAAATTATTATAGCAAGTTAAAAAAGATTTAGAGATATGGGTTAAATTGCAAATCTCCTTATTAGGGAGGATTGCCACTATAAAAATGAATACTCTACCCAAATTTATTTACCGTATATACTCGAGTATAAGCCGAGTTTTTCAGCCCATATTTTGTGCTGAAAAAACCACCCTCGGCTTATACTCGAGTCAGATTCCCCTCTGAAAAAAAAATGACCCACCGCCATGTGAGAATGCTCAGACACGAAATCTATCCGACCGAAAATAAGTGTGTGTGTGTGTGTGGGGGATTTTAACAGAGGGAAGATGTAGGGAGAAGGCAAAAGCGACGGAAGATCCTTCAGGGGAAACTGAGGGGGAGACTCACTCGGGAGGAGGGGGAAGAGGAGGTGGTGGTGGCGGCTCTCTCCCTTGCAAGAAAAAAGCAAGGCTCTCTCCCTTGCAAGAAAAAAGCAAGGCTCTCTCCCTTGCAAGAAAAAAGCAAGAGCCGTTCTTATGATCTCTCCCTCTCTCTCTCTCTCTCTCCCCGTAATACAGTCAAGCCCTTTCCAGCACGCGGGATCCGCCCCCGCCGCTTTGCACCTTGCAAATGCAAAAACCCCAGGATTTTGCATTTGCAAGGTGCAAAGTGGCGAAGTGAGTGTGTGTGTGTGTGTCTGTCTGTCTGTCTGTCTCTCTCTCTCTCTCTCTCTCTGTGTGTCTCTGTCCCTTCCTCGCACCAGCGCGCCTTCCTTCCACTGCTATGCGTTTGGGCTGCTTTGTGCCCCCCTCCCTCCCCGCCGTCTTTTATTTTCTCCTTTCCAATGAACTGGAACGAACAAACCAGGATTAGCTTCAAGAGCCCCGAGGAGGAGCAGCGGCAGCAGCAGCACCCAGCATCCTCAACTTGAAAGTTACTGCGGATGGCTGCTCCGGAGGCAAGCGCGGTAGCTCCCATACAATAGGCGGGTAAAGGAGCCGCTTGCCGCCAAGTCGAGCAACTTGGAGCTCGGCGGCGCTTTGCAAGAAGAGCGAGAGAAGGAGGTGAGGCACGGCACGGCTTGGCTCTGCAAAAGGCTGTGCCTGCAATGCTGCCCCGGGCGCTGAGCGAGGCTGACTAGCGGCGCCCGGGCTGTTCGGGACTCGCCGTCAGAACATGCGAAGGTAGCCAGAGCAGATCGAGGCACCAGCCGGCGCTGCCGCAAGGACTTCGGGCTTCCACAGACGGGATGCCCCTCTGGAGTGGGAAGCGGCTGTGCCCCTGGCCGGCCAGGGGAATGGGGACCCTGCCTGAGTGGGAGGCAGTGGTGGCGGTGGGGTCTTTCCAGTTAGGATCCAGGGGCGGCAGCCGCCCGGGCGTCCTCTTCTCGGCTTTCGGCCGGCCGTTTGCAGGGCTCAGTGAGTCACGTCGGACTTCAGGCCAGTCTGCGCCAGGAGTTGCCCTGCCGCTGCGCACCGGGGAAGTGATGGCCGCTCGCCTTCGCTGCAGTCGGAGCTCTTCGGGGGCGCCCCTCGTTTCTGTCTGACCTCGCGGTCTCTGCCGTCGCGGCTGCGATCGCCTCCTGTCAGGGCGCTCGTCTGGAGGAGGCGGCGGTGGCTTGTGGAGCCTTGTCACGAACCCCCTTTCCCCGCACTCCCCCCCATACCCCTCTGGCAGCAGCAGGCGGAGAAAGCCCCACTTCCCCCTGGCCTGTCTCGGGGAGAGGTACTTCGTAGTCAATCTCTCTTTCATTTCTTTTATGTTGATGCCCTTATAATATAAAAACAATAGAAAGTATTTTTATTTTGAAGACTTACGTTAAAAATACCTCAGTAACTAAGTTATATTTTTATATAGTATGTGTTTGTTGTATTTTCTTGTGGGTCTTTTGTAATAGAAAGACACACATTATCTTTATACTGATCTGCAGGTACAGTTGATCCTCTGAAGCCTTTTAAAGTCTGTTTAGTGGATGTGGATATTTTAAATTTTTATGATAATCAAAGAACCAGTTCTCTGTGTTGGCTTGTTTTTAACTTTAATTTATATTAGATTTTACTATTATATTTTTTTTTATAAAAAAAAGAAATTAAGTTGTGTAGATGCCGTTTGTTAATGTTTGCTATACAAACCTGGATTACATGTTTCAAAAATTTAAAAGAAGATTGGGTACTTAAATTTAAGCATATTAATACGTTCAGTCAAGTTTGTGTTGAGTAAAATCTAAGACTATAACTGATAGATAAATTTTAAATATTCTTTCTTCTACCCTACCCTGACCCTGTTCAATGTAATATTTCAATTGTGAAGTTGTGTTCTGAGAAGTGTGAGATTAATTTAGTTGAGATGGACTTTTAGACTCTCTCTCCATTTGCTACCTAAACAAGTCTGTTTTTTCTAACTTGATTTTTAACAATACCTTCTTGTTCATTGTAGCTACTTCAAAGAAGAATCATCAGGTATTTTGAAACATTGGTTAGCTATATTATATTCCACATTGGTTAACTATATTTTATTCCACATTCTGCATAATAAAGAGTTTTACTGTTTTCAATAGAGAGAGGTAAATATCTGCTGTTTTTGTTGACCATCTGCTGTTTTTGTTGACCAGATACCTATCTGTTCATTTATCTCTTTCTTTTCTGAAATCTGATTATTCATTTGATATTTTTATCTATGTATAACTGTATTCTTCCATATAAAAAACGAAGTAACATTTTGCTTGCACTTCATGCTTATTTTGATGGTCTAATTTTTACCTGATTCATGCTTCTCATATTTCAAGCTTCAGTACTATGCACCCTTATAAAATTAAAAAAATCTTATCATTCAGTTCTGGTACCAACTATGATTCCATCATTGATCTGACTATGTCCTTATAAAAATTTTGAATTCTTTGCCAATAATTTAGTGGGATGCCTTCTAAGAAATGGAGCAGTGGGGTAGCTCACCAATTATTTGGTATCCTGGTTTATCTAAATGTTTCATCTATATCCCTGTAGTTTTTAGGTCAACAGTACAGAAGTTTTTTGTGCTGAAAAAAAAACCACTCAGCTTATACTCGAGTCAATAAGTTTTCCCAGTTTTTTGTGGTAAAATTAGGTGCCTCGGCTTATATTCGGGTCGACTTATATTCGAGTATATACGGTACTTATTCCAAACAATACCAATAAAAATACATAAAAATTACTTCGTGGAACTTAACAAGATAATCACCAAATTTATCTGGCAAGGGAAAAAATACTGAGGATAAACCTAAAGGCAATGCAAGATATGAAGAGCAGGGGAGGTATGGCACTCCCAAATTGGGAATTATACTATAGTGCAGCCTCTTTACTCTGGTTGAAAGAGTGGGTAAATCTGTCGAATAAAAGGATCTTATTTTTTGAAGGCCATGATTTACAGAGTGGATGGCATGCATTTTTATGGGACATTGGGAAAATTAAGCAGAAGTATTCCTACAGACATATAATTAGAGATTCCTTATTGGCTAATTGGAACAAAAAAAAAAAACATTTTTAAAAATCCCAATTTGAATCTCAACGATAGAGGCGATAATACATCCAAACAATCTAGATCTTAATAAAATGATAAAATACAAAAACCTTGATGTGCAAGGAACTTTAAAATCATGGCAAGATCTCCAAGAACAGGGGCTACAGGTAGACCGGTGGGCTTACTTGCAAATTGAAAATAGATATAGCCAGGACAAGAAAAAATTTGGAATTTATACCAAGGCACAACAAATAGATAAAATTTTATTAGGTCCAGATAAAAAAATATATATAACTAAATTTTATAATTATTTACTAGAGATGGAATTAGAAGAGGAAGTAGTCAAATACAACATAATACCTTGGAGCAGAAACATAGGACGTAGCATTATATTATTAGAATGGGAAAAGGTTTGGACAAGGAATAATAAAATTCCTTCAGCAGCATATAAAAAAAATGCCTATAAAATGTTTTATAGATGGCATCTCTCACCCTTGAGAATAGTGAAAATGTCTCTTAACATGAATCTGAATTGCTGGAAATGTAAAAAGAAACAGGGAACATTTTTTCATATGTGGTGGTCCTGCACTAAAGCCCAAAGATACTAGCATAGAATAAAAAAATGGTTAGAAGAAATAACGGTGGAGCAAATTAAATTAAAACCAGAATTCTTCCTATTGAGGATATTTAATAGACAAATTCCTAAAAATGCTAAATATATAATACTGCATATTCTTACTGCAGCCAAAATAACCTTTGCACAGTGTTGGAAACAAGCAGATATTCCAACAGAGGAGATGGTTATACAGAAGATAACAGCCTGTGCAGAGATGGACAAGTTAACCTTAGCACTTTAGGAAAAAGAAACATCAGAATATTATAGATGCTGGGAATGCTGGTATGATTAGATAGAACAAAAATAGAAAATATATTCGTAAATAACGTAAAATGTAAATCATAATTATATATTCGCAATAAGATGTATTTGTAAATATTGATAACAAACAAGGAACCATAGACTGTCAATAATAGAATTGTTAGTTTTTTAATCATTTTCTTTTTTTCTATTTCTTTTCTTTCTTCTGTGTGCTATGTTTGTTTGATATTTTGGTTTTGTAATCAATAAAGTTTGTTTCAAAATAAAAAGAAAAGGAAGGAAATCATTAATACTAAAGCTTTTCCTTTAAAATAAAATGCAAACGTCAAAAGACAAAAAGAAAGACAAAAACAAGTTTCAAAAGGCCAAAAATCCAAGTAGCTATTATACAAAGTAAACTAATAAGGAGGGGGTTTGTTAAAGTAAAAAATAGCACAGCTTAAAAAAAAAAAAGAGCGCACTGCACCTTGTTGGATTATCCAAGGTTTTTATTAAAATTTATAACTCTCTTCTCCAGAGTCTTATCACCTTTTTTTTCTATAAGCTTTAACACCAGACTCCAGCTGTTGATAGAATCCCAGAAGAGCACCTGCAATAATACTCTCCCATGCTCTTCCCTCTATCTTATCAAATAGCAATGTCCTTGAAAAGAATTCTCAGTTCTTTCTCAGCTTTGTCTGGTCAAGAAAAAGAAATAGAATATTTCCAAGCCTCTAGTTGGCAGTTTTACAAAGTTTATTTTGCTTTCACTTTCCCCCTCTTTTTCCAAACAAAATATAATAAAAATTAATTAAAAAGGGAAAAAGATACTAAAAAAGATGACTAAAAGGAAGTCTCTAGCCTAAAATATTTTAAAGTCAAAAAGGAGAGAAAGAATAGGTGAAAGAAGAAAAAAAAAACAGTCCAGTTTCAAAATATAAAATCATGTGTAAAAAATCCAGCAATGAGAAAAAAAATATTATTTTGACTTCCTGTTTAAAATCGCTGCTTAATCACTTCTGTCAAAACTTTTACAAATTCTTTGTTTCCCTTAGGGTGTCCTTTCAAGTCTTAAAATAAAGAAAAAGCTCTCACCAAACCGGCACACTTTCTCCTTCCGTTCTTTTTCGTTTCGGAGCTGTCCCAACTTCAGCATCTTTAATGGCTGCCTCTTTGCCACTGGCAAAAAGAGCTTCTCCTGGATCTACCAGGGACTTTGTGATATCCCTGGGATCGACAGGATGCGCTCTTTACATTCACCATCTCTTCGGGATGGTTTAGATCCGATTGGACCATCCAGGAGCAAAGATATCGGCAGCGATCTCAGACCTCCAAAATTGCATGCCGTATCATCGCGACGCCAGCTCCGCCCTCCCACTTGTGCCCATATTTAATTATTTCTAAACAACTTATATTTATATCCTCCTTTGTTGCTAGAGGCTGTATTTTAATTTCTTTCTTTGTTTTTATTTTGACTGTTAAAGGCCAAGAATATCTTAAATTGAAGGGCTGGCTGCTTTCCTCCCCTCCCTTCCTCCCCATTAAAAAGAAATCTTACTAGGTCTGTGATGATGAACCTATGGCACATGTGCCACAGGTGGCACACAGAGCTATTTGTGTGGGCACATGAACCCCAGGCAGACTTAACTCACTGTGCATGTGCGTGCTTTCCAGCTGCTTTTCAGCCTTTCTGAGGTCTTTTTCAGCCTGCCAGAGGCTTGAAGGAAGCCTCTGCAGCTCGAAAAATAGTCCTGTTTCATCACTTCCAGTATTTCTGGAAATACAGGAAGTGATGAAACGGGCCTATTTTTCGGCCAGTAATGGCTGCAGAGGCTACCCTCAAGCCTCTGGCAGACCAAAAAAGGCCTCAAACAGGGCAAAAAGCAGCTGGGAGGCACCATACAGGTAAGGGAGGGGTGGGGGGAATTGCACTTGCATGCACAGGGGGCGGGGAAGCCACAGGCATTGCCTTCTGGGTAACTGGCACGTGAGCATGCGAGCACACAAGCACATGCACAGTTTTTTCGCACAGGAGCCCAAAAAGGTTAGCCACCACTGTACTAGGTCCATTTTTGAAATGGGAATAAAGAACATAAGCTGTTGCTTGAATCAGAGATAAAATTTCTGAGAGCAAGTATACTGAGTCAACAGTCAGAAGTGGCCATCCCCTCTCCCTCTCAAGCTCTTTATGTAGGACATGAAAGTGTGCCCATCCTCTAGGAATTCAAATGTGCATTTAACTGGATTTTCTAGAGGGAATGTTCTTGAGTCAGGTATCCTGCAGTATTGCATTTCCATGAATTTAGTATTGCAGATAGAAGTGCCAATCTCTTTGGGGAATGGATCTTTTTGTTATTTAATTAAGATCAATGATATCCTTGAAGGAATGTTTACCTGAACAAACTGATGATTCCTGCCACATTTTTAAAAAAGCCCAGGAGACAAAAGAGATTTTGTGTGTCTGTATGAAGGTGCGTGTGTGAAGGAATCTCTTTCTCTGCCACAACTGGATCCTTTCCCTTTGCCTTTCCTAGCCACACCCAGATCCTTTGTTAGTGCCACAGGACCATGACTGACAGGCTCTGGAAAACAAGGGGGTTTGGCCAGAGCACAGGACTTTTTGTTAAGAGAAGAGAAAGGTTGTGTGGAAAGTGAGTGGATAAAGGAAAGTGTGACATTCACTCCTGAGCAACTAACTGGGAATTGCTAGGCAGAGTCCTAATCAGAAAAGTCCAATGGATCCTGGCCTCGGCATTCATTGACCAATCAGCTAATGACACTCAGGACCACTTCCATAGAATTGTGTCAAATTGGTCTAGTTTGGAGATATCAGAACTATGGACAATAGCCAATTTCATATTTGACCAGAGAGATACAGGAAAGAGGCAGAGAGGGAAAGGGAAAAGGAAAGAAGACGATGAATAGAAAGAAAGAAAGTGTCAAGATTGAACCACTTTTAAAACTTTCAGGTCTTATCGCTATTCAACTTGCCAAAGAACAGAGAGGTGAGAAGGAATGCAGACACTCCAAGGAAAGACTGTGAGAGCCAAGAACCCACCAAGGTCACCACTGTCCAACAAAGATGTAAACTGTTCTCAAAACAAAAAGATGATTCATAATTGGACAATATGAACATCCATGGGTGAGAAGGGGAATTTATTATTTAATCATGCAAGCATTGCACAGGATTGGAAACCAGCCAAGCCCAAGCCTCCTCGATTTCTCAATCTCAACCTGTGACACTGGGGGCTGCGGCCTGAGGGACTGCAAGTCCCCAACAGAAAGCTGTTCCCCCCCAGGCAGCCATGGGACAACCCAAGTGCCTCAGAGTACTGCAGGACTCCAGGCGCAGCTGATGCCACAGATGGTGGAGTGCCACTGGGTTATGTGTTAATGTACGATGATTGAGAACCCCCTCCCCTGAGAACCACATTTGATGGAGGCTGGGGAAGCTCCCCTACTTCATGAACCAGGTGTGGAGCCACATGTACCGGTATGTGGTTGCTATCTGGATGATGCTGTGTGCATAAATGCCTGGAGGGAGAGGCTGCTGATTGGGTGGTGTTCCTCTATGATGAAGGATATCTGGAGTTGGGGAACATTGGTACCTTCATTGAAGAACTCCAGACCAGTTTCAAAGATCTTTTGCATTCTTGCCAAGCAGAATCAGAGATCTGCACCACAAGACAGGGAACCAAATCATTGAATGAGTATGTCCAGGAGTTCCGTGGCCTAGCAAGGAAGCTGAGAGGGTGGCTGGAGCAATTGCTAGTGTACCCTTTCTGAGATGGGCTAAATTGGGAAGTTGTACAAAAATTGCCTGACCTGAGGGATTCCAGATGAGACTGTGAATGGTGTGCGATCTGGGTGAGAATACTTTTGAATTGCTAAATGTAACCCTGAAAAAGATATCAGAAAAGAGGACTTATAAGGATTTTTGAACTAGCAGTGACCCAATACTGGAGAGGAATCTGTAAGATATTAAACAACTTAATCTTAAAACTGAAAAATGGAAGGAAAGTAAAATGAGGGAAGAATAAAGTTTTTTTTCAAGAAATAAGCAGAAAATTGGATTTTGTGATTGGACAGAATTTGGCTTTGGATAGACATTATTTAAAATGCTATAATTGATTTATAAAAAGGAATATATATCTAACTTCTTGAAATATTGGCAAACTTGATTTTAAAAAAGACTAAAGAGATTGGGGGGGGGGGGGAGTGGAAACTGATTTAAGAGCACCACTGCTGTCAAAAGAAAATACTGTAGATCCCTAAAGTTTTGAAAGGACCTGATTCAAAAAGACTTGAAAGACTGTATTACTATTATTAAAAGACCCCAGAAAGTTATAATACAAAATTTAACTAGTGGAGAAATTGATAAAGGTATCACCCTTGAATTATTTAAAATATTGATTAACTGTGGGATATAAAGATTTCTGGGCATTGGATTTATAGTTTGAAAAGTGATGCTGGTTTGAATAAAAGATTGTTGGACAATTGGATAGAAGAAATATAAAAACAAAATGAGTGGAACATGCAAAGAAATTGTGCTAGAACTACAGACTATAAAAGACACCGTGAATAGAAGATTTGAGGATGTTTTGAACAAAATACAGAGCATGGCAGAGGAGCTGGAAATGGAGATGCAAATAACAGAAAGAAAACAAGAGCCACAGGAAGAGGAGGAGCTAACTGAAAGAAAAATAGAACAGATGGAACAACAAATAAAAAGAAAGAATAAAAAGGAAATAAAACTTAAAATGATAATGATTGATGCAATAAATCAAAGGAAGAGTATTCTAAGGGGAAAGCTACAGAGAATGAAATTACAGAGAGAATACTTTGAGAAGACAGGGATAAAATTAGATAACTGGAAAAAGAGGAAGGGTCAAAAAATGATAGAAAATGGGAGACAAGCTAGGAAGCGATCTATTAATACTTTGATGAGAGTAAGAGACGATGGTTGAAAATGGGAAAGAGAAGAATTCCACATGAATGTGCATATTATTATTTAAGATACATAGTTGTTAATCATAATAAACATAAATTAATATCTGAGTTTAGGATTATTATTAAAGATAGATAATTGCTAAAGATAATAAAAATGAAAAATAATATGGTAATTGTAATAAACATGAAATTAATATTTTTACAGGATTATTATCAAAGATATACAATTGATAACTGTAATAAGTATGAAAATTAATATTGCATTGTAGGAAAAGAAATGACATGTGGAATCTGATAGATATAAAAACAACACAGTGCAAAATAAAAGTGATTATATTATTACTAGAATTGTATAATTTGCTAAATGTAAACAGGATGAATATTACTTTGTATTACAATGAGACAGTGGATTTTGTTTTAAACATAATAGTGGCACAACTAAACCAAGAAGGGGATAAATAATGAAAAATGCAAATTAATATGGATTTATGAATGGTTATTAGAACTATATAATTAGTTAAACATGGCAAATACGACTATTAATATAACATTTATAATAAAAGAAGTGATGTTAAAATATCGAGATTAGCATAAAAATAGCATATGGGAATACTGAATAATTAAAAATGATAAAGTACATTAATACTAAATTATATAAGAAAGTTAACAATATCAATATGAAATTATTGTCATGTTTGTTCTAAAATGTAAAACACCCTGGAACCACACTATTTACACAATGATGTGTTTGCAGAAATAAAAAATGAAAAATGTATTTTTTTAAAAATAATGTTACTAACTTAAGAAGTACAATGATTCACTTAATAATTGTGGCAAGAAAATGGGAAAAACTCACTTAACAAATGCAGTGGAAATTTTGGGATCAATTGTGATCATAATTTGAGGACTACAGGATGGAGGGGCTCTTGAACAGAGAACAAAGAGACAACAGGGTTTGGAACCTTTGGTATGCAGGAAAAGGGCAAAGACAAAGAGCTTTCCCAGCAGTTCACAGAGTATAGGCTAATAGTTATGTTAAGTTCTGAGCGTGGGCAGTGAACAGTGAACTTCAACTCTTTATTAATCATACTGAACAGAGCAATGCCTAGGGCAGCAGCAGCCCTTTTATAGGGTTGGCTGCTGTCCTATTAGCCAATGAAAAGCATGGAAGTATTTAACCCTTGAACCAATGAGAGTCGGCCCGTTAGCAGCCAATCAGATTTCCCAGAAGGGACCAATCCTATGTTGCTATTTTCGGGCCAATCAGAAGTGCAGGATTAGAACCCTGCTTTTTACTTAAGGTTGTTTAAAACTCTATGAAACGCTTTTATTAGTTCATAACAAGTTATGCAAATAGTTGCTTTAGTCTGAGATTAATGTCAGAATGACATTACTTCAGAGTAGTTTTTTATTGTTGTTCACCTATAGACAAAAATCTAAGTTTCTTGTCAGTTCTGCAGCATATAGTGCCTCTTGCAGTAAGAATTACAAATACTTTAAAATACGTTTAGCTAAATAACATAATTATTTTCGAATTAACTTATCCTTTTCCATATAGTAAATAGACCAAACAGTATAATTTTAAGAATAAACCAAAATGTATGTATTGTATGTTCTTGAAATAGCAAAATTAATTGAGAATGAGAAAGAAGGAATAAAAATAAATATTACAGATATGTAATTTTTTCCAAGAAGCACTGTTCTATAGATATACTTCATAGCTTCTGGGTTTAATGTTCTTGGTATTTCATCCATCCATTTCATATTTTTTCCCTTGAAGAGGCAATTTTTAATCTGTATGCCTTTGCAAGATTATAAAATGAGTTTGTGTGTAACCAAAATCTTTGGCTTTTTTCTAGCCCAGGAATTAATATTAGAAACTACATTTAAATTTTTCCAGTAATTTAGAAACTGTGTAAGGTTATGGAGAACTGTTTTTACTGAATCCAGTGCTCTCTGTCAGTGCAAACATGTTCTTGTTTTATGCACTGGAGTAATCAAGGATTGTATGTATATTAACAATCATAAGAAATTCTCAGTTATGGCAATTTTTTATTGCCCAGGCAAATGTTTATCATATCACAAAGCATATAGAAAATAGATTGCCAAAGCTAATGGAAATTCCTATTAAAAATATAGAAGCTTCAATAATAGCATTAACAATAATCAAAATCACTGAAAAAGATGGGTGTCTAGTTAATAGAATTTGCAAACATAATGAAATGTCAAATGCTTTTTTTCAGAAACCTTAAAATAAAATTTAAATTTCTAAGTTTATTAAATTATTAGATCTTGGAAATACATTTCTAAAGTTACAGTTGTAGGATATTTACATTTCCAGACTGTATTTGCTCTATCAGTGTATTTGCTCTATCAGAGTTTGATAATCTTTAAGATTAATATATATCTTACAAAGCATAGCCACAGTTCCATTCATCAGTTGCATAGAGTGGTTTAACTAATGTTGAATTGCAACAAGATAAGGAGAGAAGGGGAGAGGGGTGGTTATTCAAATAAGGATAAATTACAAGCACCTTATCAAGTAATGATTGCAATGTGTTAAAAACCCATTTGTTAAAAACTCACATCTTTTGAAAAAGCCTGAAACCTATTGAGGTATGTAAGCACAGTTGCCTCCTGTTCAATTGTTCTGGTAAAGTTTATTTATTCCAAAACTGCAACTCTGAGATCTGTAATGGAATGTCCTGGAAAGTTAAAATGCTATGATATTATTTTGTGGTTGCTTTCAATCCTGTTGCCCTTTCCAGTTCTCAAGTGTGTCAAACTGAATACAGGCTTGACACCGATGCCCTTTAATTATTTTATACACTCTGCCCTATTTGTTGTATGTAGAATCCAAAGGGGTATTGCTGGCAGATATTCAGTATGTTATTCAAAGAAAATTCAAATGAAATTTCACTGTGGCTGATATGAGTTGGCTAGCCTATCCACTGGCTTTAAATTGCCTGTCAATTGCAGGGATTAATATATCATTTGCCCCATTTATATTGACAAAGACCCGCTATGGGTGTTTAAATGTAACCAAGTTGACTTGGTCTGATCTTAATGCCTCATAATCTTCGCAAGAGCTTTAGAATCCATGATACATGACTTCCCAAAGGATTACTTCCACAGGTTAGTGATGTTTAAACCTTTTAAATGTGTAGATGAAAGAATTAAACAAACCTGATAACCTAAACACTAGAACAATTTTAGTGTTGATGTTTGTAATTTGTATCTGCCTTGGATTAGTCAAGGCTTCCTATTCTTAAACTTACATTGTGTTTATATATAGCATAACCAAAAGAAGAATCAGACCAAAATTTATATAGTAAATCATGTTTATAACATCTAATCACATGAACAGGAGATGCTCATAAACAAGCGTAGTGGTCTTCTTTGTTTCTCAACAATTGAAATTTAAACCACAGTGCCCCTGACCAGAAGTAAGCTTTATAGGTAGGAGCCATTGATAGTTCTAATCTCCATTGAGTTGCTTAATCTCCTTTTAAAGCAGGAGGGCATAAAGTGAAATACTTATTCCTGATTATGCATCCTGAATTGTGTAATAACTTTCACCTGATGTTAATTTGTTAACTGAAGCCGTAATAGGCATAGTGAAGTCCTCAGACACTGCCTGTATAAATCTGATCTCCAGAAGTCTCCAAATACTTCAGACAGCAATAATGTAAAAGATTAGTGAGCCAGGTGCAGGAAGAGAAAACTTAATTGGAAAATTATTTAGGAGATAACAGTCCAGCCCAACAGAACCTTCAGATTCAAGGCTTTTTATAATCACCAGGATCTATTATATCTCCCAATCTTCTTTCAATTCTAAACTAAATATTTCACATTTATACCTCTAACACTTAACGAATTCTTTAATCTAGATACCCCTTTTCTCCATAGAGCTGCTGCGAGCATCCAGAGAGTGGGAGGTGCTCCAGTCTTCACTCTTACAGGCTGAGCTATAATTGAGGAGCGCTCCACTTCCTCCACGTGACTCCATCCTCGCGTTCCCCAGTTTTAGCTCAGCCTCGCAGAGACAGGCAGCTTTAACAGTTTGCTCCTTGGCCGAATTAGGATTCCTATTGATATATCATCAGGTTTGAACTTTCCTTATTTCCTTCGGTCCCTGCACATTTGGCTTGTATTGGATAGGAAGGGGACGTTTATTTCACCCTTCAGGGGGGAGATTGGGGGGTTTAGAGCCTTTTCGCCCCCCCCGGTGCCTGCCGCTTTTTAAGCTGTTCTGTTTCTAGCAGTGGCTTGTGCTGGCATGCTGGTTAGCACTCCTATTGTGCCTTCCCCCCACGAATCAAGAGAGAGGGCGATCTCCTCTCTCCGGCCCCTCGTCCTGCCTTCATTTTTGGCAGTTTTTTTGTTGTGGTCGAGGGGCTTTCCTTCCCTCTGAGTCTCGCACTGGTTCCGGTGGCCATTTTGGGTGCACCTTGTGGCCGGCCGCCATTTTGTTTTTTCACTTTCAATTTTGCTGCGACGATTTTGGGAGGCTTAGAACAGGACCAGCAGGCCTGTTTGAAGTTCTTTTATTGTTAAAGGGGCCCTGTGGCTCTGTGCCCTGTTGTTCCGATTAAGACTAGTTGGTTGGTTACCGCAGCTACTCAGAGGCAAGGGAGAGGCACCTACTTCCCATTTGTGCTGGGAGGCTGTCTCAGGAGGCCAATATATTATATATATATATAATTTTTTTCTCCTTTTCATTGTTGTTTCTTTCTGGCCTCAGCGTTAATTCGATCTATTGGTTTTTGCACATTCCCCTTTTTTGGCCCTTTTTCTTTTGTTAAAAAAAAAATATTAAAAAATTAAAAATAAAATAAAATAGATCTATATGAAGATTCCAATTAGTCATACATCCAAAAAAATTTTTACCAAAAGGGGGACGCGGCCCAACGTTAAGGTATCCGGCCCACAGTTAGGCCGAACTCCTAGGCTTGCCAACCGCCCTTCGTATACAATATTGTTTTGTTCAGGTTTGATTATGGCAGAAGACAATCCCAGAGGTCCTTCATTGAAGGCTAAGTCAAAGACGCACCATCTGTGCAAGCGGACCGAGGAATCTTCTAAAGCTTCTCAAAGGGATGCCCTAAGGCGACACAAGGCTTTGGAAAAGGAGTTTGGCAAACGCTCTAGGGACTCTCAGTCGGTACCACCAGCCCCCCCCTCTACTACTCATCCTCTTCCTTTGCCAGAACAACCTTCTATTTCTAGGCGCAGTTCACCCGCCTGGAGCCTCCCAGCCACCCGGCTGGAAGTGACATTCACACCAACCGCTGCGGGTTTATGCCCACAGGGCCCGTCTTCAGACATCATCCCAGACAGTGTCAGAGAATGGATGCAGCTGGCCATCCGTCAAGGGATTGCCGAAGGTATTCAACACCTTTCCAGACCAGGTTTGCAAACAAGGACATCTGAAGTTGATTCCGTCTCCGGAAGATCCCTCCCCAGGCCGGAACCTCACCATGGTCAGGTACCATCCCCAAGGGAGCTGCCCTATCCAGAAGGGGAGGAGGAGGAGGAGGAAGAGGAGGTGGGCTTTGAAACCTTCAGGGATGAGGAAGGGCTGGAGAGAGAGTCTCTTCATTACTCTGAAGCGCCCTTTGAGATAGACCCAATGGAAGGAGAGATGTCCGAGGACGAGGGCATATCTCCTGACCAACCCACCCTTGTAGGGTTGTTTAAGCCTCATATGTTCAAGTCTTTGCTATTTAAAGCGAAGAATATATCGGGCCTGACCTCTCAGCCACACTCTGATCCCCCTCCAGTAGCCTCCGGGGACCCGGAGGATTCTATTTTCAGGCAGCCAGTCGTTGAGACCGAGTTCATTCCCACACCACCGATTTTCTCCGACTTAGTTGCGAGACAGTTGGCCTCATCTGGGCCCCCTCCTGCTCCTTCCAGCCAAAACAAGAGGTTTTTTAACCTCGACATGGAATTCGCTGCCATGCTAGACACGCCTGAGGTGGATGACCCATAGTACGCCTCACATCATCCTCTAATCCCACTGATGCTCTGGAAGCGCTGAAGCCAGAGGACAAGCGGGCCGAGTTGGCTCTATGACGGGCGCACCAAGCTGATGCCTGGGCCATTCAGTCGGCCACAGTGGCATCTTTTTTCACCCGATCGTCCATCCGATGGCTTCAGCAGTTGAAGCAACATGTTCCCCTAATACTAGAGCCCATCAGGACATTGCCAAAATAACAGCCGCAGCGGAATTTGCGGCCGATGCCACGTTTCATTCTGTAAAATTTTCCTCTTGAGTCATTTCTTCGCATGTGACAGCCCGACGCCTGCTTTGGCTGAAACATTGGCAGGCCGACATTAAAAATAAAGCTAAGCTGGCCTCTGCTCTATATTGGGAGGAAAATTGTTTGGTCCGGCCAAAATTGTTTGGTCCGGAACCATTGTTGATGGAGAGTCGGAACAAAAGGAAATTCCTCCCATCTCTTTTTCACAGGCAAGAGTCCAGGTCCTCTCAGCCTTTTCGTAGGGGATCCTTTCGGACCTCCTTTCAGACACCCTTTATCCCCAGATTCCAGAGGTCCCCGCCATTTCAGCCTGTCTATCAGGACAGGGGCGACTTGGGGGACAGGAACAGAAGGGGGGCCGGCTACAGGAGGCCCTTCTGGGGAGCAGGGAGCAAGGCCTCTCGGCGCCCCAGATAGGCCTTCAGTCGCTTACCCCGTCGGTGGTCGGCTAAAATACCTTGCTGACCAATGGGCATCATCCACGTCTGATTCATGGGTCAGGGACACTGTCAGATTTGGCCTTTCCCTTCAGTTTTGTTCCTTCCCTCCAGATCATTTCATGGTTTCTCCTCTATCCAGAGACCACTCCAAACGGACTCTCGTAGAAGCCGCTATTAAACACCTTTCTGACATCAGGGCTATACAGCCTGTGCCATCCTCTCAGCGAGGACAAGGGTTCTACTCCCACCTCTTCCTAGTCCCTAAACACTCTGGAGGTTGGAGGTCCATCCTAGATTTAAAGAGACTTAACCGCTTCCTTGTTCACCAGAAATTCAAAATGCATGCGCTCCAGTCCATCTTGCAGGGTACCAGGAAAGGAGACTGGCTCACTTCCATTGACCTTTCTGAGGCATACCTCCACATTCCCATTCATCCTTCATTTTTTAAATACCTGAGGTTCTTCTACAACGGTCAGCATTTTCAGTATGTGGCCCTTCCATTTGGGCTAGCCTCGGCCCCGAGGACCTTTACTAAGGTGATGGCTGCTCTGGCGGCCCACCTCAGACATTTCCCCATCTGCATCCACTGCTATCTGGATGATATCCTCATCCTCTCTCCCACCCAGCACCAATCCGAGGAGGACACAAAGACTACCCTCTCGGTCCTCCAGGCCCATGGTCTGCTCGTGAACTGGGAAAAGAGTCAGCTTATCCCCTCCACCCGAATAGCGCATTTAGGGGCAGTAATTGACTCGGTTGAGGAGAAGGTTTTTCTTTCCTCCGAGAGGTTTGACAGCATCTAGAAATCCATCAAGGTCATTAGGCGGGCTAGGAAAGCCTCATTACTGGATTTATCCAAGTTACTTGGCAAATTGATATCATGCATATCCATTGTTCCCTGGGCCCGTCTACATTCCAGATCGCTGCAGTGGTTCCTGCTACCTTATCAACGCTCCTGAAGGAGCAATTCAAGAACCGTGGTGAGGGTCCCTCCAAAGGTCTCCCTCCTCTGGTGGACCAGACCTGCTACCAACAGGGGACATCTTTTCAAGGAGCCCCAAAGGGTTACCCTCATGACAGATGCCAGCCTATCCAGATGGGGGGCCCACACTCAGTCACTTTCAGCGCAAGGAACTTGGTCAGCAACCGAGCGTCGCTGCAGCATCAACTGACTGGAGCTTCACGCAGTATACCTGGCCTTACGCTCTTTCTTTCCTCAGGTGCGAGGGCGCTATGTTCTGGTCCTGATGGACAACACTACAACCAAGGCTCACATCAATCGTGAAGGGGGCACTCATTCCGTCCACCTCATGAAGGAGGCTGAGCGGCTATGTCGTTGGGCAGAGGCCAACCTCTTATCTATCAGGGCAGAACACATCTCGGGGGTCTCAAACGTTCAGGCAGACCGGTTGAGCAGGGCCACCTTAGACCAGTCGGAATGGCGCCTGCGCCCCTCCCTGTTCAAGGCGGCCTCAGCGATATTCGGCCTGCTGCCGGTAGACCTTTTTGCGTCACCGCACAATGCCCAAACACGAGATTCTTCTCTCGATACCCTACCAACGGGGCAGAGAATCACGATGCTCTACGTTGCCACTGGCCCCCAGGGCTCCTTTACGCTTCCCCCCCTTCCGTTGATCCCAAAATTGCTCCTCGAGAGGGTGGAAGTTGCCCTGGTGGCTCCATATTGGCCCAGGAGACCGTGGTTTGTGCACAATCTGTCAGTGGCCCCTCCTTGGAGGATTCACCAAACAAGGTCTCACTGTCCCAGGGACCTCTGCAGCACCCGGATCCGCAGTGGCTTCAGTTAGCCGTTTGGAGGTTGAGCAGGAGCGTCTAAGAAGCGAGGGTCTGTTTATGCAGGTCATCAATACCATTCTGGCAGCAAGACGTCCTTCGACCACTCGCATATATAACGCAAACTGGAACCTTTTTTGCAAATGGTGCCACAAGTCGCTCATCAATCCGCTCTCCCCATCAATTGCACAAATTCTGGCCTTCCTTCAAAATGGGTTGGACAGGGGTCTCTCCCCCAACACCTTGAGGAGGCAAGTTGCAGCCTTGGCAACCGTTTTCTCTGGTAGCTCATCTGATTCGCTTTCTCACCATCCTCACATTCGCTCATTTCTTAGAGGGGCCACCAATTTGCACCCGCCAGTAGTTCACAGGTACCCGACTTGGGACCTTAATAAGGTTCTCGTGGTGTTGACTAGACCTCCCTTTGAGCCGCTCAGGGAGACGTCACTTCAGTTTCTCACGTTTAAAGTGGTGTTTCTGGCAGCAATCACGTCTACCCGACGGATATCTGAGATAGCAGCTCTGTCCGTTAGAAAGGATCTATGTGTCTTCCATGCTGACCGTGTGGTTCTGCGACCAGACCCGTCATTCCTGCCTAAGATCAACTCAGCCTTTCACAGATCACAGGAACTGGTTCTTCCTAATTTTTGTCCTGGACCTTCTCGGGAAAGGGAAAGGCAGTGGCATTCTTTCAATGTCCGATGGGCACTACGTATTTACACCCATCGCACTCACCCTATCAGGAAGTCAGAGTCATTGTTCCTGTCATTTCAACCAAAAATGATGGGTTGCAAAGTATCCCTGTCTACTATTGGCCGTTGAATCAGAGCTACCATATCCAAGGTCTATTTATCTCAGGCTCTTCCTGTTCCTAAAGGGTTGACCACTCACTCTACAAGGAGTGCAGCTACCTCGGCAGCCTGGGCTACTCAGGCATCAATTCATGACATCTGTCGAGCGGCCACTTGGGCGTCTCCATCTCCCTTTATACGCCACTATAAGATTGATGTTTATGCTTCAGCAGAAGCATCCTTTGGCAGGCGAGTTTTTCAACAAGTGGCGAGAGAACCAGAGGAGATTCCAGACCAGGCGGAGTCCCTCCCGTAGGACAGGCCATGCTTTGGTATGTCCCACTCTCTGGATGCTCACAGCAGTTCTACAGAGAATGGGCGTTGTTACCTACCTGACACGCCCTTCCTCGTCGAGCTGCGTAGAGCATCCAGCCCCACCCTAGTTGGTCCGTCTGGTGGGGGGAATCCTGTTTCGGCCAATGAATTAATCAGTTTATAATTGACAAGTGTATAATAGTTAGGAGGAGAGGATTGTTGCTGTTGTCTTCTCGTCTTCGTAAAACTGGAGAACGCGAGGATGGAGTCATGTGGAGGAGGTGGAGCGTTCCTCAATTATAGCTCAGCCTGTAAGAGTGAAGACTGGAGCACCTCCCACTCTCTGGATGCTCTACACAGCTCGACGAGAAAGGGCATGTCAGGTAGGTAGCAACGCCCATTTCATACTAACTCTCAAACAGTATCCTTTATATTCTCTAATGACTATTTTCTTGATTGTCATCATACAAAACAAAAGCAAAGCTATCCTACCTTGGATTAATAACAATGGTATGTGACTCTGCTAGGAAGAACTTAAAACTATATGACATGAATTGCTCTATTCTGTTCAGCAAAAGCTCACTAGGAACAATTTAATTCAGTTGTTAAACATTGATCAATAATAATGGTTCTGTGTGCACACACACATTTATTAACATTTATGGTCTCTTCCTTGAAATCTCAATTTCCTTGATATTTAAATAGTTTATCCAATATCAGGAGAATTATACATGCTGGTTATATATGTTGTTATGTCATGTCAATGTCATGTCAACTTATTTTTAAGGCTGGTTAGTGATCTCAGTAATTCATTTATTAATTGCATTTGAATTAATTTTGGCGTAGATATGTAGGATGCTAAATTGTACGGAAGTAGATTACTGTTCATATAAGTGATCAAAATTGATTCTGAATGGATGTTTTATAGAACAATCCACAGTCTGGGGTTTAAATAACAAATACTGTTTAAATAATTTTCTGGCAGGAAGAACTATGTGTAAACAATCAAATTACAGACACTAGTATCCTTGATTGATTCTTTTAAGATAGCATCTGAATTGGGCCACTGTGATGTTGTCTTTATGTTCAGACAAATTGTTGTGAATTAATAAAAGTGCTTAAATAAAGATTATTGAAACCTTTAGAAAAGTGCAGGGTTCTTGCCCTGCACTTCTGATAGCAACATCTGATTGGTCCGTTCAGGAGAATCTGATTGGCTATTAGCGGGCCTCTTTCATTGATTAAGGGAACTAATGCTTCCCGTTTCTTATTGGTTATTGGATCAGCAGCTTGCCTATAAAAGGGGCCATTGCTGCAGTAGTTTTTGCTCTGTTCCACAATGTTAAATAAAGAGTTGAAGTTCACTGTTCATCATCTCGTCTCCGTTTCTTGCGCCCATGCGCAGAACTTAACACTGGTGACGAGGATGGGATTTGGAGACGTCAGAGCTGACTGAACACTACAGAGCGCCAAACAGAGCACGTGGCTGAAGACGCACCAACGGCTGAACCATGTCTAGCAGCGTCATACTACCCACTCCATTCGACCCGGCACAAGAAGACTGGGACTCATATATGGACCGATTCCAGATGTTTCTGGAGACCAACAACTTGAAGGATGCCACTACCGAAAAGAAGCGAGTGGTATTCCTAACTCACTGCGGGCCGACCGTGTTTAAGATGGCCAAGGCACTAGCCAAACCGGCTGAGGTGAAGTCCATGGACTGGGACGTCCTCGAGCCCCTTCTACGGGCCCACTACGCATCAACCGTACCAATGCTTGTTTGAAGACATGAATTTTATCAGAGAGACCAGAGGAAGGGAGAAAGTATTGCAGATTTCATTGCGGATTTCCAGAATATGGGAGGCCTCTGTGGGTTCGCTGACCTCGAAGAGGCCCTGAGAGACCGAATAGTTCTGGGATTAGATGCGCTAGGCACACAAAGTAAGCTGATGGCGAAAGGCGACATTAGCCTTACAGATGCCATCGCTGACACTACTGCAGCAGAAGCAACCAGGAAGTCGGCTGCCCAAATGCGCCGCACCCATGCCCCGCTCCGCCAACTCGCCGGCGAAATCTCACCTCACCTGGAAGGACAGGCAACGACAGCCCACCACGAGGACCTCGAATCGTCATCAGAAAGTGATGAAGAAGAGGTCAACCAGCTCCGGTCTGAACGAGACCAACGCCATCAACGTAACCAGAGAGTTCAGTACCAATGCGCTGGTTGTGGGGCAAACCACCCACGATCAGACTGAAAATTCCTCTGCCATGTGTGCAGGAAAAGAGGTCACATCGGAAGAGTCTGTAGAAGCAAGCAAGGATCCAACCCACCTCAGAGGGGGACCAACTACCGCCAGCCCACAGGAAGTCGTCCTGTGAATCGGGAATACTTAACCCACCAATGGAACAACCACTCCTACAGAAACAAACCACCAGCCCAGTCAATGAAACGTGAAGAGGCACACCAAACCCTTACGATTGGTCATGCCTCATCATTAGACGCCAAGAAGATCTGGGTAAAGGTCGCCATCGAAAACCAGCCCTGCATGATGGAAGTCGATTCAGGATCATCCCTCTCGATGGTTTCCTGGAAGACCCTTAAACAATTAATTCCCACCACCCGGCGGCAAGACCTCAGATTCCAAAGAATCATACTTAAGGACTATCAGGGAAATCGAATTCCAGTCGTTGGATCCAGCAAAGTCCGTGTCTCATTTAAAAATCGTACTGCATCCCTACCACTAACTGTAGTCGACAGGGATTGGCCTAGTTTGTTAGGCCTCCAATGGTTCGCCCCACTTGGAATTGAAGTAGCCGGCATTCACCGAACCAACAGCAATGACTGGGAAGAGGCCATCGTACAGGAGTTCCAGGACATCTTTACAGATAAATTAGGCGAGTACAAGGGGACCCCGATATCATTTAACCTTAACCCCGAAGTAGCTCCCATCCGCCTTAAGCCTCGTCGAGTTCCATTTGCCCTTAAACCAAAGATTGACGAGCAGCTTGATAAATTAATTGCCCAGGGTGTGTTAGAACCAACCGACCACACTCCCTGGGAAACCCCAATAGTAACACCCATCAAGCCGGATGGATCTTTAAAAATTTGTGGGGACTACCGAGACACCCTGAATCACGCCCTTCAGCAGAACACTTATCTGGTACCGGTGGTACAGCACCTTCTCCATTCCCTGGGGGTCGGAAAAGTCTTCGCTAAATTGGATTTAGCACAGGTATAACAAAAACTGCCTGTAGATAAAAAAACGGCAGAGGCACAAACGATCGTTACACACCGAAGTGCATTTAAGTGCAACCAACTCCAATTCAGAGTTAGCCTGGCCCCAGGAATTTTTCAGAGCTTGATGGAGAGACTACTACAGGGTATAAAAGGGGTTGTACCTTATTTTGATGACGTTTTAATTGCTGCTCCGACTAGAGAAATACTAAGGGTGCACCTGAGGTTAGTTCTTCAGAAATTTAAAGACTCTGGCCTTAAAGTAAAAAAAAATAAGTGTCAACTGTGTATGGATAAAGTAGAATTTTGGGGGTATTTAATCGATAAACAAGGCATTCACCCCACCGATAGCAAGCTAAGGGCAATCAAAAACGCCCCAACGCGCAGAAATAAGACTGATCTCCCAGCTTTCCTGGGCCTTATCAATTTTTACAACGTGTTCCTGTTGGACAAAAAGGCAACCTGGGTCTGGGGACACCGAGAGGAACACGCGTTCCAACAAGTAAAAAACTTATTGACTTCAGACGCTGTTTTGATGCAGTATAATGAGACTTTGCCTTTAATGATTACATGTGATGCATCACCATTCGGAGTGGGTGCCATTTTGAGCCATGTGTTACCAAACGGTAGTGAAGCCCCTATTGCCTACTTTTCAAAAACGCTATCAAAAGCTGAACGTAACTATAGTCAAATCGATAAAGAGGCTTTTTCTCTCGTTTCTGCTGTTAAACGATTTCATGAATATATTTATGGGCGAGTTTTTACTATAGTTACCGACCACAAACCTTTGCTGGGGATTATAGCAGGGGACAAGCCAACCCCTTATATGTTATCTCCCAGAATGACTCGCTGGTCGGAATTCTTGGCTGCATATAATTATAAGCTGCAACACTGCCCGGGGAAAGCCATCCCCCACGCTGACACACTAAGCCGTGCACCACTTCCGGAAACCGTTGACGACCCAGCTCCAACCGCCGCAACGCTCCAGATTGAGACACTTCAATCACCACCACTGACAGCTCGAGATATCGCGATCAAAACCAAACGCGATCCCGTTTTGGCGCGAGTTCTTAGCTGGGTCAAGCGAGGATGGCCATTGGATCAAATCCCTGACAACTTCAGTCCTTTCAAGAATCAACAGACGGAACTGTTTTCCCAGAAAGGTTGCATCATTTGGGGGAATAGAGTCGTCGTCCCAGAGCGGCTGCAATGAGTGGTATTGAAAACCTTGCATGAAGGCCACCCCGGCATCGTGCGCATGAAGGCGGTCGCACGAAGCTACGCGTGGTGGCTGGGTATCAACAAGCAAATCGAGGCCTGGGTAAAGATTTGTTGCAAATGCCAGGAAGTTAGCAATGCCCCACCGAAAGCAACCCCAACAGAGTGGGAAACACCCAGGGGACCATGGTCCCATATTCATATTGACTTTGCGGGGCCTACTAAAGGACACACATTCCTAGTAACGGTGGATGCCTACTCAAACTGGCTTGAAATCCATGAAATGAAAAGTACCACAACCAAATCCATCATCAGGAAATTGGACAGATTATTCATAACCCATGGACTGCCAGATGTTCTGGTATCCGACAACGGCCCCCAGTTTACCGCGCTTTCTTTTGAACAGTATTTGGTGAACCGTGGTATTTGCCATGCGCTAACTTCACTGGCGCATCCTGCGGCCAATGGAAGAGCCGAGCGCATGGTACAATTCATCAAAAAGACCCTACATAAAATGGACTATGACGATATCGAAGATAAGATTAACCGGATACTCCTTCTGCAACACATCACTCTGCACAGTGTCACCAACAAGACTCCGGCCGAATTGTTAATGGGACGAAAACTCCGCTCCCACCTTGACCGACTACACCCATCGTACGAACCAGAAAAACCACACGGATCCAGTGCGAAATGCCGCGAATTCCAGATAGGCGACTTAATCTTCGCTAGAAACTTTTCTGGCGATCCTTTGTGGGTCGAGGCAACTGTAATCCAAGTCACAGGACCCAGGTCGTACTGAGTAAAAGGTCGCAACGGAAGAATATGGAAGCGCCATATTGATCAGCTGCGTTCAAGGCTGCAACCTCGTTTCTGCAACTCCAGTAACTTCCAAACTGAGGGGGGAGGAGATGCCGAGGAGACCGAGTTCAAAACGGCAGAAAGCACGAGTGGAAGAAGTGAGCGTTCGGAAGGATCAGAGAGAATGGTGGACTTGCCGCAAAGAGACACCTCATCAGAAGCAAGCCCACAAAGGCTAGAGGACAACGAGGACATTAGCAGCATCGAGTTTTTAAATGAAAGACCGGAGGCACCCCACTTGCCAGAAAACATCCCGCCCAAACAAGATTATAAACAAGTACCGGGGGGACAGCGAAGATCTAACAGACAATCTAAACAACCTGCCTACCTCAAAGATTACGTCACCGCACCCCTTAAACAGAACCCGGGGGGAAGGGGTGTTGTGAATTAATAAAAGTGCTTAAATAAAGATTATTGAAACCTTTAGAAAAGTGCAGGGTTCTGGCCCTGCACTTCTGATTGGCCGATCATAGCGACATCTGATTGATCCGTTCAGGAGAATCTGATTGGCTATTAGCGGGCCTCTTTCATTGGTTAAGGGAACTAACGCTTCCCGTTTCTTATTGGTTATTGGATCAGCAGCTTGCCTATAAAAAGGGCCATTGCTGCCGTAGTTTTTGCTCTGTTCCACAATGTTAAATAAAGAGTTGAAGTTCACTGTTCATCGTCTCGTCTCCGTTTCTTGCGCCCATGCGCAGAACTTAACACAAATGGTTACCCAATTGTTCTTTAAAGCTTCCAATATTGGAGCATTTACAACTTCTGGAGGCAAGTTGTTCCACTTTAATTTTTCTAATTGTCAAGAAATTTCTCCTTGTTAATTTTATTAGTTGACATTAATATAATACGAGTCATTCTTTGTTAACACAAATGAATTATATTGAACCCAACTGAAACTGACTTTTTTACTTTTATTATTTAATGGGAGATCAAAAAATTGGTGCAAAAAGTAACATTAAAGCTCTTTAAGCAACCTTTTGCAGAAGTGAAAAATTATTGAAATGTATCTTGCCATCATAATTTTTTCCCCTTGTTCAGCCTCAATCATGTATTATGAATTGCCAGAGCTTGACAGTTTCCGTTTGTTTTATTTCTGTTTTATATTATATAGAGCTGGGACAGGGAGAAGCAGCAAGTGTCACAAGCAAGTTCTGTAATCTATTTTAATTCAATTTAAATGGCAAACATGGTTTGTTGTTGGTAACAAAGTCGGCTAAAAAAAATACAAAAAACAATGTAAAATAAGATTATGAAGTTGGCAACATTTCTTGCAATATGTCCTGTCCTCTATGTATCTCCCCTCTATACAATTGGCTTTGATGTATTATGCCCACATTTGTATCTTTGTTTTGCCTATGTAATTAGTTTGCAAATACAGAGCAGAAGAGATGATGTACTTAAGTCTAATTGTGATCACTTTGATAATTCCAAATCAAATAAAATGGCACAGAATAGTTGCTGTTTGAAAGTGCATCACAAAGTATGTGTTTTATTATAGGTTTGATATTTTTCAGTGTTACAAAACCTGGGATTAGGTAGCAGAAATAAGTGAACTCTGGAAAAATGTGGAAATATTATAAATCCATTTTTCTAAATGGATATGAATATTGATTACTTTAAACTCACCTTGTTCCAGTGCAAAATGTGTGCTTCTTTATAGTGTTGCTATTGCATGGCATCTTTTATTTCAATGTTACTTTCTGTTAAACCTTTACAGTAAAAAAGAAACACAATCAAAACTAAAGCATTTACTGTCTACCTGCATTGGGTTCCAGTTTTTAACAGTACTGTTTCTAGAATAAGAATGATTAAAACATATATAAGAAATGCACAAGCAAACTTTAAACATTTTTGTAGAATTAAGGAAAGCTAGATTATATTATTATTTGGTATTTGTTTTTCTAGCTTTTAAATGAGGATGTTTGCTTGGTGCTAGTTATAGCAGGCCTGCAGAACTCATAGAGGAGAAAGAGCTATATTTACATATTAAAAATATTCATGGATTACAAAGGAATAGAGGGTGCACCATTCAATTGTTGGCAGCTAGCAGCACACCATAGAGAAAGGGAGCTGACAGTGTTAGTAAGACTTAGAATTGTTGGAAGTGCTTGGCAGTGTACTTTTTCAGCATAATAGCACTGGTTGAACCTTGTGTTTACTCTTCGTGGGTAATCAGACAGGAAACATGACTCTACGAGCTAACTCTACTTTATTGTAAAGCCACTTTAATAAAATCTTGTAAATCTGAAAGTACAAATTTACTGCCTGCCACATTATGGCGGGTCCTTCCTAAGTTACTTGTTAGACCATTAAACAATTACAACACTTGCTTCTCTTGTCTGATGGTTTCCTAGGGGAATCTCCTCTTCCTTTCCTCAAGATTATCCATGCATTCTGTTACAGTGGTGGCACAATGGATATACAGTATTGAGTCTTCAAAACAGCTAGCAGGTCATACAAGACTACTTGGTGGGCTACATAATGGACAGACTTGTTCATAGTGTTTCTAGTTTTCATAATCAGTTTTTCAAATTCAGAGTTTCTCATTCAAGCTGACAACCACAGGATGCATCTTTCTTTTGGGTACAGAAATAAACTCAAAGAGGGGAAATGTTCAGTTTGGATATAACACTCTATTTCACTTATTTATTTCCTCTAGTGAACAGAATGCTGCATATCACACCCAATTATACCCAGATTCATTTGTTACCAAGTTCTACTGATGATTGTGAAGTTATCTCAATACAGTTACAACTTCATTTGTAGTATGCCTATTTAAATTTCAAGATTTGCTTATAAATGTCCATCTTATTTCTGTATTTGTGTGTTTCGTTCTAAAGCTGTTTGGATTGATTTTAATGGTAATTTGTATATAATGAAATGCTTGAACAACTCCGGCAATAGCATTTAGCACTTAACAATAGCACTGAGATTTATATACCACTTCATAGTGCTTTGCAGCCCTCTCTAAGTGGTTTACAGAATAAGCATCTTGCCCCAGCAATCTGGGTCCTCATTTTATCGACCTTGGAAGGATGGAAGGCTGAATCAATCTTGAGCTGGTGAGACTTATTAAAATACCTTCAGATAATTTATTGTTATATAAATTCCTTTCTTGCCTTTTTAAAATAGTTCTTTGTAGTGAATATGATAGATTGTTGACAATTTTCATTAAAAAAGTTTTAGAAATTATCTGTTGTCATATCAAAGATATTGGAAGCATAACTGGAAACAGGCCAAATAGTTAAATAAACAAAATATAACTCCATATTTTCTAAGACAGTGTTTCTTAACTTTGGCAATTTTAAGATGTCTGGATTTCAACATGCTGGCTGGAGAATTCTGGGAGCTAAAATCTGTAAATCTTGGATACTACCAAAACTGAGAAATACCCAGTTAAATTACTCATTGCATGCTGGTAGTTTTTTTGGCATTTTTAAACTTGAAAATCTGATTATTTATTTAAAGAAATGGAACATCAATACAGCAGCCAAAATTTATAATTCATTATTAGCATCACTTTTCTGCCATTTTAAGGTTTTCTTTTTGTTCCTGCCCAATTAATAGTTCATTGTTACAAAGATTCTTTGACTCAGACTGTATAAATGAGAGAGGAAGATGTTCTGGTTGTAGGAAGAAATGAATGTTGGATAAAACTGCCCAAAATAATTTTTTTAAAAAAACCCAACAATCTAAAGTTCAGTGTCAGACTCTCTTTAACAGCACTTCCTTTCTAAAACTCCATGAATGGCTATTGCTGTAGCTGAGGGGCACAGTCCATAGAAAGAAACTGAAAACTTGGTATATTTACTTAGTATATTTCAAGTTCTTCCTTCTCATTCCTTATGCTGTATCTCTGGTCTCTTCAAAGCTTGTGCTTTCTATCTGCAGTTGATCAAGTTACAAGAAATATCATGCTGCCAGACAGCTTCCTCTGTGACTCCTTGATGGTAGTTTGCATTATACACCTGCAATTAGAGTTACTTTTCTTGTTAATATCACATGCTGATTTTTTAATATAATTAATTGTGTGTAAGAATGCATTGTGTTTGTGTTGAATAACCCACAGGCAGTTTGTGGTCTACCAAATCTATTTACCGTATATACTCGAGTATAAGTCGACCCGAATATAAGTCGAGGCACCCAATTTTACCACAAAAAACTGGGAAAACTTATTGACTCGAGTATAAGTCGAGGGTGGGAAATGCAGCAGCTACTGGTAAATTTCAAAAATAAAAATAGATGCCAATAAAAACTTTCACTAGGACAGTTGAGAATAAGTTTGATGTTCACAATTTCCTCTTTGAAAGAGACCAGTAAATAGGGAACAAGAAGATGAAGAAAAAGAAGTGTGTTTTTTCACACTTTTCACACTGAAGTGAACAAAAATAGCATCATAGGAACAAGCTTATTCTCAGCCCAAAGGTTTGTTTCTGATTTCTTCCCTGATTTAAGGGAAATTTGGGAAACGATCTCACTATCATGAAAGGTTTGATTGATTCACTAACGCAAAAGATGATGATGATGATGACAGTGGTAGGCAGGAGTCACTCTCTCCCTTGCAAGAAAAAAACAAGAGCCGTTCTTATGATATCTCTCTCTCTCTCCCCCCCCTCCTCCCCCTCCTCCCGAGTGGACTGAAAGCAGCTGGAGCTGAGGAAATGAAACTGAGTGGAGCGACCTCCACTTGCGTTGCTTTCTCAGCCTAAAGCTCAGAAAAGCCTCCCCCTCCTCCTCCCCCTCCCCCTCCTCCCGAGTGGACTGAAAGCAGCTGGAGCTGAGGAAATGAAACTGAGTGGAGCGACCTCCACTTGCGTTGCTTTCTCAGTCTAAAGCTCAGAAAAGCCTCCCCCTCCTCCTCCCCCTCCCCCTCCTCCCGAGTGGACTGAAAGCAGCTGGAGCTGAGGAAATGAAACTGAGTGGAGCGACCTAGGCTCGCGTTGCTTTTTCAGCCTAGAGCTCAGAAAAGCCTCCCCCTCCTCCCAAGTGGACTGAAAGCAGCTGGAGCTGAGGAAATGAAACTGAGTGGAGCGACCTCGGCTGACGTTGCTTTCTCAGCCTAGAGCTCAGAAAAGCCTCCCCCTCCCATGCTTAAAAGTTGCAAAGGAAACACGGAAGCAGGGAAGCGGCTGCCCAGCTTCGGAGCTCCACACCATTTTTTTTTCAGAGGGGAATCTGACTCGAGTATAAGTCGAGGGCGGTTTTTTCAGCACAAAAAATGGGCTGAAAAACTCGACTTATACTCGAGTATATATGGTATGTCACCCCCAGGCTCTTTAAGATCACAGTATTTAAAAGTAGCAGTTTTCAATTGAATTATTGTTTCTTGTTTTGATTATTTAAGTCTTAGAATAAATTAGATCTCTGGGATTACATGTGTTTTGTATATTTTTCATTCCCTCCACCCACCATGCAAGAGGCGCAAAGCTAAAATGTCTGTTCCTGTTTATTTAGTAATGTAACTCTCATGACCCTAGCATTTGCAACAAAACAAGAAATAATAGTTTGGGGTTTAATTTTTTGTTTTAAGGTAGCTCTGGATAAAAACTGTTCCTTGTATTATAGCAAGGCATGGAACTAATTCCCAAATAAGCATTCAGAGGCTGATACTTTAAAGGCTAAAGTTTTGCATTTCCACATAATAATTCTACTTACTAGTTCATTATGGAAATCAGCATATACAGTATATTGGCATTGTTAATAGATAGAAGAGCAGCAAGGAATCCTCGGGCTGTTGGCTAAATTGAGAAATTGGGGAAGAGAGGGAAAGAACATGTAAGAAAAAGACAATGACAAACTACCTTTGTACAGTGATACCGTACCTTGGTACTCAACTGCTTTGAAACTCATTGAATTTGGTACTCAATAAATTTTGACATGAAAATTTTATTCTGGTACTCATTATTTGTTTGATATTCAGCACACAGGCTAGAATGTGTCGCTATTGGCTGCCTTGTGACTACATTATTCCTTATGGGAAAAATTGGTTTAGGGCTCATCATTTTTAGTACTCACTCTGTCTCCTGGATCCAAGTAACAATGAGTGCTGAGGTATCACGTATTGTTAACAAGAAAATGATAATTGTATCTATTAAGTCATTGGTCTTGAGTTTGACTCAAAAGGACTTTATTTTAAAATATGTAATATAGATCATCTTTTATTATTTGTTTCAAAATGGTTTGATTTATTTTATTTAACTTTGTGTACCATCAAGTACCAGAGTTTCTTAGCCGTTTACCACATTTAGAGTCTCCAATATTTATTGCATTGTTCATCTCTGTTCATGGATGTGAATTTTAAAAGGCACTCCCCCCACCCCCCCACCCCATTTGTTTTTATTTCTTACACAGGAAATAAAAAAAGATGTGAAGAAAGAAAGTTTTGCCAGCAAAGCATCAGAACTGTCTATGCATGAAGTTTCTAATGGAAATTCTTTACTATTGTCTGAGACAATTATTAGAACCTCCAAAAAAGGTAATACATTTTAATTGTAGAACTTTAATAAAGACAAATTATACCTCATATTTTAAGTGTTTCCTAGGGTTCATTTCTTGTGTCTCATTGTGGCTAGATAGAGACAACAGTATGATCCTAGATTAGAGATCCTATCATATATTGAGTAGGATGAGAATGCTTGGGATAAAACTGCTATTGACCAAAATACTGATCTAAATGTACCCAAACTGATTGCTATCATTTGATAACAGAGAATGCTGTATTCAGTTGCAACTATAGCAATTGGTACCCTTCTACTTTTTCCTAAAGAATTCCAATTTGTCATGAAATAAAGCGGAAATGGACACAAATAAATGGCATTCACCATTGATTATTCCATAGTTCATAGATCAAACTGTTTTCCTTTTAAGGAATCTTAGCATGGATTTTATGACGATTATAGATTATTTCTACTCTCTGCTACCATTTCTGTAATGCTATATTAAAGCTAAAACTTTTAACTGTTTCTATTGTCAAATGTTGCTCAATTTTCTACCAATTTCCTGTGTTACTGTTTTTCTTAGTGCTTACCCTGCATGATTGTTGGATCTTATTGTTTTTGCAATGCCCTTAGTGCTTGCAGCAGACAACAGAGGGATTTTTTTGGTTTATCAGCACTTAATCACAGAATCTGAAAGGGAGAACCATACACATACCTTATTATATAATGCAAACACACATATAAGGACAAACACCCTTCTCCCCTTCCCCCTGTGTGTATATATAAAATATTGAGACTGAGAGGGGGAGGGGTGGATAAGGACATACATATTTATCAAGCAGATCAGATGTTTTTCAACTTTACATTAATTTATCTTCATGTATAAATGTGTGTGTTTGCATATGTATACATACATAATGTATAGTGTTTTACTATACATTTACCTGGAGGATTGGTTTCTTCTTGAGAAGTTAATAGTAACAGTACGGAAGGGAAAGTGATAATAAAGTTGCTTCAGTTTTATGTGGTAGAACTGTGGTAACAATGTACCCCCCATATCCTTTTGACTGTACCCCAAAATAATCACAAGAATAAAACTCAAAGCCAAGAAAATATAGAAGCTGTTAAAAGTAAAAGAATACCATCTCCATTTTTTTCCCTTCCCCTAATACAGGGGTGTCAAACTCATGTTGTCACGGCAGCATCACGTGACATATCAGGACTTTTTTCCTCTTCGCTAAACTGGGTGTGGGCATGTCCACTGCGTGATGCATCTGGCCTGTGGGCCTGGAGTTTAACAGTCTTGTCCTAATAGAAATTATCTGTAGGCAAATAGCCAGACCTGAACTCAAACTGTGAAAGAGAAACAATGTTGGAATCGTGAACTTCAGTAACCTCAACAATTACTCAAGCCTGCCGATCAATTAACAAAGGCAATAGACTGACCAAGATAACATCAATTACATCTGCCTGACAGGATTAGGACCAAAGGAAGCCAATAATTAAGACCCCTCATGAGCCTTTGTGAACAACTAAAACCAATCAAATAATAAAGGCACAAAAGCAAACCTCAAAATTGCAAACTACTGTAACCTGTATAAAAATCCTTATACTCACCAAGCTAATTTGTCAGCCACTCAGGAAACATGCTTCTGTCACTAAAGTTTCTGGCAACTAAATAAACAGACCTTTACTTGTGGGCAGCCTCCATTTTGTTCCCAGTTTGGAACTGGATCAGATTTTTCTTCTAAAGGAACGTAGCCACAAACAATAGATGGCGTGGAAAATAGGAGTTCAAAAGATGTCCAAACAAGTTGTATTTTGAAAAGAGCTTTAATGAAATGAGACAAATACTGTATATTTTTTACTATATTTATGATGCAGTTAGTTTCTTATTTCAGTGTTGTTTGTGACAGACAATAATGTTTTATAAGAATTCAGGAAATGTTTTATAAGTAATGTACTGGCTGTAGCAGGGTTAAAAAAAGGAAGAAATAAATAAGAACCATCTGAAGAATGCTGACATTAGTGAATGTGAAAGGACATGAGCTAGTGCTTTAAATTTCACAATATCCTTTATATTGAGATGCTCAACTGCCTTCAAGCTGAGGGCCACATTTTGTCTGTAAGTGTCTTATATAGTTGCATTCAAAGTTGTGTATGAGATCAGGTAAAAAAATAATTATGTTCCATTTCTTTTACATTTAACCATTTTACCCACATCAATATTTCTGTTTAAATGTTTAAACACAGTAGATACAACTAATCACTAGTCATGACATTTTTCCTTCCTGGCACATTAAAAATTACAATTTTGAAATTATTTAGAGGCCACACACAAAGCTTCTCCAGGGAATATGCAGACCTGAAGTCTCAGATTAAGTTTTTTTCTTTGTGTGAGCTTTGTTTTAAAAAAATTAGAAATCATGTTATCGCAAAGGATCTGTGGCATTTACAATACCTGTAACCTGGGGTGCAATGCAGCAGTTTAATCTGGAATTATCCCTCATACTTGTTAATTCTTAAAACAGAAATAATTGATGTTCAATGATTAATATGCATTTCTCCCATAAGAATTTAAAAAAAAATATTATTGGTTTAAATTTAGGTCTGCTTTCTGAGATTTAGCATTGTCTTCTGCGTGCCCAGGAATTAGAATACCAGTTTGGTGCACCTTTTACTAAATTAGTCTGTATTTGATAAATACTTTGTTTTGCTAGAACTAGTTGTAATTTTTCAGTTTTGACAGAACAAAAGACAGTGTTGACTTTAGATAATTTGTTTTTTTGAGTGCATTCTTCCCAAATCACAGAATATTGACTGAATGCACAGGTAATCCAACATTAAGACCATAAAGAGGTAGATGTTATAAGAAACAAACATGTAGACAACGTATCAAACCTATTACGTATGTTTATATAAATTTAGTGTTATATTAAACACCTTTACCTGAAAATTGTAGAAGGATTTGAACTTTTTTTTTTCATTCTAGTGGCATTCAGTTTTTAAAAAGCTGGATTTTGTGCTTATATGATAATGTTTTGCTTGAAACATTTTTATCCTATTTTCCAAGAAAAGGTTAGTTAGTTCATGTAAGGTAGAAGAATAGCTCTTCATAGAAAAGGCAGACCACCGATTATCATGCTGATCTTAGGGGTGATGTCCAACTCATCTGGAAAGCACCAATTTAGGGAAGTGGTTCTTATAAAATTCGAAATAATGAAAAAAAATAATTCAGGGAGAGAAAAGTAGTCCTCCTACAACAAAACCAGTGGGAGAGGTCAAATGTCCTAGTTCTCATTCTTCAGTAAGTGTTTAAAGTCTGTTTGGGGCAGAGTTCTTTGCTGTAATCTTGGCAACTGCTAGCATAAATATAGCACTGTTTTGCCTGGTTTTAGCTTTCCTGAAATTACTATAAAACGGGTAGCTATAACCCATCGTGTCACTGAGGCCAAAGGTGTATATGAATCATTTAGAACTCACTCCATTTTTATGAACTGTTTCAGCTGATATCAGTCAAGCCCCATCATAGCAGGTCTTAGGTAGGCCCAGAATATTTTCTGGTTTATTTTACAGTTAGGATTCTTTTTGTTTTATTTAGTTTGAATTGTGAATTGTTAAAGCTTTTGTCTTGGGAGCATTTACCAGAAGATGTAGCTAATGCATAATAAATAGCATATTTCTGAAAAAGTTAATCATGATCTCTGTGAAATCAAACATAGATTTTGCATCTACAATGAAAGCCAACTCTGGCCCTAGGTTCTGCCTCAGTTTACCTTCCCAATAAGCAACTGAGTTGGAAGATCATTTAAAAGCAGTTTATTAGGGTACCCTGATAAAATGAAATCTCTAAGAAAAAGGAGAGAGAATTCTGAGCCCCATGTTTCACTCCTGTTTACAGTTAACACAACAAAGAAAATGCAAGAAGAAAGTGGATTGGACAGGGTAAAAGTAACCTCCCCTTTGCATAGGCAATCAATTACATGTAATCAAACATGTTACATATTTGCATCCCATAATATCACACATGTTCATTAAAATGCGGTCTGGCATGAGAAGGGGCATAATTGGAAGGGAAAGGGTTGTTTGGAGTTCTCAAAAGAGATAAACCAGACCGCAATTTGTGTCATGTCCGCGTGGAAGGAGGCCAGGAGTCGGTGACTTTGTATCAAGCTCTTTATTGAAGTCAGGAACTGAACTGGCTCTTTGGAAAACCTTGCGGCTTTTTATTTCCAAGCCGCAGCGGCCGCAGCCAATGGTACCGCTTTGAATCTCCCGCTATTCGAATCTACCAATCGCGGGAGATTCTCAGGGAGCCAATCGGCGCGGCTCGCCTAACCAATCCGATCGCCCCGCGCTTTGGCCAATCAAAGCGCGGGATTCTAAGAATTCAAATTAAGGGACAAAACACCCCTCCCCCTCTTGGTTCAGTCCTTACGTAGCGTAGTCCCGTAGGTAGGCGGGGCTCTGTCTTTGCCTACTGGACCTGCGCAGATCAGTTGTAGGTTGGATCCTGGCCGGTTCGGTCGGGGTCTCTGTTTCTCCAGACTCCGTCGTGGGAACCGCCTGGTATGTCTGGCCGGGCCGCTCTTCGCAGCTCCCTCCTGGGCTACCCGGGTTGGTTGAGCTGCGGGTTTCGCCGCTCCCGCTCGGTCTTTCCAGGTTGGTTGAGCTGGCCTGGCTGTCTCTCCCTGGCAAGGTTTCGTGCTGGCTGCTTGCAGGTGAGTATGGTTGGTTTCTTTCTTCTGAGTTTTGGTTCCCGGGGTATCCCCTCCCCTCTTGGTTTGTGTTGAGGGGGTTGGTTTTGTTTGGTTGAGTGTCGGTGGTGTCTTGTGTGGCAGTCCTCGATCTTAACTGATCGATGTGGCGTTTCCACGCTCGTCCGTCGGTTGTTTGTAGCCGGTACGAGCGTGGGCCTGTTAGCTGTGTTATGATTGCTGGTATCCATAATGGGTCTCCGGTTAGGTTCTTCGCGTAGACGGCGTCGCCTGGTGTGAAGGTTCGGTGTTTGCTGGTGGAGTCTGGGGGTTTCTCTGGGTTGTAAGTGGGGTGTAGTCTGTCGAGTGGGGACCTTATTTTCCTCCCCATTAGCAGTTCTGCTGGGCTTTTATTTGTTGTGGTGTTCGGGGTTATGTGTTGTATGAAGAGTAATTTATTTATTTTGTCCTGGATCTCCCCGTGGTCTATTTTCTGGATGGTTTTTTTTGTGAATTGAACCAACTGTTCCGCCCTTCCGTTCGCCGCCGGATGCCCCGGAGCTGTCAGTGCATGTCGTATGCCCCTTTCTGCTAGGAATTTTTTGAATTCCAGCGATGTGAATTGGGGCCCGTTGTCGGATACGAGGACGTCCGGGAGGCCGTGTGTTGCGAAGAGTTTGCAGAGTTCTTTGGTCACGGCTTCCGTGGTGGTTGTTCTCATGTTGCTTACCTCCAGCCAATTGGAGTAAGCGTCTACGGTTATTAAGAAAGTGTGTCCTTTTGTGGGCCCGGCGAAATCTATGTGGATTCTAGACCAAGGTCCCCTGGGGGTTTCCCACTCTAGGATGGGTGCTGTGGGTGGGCTTGGTCTAGTTTCCTGGCATCGTTGACACCTTGCTGCCCAGGCCTCGATCTGTTTGTCCATCCCTGGCCACCAAGCGTAACTTCTGGCCAGGGCTCTCATTCTAACGATGCCCGGGTGCCCCTCGTGTAACAGTTCCAGTACCTTCCCTTGTAGTTTTTCCAGAATGACCACCCTATCCCCCCATAGTATACACCCTTTTAGTAACGAGAGTTCCGTTTGCCGGTTTCGGAATGTCCTGAAAGTCTCGTCGTTTTCCTTTTCCAGCCACCCTTTCTCTACCCAATGCAAAACCCGCACCAGACGTTTGTCTTTATTAGTTTCTAGGGCAATGTCTGACGCGGTTATGGGTAGGTTGGGTAGAGTCTCTATTCTGAGGGTGGTCGTCGTGGGTGCTGGGTCAGTGTCTGGTTCGAGTAACGGTGAGCGGCTTAAGGCGTCCTCATGGGAGATGGTCTTACCGGGTCGGTGTGTGAGTCCGTAGTTTTAGGCGGCCAGGAATTCAGACCACCTTGTCATTCTGGGAGACAGAATGTTCGGGGTGGCCCTGTTCCCTGCGAGTATTTCCAGCAGCGGTTTGTGGTCGGTGATGATGATAAACGTCTGGCTGTAGAGGTACTCGTGAAACCTTTTTACTGCGGCGACGATAGCCAAAGCCTCTTTGTCCAGCTGGCTGTAGTTCCACTCCGGTTTGGTGAGGGTCCTTGAAAAGAACGCGATGGGTGCTTCCTTTCTGTCGGGGAGAGTGTGGCTGAGGACAGCGCCGACGCCGAAGGGTGATGCGTCGCATGTGATGGCTAGTGGTAGAGTCTCGTTGTACTGGATGAGGACGGCATCCAAAGTGAGCAGGTCCTTGGTTTTCCTGAAGGCGGCTTCCTCGCGTTTCCCCCAAGTCCAGGTTGCCGCCTTGTCCAAAAGCCTATGCAAAGGCTCCGCCACAGTCGCCTTTTGGGGCAGGAAGACATTATAAAAGTTAAGTAGCTCCAGAAACGCCTGCAGTTCTGTTTTTGACCTGGATGTGGGGGCTTCTTTGATGGCTTTGATTTTTTTGTCGATGGGGTGAATGCCATGTCAGTCTAGGAGGTATCCTAGGAATTCGACCCACTCTGTGTACAGCTGGCATTTTTCCCTCTTCACTTTAAGCCCGGTTTCTTTGAACCTTGTTTGCACCTCCCTTAGGCAACTCTCTAGTTCAGCCTGGTTGGTTGCCGATACTAATACATCGTCGAAGTATGGAACCATCCCCTTGATGCCTTGTAAGAGTCTTTCCATGAGGCTCTGGAAAATTCCAGGCGCCAGGCTGACTCCAAATTGGAGTCGGTTACATCTGAAGGCTCCCCGGTGGGTGACTATGGTTTGCGCCTCTGCAGTTTCCTCATCGACCGGCAGTTGCTGGTATGCTTGGGCCAGGTCGAGTTTCACGAAAACTGCCCCCTCCCAATGAGTGTAGGAGATGTTGCACTACTGGGACGGGGTAAGCGCTTTGCTGCAAGGCGCCATTTAAGGTGGCCTTATAGTCCCCTCAGATTCTCACTGACCCATCCAGCTTGATTGGGTTGACTATTGGGGTCTCCCACCGGGCATGGTCTATGGGTTGTAGGACCCCTTGCTTGACGAGCTTGTCAATTTGCTCGTCGATTTTCGGTTTGAGTGCGAAAGGTACCTGCCTTGGTTTTAGGCGTTTCGGGGGAACGTTTGGGTCTAGGCTGAAGGATATAGGGGGCCCTCGGTACTTGCCAAGGGTGCCGTCGAACACTTCTTGGAAGTCCCGGGCCAGTTGCTGCTCCCAGTCAGCTTCGGCGATGTGGTCGATGCCCGTGACTGCGATGCCGAGCGGTGCGAACTATTGAAGTCCCAGCAGGCTAGATCGGTCTCGATCGACGATGGTCAAGGGAAGTCTTTCGGTGTGCCCCTTGTACGTCACTGTGAACTGTCCTGTTCCGACTACAGGGATGTGGTTTCCCTGGTAGTCTTTGAGGATTAGTCTCTGGTTTTCTAGTTTCCTTCTCTGGATGGTAGGCAACAAGCGTTTAATTTCTTGCCAGGCTACCATTGAGAGGTAGGACCTGGAGTCCACCTCCATTTTACAGGGTTCGCCTTTGATGCCTACCTCCACGTAGACTTTTCTGGCATCTGAGGTTGTTGCGTGGCCGATGGTGACCGTCTGATGTGTCTCTTCTCTCCGCCGGGTCTCGCCACCCCGTTGGGCTCGTCCGTTCCGGTCCCAACGGTTGTCTGTTGGCCGGTCTCTGGTCCTGGGGGGTGTGCTCTCTCGTCTCCGTTCGCTCGGGTCCCATCGTCTGGGGCTGTGGTTTTTCTTGAGGCGGCAGATGCGGGCGATGTGGCCCTTCTTGTCGCAGTGCCGGCAAACAGAGTCGAAGAACCGGCATTTGGATCTGGGGTGGCCGCCTCCGCAACCGGCACACATGGTCCTCGACTTACGACTCCGCCGGCTGCGCTGGTCGCGGCCTGCCTGGAGACGGTGGATGTCTTCCTCCTCGTCTGACGTGCCCGAGGTGGAGTGGAGTTCGCCCTGGTGGGTGGTAGTTTCAGGTGGGGCCTCGGTCGACCTTGCAGGGTGGTTGTTTGTGGTGCGGTCCCCGGCGTTCGGTCTCCGCATGCGGTCTGCTGATTGTCGGGTTGCTTCGGCTGCTGTGGCTTCGGAGATGGCATCGGCGAGAGCAATGCTGCCCTTGGCCATCAACCGACTTTGGAGAACGGGGTCCTAAAGGCCGAGCACGATTCGGTCCCGCAGGGCCTCGTTCATATTGGAGAACTCGCATAGTTCTCCAAGGCGCTGCAGCTCTGCGACGAAATCACTGAAACTCTCGCCCGACTGCTGGTCCCGCCGATAAAATTCGTGTAATCGGATGAGGATGGGTACAGCTGGAGCGTAGTGTTTCCGGAGTAATGGCTCGAGGTCAGCCCAATCCATTGCGGTAACATCGGCGGGCTTGGCTAGCGCTTTTGCCATCTTAAACACTGCAGGCCCGCAGTGCGTTAGGAAGATGGCTTGTTTCTTCGGTCCGATGGCATCCTTCAGGTCGTTGCATTCGAGGAACATGTGGAATCTGTCCGTGTAAGATTCCCAGTCCTCGCTAGCGGGGTTGAAGGGGGTTGGTGGCGCGATGCTGGCCATCTCGTCGGTTGGCTGGCTTCCGTCGGACATGTGCTTCGGTTCAGGATAAGTATCCCACCTTCGTCGCCAGTGTCATGTCCGCGTGGAAGGAGGCCAGGAGTCGGTGACTTTGTATCAAGCTCTTTATTGAAGTCAGGAACCGAACTGGCTCTTTGGAAAACCTTGCGGCTTTTTATTTCCAAGCTGCAGCGGCCGCGGCCAATGGCACCGCTTTGAATCTCCCGCGATTCGAATCTACCAATCGCGGGAGATTCTCAGGGAGCCAATCGGTGTGGCTCGCCTAACCAATCCGATCGCCCCGCGCTTTGGCCAATCAAAGCACAGGGATTCCAAGAATTCAAATTAAGGTACAGAACAATTTGTCTAACAGTTCAGGATTGTTGAAAGCTAATAAACCTGAACTTCATTTTAAAAGAGAGAAAATAAATCAAATTAAAATACCGAGTAACTGTTAATTACTATGTTACTTAAGAAATTACAAAACCCATGTCATTTGCCCCTCAATATGGAATCAGTATTTCCTAAACTATTTTTATGGATGGGATCCTATTCTCATTGGCTTGATCAGAGATCTGTTCCAGGGAAGAAAGATTGCAGAACTTGCTAAGCATTGAGAAACATACTTCCTTTTTTAAAAAAGAAAACCTAAAGTTTTAAATGCCATGGTGCCAATATTTTTGAATTAGCTTTGGCATTGGGCCAAGAAATTCATAATTGAAATTCTAAAGCGATCAAATACTGTATGTAATTATATTGGGAAGGGAGAACCTTACTGGAAGAAGATGAAGAAATCAAGATATTAACAAAAGGAGTTTTGTAGGCAGGTTTCTCAATTTTCAAGATGTGCAATATCTTGGATTGAAGTGAATTTAGTCCACCAAGATAAAAAAAGAAAAGAAATAAAAACATATTTAAGACTGTGAGGAAAGACTGCTATAGATAGGTTTCAGAGAAATATAAAACCTTCTACAGCAGGGGTTTTAGCAGATTAACAGAGTTGGAAGGGACCTTGTAGGTCATCTAGTCCATGGGTAGCCAACCTTTTGGACTTCAGGGACTTATAATTTTAGATCCCAGGGACCACTAACCGGTTCTGTGGGCGTGACCTAATGTGTGGGTATGGCTTGGTGGTCATGTGACTGGCTGGGCATGGCTTGTATGTAAATATAATAAATATTTATATAAATATTGAACTTTTTTATAAAAAGGAGCAACTTTTACCCAAAATCAGGCAAAGCAGGCAGGCAGATTGAGTTGCTCACAGAATCACAGATTCATTCAGAGATCTATCTGCCATTGGCTAGCTCTGTCTGTCACATAAAATTTGCTTGCAAGCAAACTCACAAAATTAACTCACAGCACACCATGCATGTAAATATTGAATTTTTTATAAAAAAAGAGCAACTTTTACCCAAAATCAGGCAAAGAAGGCAGATTGAGTTGCTCACAGAATCATTCAGTCTATCTGCCATCGGCTAGCTCAGTCTCTCAAATTTGCTTGCCGTGAGTCTAGACTGAATTTGCTTGCAAGCAAGCCTTCAGTCCTAAGGGAGGTTTGGCTGTGCTGAGCCGAAGATCTAAAGACTAGCTAGAAAATAATAAATCCAACCATTTCCTGCTTCTTAGCTAATCTAAATCTCCTGGCACAGCAGAACAAATGATGGTCGGAAAAAGGAAAATCAGAAATATAGCAGGCAAGTTTGTGGGTAAGGAGTGAGTGGGTGGGGAGGGTTCCCGCATGCCGTGTGGGCGGTGCAGCCTTTGTTTCTGCGCAGCCTGGATTAATTGCTTTGTGGGGGTGCTCTGGTGGTGAGATTTCTCTGCGGCCCACCAAAATTTTCTCATAGCCCACCAGTGGGCCATGGCTCACCGGTTGGCAACCACTGATCTAGTCCAACCCTCCACCCAAGCATCTCTGACAGATGGAAGTCCAGTCTCTTCTTGAAAGCTTCCAGTAATGAAGTTTCCGCAGCAAGCTGTTCCATTGGTTGATTGTTCTCATCCCAGCAGCATGCGCAACAGCAGCATCAGCAGCAGGTGGAGGTGGGGGGAGGCATGTAATGCGGACCACTGGATGCACTTACTCTGTCCCACTGTCTGTTTTGGCTTGTGGCTGGAGAGCAGGTCACTGCTGGTCATCATCTCCTTGGTCCCCCTGCAGGTCTTGCCTTTGGCTTGCACTCATAATGTATTCCCTTTGTGCACCCAATGCATCTTGGGGGGGGGCACAGTCTGCCACTACCACAGCTTGGCAGACCCGCCCAGCTTGAAGGAGGGGAAGCGGACAGGTAGAAAAGCTGTGAGTGGGAAAAGCCAGATCCTCATCAGTGCAATGGGTGCCCAGGCCCAGCAGAGACCAGGGGGAGCCACACAATCCTGCTGGGCTTGGGTGGCCATGGCGCTGATAAGGTCCTGGCTTTACATGGCTGCTGGGACTGTGCATGTTGTACCAACTCTACTCAGGCTTTCTACCTGGCCGCTTTGCCTCCTTTGTGCTGGGTGGCCCTTGTGCTCCAGGTGGCGATGGCCATGGCCTAATGAACCTATGTGAACTGCTGGTGGCCTTGGTGGTGGCAGCGGCCCATAGCAATGCCAAGGTGTGTCAGGTGAATGGGGGGAATGCGCTCCACATATGGGCCAAGGGCAAGACCCACAAGGAGACCAAGGAGATGACTAGCAGCAAACTCTCCAGATGCAAAAACAGGGTAGGTGGGTACCAGCACCCCACCCCCTGCCTCACCTTGTCTTGGCCCATGGCGGTGGCACTACCCTCCCTCCCACAATTCCAGAAGCTGTTTGCCTGCTATGTCCTCCCTACAACCCCTGTGATTGTTCATCACCCATCGCACCTGGCAGGCAGAAACCCCATGGTCCTGAAGGTCCCATTCCATCTCCTTGCCATCTACCTTTCTCCATGCTCTGGAAGGGATGAGGGGAGGGGGGGAGATTGTCAGTATGGCTTTCCAACGTGGGGACAGGGCGCTCCCATTGAAAGGCTGGTGAGCGGGGAACTGGTCTGCCACCTGGTGGCAGCAGAAGAACTGCAGGTTTCTAAAAATCTGATTAAAATGAATGTCTAGAGGCAGCTCTTTAATTCATTAATCCAGAGAGAGCAAAAGAGTTAGGGTCCCAATGAGGGTCTTTGCTATTTAGCTCAGGAATAACAAAATAACAAAGTTGAAAGTGACTTTGGAAGTCTTCTAGTCCAACCCCCTGCTCAGGCAGGAAAACTGAGGATGCCAAAATCCCAGGGTCTGGGAAAGGTGCCAGAATAACAGAATAACACTTAGAAGTGACCTTGGGGGTGTGGGGAGGAACCTATATCATTTCAGAGAAATGGCTGTCCAGTCCTTTCTTAAAAACTTCCAGTGATTGAGCACCAAGAACTTCTGGAGACAACAGTTCCGCTGGTTAATTGTTTTCACTGTCAGGAAGTTTCTCCTTAGTTTTAGATTGCTTCTCTCTTTGTTCAGTTTTCATCCATCGCTTCTTGTTTGCCTTCTGGTGCTTTGGAAAATACATTCTTTGTGGCAACCCCTTAAAAGCCTGTTGTCCATTACACTCTTGGGCAAAGCATGTTAACCATTTCCTCCTTTCAGTGGTCCATGAAAGTACATCTAAAGTATGTAGATAATAATATTGAAAAAAGGTGAACAACATTTTTACAGAACTATAGATACATTGAGGCCAGGTGACAAGGAATGGCTGGGAGGGGAGGAGCCAGGCAAGATACCTCTTTCATGAGTGACATTGAGTTGGCCATGCCCACCCAGTCACATGGCCACCCACCCACACCACTCAATCACCTGCCCACCTGCCCATGCCCACTTGGCCAGTTGTTAGGGTAGAGAACCGGCTGTTAAAAAAATTGAATCCTACCACTGCCAATATCTGTTTAAATTGTCACTTTAAAGTAATAATAAAAATGTTGGGATCTTATTCAATTGTAGGTGAACGAAATAGACGGCGACGATGTCAAGTGGCTTTCAGTTATATGCCTCAGAATGAAGATGAACTGGAGTTGAAAGTTGGAGACATCATTGAGGTAGTGGGAGAAGTAAGTAGTGCTTTTAAGTTTTGCAGCATCCAAGTTTCTCTTACATTTTGAATATAGTTCCTGATCATAGTGGACAAATACTGTTAATTGTAAAATAACCAAATTCAGTGAGAAGATGCAGAACCCCCCTATAAAGCAAAAGAGACTCCTATTATTTTTGTTACCACAATGGTATAGGAAAAATGCTGGGAAAATGGAAATCTATGTACATTTCCCATAATTTGTAAATTAGCCTTTTTTTGGAGCTTGCTTATTCTACAGAATATGTATAGCTTGGCTGATTGAAGAGAAAGAATATGTTACTTTTTATTATATTTAAGACCACCCAACTCCAGACTAACTTTGGATGGCATACATTAAATTAAAAAATAACGCCCTGTATTTATTTATATTATGTAGTACCAAACAAGAAGAGAGCGGTCTAAGAAGTTTAACATTTAAAGTAATGTCTCCAATAATAATTGAACTGTTATTCAAAACAAAAGCAAAGTATTTGTACTATACACTTGAGTGGATGGAGTCCAGACAGAAATATGAAATTTAAAAGTGTTATTTTTGCTATTGTATATAGGCAGAACCAGTATAATACATCGCTACAGAAAACATAGGAAATAAATCAGTAATAAACCTAGTCTGATCTCATCTTGTGAGATCTACACGGTGGATAGTTATATTGGCCATAATCAATTATTGATGGATTAATTATTCTTTAACTAAATATCTTAATTATAGTTTAGTTAAGTCTTGCTGCTAAATATAATTATATTGTTCTGTATTATTCAGTTTACATGTTCAGAAGGAGGAAAAAGGAAAGTATATAAATGTCAATCTCTCTCTTATTAAACATGAAGCTGTAATGCATATTTTATTAGGATACGTGCATAATTGTAGGCTAAAACATTTAGAATATAATTATATCAAATTTTTGTTATAGTGTATGTAAAGAAAGTGTTAAACCTACTCTAATATTCACCACAACAATACATCTCTTCTGCTTAAAAGTGTCAAGCTCGAAGTGCGCTTATGTTGTTGCAACCATTATCACTCTTACCTTGCTAAAGAACCTGAGGGGGGAGGGAAGGGTGATGTTATGTTCTGTGCGTGGCGCAAGAAGCGGAGACGAGTCGATGAACAGTGAACTTCAACTCTTTATTTAACATGGTGCAACAGCTCTCAGAACGGCCTCAACAGCCTCCTTTATATAGGCAAGCTCTTGGGTATTTAACCAATGAGAACACAGGAACGTTAGCTCTTTTTAACCAATGAGAAGGGCTCGTTAATAGCCAATCAAATTCTCCTGAATGGACCAATCTGATATCACTATTATCGGCCAATCAGAAGTGCAGGGCCAGAACCCTGCTTTAAGGTTTCAACAAACTTTATTCAAGCACTTTTATTAATTCACAACACCCCTTCCCCCCAGGTTCCGTTTAAGGGGTGTGGTAACGTAGTCTTTGAGGTAGGCAGGTTGTTTTGATTGTCTATTAGATTTACGCTGTCCTCCTGGTATTTGTCTAGAGTCTTGTTGGGGTAGGACGTTATCTGGTGAACAGGGTGCCTCTGATTCTGTATCTAAACTTCCGTTACCATTAATGTCCTCGATATCCCTTTGAGGCAAGTTAACCCTGTCCCTGATCCTTCTTCACATGTTGAATCTGAGCAGTCATTTCTTCCGCTTGTGCTTTCCGCCGTTCCAAACTCAGCCTCCTCGGCGTCTCCTCCCCCCTCAGTTTGGAAATCACCGGAATCGCAGACCCCACACTGCAGCCTTGAACGCAGCTGATCAATATGGCGCTTCCATATTCTATCGTCGCGACATTTCACTCGGTATGATCTGGGTCCAGTTACTTGGATTACAGTTGCCTTGACCCACAATGGGTCGCCATAAAAGTTTCTCGCGAAAACCAAGTTGCCTACTTGGAAATTTCGGCATTTCCCGCTGGATCCGTGTGGTTTTTCAGGTTCGTACAATGGGTGTAGTCGGTCCAGGTGGGAGCGGAGTTTCCGTCCCATCAATAACTCAGTGGGAGTTTTGTTGGTGACGCTGTGTGGAGTGATGTGCTGCAAAAGGAGTATCCGGTTAATCTTGTCTTCGATATCGCCATAGTCCATTTTATATAGAGTTCTTTTGACGAATTGTACCATGTGCTCGGCCCTTCCATTAGCCGCAGGATGCGCCGGTGAAGTTAGCGCATGGCAAATACCGCGGTCCGCCAGGTACTGTTCAAAAGAAAGCGCAGTAAACTGGGGCCTGTTGTCGGATACCAGAACGTCCGGTAATCCATGTGTTGCAAATAATCTGTCCAATTTCCTGATGACTGATTCAGTTGTTGTATTTTTCATCTCATGGATTTCGAGCCAGTTCGAATAGGCATCCACTGTTAATAAAAATGTGTGTCGATTCGTAGGTCCCGCAAAGTCCAGATGAATACGGGACCAGCAATTAAAATGTGGGTGTTTCCCATTCTGTTGGGGTTGCTTTCGGGGGGGCATTGCTGATTTCCTGGCATTTGGAACAAGTCTTTACCCAGGCTTCGATCTGCTTGTCTATGCCCGGCCACCACGCATAGCTTCGTGCGAGTGCTTTCATGCGCACGATGCCGGGGTGGCCATCGTGCAAGGTTCTTAGTACCGCTTGCTGTAACCGCTCTGGGACAACGACTCTATTGCCCCAAATGATGCAGCCTGTTAGGGATAACATTGTTTACCTTAACTGGTTTAGGTAAATAATAATATGTTAATCATAGTTTATAAGTTAAAGTGTCTGCAACTTTAAATATGGGAAAGTAATTAAGGGAGTGGTTGTGAAAGCACTTTAAAAGAAGCAAGACTGCAGCTTGCTCTCTCTCTGGCTTTGATGATCCCTGATTACTGCTTGGAATCAAGACTGCATTGCTCGAACGGGAGAGAAACAAAGGACTGATTTGTAAGTGAACTGACATAGGATATTCTGCATGGACTTTGCTAACTGAATATCCCTGAATGGACTGACTAAATGATACATGACTATTGGACTGTTATTTTGACTATGCTATGAACTCATAATGGAATAAACTATATTTTTGATAGAACAAGCGTATCTGTTATTTTTACTGTATGTTAATAAACATACAAGCTTAGCTCACTCATTTATCTGTGTGCCTATCTGACTAACGCTGCACATTCTGTTTAGCTTGTCTCCCTAACCCTGGTTGGGGAAACCAGGCTTAACACTGGTTATGGGCCCAGAGGCTGCAAAGTCAGTTTAACTAGGATAAAACAGATTTATGTAAAAGTGAGAGTTTGTGTTGTTATACATTACAGTAAACAGACAGCTGTGTTTTATTAATTATAGTTTTATATCCATATAAAGAAAACATGGCACAAGTCAATCTACAAAGTTTGTCCCTTATATCCAAGTTGGATGGAACAAACTATGTATCATGGTCTATGAAATGTAGTCTGCTTCTACGAAGAGAAGGTTTGTGGAACATAATTGAAAATCCACCAAACGTAGAAGAATGGGATGCAGAGGATGATGAAGATAGACTAAAGATAGAAGAATTTATGCATAAAAATCAACAAGCTATTTGCATAATTGCTTTAACCTTAACTGACCAACAGCTTGTTTATATCCACGGAGAGAAAACGGCTGTTGGGTGTTGGCAGAAACTGAAGAGGATTTATGTTCGAGATAATGTTGGTGCTCACATAAATCTTACACGGAAGCTTTTCAGTACGCATCTCCAGACGAATGGTGATATGCTGAGTCATTTGAAAACTATGCAAGGCATTTTTCAAGAACTGCACGAGAAAGAGCTTATTTTCTCTGAACTACACCAAGTCTACATAATTCTATCTTCCCTTAATGAAAGTTATGACAACTATGTAACTTCCCTTGAAATTTTGCCAAAGGAAAGTCTAACTTTAACTGATATAACTGGCAGATTGATTGAAGAGGCCAGAAGAAGGCTTGAAAGAGATGAGTTAAGGAGGCAGCAACCTCAAAAAGAAGATAATGAATCTCCTACTGCATATGCAATTAAAAAGTGCTTTAATTGTGGAGGAAGAGGACATTTGGCAAGATTTTGTAAAAAAGCAAAGCGCCAGAACGCTTGCCAGAATACTAAAAGTTATCAAAATAAAAATAAAAATTTAGAGTTAGCCATGTATAGTAACGGAGCTGTAAAAAATAATTTATGGGTGGTTGACAGTGGAGCATCCCACTGTATAACAAATGATAACAAAAATTTTATTTAAAATGTCCCAGAGTACACAGCAGATATCGTTAGCCAATGGCTGGAAACTGAAACCTAAAGGTCAAGGTATAGCATACTGTTCTTTCATAAAAGAGAATGTAAAAATGTTATATGTACCACAACTTAAGTTTAATTTAATTTCAGTTAGAATTTTGGTTAAACTAGGATATATAGTTACATTTAAAGGAGATAACTGCATAATTGAGAAAGAAGATAAAAAAATTACTGCATCTTTAAGAGGTGAATTATATGTGTTAAATGATAATGGTTTAAAGGTAGCTAACATGGTTTATGAAAATAAGAAACCCCATGATGAATGTATTCACTTGTTACATCAAAGGCTAGGGCATTTAAATTTTAAAATGCTTAAGAAAACTGTTGAATTATCTAAGGGAATAAGTTTGAAACCTTGTAATAAGTATTTGCAATGTAATGCCTGTAATCAAAGTAAGAGCAGGGTCACACCGGCTAATAGAGTTGATGGATTTACTACCAAAGAGCCTTTAGAGGTAGTATTTGCAGATTTAATAGGTCCGAAAAAACCAAGTGTAGGAGGAGCTCGTTACATACTAAGTATAATGGACCATTATTCTAGATATGGGTTTTGCTATTTAATGAAGAGCAAAACTGAAACGTATCAAAATCTCTTTAATTGGATTAAATTTGCTGAAAGGAAAACTAAAAAGAAATTAGTAACTCTTATAACAGATAATGGTACGGAATTTACAAATAATAAATTCCAGAACAGACTAAGAATGTTAGGTATTCAACATAAAATGTCTGCACCATATAGGCCACAACATAATGCCTTTATAGAAAGAAGAGGCCAAACATTACAATCAATGACACGAACTATGATGTCTGATTCAGGATTACCTGACAATTTGTGGGGAGAAGCAATAATGTGTGGTAATCATATATTAAATAATGTTGTTATTTCAACAACAGGTGAATTACCATTCACACTGTGGCATGGTACAAAACCTGATTTAAGTTACATGCACACATTTGGAGCACCAGCATGGGTGCATATCCCTACACAACTTAGACACAAAGGACAGCATAGAGCTAAAAGATTATATTTTGTAGGATATACATCTAATCATAGATTTTATAGATTCTGGGAACTAGGTACATCTAGAGTTTACACCAGTGCTAGTGCAAAATTCCTAGAACATGTAGGATGGAATAGATTAGAGCAAGATTTAAATAATGAAGTAATTATTGAACCCTACAAAAGGCAGAAAGATCAGACTAGTTATAAGAAGAGTCCAATTAAAGAAGAAGTCCATGAAGAACAAATAGGACCAGAACAAGAGGAAACAGTTGATCAGGAAGAGTTAGATAATCAAGAAGAGTTAATAAATGAAAGTCCACCTGTAAGTCCTGCAATACCTAGACGTACTACACGTGTAACTCGACCACCTGATAGGTATCAAGCAAGTATAGTTTGCCAAGTAACTAAAGTTCCAACTAGTGTAGATGAACTTAGGATGTATCCTGCTAAGGATCAGGAGAATTGGCAAAAGGCAATGGAAAAGGAACTAAATTCATTAAAGGTAATGAAAGTTTATGAAGATGCTAAATTACCTCCAGGAGAAAAATCCATTGGGTGCAAATGGATATTTAAAGTAAAAACTGGAAATGATGGGACTGTTACCCATAAGGCTAGGTTAGTAGCTAAAGGATTTAATCAAACTGCATCTGATTACGATGAAGTTTTTGCACCAAGTCTTAAAGCAACATCTTTAAGAGCAGCATTAGTGTGGGCAGCTAAGAAAAACTATGTCATTAACCATTTAGATGTAGAAACTGCTTATCTACATGCACCATTGCAGCACACTATATATTTAAGAAAACCAGTAGGTATAAAAGACAATAAAGTAAATAGTAATGATTGTTGGAAACTCAAAAAGAGTCTTTACAGGTTGAAACAATCTGGGTTTGAGTGGAACCAATATATTGTGAAAGAGTTAAACAATATAGGTTTTAAATCTGGTTTAGCAGATCCATGTGTGTTTAAAAGAGAAAATAATGGAACGGTGTCATTGTTATTATTTACAGATGATATTGCTTTGATAACTAAGACTAATAATGAAGCTAATGAGATTATATCATTATTAGCCAAAAAGATAAAATTAAAGCATTTAGGTGAAATTAAAAAGTATCTAGGATTGACAATTAACAAAACAAAAAATGGTTTTAAGATATCTCAAGAAGATAAAATTTGCCAATTAATTAAAACGTTTAAAATGGAACTTTGTAAACCGGCAAAGACTCCAATGAGTCAGGAAGTTTGCCAAACTGATGATCAAAGTCCCAAATTTGATAAGTCTATATATCAATCTTTGATTGGTAGCTTATCATATATAAGCAATTGGTCAAGGCCAGATATAGCTTATAGTGTAAATCAGCTGGCACGTTTTAATTCAGATCCACATCAATGTCATTGGATATCATTTTAAGATATCTTAAAGGAACAATGAACCATGCATTGTATATAGAACCAAAGGGTGATTTGAGTCTTAGTGCCTATGCAGATGCAAGTTTTGCAACTGATATAAACACAAGAAAATCAATATCTGGGATGGCTATATTATTTGGTAAAACACTAATAGGGTGGAGGTCAATCAGACAACAGCATATCAGCTTGTCCACGATGGAAGCGGAATTTTCATGTCTGTCATTATTATGCACTGACTTGATTTTGTACAAACAGTTATTATTAGACATGGGTATAACTGTTAAAGATTCCATTATTGTGTACAAGGACAACCAGGCAGCTATACAGTTAGCTACTAGTATTGCTGTAAAAACTAGATCAAAGCATACTGATTTAAGATACTTAAATGTTAGAGAATCTGTAAAGAATGGGCTAATTAAATTGGAATACTGCATGACAGAAGAAAACATTGCAGACCAATTTACAAAAGCTCAAGGAGTAATTAAGTTTAAAGAGAGTTGTAACAAATATGATTTAAAGATGTAAATAGTTATATTTATTATTATTTCCCAAAAGGGGAGAATGTTAGGGATAACATTGTTTACCCTAACTGGTTTAGGTAAATAATAATATGTTAATCATAGTTTATAAGTTAAAGTGTCTGCAACTTTAAATATGGGAAAGTAATTAAGGGAGTGGTTGTGAAAGCACTTTAAAAGAAGCAAGACTGCAGCTTGCTCTCTCTCTGGCTTTGATGATCCCTGATTACTGCTTGGAATCAAGACTTCATTGCTCGAACGGGAGAGAAACAAAGGACTGATTTGTAAGTGAACTGACATAGGATATTCTGCACGGATTTTGCTAACTGAATATCCCTGAATGGACTGATTAAATGATACATGACTATTGGACTGTTATTTTGACTCTGCTATGAACTCATAATGGAATAAACTATATTTTTGATAGCACAAGCGTATCTGTTATTTTTACTGTATGTTAATAAACATACAAGCTTAGCTCACTCATTTATCTGTGTGCCTATCTGACTAACACTGCACATTCTGTTTAGCTTGTCTCCCTAACCCTGGTTGGGGAAACCAGGCTTAATACAGCCCTTCTGGGAAAACAGTTCCGTCTGTCGACTTTTGAAGGGAGTGTAATTGTCAGGGATTTGGTCTAATGGCCATCCACGTTCTACCCAGCTGAGGACACGTGCTAAAACGGAATCGCGTTTAGTTTCAATCGTGATATCGCGAGCTGTCAGCAGCTGTTTTTGGAGTGTCTCGATCTGCAGTGCTGTGACGGTCGGAGCAGGGTCGTCAACGGTTTCTGGAAGCGGTACACGGATTAATGTGTCAGCATGGGGAATGGCTTTCCCCGGGCGGTGTTGCAACTTATAATTATAGGCAGCCAAGAATTCTGACCAGCGGGTCATTCTGGGAAATAATATATGAGGAGTTGGTTTATCTCCTGCTATTATTCCCAGGAAGGGTTTGTGATCAGTTATTATCGTGAAAGCCCGCCCATCGATATGTTCATGAAATCGTTTAACAGCAGATACAATGGCAAGAGTTTCCTTATTGATTTGACTGTAATTGTGTTCTGCTTTTGACAGCGTTTTTGAAAAATAGGCAACAGGGACTTCACTTCAGTTTGGTAAAACGTGGCTCAAAATGGCGCCCACTCTGAAGGGTGATGCATCACAAGTAACAGTTAAAGGCAAAGTGTCATTATACTGCATCAAAACAGTGTCGGAGGTCAATAAGTTTTTTATTTGTCGAAATGCCTGTTCCTCTCGGTGCCCCCAAACCCAGGTTGCTATTTTGTCCAATAAACGATGTAGGGGTTTGGCTACGGTTGCCTTGTGAGGCAGGAAGACGTTATAAAAATTGATAAGGCCTAGGAACGCTTGGAGATCTGCCTTATTTCAGGGTCTTGGGGCGTTTTTGATTGCCCTAAGTTTGCTATCGGTGGGGTGAATGCCCTGTTTATCTATTAAATATCCTAAAAATTCTACTAGATCAGTACATAGTTGACACTTGTTTTTCTTAACTTTGAGACCCGAGTCTTTAAATCTCTGAAGAACCAACCCCAGGTGCTCCCTTAGTATTTCTTGAGTCGGAACAACAATTAATACGTCATCAAAATAGGGGACAACACCTTTTATCCCTTGTAATAGTCTTTCCATCAAACTTTGAAAGATTCCCGGGGCCACGCTTACTCCGAATTGGAGTCGGTTACATTTAAACGCACCTCGGTGTGTAACGATCGTTTGAGCCTCTGCCGTTTTTCTGTCTACAGGCAGTTGTTGGTATGCCTGGGCTAGATCTAGTTTAGCAAAGACTTTTACGCCCCCCAGGGAATGGAGAAGGTGTTGCATCACCGGTACCGGGTAAGCGTTTTGCTGCAGGGCGTGATTCAGGGTGGCTCGGTAGTCCCCACAAACTCTTAACGATCCATCCGGCTTGATGGGTGTCACGGTTGGGGTTTCCCAGGGAGAATGGTCGGTTGGTTCTAACACCCCCTGGGTTATTAATTTATCAAGCTGCTCGTCAATCTTTGGTTTAAGGGCGAATGGGACTCGACGAGGCTTAAGGCGGATGGGAGCTATTTCGGGGTTGAGGTTAAATGATATCGGGGTCCCCTTGTACTCGCCTAGTTTGTCTGCAAAGACGTCCTGGAATTCTTGGACAAGATCCTCTTCCCAGTCGTTGCTGTGGGTTCGGTGAATGCCGGCTACTTCAATTCCAAGTGGAGCGAACCATTGGAGGCCTAACAAGCCAGGCTGATCCCTGTCGACTACAGTCAAGGGTAGAGATGCAGTACGATTTTTAAAGGAAACACGGACTTGGCTGGATCCAACGACTGGAATTCGATTTCCTTGATAATCTTTGAGTATGATTCTTTCGAATCGGAGGTCTTGTCACCGGACAGTTGGGATGAGTTGCTTGAGGGTCTTCCAGGAAACCACCGAGAGAGACAATCCTGAATCGACTTCCATCATACAAGGCTGGTTTTCGATGGCCACCTTCACCCGGATCTTCTTGGCGTCCAGTGATGAGGCGTGACCAATCGTAATAGTTTGGTGTGCCTCTCCTTGCTTCGTTGAGTGGTTTAGGGGTCTGTTTCTGTAGGAGTGGTTGTTCCATTGGTGGTTCAAGGGTTCTCGCTTTGCAGGACAGCTTCCTGTAGATTGGCGATAGTTAGCCCCCCTCGGGGTTTGGCTGGGTCCTTGCTTGCTTCTACAGACCCGTCCGATGTGGCCTCTTTTCCCGCACACATGGCAGAGTGCGTCGAGGAATTTGTAGTCTGATCGGGGGTGGTTTGCCCCACAACCAGCGCATTGGTACTGCGATTTCTGGCGTTGGTCTTGTTCAGACTGGAGCCAGTTGACCTCTTCTTCATCGCTTTCTGATGACGATTCGAGGTCCTCGTGATGGGCTGTCGTTGCCGGTTCTTCTAAGTGAGGTGATACTTCGCTGGTGAGTTGGCGAAGTGGAGCGTGGGTGCAGCGTATTCGAGCAGCCGACTTCCTGGTTGCTTCTGCTGCAGTATTGTCAGCGATGGCATCTGTAAGGCTATTGTCACCTTTCGCCATCAGCTTACTCCGCACACCTGGAGCATCTAATCCCAGAACTATTCTGTCTCTCAGGGCTTCTTCAAGATCGGCAAACCCGCATAGGCCTCCTAGATTCTGGAGATCCGCGATGAAATCTGCAATGCTTTCGCCCTTCCACTGATCTCTCTGGTAAAATTCATGCCTTCTCACGAGCGTTGGTACGGTTGGTGCATAGTGGGCCCTTAGCAGGGGTCCGAGGACGTCCCAGTCCATGGACTTCACTTCTGCCGGTTTCGCTAGTGCTTTGGCCATCTTGAATATGGTTGGCCCGCAATGAGTTAGGAATACCACCTGTTTCTTTCTGGTAGTGGCATCCTTCAAATTGTTGGTCTCCAGAAACATCTGGAAGCGATCCATATATGAGCCCCAATCTTCTTGTGCTGGGTCGAATGGAGCGGGTGCTTTGACGCTGCCAGACATGGTTCCGCCGTTGGTGTGTTTCAGCCATGTGCTCTGTTTTCGCTTTTGTAGTGTTCAGTCAGCTCTGATGTCTCCACATCCCACCCTCGTCACCAGTGTTATGTTCTGTGCGTGGCGCAAGAAGCGGAGACGAGTCGACGAACAGTGAACTTCAATTCTTTATTTAACATGGTGCAACAGCTCTCAGAACAGCCTCAACAGCCCCCTTTATATAGTCAAGCTCCTGGGTATTTAGCCAATGAGAACACAGGAACGTTAGCTCTTTTTAACCAATGAGAAGGGCTCGTTAATAGCCAATCAGATTCTCCTGAACGGACCAATCCGATATCGCTATTATTGGCCAATCAGAAGTGCAGGGCCAGAACCCTGCACTTTGCTTTAAGGTTTCAACAAACTTTATTCAAGCACTTTTATTAATTCACAACAGGTGAGATGGAATGTAGGCTCCAGACTTCAAGAAGAAGAGCCATGAGAGCCAAAGACACATCGGCAGGTGTTTGCCAAGACCAGAGACTTTTTCTCATAACAAAATAATGACACTCAATTGAAAAACATGGCCTGCATTAATAGGGGGAGAGAGAAATCCATATTGTAACTATGTGGGTTTATGTGGGAATTAGGTAGCTCTGGTTTTGCCTTCATCAGTGCCGAAATGATGTACTCAATAATACTTTGTATTCAGACATCTGAAGGTCTCGAATGTGCTTGCTTTGGCTGGGTTCGTCAGTCGGACAGTTAACAAAAAGTTTCTCCTCCTTAATATGAAGAGTGGCAAGAAACTTTTTAAAAATATATTTTGAAAAACTTTGATATTCTCAGTTTGTTTCTGTTTTGTTTTTGCTTGGAAGACCTACATTATACAGCATTTTTTCACTTAGTGAAACTATTAGTTTTTTGTAGAGGGACAGTACCTGATTGATAGAATTTACTGAATGTCAAACATATCTTTAGGTGACCAAAAGAATGAGCCATTCCTTGCTGTCACAATATAATCTAAAGGCATATGTGGTTTTCAGGCACTACAATCTCCTAGCAGGATTCTGCCACTCCATAAATGGACAGACTGAAGAATCCGTGACACGTTTGCTTAAGTGTTATGCTAAAAATGAATCACTATGTCTTTCAGTAGAAATAGGTCTTGCCTCCTATTGCTTTTAATGAGTCTAGTTTAGCTTGTTGATGCCAAAAGCATATCAACTTTATTGATGTTATTGTAAACAATAATATAATAGTACAGTGCTCAGTTTTATTTTTTCTGTTGAAGTGTTGATTAAAATTGTCATTCTTGCTTAGAAGCCATTTAGTTTAATTGGAGATCATAACTAGAAGATGTGAAACGTTTATGATACAGTTGTTCTCCTTTTATATAATACTTCACATTTTAATAGCTTTAAAATGCAAATTGTTTTTTTTTATTTTTATTGATTTTTAAAACAAACATGAACAAACAAAACATAAAAACATCAAGCCATCTTCCATATATATACATAAAGTGTGCCGGTTGGTTTACAAATTGTTTTGTGCTTCTATTTCGTAGTCTTCAGTTACAATTACATTGTATATACTCTCATACTTTCAATCAAATGTTAAATACATTAATATCATTGTTAATCAATCATTTGACTATACTTTTATTCATTCATGTTTTACAAAATAATCATATTTTACTTAATTTGTTTTATAACGGTTCACATTATCATCTCAAATCTATCCTAAAATCATTTTGTAGATATAATAAGAAAAGAATACATCTTTATATATTTATTATTATCTAAGAATCTACATATTTCATTACTATGTTTTATTGTCTAACCATTGATAGAATAGATCCCAAATTTTATAAAATTGTTCATCATCTTCTTCTCTAATTTCAAATGTCAATCTACTCATTTCAGCACATTCCAATATTTTCTTTATAGGTTTCTCCTGTGATGGTGTTTTCCCATTTTCCCAGTTTTTAGCAAATACAATCCTAGCTGCTGTTAATACATTTACAGTCAGGTATTTCAAGTCTTTACTATATATTTCAGGTAAAATTCCCAATAAAAATATCTCTGGTTTCAAATCTATATGCTTTTTTGTCATTTTTTCCAACCACATGTGGATTTTAGTACAATATTTTTTAGCATCTGCATATGTCCACCACATATGGTAATATGAGCCAGGTGTCTGATGACATTTCCAACATTTTTCGGATTTATTCTTGAACATTCTTGCTATTCTTGTCGGGGGGAAATACCACCTGTAAAACATCTTATACAAATTTTCTTTATATGCTGTTGACATTGTCTTTTTATAATTTTGAGACCACAGTTTTTGCCATTTCTCTAGATCAATCCCATATCCAAAATTCTTCCCCCAAGCAATCATAGTTTCTTTAACTTGTTCTTCTTCTAGTTTAATTTCCAATAAATATCCATACAATTTTTTAATCACCTTTTCATCCGTACCTGTCAAAATTTTATCTAAGTCAGTCAGTTTATCATAGAAACCTTCTGTTTTAGAATCTTTATCATACTTTGAATGTATTTGCGCATATGAAAACCAATTCATCTGTATACCTTGTTCCTCTAATTTTTGCATAGATTTAAGTTCACCCTTTTCATTCAATATTTCACCATATCTGTTTGTTCCTTTTTGTATATTATAGGATAAGAAAATGCTTCAATAGTTGATTGTCTTTTAATCTTCTCCCAGTTTAACCACAGAGACTCCCATATATAATGTCTTCTAAAGTACCCCTGTGTTTTAGTTCCTTTAAACCATAAAAAAGCATGCCACCCCATCAACAGATCATGTCCTTCTAATGTCAACAATCTAGTATTTCTTAATGTTATCCATTTCTTAACCCACATCAAATTTGTCGCTCGGTCGTACAACTCGCAATTCAGCAAACCAAATCCTCCTCTTATTCTAGCATCTTGCAAAAATTTTAACTTTATTCTTGCTTTCTTACCTTGCCATATATATTTCAACACCATTTTATTTAAATCTTCAAAGTAATCTTTTCCAAGCCTAATTGGAATTGTTTGGAACAAATATAAAATTCTGGGTAATATATTCATCTTGATTGTTGATATTCTCCCTATTAGTGACAGTTGTAAATTTTCCCATTTGGCCAGATCTAGTGCTATCTGCTGCTTAAGTTTGATATCATTATTCTCTTTTAGTATACTGCATCTTGCTGTCAAATATATCCCCAAATGCTTGATCTTATTCATGACCTGGATTTTCCATAGATCTGCCGGTTCTTCCTTTTGTCTTGATAACATATTCTTTGTCAAGATCTTTGTCTTATTTTTATTTATTTTCAAGCCAGCCACCTTTCCATATGTCTGTATCTTTTCTATCAATTTTGATGCTGTTTCTAAAGGGTCTTCTAAAATGAAAACCAGATCATCTGCAAATGCTTGCAATTTAAATTCTTCCTTTTTAATTATCATCCCTTTTATATTCCTTTCATCTCTAATATTTCTATTTAGCACTTCCAAAGTTAACACAAGCAACAGAGGTGATAGTGGGGACCCTTGTCTTGTTCCTTTTCTTATATCGATAGAGTCTGTCAGTTCTCCCTCTATCATTACCTTTGCCATTTGCTTATGATATATAGCTTCTATTGCTTGAATAAATTTTTTAGCAAAGCCCATCTGTTCCAGCAGTAATAACATGAATCGCCAATTCACATTATCAAATGCTTTCTGTGCATCTAAAAATATCAAAGCCATTTGTTTTTCAGGATGTGCCTTGGAGTATTCCAAAGAGTGTCCAAGATTACTCTCATGTTGTCTTTAATTTGTCTCTTTGGCAGAAATCCATTTTGATCAGGATGGATAAAATTGTTTAAGATTTTTTAAGTCTTTCTGCCAATATTGAAGCAAAAATTTTATAATCTGTGTTTAGTAAGGAAATAAGTCTATAGTTCTTGATTTGTAATGGATCGGCCTCCTTTTGGAATAAATGTAATATAAGCTTCTGACCATGATTTAGGTATCTTCTTCTTTAACATAACTTCATTCATAACTTCGAGCAATGGAAGGTTCAACAATTCTTGTAATGTTTTGTAAAATGCTGCCGGAAGTCCATCTGGGCCTGGTACCTTTCCATTATTTTGCTTCTTGAGTGCTTCAGTTAACTCCATCATGGTTATATTGCTTTCTAACATTGTTTCAATGGGGTAGATTAGCATTCTGTAAGTACTGTTTAACTCTTTCCTCATCAATATTCTCTTGTGTGTGTAGTTTCCCATAATAGTCTCATATTATTTCCTTCTTCTCTTTACTACCATAGCAAACTTGACCTTGGTCATCTATTAATTACAATATTTTCCTTGATTCTTTCTCCTTTCTCAATTTATATGCTAACCATCTACCTGGTTTATTTGCATCTTCAAAGTAGTTCTGTTTAGCACCTCTAATTTTCTGTGCTATATCCATTTTTAACTTAATGTCCTTTTTCTGTGGCATTTTCTGTAACTCTTTTTCAAGTCCTTTATACTCATCCTCTAATGCCTTAGAGGCTAGTCTTTTCATGGTATTTCTTTTCCTTGTATAGTCGATTATCAAGCCTCTGGCATATGCCTTCATTGTATCCCATACGTTCTGGATTGATGTATCTTCTTTTTTGTTTTCTCTAAAGAAAAAAACCAGTTCTTTCTCCATCTAATGTGTGAAGTCTTTTCCCTTTAAAGTAGTATTATTTTACGTCCATCTAGATTTTCTTTGTCCTTTCCATTTAATTGTCATTGGATTGTGATCTGCCCAAGTACTTGTTTCAATATTTATTTCTTGAATATTAGTTAACAATTCTGTTGACATCCATATCATATCTATTCTGGACCATGATAAATGTCTATTTGACTAGAAGGTGTATTGTTTGGTTTTAGCATTTCTTTCTCTCCATGTATCTTTTAAGTTTATTTCATCTACCATTTTTTAAAAAGATTTATGGAGAGTCTTTCTGTTTTGCTTTGTTGTTTTCTGTGCTGTATAGTCCAGTTTATTATTTACAATTCCATTAAAATCTCCCATCATAACTATATTAGCATAGTCCAGTTCAATTATTTTCATATATAATTTTTTATAGAATTCTTCTTGATTGTCATTCAGGGCATAGATTGCAATCAGGAGTGTTTTTGTATTATTGTCCATTATTTCCACCATTAGTATTCTTCCGTCGTCGTCAGTATAAATCAATTTTGCTGGGATAATATCTTTAATGTATAAAACCACTCCTCTTTTCTTTCACTGTGTCAAAGAAGTAAATATTTTCCCTAATTTTGGCTGTATCAACAATTGTTCATATTGCTTTTTAATATGTACTTTCTGTAGGCAGATTATATCAAATTTTAATTTCTCTAATTTATGGAAAGTTTTCCTTCTTTTAACAGTTGAGTTAAGTCCATTTATATTAATTGTATTCAAATTGTTAAACCTATCTTATGAGATTAGCAATTACTGCCATAAATTTAAATCTGGAGAATATAATTATACTTTTTCAATAAAAGGACTTTAATTCGGGGATATCAAACTTGTGTTGTCACGGCAGCATCACATGATGGACAATTTTCCCCTTCACTAAACCAGGTGTGGGTGTGGCCAGCACATGACACATCTGGTCCACAGGCCGGAAGTTTGACAGCCCTGCTTTAATTCTTATAATCCAAGCCCAGTATTATCTCCACTGAAAGCTACCCACTTTTAGTTCTTTTAATACATTTTCTTAGGTGGGGGGGGGGATTTATTAGTATTTTAGTAGTAACAAGTCACTAAAATAAGAAACTAACAATACATCTCATATAATGAAATTACCAGAAAAACAATATTTATCACTTTCTTAAATGAAGTCTTTTACACAGCCCTTAAAATTCAGTGCTTTAAAAATAATTATTAGCAGTTGGAATTCAGCCTGGAAACAAGACTGTATATTCTGGAACAGTAACTTCCCTATGTCAAATGATAGTTAAAATATGTATGGTCCTTGACTTATGATCACAATTGAGTCCAAAATTTCTGTTACTAAGTTAAGTGAGTTTTGCCCCATTTTACAACATTTTTTTGCCACAGTTGTTAAATGAATCTTTGCCATTGTTAAGTTAGCAAGACGTTTGTTAAATGAATCTGGCTTCTCCATTGACTTTGCTAATCAGGAGATTGCAGAAACTGATCACACGACTCTGGAACACTGCAACCGTCATAAATATGAGTCAGTTACCAAGCGTCTGAATTTTGATCATATGACCATGGGGATGCTGTAACAATTATCAGTATGAAAAATGGCCCTAAGCCACTTTATTCTGTGCCATTGTAATTTCAAATGGTCACTAAACAAACTGTTGTAAGTCGAGGACTACCTGTACATAGTCTTAAAAGCCTGCAATGCTTCAAGTTTCTTATCTTTTTTGTCAATTGAGCTATCTAGAATGTATAATCCAATGAAAGCTATCAATATATGGATAACAGATTTGGAAAGGAAGGCACATAGCTAAGCTAACTAGCAAGTATTCTTAGAAACTAAGGCAGCTTGAAATCTTGGACATGTAAAGTTGGTTATTGTTTTAAGGGAGTATGATACCATATATGGCCCATAACTATGTTATTCCAGCATTTGAAGGCCTATATCTCTTACTTTGTTTAGTAAACTTCAGTCTCTTACTCCTCTCATTTACCCAAATAGTATCCAGAAACAATTGCTAATAAATGATGGGTATAGAGATATATTTCTATTCCATCATGTCAGGTTGTGTTCAAATAAAACTCACCATATACCATGAAATCTTGCAAGATATTGAAACATAAACATGATTGTCCTTGGATATTTAGAGGTTTGTATAAAGCAATACTAAAATTGTTGTTGTCACTGTAGGTTAAAATGTAGGAATTCACTTGTTTGTTTTCTTCCATGGCACAGGTAGAAGAAGGTTGGTGGGAAGGAGTGCTAAATGGGAAGACTGGCATGTTCCCTTCTAATTTCATAAAAGAGCTTTCTGATTCTGATGACACTAGAATTATCCACGAAGAACACCTGATAAAACCAAGTAAGTGTATAAACATTTTATTTTAGCTTTGGTTGGATTCTTTAATTATACAATGGATTTTCTTTTTCTGCTTTTCTAATGAACAAAATCGAAGAAATTTGTAGAAATTGTACCAGGTAAAAATGAATTAATATTAAATTAAGTTTAGCAAGCTGCAACTCCCTGGTTGTTGTTGTTTTTTATTGAATTATCTTTTTATTTATTTTCCTTAGCCATCATTTGCCATTATATTTTGTCACTGGAAGTTTTGAAATGCTAATTTGGAAATTCAGTTGAACTGTGATGTTCCTATTCTTTAATTTTTATCACTGGATTAGAATGACAATACATTTGCAACAGCTTTATTTTTTTTTCCTTTTGGCTGACACTTAGCATTTTTGTTTTTTCTATCAATAGTGCTGCTATACCTGGAACTCATGGTTAGGTCAGTAAACTCAATAAATGGTCTTCAGAATTATGCAAAAGGTGGTCACTAGCAAGGCTGTGTCAAACAAGCTAAGCCAGGAGACTATTGATTATTTAGGGTGGCAGATCTCTTGAATCCTTCATTTTAAAAAAATAGTATATGCTACTGGATATAGCTAGATATGTTATTTTTATTATTTTGCTTTACAAATATCCTGTGTTTTTAAATCACAAAAGTATGCTAATTTGTATTCAATGGATCATTAATTAGCATATAAAATTAACTACTGTAGCTTTGCTTAGTATATACTTTTTATTAAAAATTCCCCATTAATTAAATATGTGTGGTTCTGTTATGTTCTGCGCATGGGTGCAAGGAACGGAGATGAGGCAGCGAACAGTGAACTTCAACTCTTTATTAATCATTCTGAACAGAGCAAAACCCTAGGGCGGCAGCAGCCCTTTTATAGGGCAGGCTGCTGACCGATTAGCCAATGAGAACATGGAAGTGTTAAACCCTTGAACCAATGAGAGTGGCTCGTTAACAGCCAATCAGATTCTCCAGAACGGACCAATCTGATATCGCTATTATCGGCCAATCAGAAGTGCAGGATTAGAACCCTGCTTTTTCTTTAAGCTTTGTTAAAACTTTATTTAAGTGTTTTTATTAGTTCATAACACCCCTTCCCCCCGGGTTCCGTTTGAGGGGTGCGGTGATGTAATCCCTAAGCTATGAAGGTTGTTTTAACTGTCTATTAGATTTGCGCTGTCCCACCTGTTCCCGTCTGCAGTCCGGCTTCGGTGGGACATCTTTGGACATATCTGGTACAGGCAGTTCCGCATTCTCACTGGACGACTCGGTGCCGCTAATTCTGTCGTTATTGTTGTCCTCCGTTCTTTGCGGGCTAGCCTCCATTGAGGTATTCCTCTGTGGCGAGGACACTCTTCTCCTTGATTCTTCTTCATTTATCGCGCCCGATTGCTGACCTCCTTCGCTTCTGCTTTCCACCATCTTGAATTCGGTTTCTTCGCCATCCCCTCTCCCCTCAGTTTGGGAGTCACAGGAGTCGCGGGAACTGGGTTGTAGCCTAGAGCGAAGCTGATCTTTATGGCGTTTCCATATTTTTCCATCGCAGGTTTGCAGACAGTACGATCTGGGCCCAGTGGTTTGAATTATGGCTGCTTCGACCCATAATGGTTCACTGGAGAGGTTTTAGCGAAGACTAAGTTACCTACCTTGAACTCGCGGCATTTCCCACTAGATCCACAGGGTTTCTCTGGCTCGCAGGAAGGGTGAAGCCAGTCGAGGTGGGAATGGAGCTTACGTCCCATCAACAGTTCAGCTGGCGTCTTGTTGGTAACGCTGTGCGGAGTGATGTGTTGGAGTAGGAGTATTCTGTTTATTTTTTCGTCAATGTCCCCATAGTCCATTTTGTGGAGAGTTTTTTTCACAAATTGTACCATGCGCGGTTGTAATTTATAGTTGTATATAGTTATATGTATATAATTTATAGTTTATAATTTATAATTTATAGTTGTATATAGTTATATGTATATAATCTATAGTTGTATATATTTATAATTGTTTATAGTTGTAATTTATAGTTGTATGCAGCTAAAAACTCCGACCAGCGAGTCATTCTAGGTGACAATATATAGGGGGTTGGCTCCCTAGCAAAGGTTTGTGGTCGGTAACAATAGTAAAAACTCGTCCATACACATATTCATGAAACCGTTTCACAGCAGATACAACAGCAAGAGCCTCTTTGTCGATCTGGCTATAGTTACGTTCAACCTTTGATAAGGTCCTTGAAAAATAGGCAATAGGGGCCTCACTACCATTTGGTAACACATGACTCAAAATGGTTCCTACTTCAAACAGTGACGCGTCACATATAATTGTTAAGGGCAGAGTCTCGTTATACTGCATTAAAACAGCATCTGAGGTTAGTAAGTTTTTCACTTGTCGGAATGCGTGCTTCTTGCGGTATCCCCAGACCCAGGTTGTTTTTTGTTGAGAAGTCTATGTAGGGTCTCAGCTACGGTCGCTTTCTGGGGCAAGATGTTGTAAAAGTTAATGAGCCCCAGGAAAGCTTGGAGATCAGTCCTATTTCTGGGTCTTGGGGCGTTTTTGATTGCCCTTAGTTTGCTATTAGTGGGGTGAATGCCTTGTTTATCGATAAGGTACCCCAGGAACTCTACTTTATCAGTACACAGTTGACATTTATTTTTTTTAACCTTAAGGCCAGAGTTTTTAAATTTCTGGAGGACCATTTTAAGATACTTTTCTAGTATTTTTCTATTCAGGGCAGCAATTAAAACGTCATCAAAGTATGGCATGACCCCCTTGATCCCTTGAAATAGTCTCTCCATCAGACTTTGAAAAATCCCTGGGGCTACGCTCACTCCGAATTGGAGTCGGTTGCACTTAAAGGCACCTCGGTGCGTAACGATCGTCTATGCCTCTGCGTTTTTTTTTTATCAACAGGCAGTTATTGGTATGCCTGTGCTAAATCCAGTTTAGCGAAGACTTTTCCGCCCCCCAGGGAATGGAGAAGGTGTTGTACCACCGGCACCGGGTAAGCGTTCTGTTGAAGGGCATGATTAAGGGTAGCCCGGTAGTCCCCACAAATCCTTAACGATCCATCCAGTTTGATGGGTGTTACAATTGGGGTTTCCCAACGAGTGTGGTCAGTTGGTTCTAAAACACCCTGGGTTATTAATTTATCGAGCTGCTCATCAATTTTTGGTTTAAGGGCAAAAGGTACCCGACGAGGCTTAAGGCGGATGGGGGTTACTTCAGAGTTAAGGTTAAATGATATCGGGGTCCCCTTGTACTCGCCTAGTTTGTCTGCAAAAACGCCCTGGAATTCCTGGATGATGGCCTCCTCCCAGTCGTCGCTTCTGGTTTGGTGAATGCCGGCTACCTCGATCCCGAGTGGGGCGAACCATTGAAGGCCTAACAAGCTAGGCCAGTCACGGTCGACGATGGTCAGTGGTAATGACGCAGTACGATTTTTGAATGATACTTGGACTTGGCTGGATCCAACGACCGGAATTTGGTTCCCCTGATAATCTTTTTTTTTTTTTAAAGAATTTTATTAATTTTCTACAAACAAACAAGACAAACAAAACATTAAAACATCAACTCTCATATGTACATCCAATGTGTCAGTTGGTTCATCAGTTTTGTGCATTCATTTTGTTGTCTCAATTACAATTATGTTACATAACAACTCATATTGTCAATCCAAACTTATATATCCTAGTATCACTAAAAAAAAAGAAATTTTTGACTATACTTTTAATCATTCATGCTTTATGAGATAACAATACTTTAAACAGTTTATTCTGTAACAGATCATATAATCATACCAAATCAATCCTAAAAACCCTTTATAAATATAGTGTCAATATTCTATTATCGTATTTTATCATCTAGCCATTGATAAGAAAGATCCCAAATTTCATAAAATTGTTTATCCTCTTGCTCTCTAATTTCAAATGTCAATCTACTCATCTCAGCACATTCCAATATTTTCTTAATAATTTCTTCCTGTAATGGTATTTTCTCATTCTTCCAATTTTTAGCAAATACAATCCTAGCCGCTGTTAATACATTTACAATCAGGTATTTCAAATCTTTACTATATATATCAGGTAAAATTCCCAATAAGAAGATCTCTGGTTTCAAGTCTATGTGTTTCTTTGTCATTTTTTCCAACCACATGCGAATTTTAATCCAATATTTTCTGGCGTCCTCACAAGTCCACCACATATGGTAATATGAGCCAGGTATCTGATGACATTTCCAGCATTTTTCAGATTTGTTCTTAAACTTTCTTGCTATTCTTGTTGGGGGAAAGTGCCACCTGTAAAACATCTTGTACAAGTTTTCTTTATATGCTGTTGACATTGTCATTTTATAATTTTGAGACCACAATTTCTGCCATTTCTCTAAATCAATCCCATATCCAAAATTCTTCCCCCAAACAATCATAGTTTCTTTAACTTGTTCTTCCTCTAATTTAATTCCCAGTAAATAACCATATAATTTTTTAATCATCTTCTCATCAGTACCCATCAAGATCTTTTCTAAATCAGTCTGTTTATCATAGAATCCCTCCGTTTTAAAATCTTCATCATACCTTGAATGTATTTGCGAATATGAAAACCAATTCATCCTTATACCTTGTTCCTCTAAGTTTTGGATCGATTTAAGTCCACCCTTTTTGTTATGTCCTGAATTGGAATACTCGAAATCCCCGAGCCTTGATTGGCTAAGGCGCGGGGATTTCTGATTGGCCAGGCGAGTCGCGCTGATTGGCCCGATTGAAGTCTCCCGCGATTGGTTCAAACCAAGAGCGGGAGACTTGAATCGCTGCCATTGGCCGCGACCGCCGCTGCGAAAGGTATAAAAGCCGCGGGCTTTTTGCCTTTCGCCGGTTCGGTTCTCCCATTGAAAATAAAGAGCTTTGAATGAAAGTCACCGACTCTGAGCATCTTTTTGTGGACACGACACTGGCGACGAGGATGGGATCTCGCCCCTGAACCGAACCCCGTGTCCACCCAAGTACCAGCTCCAGCGCAGAGATGACGAAGATAGCACCGCCCGCCCCCTTCAACCCCGCCGCCGAGGACTGGGAATCGTACTCGGATCGGTTCCGTATGTACCTGGAATGCGCCGTAATGAAGGACGCCCTGGGCCCGCTAAAACGCGCCGTCTTCCTTACTCACTGCGGACCAGAAGTCTTCCAGATGGCCAAAGCATTGGCCAAGCCGGCAGACGCAACCGCCATGGACTGGGACGTCCTCGAACCTATACTGCGGCGCCATTACGCCCCCGAAGTCCCCATCCTGATACGGCGCAACGAGTTCTACCGCCGAAACCAGATACCAGACGAAAAATTGAGCGACTTCGTCGCAGAGCTACGGCACCTAGGAGGACTCTGCGAGTTTGTAGGTCTGAACAGTCTCATAAGAGACCGCTTCGTACTCGGCTTATGGGATCCTACACTCCAGAGCCGACTTATGGCCAAGGGTGACATCAGCCTAGCCGATGCCCTTACCGCAGCCGCAGCCGCAGAAGCAACCCGCACGTCAGCGGACAGCATGCGAAGATCTGACGCGAAGGGCGGAAACAACAACCCGGCAAGGTCGGCCGACACAAGAAACGAAGCAACCGCATACTACGGTGAATACCAGTCAACCTCCAGCACGTCGGAAGACGAGGAGGACATACATCGCGTGTAGACGGGACGCGGCGACCAACGAAGTCGAAAAGGTCGTAGGTCGAGGACCAACTGCGCCGGGTGCGGCGGCGACCACCCCAGGTCAGAATGCCGATTCTTTGACTCTATCTGTAGGCATTGTGAACGACGGGGCCACATCGCTCGAGTTTGCCGCCAAAAGAAGACCCGCAGCCCGCCCAAATGGGAACAGCACGACAGAAGGAGAGAAAGCTCCCCGCCCAGAGCCAGAGAGCGCCAGCCAGACGGTCGGTGGGACCGTAATCAACGATCTCAAAGAAGCGGCGACGGTCGGCGAAAAGAAGAGACCCACCAGACGGTGACCATCGGCCACGCCGTCTCCGACGGCGCCAGAAAGGTACACGTAGAAGTCCATATCGAAGGCCAGCCATGCAAAATGGAAGTGGACTCCGGGTCCTACCTTTCCATGATTGCATGGCGCGAAATCAAAAGACTAGTGCCTACACTACAAAAAAGAAACGTGCATGCCCAAAAGATCATCATAAAAGACTACCAAGGGAATCGCGTCCCGGTAGTGGGCACCAAGAACTTTAATATAACTTACAAAGGCACACCGAACAACTGCCACTCACGATCGTCGATCGCGACCGCCCAAGCCTACTGGGCTTACAATGGTTCGCCCCGCTTAACATCGCGCTGACAGATGTCAACCACGTCACCATCGAAGCTTGGGAACAGCGGCTAACCCAGGAGTTCCAGGGGGTCTTCGATGGAGGCTTGGGCAAGTACCAGGGGCCCCTTATCTCGTTTGACCTAGACCCAAGGGTTCCCCCTAAGCGGCTTAAACCTAGAAGGGTACCATTCGCCTTAAAGCCTAAAATTGACGAGCAGATCGACAAGCTCGTCAAACAAGGGGTATTGCAACCGATAGACCATGCCAGATGGGAGACCCCTATAGTGACCCCAGTAAAGCCAGACGGGTCCGTGAGAATCTGCGGGGACTATAAGGCCACCCTAAATGGCGCGTTGCAACAAAGCGCCTACCCAGTCCCAATAGTGCAACATTTACTGCATTCACTGGGAGGGGGCAAAGTCTTTGCCAAGCTCGACCTCGCCCAGGCATATCAGCAGCTACCTGTGGACGAGAAAACGGCGGAAGCCCAAACAATCGTGACCCATCGGGGGGCCTTCAAGTGTAACCGACTCCAATTTGGAGTCAGCGTGGCACCAGGCATCTTTCAGAGCCTGATGGAACGTTTGCTACAGGGCATCAAGGGGGTGGTGCCCTATTTCGATGACGTATTAGTGGCGGCGCCAAACGAAGCCGAATTAGAAAACCGACTCAGACAAGTCTTAACAAAATTTAAAGAAACAGGACTTAAAGTCAAACGAGAAAAATGCCAACTATGTACAAAACAAGTAGAGTTTTTGGGCTATCTCCTAGACCGGCATGGCATTCACCCTACGACTAAAAAAGTGAAAGCCATCAAGGAAGCCCCCACCCCAAAGTCCAAAACGGAACTACAAGCGTTCCTAGGCTTACTAAATTTTTATAATGTTTTCCTACCTCAAAAGGCAACGGCGGCGGAACCTTTACATAGACTCCTAGACAAGAAGGCAGCCTGGACTTGGGGGAGACGAGAGCAAGCCGCCTTTCAAAAAACCAAAGACCTCCTCACCTCCGACGCCGTCCTGATGCAATTCAGCGAAACCTTGCCCTTAGCTGTCACTTGCGACACATCACCTTTCGGCGTCGGCGCTGTCCTCAGCCACACCCTCCCAGACCAGAGAGAAGCACCCATCGCTTTTTTCTCCAGGACTCTGACTAAACCGGAACGGAACTATAGCCAGCTGGACAAAGAAGCTTTGGCTATAGTTGCCGCCGTTAAGCGTTTCCACGAATACCTGTACGGCCGCCCGTTCACCATCGTGACGGATCATAAGCCATTGCTGGGCATCCTCGCTGGAAACCGAGCCACGCCGAACATCTTGTCACCCCGGATGACAAGATGGTCCGAATTCCTGGCAGCCTACAGTTACGAACTGCTACACAAGCCAGGTAAGAAAATTTCGCACGCGGACGCTTTAAGCCGCTCGCCTTTACCTGACTCTGAACCTGACCCAGCACCAACAACAAACACCCTAAGTATCAAGAGTTTACCTATTACCGCATCAGACATTGCCAGAGAAACCGTTAAGGACAGGCGTCTGGCACGAATCTTACACTGGTTAGAAAAAGGCTGGCCGGAGAAAGACAATGACGAGACTTTTAAAACATTCCGTCAGCGCCAGACTGAACTTTCACTACTGAGAGGATGTATTCTGTGGGGTGACCGGGTGGTAATTCCGGACAGATTGCAAGAGAGGGTATTAGAGATGCTACATGAGGGTCATCCTGGCATCGTCAGGACTAAAGCCCTGGCCAGGAGTTACGCTTGGTGGCCAGGGATGGACAAGCAAATTGAAGCATGGGTCGCCAAATGCCACCGGTGCCAGGAGACCAGATCCAGCCCACCCGCAGCACCTATCCGGGACTGGGAAACACCACGGGGGCCCTGGTCCAGAATCCATCTAGACTTTGCTGGCCCCACAAATGGGCATACTTTTCTAATCACAGTTGACGCGTACTCCAATTGGTTGGAGGTATGCGACATGAAATCCACTACCACAGAGGCCGTCGTTAAAGAACTGTGTAAACTGTTTTCCACACACGGCCTCCCAGACGTCGTCGTCTCAGACAACGGGCCCCAGTTCACTTCCATCGATTTCGAACGGTTCCTGGCGGAGAGGGGTATCCGCCACGCATTAACAGCACCGGCGCATCCGGCGGCGAACGGTAGGGCGGAACGGATGGTCCAGTTTACGAAAAAGACCCTCCGGAAAATGGACCACGGGGAGATCAGCGACAAAATCAACAAACTGCTCTTCATACAGCACATCACTCCCAATACCACAACTAACAAGAGCCCTGCAGAACTTCTAATGGGCAGAAAGCTGAGGTCCCCACTCGACAGATTACACCCGACCTATAACCCGGAGCGGCCCCCAGACTCCAGCTCCAGGTACCGGACATTTGACCCAGGTGACTTAGTCTATGCAAAGAACATGACGGGGGACCCCCTATGGATCCCAGCCGTCATAACTCAAGTCACTGGTCCACGGTCGTACCGGCTCCAAACCATCGATGGGCGAGCCTGGAAACGACATATCGACCAGCTCAGGTCACGAACAGCGACTGACCTCAACCCCCAAGACACGAACCAAGGGGGGAGGGAATACCCGGAGAGACAATCGCAGGAAAAAATAAACCAAAAATACTCACCGGAACACAGCCATCGCGAGTCCCCTCCGGAGAAGAACCACCTGGCCAGCTCTACCGACTCGGAGAAGCCAAGCGGGAGCGGCGAAATCCGTAGCTCAACCGACCCGGTAGGCCCAGGCAGGAGCCACGGCGAAAGAACCGGCCCGATCATCCAGCCGGTTCGCACAGAGGCAGGAGCAGCCAAAAAGATGACCGCTCCGGCCGAGTTACAGCATGCAAGTGAGTTGCGCAGGTCAACTAGGACTCGACGGAGCCCCGCCTACCTGCGTGACTACACCACGTGATGGACCATACCAAGAGGGGAGGGGTGTTATGTCCTGAATTGGAATACTCGAAATCCCCGAGCCTTGATTGGCTAAGGCGCGGGGATTTCTGATTGGCCAGGCGAGCCGCGCTGATTGGCCCGATTGAAGTCTCCCGCGATTGGTTCAAACCAAGAGCGGGAGACTTGAATCGCTGCCATTGGCCGCGGCCGCCGCTGCGAAAGGTATAAAAGCCGCGGGCTTTTTGCCTTTCGCCGGTTCGGTTCTCCCATTGAAAATAAAGAGCTTTGAATGAAAGTCACCGACTCTGAGCATCTTTTTGCGGACACGACACTTTTCATCCAACAGTTCCCCATATCTAACTGTTTGTTCCTTCTTATAGATTATAGGATAGGAAAATGCTTCAATAGTCGATAACCAAACTGGAATTTTCAAATAACATTGTTTTTTTATCTTCTCCCAGTTTAACCACAAAGACTCCCGTATATAATGTCTTCTAAAATAACCCTTTGTTTTAGTTCCCTTATACCATAAAAAAGCATGCCAGCCCAACAGCAAATCATGCCCTTCTAATGTCAACAATCTATGCTTTCTTAATATTATCCATTCTTTGACCCACATCAAACTTGCAGCTTGATAATACAATTCCCAATTAGGCAAGCCAAAACCTCCTCTAATTCTAGCGTCTTGCAAAAGCTTTAGCTTTATTCTCGCTTTTTTACCTTGCCATATAAACTTCAACATGATTTTATTTAAATCTTCAAAATAGTCTTTTCCAAGCTTAATTGGTATTGTTTGAAACAGAAATAGAATTCTGGGTAAAATATTCATCTTGATTGTTGAAATTCTCCCTATTAATTACAGTTGCAAGTTTTCCCATTTCTTCAAGTCTGTTAGCTATCCGTTGTTTGAGTTTAACATAATTATTCTCTTTTAATGTGCTACATCTTGCTGTCAAATATATCCCCAGATACTTAACCTTATTTGTAACTTGGATTTTCAAAAGGTCTGCCAGTTCTTCTCTTTGTCTCAGTAACATGTTCTTTGTCAAAATCTTTGTTTTATCTTTATTTATTTTCAAACCAGCCATCTCACCATATGTCTCTATCTTTTCCAATAACTTTGGAGCTATTTCTAGCGGGTCTTCCAGAATAAAAGCTAAGTCATCAGCAAAAGCTTGTAGTTTAAATTCTTCCTTTTTAATTTTCATTCCTTTTATGCTTTTATCATCCCTAATATTTCTATTCAACATTTCCAAAGTCAACACAAATAGCAAAGGGGATAGGGGACACCCTTGTCTTGTGCCTTTTCTTATATTAATAAAATCTGTAAGTTCTCCCTCCATCATTACCTTTGCTGTCTGTTTATTGTATATGGCTTCTATTGCTTGAATAAATTTTCTGGCAAAACCCATCTGTTCCAATAGTAATAACATAAATCTCCAGTTCACGTTGTCAAATGCCTTTTGAGCATCTAGGAATATCAAAGCCATTTGCTTTTCAGGATGTGCCTCATAGTATTCCAAAGTGTCCAAGATTACTCTCATATTGTCTCTGATTTGTCTCTTTGGCAGAAATCCATTTTGATCTGGGTGAATAAAATTATTTAAATATTTTTTAAGTCTTTCTGCTAAAATTGAAGCAAAGATTTTATAGTCTGCATTCAATAAGGAAATAGGTCTATAGTTCTTAATTTGCAGTGGGTCAGCCTCTTCTTTTGGAATAAGTGTAATATAAGCCTCTGACCATGTTTTGGGTATCATCTTCCTTGACATAACTTCATTCATTATTTCTAATAGTGGGATACTCAATGATTCTTGAAATGTTTTATAGAATTCTGCCGGAAGCCCATCTAGACCTGGTGCTTTCCCATTATTTTGTTTCTTAAGTGCTTCATTTAATTCCATCATTGTTATATTGCTTTCTAGCATTTCTTCAGTCTCTTTAGGTATCTTCGGTAAGTTAGCATTCTGTAAATACTGTTTGACTTTTTCCTCATCAATATTCTCTTGTTTATATAGTTGCCGATAAAAATCTCGAATAATTTCCTTTTTCTCCTTATTACCATAACAAACTTGGCCTTGATCATCTATTAGCTTCAATATTTTTCTTGGTTCCTTCTCCTTTCTCAATTTATATGCTAGCCATCTACCTGGTTTATTGGCATCTTCAAAGTAATTCTGTTTAGAATTTCTAATTTTCTGTGCCAGTTCTTCTTTCTCTATTAATTCCATTTTATGTTTAATTACATCCAGTTTCAATTTAATATCCTTTTTCTGTGGCATTTTCTGTAATTCTTTTTCAAGTCTTTTATACTCATCTTCCAAGGCCTTAGAAGCTTGCCTTTTCCTAATATTCTTTTTTCTTGTATAATCTATTATCAAACCTCTAGCATGTGCCTTCATTGTATCCCATACGTTCTGGATTGATGTATCTTCTTTTTTGTTTTCTCTAAAGAAAAAAGCCAGTTCCTTCTCCATCCATTGTATAAAAACCTTTTCCTTTAAAATAGTATTATTTAATGTCCATCTCGATCTTTTTTTTTGTCCCTTCCATTTAATTGTCATTGGGCTATGATCTGTCCAAGTACTTGTTTCGATATTTCTTTCTTGAATATTGGACATTAATTCTGTTGAGATCCAAATCATATCTAATCTGGACCATGATAAATGTCTATTTGAATAAAAAGTATATTGTTTAGCTTTAACATTTCTTTCTCTCCAAATATCTTTTAAAGTTAATTCGTCTGTCATTTTAAAAAAAGATTTAGGGAGAGTCTTTCTATTTTGCTTGCTGTTGCTATATAGTCCAGTTTATTGTCCACAATTCCATTAAATCGAATTCCATCAAACAAGGCTGGTTTTCGATGGCGACCTTCGCTCGGATCTTCTTTGCACCTAGCAATGAGGCGTGACCGATTGTAATGGTTTGGTATGCCTCTTCTCTTCTCGATAAAGTGGACGGTGTTTTATTTCTTTTTTTTTTTTGAAACAAATTTTTATTAATTTTAAAGATAAAACAACACATCATTAACCATTAAATACATAAACACATAAAACCTCTTAATATTATAAATCCTTACAAGTCAAACAAAACAATATTTTTATACAACATAATTCCAATTTATCCCATCCCCATATGGATACGCAAATATCTTTCATCAAATTTCTCATTATTTCTCTTTACTCCAATTCAATTTCATTTCTCTTCCATATTTATCCATTTTATAGTCATCATATTCTTTTCTTTCTGGCTTGTTTAAATTACTCTCATCTAACATTCCTCCAAGGTTTTATTGATTCTTTTTTTCCTTTTTTTTAATAAAAAACAAATTTTGTTAGTTTTATCATAAGCATAATACACAAACATACACACACAAAACATAGACAAAACTACAAGATCTTTTCTGAAGGTTGTCTGTTCCCGGGTTAAAACTCTTTACACAGACACAAATTCAAACATCATATTCAACCTAAGTCTCCTTCTATATCTTATTATCATTTTCTTTTTTATATATATAAAAACCATTTTTATCAGTTTTCTAAAAACAATACACACAAAATCAAGGCATAACAGCTTATAAATTCTTTTCTAAAAAAAAATAATAATGATAGACCAATAAAACATAACATTTCCAGATTATAATATCAATATTTCATATAATATTAACTTCATATCTTATCCCTACTTCTCTTTTCCATCCAAATTATTTATTAATTAAAATTTTTTTGCCTTTTATCAATATACAAAATAAAAAAAAAGCATATATATCCTTCCATTATTACCATTTTCAACAACATTCTTTGTCTGTTCTATTTCCAAACATCCATTCATCTTTTTTCTTTTACTATACTTCTCCTGTACACCAGTTGGAGTTGCATCTATAACTCATTACCTAACTTAAAAATACTACATATAAATCTTTCTTGGGATTCTGTTTAAAAAATTCTAAAATTACATAATAAATTTTTTATTCTAAATATACATACATATAAAAACACACTCTTGAATACCCTCCAGAATCCCTCTTTTAATCTAAATTAAATTCACCCATTGTCTCTAAATAAACTTTTTTTCTTTAAATCTTGCTTCCCCCCATTAAGGCTTCTCCTCCCCCCTTTTCTCTCTTGCTTATTCTTCTCCTTGCCCTTTCTACCCCTTTGCTTTTTCTCTTCGCTTTTCTTGCTCCTTTTCCTTTGCTTTCTAACCTTGCCTCCATCTCTTCGCTCATTTTTCTCTCTTTTGGTTGTTTTTATAATTCTTAAAAACCCCTTTTTCTTATCCTTTTTCTCCTCCTCTCCGGAAGGAACCCATTGTTCATCAAAGATGGCTTCTTCTTCCTCTTCTTCCTTGTCCCAGTCCTTCTGCTGCGTAATCAACTTTTCAAAGGAACATAACGCCATTTCTAAGAATTGGAACAAAGCGCCCAAAGTATCTTCTTTTTTATATTTTTGATATTCAATCTCTAGTTCATCCACAGACAATTCCATTATGAAAAGGGAAACTTTTTCCAAAACAACCACAAGTATTTTTAATCCAAGACAATCAAAAGCAATTAAAAAAAGAAAAAAAGAAAAAAGTTCCAAAAGTTAATACTTTTCTTCCTTCTTCTCTTTCTCTTTCTAAATTAATTTTTAATCAAAGAGGTCCAATTACCATATATCTTCTTTTGGGATCCACCAAGACGTTCTAGACAGTCTCCTCCTTTTTCAGTTTCTGCTCCAATTTTTCTTTCTCCCTTCCCACTTGCAATAACAATTTTAAATAATCAAAAATCCATACCTCCAGCAGAGATTTTCCAATTTCTTAAGTTTTTCAATGTCCAAAAATCCCTTTGTCTCTTAGCTTAATTTTCAAAGCAATCCATTTTCAGTGTCTAATACATCCAAATATTTCTGCTTTTTCCGTGGGATGGGAGAGTAAAAAAAAATAAAAAAAAAAAAGTTCCCTTTGACAGCTTCTCCGCCGCTTTCGATCTTCTTAGGGATACAATGTATCCTCCAGCAACAAGCAGCTCAATTCCAGGAGATTTAAAAGTTGTTACTTGACCCGGCTCAGACAGAACTTTCACTTTTCACACTTCCTCCAGCACAGTTCTTACCCGGTTGCTGATTTCTTCGTGGCGGCCATTGCTGACCGCCGCTCCACCGCCTTGGGAAAAAGGGGTTTTTCCGGAGAAGGGGGGGGTCTGCGATGCCCCCACCTCCCTAACCGGCTCCCCTCTATCTTCAGCTGTCCCTACAGGGCAGCCTTAACCCCCTGACCCATCTGGATCGGGGGTACCTCGACAGCTAGCCAGCAGGAATCGCGAGCTGTCGCGAATTCCTGCTGCCCCGAAGCCACGCAAACCGGAAGTTCGGTGTTTTATTTCTGTAGGAGTGGTTGTTCCATTGGCGGTTCAAATGTTCCCTACTCACAGGGCGATTCTCTGTGGTCTGGCGGTAGTTGTTTCCCCTCTGACGTGGGCTGGATCCTTGCTTGCTTCTACAGACCTTCCCGATGTGGCCTCTTTTCCCACAGAAATGGCAAAGCGCATTGAGGAACTTGCAGTCTGATCGCGGGTGGTTTGCCCCACAACCCGCGCATTGGTGCGGTAGTCTTTGATTCCGCTGATGGCGTTGGTCACGTTCAGACCGGAGCTGGTTGACCTCCTCCTCCTCACTTTCTGATGGCGATTCGAGGTCCTCGTGGTGGGTCACTGTTGTGTACCTCTCTAGGTGACGTGAGGTATCGCTAGCGAGTTGATGGAGTGGTGCGTTAGTGTGGTGCATTCGGGAGGCCGACTTCCTGGTTGCTTCTGCTGCAGTAGTGTCCTTGATGACATCAGCAAGGTCGATGTCACCTTTGGCCATGATCTTGCTCTGTGTCGTGGGGTCATCTAATCCCAGAATTATTCAGTCTCTCGGAGCTTCTTCGAGGTCTATAAACCCACAGAGGCCTCCCAGGTTCCAGAGATCCGCGATGAAATCTGCAACGCTTTCTCCTTTCCGCTGGTCCTTCTGGTAAAATTCATGTCTTCAGACAAGCGTTGGTACGGCGGGTGCATAGTGGGCCCATAGAAGGGGCGCGAGGATGTCCCAGTCCATGGTCTTCACCTCAGCCGGTATCGCTAGTGCCTTGGCCATCTTAAAGACGGCAGGCCAGCAATGGGTCAGGAACACTGCTCGCTTTTTTCCCGTAGTGACATCCTTCAAGTTGTTGGTCTCCAGAAACATCTGGAACCGGTCTATGTACGAGTCCCAGTCTTCTTGTGCCGGGTCAAATGGAGCGGGGGGTATGGCGCTGCCGGACATGGTTTCCGTTGTCGATGCGCCTTCAGCCACGAGCTCTGTTTGGTGCTCTGTAGTGTTCAGTCAGCTCTGATGTCTCCGCATCCCATCCTCGTCGCCAGTGTTATGTTCTGCGCATGGGTGCAAGGAACAGAGACGAGGCAGTGAACAGTGAACTTCAACTCTTTATTAATCATTCTGAACAGAGCAAAACCCTAGGGCAGCAGCAGCCCTTTTATAGGGCAGCTGCTGACCTATTAGCCAATGAGAAATATGGAAGTGTTAAACCCTTGAACCAATGAGAGTGGCTCGTTAACAGCCAATCAGATTCTCCAGAACGGACCAATCCGATATCGCTATTATCGGCCAATCAGAAGTGCAGGATTAGAACCCTGCTTTTTCTTTAAGTTTTGTTAAAACTTTATTTAAGCACTTTTATAAGTTCATAACAGATTCCATTTGTGTTATGAAGCATAACTGGAGGATTTGTGGGAGCGCCATCACTTGAGACTTTCAAGAAGAGATTGGACTGCCATTCGTCAAAAATGGTGTTGGGTGTCCCGCTTGGGCGGAGGGTTGGACTAGAGGACCTATACGGTCTCTTCTAACTCTTGATTATCTGTTATCTGATTTGTGGTCCTCCAGATGATGATGGATTATAATTCCAAATACCCTTAGACATGTTGTATGGGGCTACAGGGAGAGCCAAATGTTTTCCTTTCTTATAAATATTTGTGTCTCTTGACAATGATAAATTTGCTTTATCAACTGTGATGTTCGCACATCTTCTATAATGCAACTCACCTTCTCTTTCTGTTTGACAAAAAAGAATAAAAGCATAACTATTTTTCCCAGTAATAGGGAAATATTAAATGAAACTTTTTTTTACAGTGAATTATATTGTTATTACTATTCAAATTTCACCATTGGATTTTTAGTTTAATTTGTCCACAATTTTTTAAACAACTTATGTACAAACTACATTTGAAGTATATTTACTTTTGAAATATTGTATTCATTGCAGTACTTCCATAATGATTTATTAATTAATATTTGCCAAGAATATTGTATCAGTCATAATTACTGCTTTGTTTTTAATTTCTATAGTTATTTTTAATTTATAACTTAGATGAAAATATATTCATGAGCTTTCTTTTGTTTACATCATTATTCTTTCTGTCTCCTCATAATAACTAAAATTTCCACATCATTAACTGAATATACTCCTTGTAAATTTATGGCATCAGGTGGAGGTGGATTTGTCAATAGTTACCAAGGACATTTATAGCAAAGGGTAGAACTGAAATATGGCTCTTTCTAATTTATAATAGACACTATGGATTATTCATTATAGTCAAGGGTATTGACTTTGTCAGGAGAGACATTCCTAAATAAATTCAGATAAACACAGCAGAGTATATTTTATACCAAATTAAGTTCAATAGCATCATATATTTATGAATTCCTCAATATAAATTGCTTAGCAAATTTCTCTGTTCAAAAAGTAATGTAAAAATAGAATTACTGATTTTCATATGTTTGTTATTGTTACTGATGTCATATGTTTGTTATGTCAATTGTTTTAAATAGATATAAAAATTTCTGAAAAGTTTAAATTCAGGTTTTGTGAGATTCTGTATGAAAGACTTGCAATTACTGAAAAAAAACTGCTTTAATTTAATCTAGAATCCTAAAACTATACGCACTTGGTATGCATATATGACAAATCAAGATGCTAACAGTTATCCTTTGTGTAGCTTAAAAGTTAATAAGAGATGACTTAAACTATTTTTATCATTTGTACTACACTATGTTGTATTTGAAAAGATGGCATTCTGAATAGTATTAGGATTCTAGATTAAATTAAAGCAGTTTTTTCAATCATTGCAAGCCTTTTATGCAGAATCTCACAAAACCTGAATTTAAACTTTTTAGTAACTTTTATATCTATTTTTAAAAAATTGACATAATGAAGATATTATCAGTAATTCTATTTTTACATTGCTTTTTGAATAGAGAAATTTGCTGAGCAATACGTATTGATGAATTCATAAATATATGCTACGGAGCTTAATTTGGTATAAAAATATTCTGCTGTGCTTATAGAACTAAAGATTACAAGTAGTCCTTGACTTACAACCACAATTGAGCCCAAAATTTCTGTTGTTAAGTGAAACATTTGTTAAGTGAGTTTTGCACCATTTTACAACCACTCTTGCAACAATTGTTAAGTGAATCACTCCAGGTATTAAATTAGTAACATGGTTGTTATATGAATTTGGCTTCCCCACTGACTTTTCTTGAGGTTGCAAAAGGCAATCAAATGACCATGGGGCACTGCCGATGTGTTATAGGTGTTGCCAAACACCTGAAGTTTGATCCCATGACCATGTTTCAATGATCATAAGTGTGAAAAAAGAGTGAAAGTCACTTTTTTCAGTGCCATTGTAACTTTGAACAGTCATTAAATAAACTGTTGTAAGTCGAGGACTACCTTTAGTGGCAAATGTATTAGGATAAAATACTTTTTATTCTAATACATTACATCTTTTATAAAAAGAGGAGTGGAGATAGAGTTAAGCATCACGAAAACTCTCATATACAATGAAGCTTCTTTTCTTTATTTTTTTTAGCAATAACATCTGTCTGGAGAAGCTTCCCAATCCTCTGAAACCAGATTTGGGAGGTGGGGAAAAGTTGGTTATACTTAATTTGTTGATAGACATTCAGAATTGTTGTGTGTTGTGAGCAAAAAGGAAATAAAAGCATCCCAACAGGGTTTACTTTGATGAATGGCATCATCTGAACAAAGTTTTGACTTTTTTCTCTCAGAAATGCAAACACAGAAATTATAATTACTTATAAGCTTGTTCTTTTACTAATGAAACTTTAATGCAGCAAGATTAAACATTATTCCTCTCTTTACTTTTGCTATTACTTCAATTTTCCTATCCTTTCTTTTTGTTCTGCTCTCCTTTTATTCTGCTGTCAGGAAAGTCTGCCTTTGAAGGGTCAATTCTGTATAAAGTGGGACCGACAAAGATTGAGAACTGCAGACGCTATAACAGTGAGTTAATTAACATAAAAAAGAGAGAATGCTAAGTTAAGGCTGCTCTTTGAATGTGTCTGTTTTCATCTGCCAATGAAAGAACGTCCACTCATTGTGCACTAATTGGCCACTTGCATCGTTGTCTGTGAGATGGTCAGTTTGTTTGCAGTCCACAACATCTGTGTTTTGAAAATAAATTTAATCTATGTATGTGGGCAAAACAATTTGCAATATTGGGAATAACCCCCAAAATATAGTGCTCAGCTAGATATTTTGATCTGAAAACATGCATCTTGGAAAGATTGTAGGAATTTTAGGTCCTACAATTCTTAGTAGAACATGTGTTTGGAACTCAGAATATATACAGTAGTTTAGTTGCCTAAGAATTAAAGGATTTTGGGGAAAGCTTTTCATGAAATCTTGAACAAGAATTGCTAATCGAGGCATTTACAGTAATAGTATGCATATTATCTGGAAGGGTAGATAAACCAAAATTTATTTCTATATGTAGTAGTTTTGTGTTGTCCCAAAAAGCTTGGGACCATTACCAGGTGTAAGGGCCCAATCATGACTCCAGATAGGTGGAAAGGTCCAAAATTGGGCACACACCGGCTGCAAATGAACTACCTTTTATACAACATTGAACAGCGTACATTACTATGAACCAATCTTAAAAACAACAACAAGCATGCATTTTCAGTAGTCATAGTAACCTAGTTCAACCAAAGTAACAAGGTATGATAGGCCTTTATCTTATTAATACCTTTCCTACATTAAAAGTATTGCTAAATACGTTTGTAACTTAGCACTAGGGTCTCTTCAATCCCCTAGACAGACAGGCAATTCCTAAGGAAGAAGGTAGATGGTCTGGTTTTCAGCTTGCCTTCAGAAGTCGTGTGAGCTTCATCACTGGAAGCTTTCAAGAAGAGACTGGACTGCCATCTGTCAGAAATGGTGTAGGTAGGGTCTGCTTGGGCAGGGGGGAGTTGGACTAGATCAGGGTCGCCAACCTTTTGGACCTCAGGGATCACTAACTGGTTCTGTAGGTATGGCCTAATTTGTGGGTGTGGCTTGGTGGTCATGTGACTAGCTGGGCATGGCTTGTATATTATAAATATTTTGGCCTAATTTGTGGGTGTGGCTTGGTGGTCATGTGACTGGCTGGGCATTGCTTGTATATTATAAATATTTTGGTCTAATTTGTGGGTGTGGCTTGGTGGTCATGTGACTGGCTGGGCATGGCTTGTATATTATAAATATTTATATAAATATTGATTTTTTTTATAAAAAAGCAATTTTTATCCAAAATTAGGTAAAGCAGGCAGATTGAGTTGCTCACAGAATCACAGATTCATTCAGAGATCTATCTATCTGCCATTGGCTAGCTCAGTCTGTCACATAAAATTTGCTTGCAAGCAAACTCATAAAATTAACTCACAACACACCATGCATGTAAATATTGAATTTTTTATAAAAAAAAGAGCAACTTTTACCCAAAATCAGGCAAAACAGGCAGATTGAATTGCTCATAGAATCATTCAGTGATCTATCTATCTGCCATCGGCGAGCTCAGTCTCTCAAATTTGCTTGCCGTGAGTCTGCACTGAATTTGCTTGCAAGCAAACCTTCAGTCCTAAGGGAGGTTCGGCTGTGCTGAGCTGAAGATCTTAAGACTAGCTAGAAAGCAATAAATCCAACCATTTCCTGCTTCCTAGCTAATCTAAATCTCCTGGCACAGCAGAACAGATGATGGTCGGAAAAAGAAAAAATAGCAATTTAGTAGGCAAGTTTACCAGGTAAAGAGTGAGTGGGCGGGGAGGGTTCCCGGGGGCCATGTGGGCTGAGCAGCCTTGTGTTTCTGCTCAGCCTGGATTAATTGCTTTGTGGGGGTGCTCTAGGGATGCTCTAGGGGTGAGATTTCTCTGCGGCCCACCAAAATTTTCTTACAGCCCACCAGTGGGCCATGGCCCATTGGTTGGCAACCGCTGGACTGGCTGACCAACAATGTCCCTTCCAACTCTGTTAATCTGTTAATCTATTGCTGCCAAGCAACAGTCAAAGCGCTCTCCATTCTTATATTCATGAGATAATAGTTATCATTTTCTCAGGTATTATTTAAAAAGCATGATGTGAATAATTAAGATACTGCCCAGATTGATTTACTAGAGTTTTCAGGAAACATTTTAAAAAGAAAATTACATATAGTTACTTTCCTAGCTTTATCATTATTCAAAATGTTGTTGACCATTTAAATATTTTAGTTGCTCCATGAAAATACAACCACTCCCCCACCCCACCCCAGTGTTATATCTTGGCATTTATATCAAGCATCTGTGGAGCAGAATAGGAGAAAGACTGGCTTTGATCTGGAGTGGAGAAGAGGGGGGATGGGATACTTTTTCATACCTTAATTTATCAGGAAACAACAGAAGAAAACCTGCAGAATTAGATTGGAACATTCTATTCATATATTTTTAAAAAGGGTTCTATGTACTGTCTTTAAAAATAAGATTTTTTTTCAAGCACTTCGAAATAAAAATAAACTGAAATAGTTATAAAACAGCAAGCACCTATGTTAAATAAATTAAAAGTTTTTATTATTATTAGTGAATTGGGAATGAACTTTAAAGCAAACTTAATTTAATTAACTGTTGAATAAACCAATCTGAATTATTTGTCTCATTTAGTAAACTATAGTTTGCAATCACAAGCCATGGACTCTAGGAATAGAAACTCAGCTGAATATGAGGAAGGGGAAATATGGTTTAGAATTACTTTTGAACTGGATAAAAGGCCATGTAGTCTGGTGAATTCTGCTGAGGTTCAAAAGAGTTTAAACATGATAAACATTTTTTAAAGGAAAAAAAATAAGGAAGCTGAGATAGTGTGCAAGTGTCAGATATATTCCAGAGAGGGAAATCCCTGATCCAATGAATCAGCTTGATGTTTAAGATTCAAATTGTATCCCTGCCACCTGTCTAAATGTTAAATTATCATTCAAGCCTTTGGCAAAAGAAAAAAAGCTGGGAGGAAAAAGATAAATTCCAAATTATAAGAAATAGTTTGAGACTAATAATGAAAAACCTTTTATCTGGCTTTTTAAAAAAACTTGTATATGCATAAATTCAATTGTGTTAGTTACATTATAGTGAACAGCAAGTAAAGTGGAAGGCTGGGATCATATGTGAACAATTGTATCACAATGGTAAAAGCTGGCTGCAATCCACACACATAGATTCATTATTAGAATAATTAACATGTTATCCCATGATAAAAGGCAATGTTAAATTTACTCTGTTTACTCTGTGAAATATGCTGAAGCAGAAGGATTGCAGAGTTAAAGGAAGTTAATATGCTGGGCTAAAAAAGAAAACATTTGAACAATAAAACTATATATTCTGAAATAATAGACATGATTATTACAATAGATGAAAGTTGGGAAGTTGTTCTGATGGTGCAGTTGAAAAAAGATTTAATGTTATAATTAATTTGATTTATAAAGAGATTCTGTATATCATAACATTCCAAGTTGTAACCTATTGGGGTCAGGAGATTTGAGATTTCTGCCCTTCTGTCATTAAATTGTAAGTCCATTCCTCCCTTCAGTTTTCAGTTACAAAGCATTATAGACTTAAGTAACTTTTAATAGTAGTGAATTTTTATTTATATGTGGTTTCAACACAGTATTATCTAGAGGTGCCAGATCACAGCTGTGTCTTTGAGCTTTCTGAATGGAAAATGATGGCATTTTAAACATATGTGAAGAGGTTGACTGCTTTATGCGATCTGTTACTTATTTTGCATCAGCATTTTACCAGAGTACGTAGCTCCATTAAGTTGCACAAATCATAACATTGAAAAGACATATTCAAACTCAGTAAAAAATTTAATAATCAGAAAGGTTAATGTTTGTTTTAATATTTGCTTGAAATAGAGGTAGTCTTTGATTTACAATCAAAATTGAGCCTAAAATTTCTGTTCCTGAGACTTTTGTTAAGTGAATTTTGCCCCATATTACAACCTTTCTTAATGTATTTGTTAAAAGAATCACTGCAGTTGTTAAGTTAGTACCACAGTTGTTATGTGAATTTGACTTCCCCAATGACTTTGCCTGTCAGAAGGTCACAAAAGGTGATCGCATGATATCAGGGCACTGCAGCCGTCATAAATATGAACCAAGTTGTCAAGTGTCTGAATTTTAATCACATGACTATTGGAATGCTGCAACAGTTGTAAGTGTGAAAAATGGTCATAAGTCACATTTTTCAGTGCTGTTATAAGTTCAAAAGGTCACTAAATGAATTGTAAGTTGAAGACTACCAGTATAGTGCAATAGCTATAAACGTAGACATTGTTTCTAGTATACACTATGTTATATGAGAAGTGTAATTTTATCACCGCAGCATAAATGGTAAAGACCTATGTTTTAGAAGTCTAATTTATTAATTCAAATGTATCATAAAAATGTGCAAGAAGACAATGTAACTTCTGTGAAATTCAAATAATAATAATTTAAAATTGTAAAATTATTCCAGTTAAGTAATTTACAAATCCCCTGGCTAGTTAAAATCATTTTAGATAAGAAAAATAGAACACAATTATTAGCATGCACATAAAACTACGTGTTTAATTTAGAGCCATATCATTTTAACATCAATTAACAATGATTTATCTTCTACAAAATTGAAAAAAATCTACCCTTACATAAATGACAAATAGACCATTATCATAAGTTCTCAGATTTGATCAGACTGAAAACAGCATGGATGGTATTTCTTATACATCCTTCATTTTTTCTTTTTCTTTTGGTATTATAAGGGTAAAAGACATCAATTTCTTTCACTGAAAAAATATTTCTAGTTGCTCATCTAACTAAGCAGAAATCAGGTAATGCACTGAATAAACCCTTTTTCCTGGCAACAAATATTTTTATAAGTTAACTGCCTTCCAATTCAGAAACTATTTTCTGGTTAACGACAGTATCGCTTCTACTGGAATGACCATATGCCTATTCTAAAATGGAGTTCCAATTAAATTACCTTAGTGGTTGATCAAGGGCTATAATCTAGTTAAAATTTAGCTGTCCAATTCTCATAGTCAAACCTGGATTATATTTATTGTGCCTTTGGAACTTCTTTGTCCTCTTTTTAAAGTCTACGCTCAAGAAGAGGCAGAATTCCTTTGCAATGGCAGCTCATTTCTTTGTTACCTTGATACTAGATTGCTGCAGTATTTTACATAGGGAGATTTGGATGACTACAGACCAGTTGCTCTAACATCTGTAGTTATGAAAATCTTTGAAAGGCCTGAAAACCATCACAGATCCACTGTTAGAACCCATGCATACCAAGGAAATAGATTGACAGATGATGCTGTTAACATGGCTCTGCATTATATCCTACAACACCTTGAATCTCCAAATACCTACGCAAGAGTTCTCTTTGTAGACTTCAGTATTGAATGCTGTTAGGGATACACCCTAGCAGAATGTGCACGGCAGTCAGGCAAATATGTGAGATAAACGTTTTTGTAGCTTACACTCAGTAAAACAGATATACTGTGCTAGTTAAATAGTTTATTCCAATAAGAGTTTTAGCATAGTCAAACAGTCCATATATCATTCACTAGTTCAGTCCGTCCGGGGATTACTCAATTGCAAAATCCAGTGTCGAAAAAGAGGTCAGTAAACTTACAAATATCAGTCCAGTAATATATCTCTTCGCAGTAGAGATATAAAGAAGTCAAAACTCCTTTCTTCCTTCAGCAAGAGCAGCAGGGAACACGCAGTTATCAAACCATCAATCCATCATCGTCAGCAAGCAATTCAGTAAGCCAGTAAGCCAGCAGGTTCTCTTGCTCCCTCTTATGGCAGTTTTAGAACCGCACCCAAAATTACATGCTTTGCAGTTAAAGTGACACACACTTAAACTTACTATCATAGTTTATATATATTATTTTACCCAAACTATGTTAGGTAACCTTGTTATTCCTAACAAATACCATCATTCCAGACACTCTTCTAAGTAAATTAAACCAACTAGCAGTACCTGAACACACTTGTAAGTGGATCATAAGCTTCCTAACAGACAGGAAGCAGTATGTGAAGCTAGGCGGAATCACATCTGATAGCTGTACAATCAGCACAGCCCCCCTACCCCAGGCTGTGTGCTATCTCCACTTCTCTTCTCCCTATATACCAATGACTGCACCTCAAACGATCCATCTGTTAAAACACTGAAGTTTGCTGATGACACAACAGTGATTGGTCTCATTTGAGACAACAATCAATCTGCATATAGACAGGAGGTTGTATAATTTGCCTCGTGGTGTAACCAGAACAATCTGGAACTGAACACACTCAAAACCATAGAAATAGTGGTAGACTTTAGAAGAAACCCTCCTATACTACCACCTCTTACAATACTAGACAGCACAGTATCAACAGTAGAGACCTTCAAATTTCTAGGTTCTACTATATCACATGACCGAAAATGGACACCTAACATCAAAAACATCATCAAAAAAGCACAACAAAGAATGTTCTTTCTGCACCAACTCAGAAAGCTCAAACTGCCCAAGGAGCTGCTGATACAGTTCTACAGAGGAATTATTGAGTCTGTCATCTGCAGCTCTATAACTGTCTGATTTGGTTCTGCAACCCAACAGGACAGACACAGACTTCAGGGGATAATTAGGACTGCAGAAAAAACTATTACCACCCACCTGCCTTCAATTGAGGACCTGTATACTGCACGAGTCAAAAAGAGAGCTGTTAAAATAGTTATAGATCCCTCACATCCCGGTCATAAACTGTTTCAACTCCTTCCCTCAAAACGATGCTGTAGAGCACTGCACACCAGACCAACTGGACCCAAGAACAGTTTTTTCCCGAAAGCCATCACTCTGCTAAACAAATAATTCCCTCAACACTGTTCAACTATTTACAAAGTGTACACTACTGTTACTGCTAATCTTCTCACCACTCCTTATCGCCCATCCCCTCCCACTTGACTGTTTCCTAGTATGATTTGATTGTTGATTGTACCCTATCACTATCATTAAGTGTTGTACTTTATGATTCTTGATTCTTAACAAATGTACCTTTTCTTTATATATACTGAGAGTATTTACACCAAGACAAATTCCTTGTGTGTTCAATCACACTTGGTCAATAAAGCTATCCTATCCTATCCTATCCTATCCTATCCTATCCTATCCTATCCTATCCTATCCTATCCTATCCTATCCTATTGGAAGACTTATGCATTGAGTTGGTACAAAATGCAATGATCTGTGTCTGGTTAGTGAGTATATAAGAATATTTTTATAATCCCTGCACGGGCTTCTAATAGGGGCAATTCAGAATGCTAGCTTTAACATATGCAGTCTTTGATTGCTTGATCTTAGCTTTTCCAGACTACCATGTTCAAGTAAAATCAACTTGTACTGTATTGGGAAGGGTATTAAGGTCACACAAATTTCCTCCAATAAGAGATTTTGATTTGGGCTCGAACAGTTGCAGCCTTTCTTCTGGAATAGCACACCTCCAGATGTTTAGCTGGCATTTGTTCTGATGTAGTTCAAGAAGGCAGTGAAAACAATGTTTTAATAGAGCCATTAATATGTAGTTAAAACTGTCACCATAGACACGGAGGCATACTGTATGGTTATTTGATTTAATTATAATTTACTATTTTTAAAATTATTTTTGGTTAAACTGCCAGGAATCATTCTTGAACAATTTGTTCAGAACAATATTCCATTTGTTCTTAAGCATACTTTATTTTCATCATATATTTCTCTTTTCAGGTTAATCAACTGTTGACCCCATGTTCATATAATCATCCCAAAATCCAAGCCTGTTTATCTTACTTTATCAAAATTAAGAAAAATACAATAAATTTTATTTTTCATAGTTATGATATATATGTCTCAGTGCTTGTTGAGGAGCAAATTCTGGTCTGCTCCTATATTTCTTGTTACCTTGGTCTCTGCATTCTTCCACTCATCAAGTGCAGACTAAACGCTAAATAATTTTTCAATATATTCACAATATTTATTTTTCTTGAATCCTAACTTTTTACGCACTGATGTTATTTGCATTCATTATTGCACAACTTGTCCTTGGAAAGTCTAGTGATTGTTTAATTTTTATGACTCTACTTACAGTCAATCACTCTACCTTCCAAACATGCATTCAAAGTATTTTTCATTTGTTTTGATCAGCAGTTCACACATAACCATGATTGGGAATATTGAAAATGTTTATTCTTACACAGCTCAGGTAAAGATAGGAGTATTTATTAAAGGAGAACTTAAACACAATGCAGAGGGTTTCTTTTCCCTTAACTTCTCTAGATGCCAATTATAGAAGTATTAGAATTTGAAGTGTAAGAAGTGTTAGGGTCCCTTTTTCTCGTGAAGCAGGCACCCAACAATTGTTATAATAAAATTTGGTTCTTCTTTTCAGTGTTATGCTCCTTCTTCAGATTGAATTCACAACATTATAACTCCACACGTTTAAATGGAATTCTGTAATACACATGTAATTGTTTTGAGTTAGTTCCTTTGCATCCTTTTTTCTCACCACTGGCTAACATTTATTCTGTTGAGGAAAGTATACATATATTCTTCTTTTACTGTTTCCTCCTGCAGTCATTCTGCTTCCATTGCTCCTTCTTTTTCTTTCCCAAAATTTTTATTGATGTTACAATTTACCATTTACATGCAACTATCATCAACAGAGCCTTCATACTCACAATAACCCAAAGGACTGCTTGAGAAGTTGAATGGAATTATTGTATACTCAAATTTTCCAAAGCAACAATTAGCACTTGTCAGATAGCAGTTTAAGTTCAAGCCATTTGCAGTTTAAAAGCATAAGTTAGAAGTAATGTCTTAGTATCACATCCTTAAGGCAGGGGTGGGATTCAAATTTTTTAACAACCGGTTCTATGGGCGTGGCTTAGTTGCTGGGTGTGGCTTGATGGTCATGTGACTGGAAGGGCATGGCTTGGTGGTCATGTGACTGGCTGGGTGTGGCCAACTCAACATCACTCACATCAATGTACACTTTTCCTTGCCTGGCCTCTCATGACTGTGGGGATGCTGCAACAGTCGTAAGTGTGAAAAAGAGTCATAAGTCACTTTTTTCAGAGCCATTGTTACTTTGCATGGTCACTCCACACAAGCAAAGTACCAGCAAAGGAGGGGAAAAAAACTCCAGAGATGTTCCAGAGACAGGAAGTCTAGTCCTGTCAAGAATGTAATAAGGGTTAACAGAGAGGCAGTTTCTGTAAGCAACACCAGAATGTTTCCTTCCCGCCTTCCTTACAGTAATTTCTTCTAACCAGTAATTTCTTCTAACAACCGGCTCTCCAAACTGCTTAGAATGTTAACAACCGGTTCTAGGGAATAGGTGCGAACTGGTAGAATCCCACTCCTGCCTTAAGGTAAGATTATTATCTTATTAATAATTATTAATAGAATTGGAAGGGACCTTGTAGGCCACCTAGTCCAACCCCCTACCCAAGCAGGAAACCCTACACCATTTCTGACAAAGTCCAGTCTCTTTATAATTTTTTAATAGTTTTTTCTTTAACATCTATGGGTGTTAAAGTATTGTCTGAGTCTTTATATTTTACACACAGTATTAGTAATAGTAATACTTTTTTTAGATATACATAATTATAATCTTTCAACTTCTAACATTCGTGTAGTAGAGTCTTTTCTTCAAAGCTTCCAGTGGTGAAGCTCCCACAACTTCCAAGGGCAAGTTGTTCCATTAGTTGATTGTTCTCACTGTCAGGAAAATCCTCCTTGTTTCTAGGTTGAATCTCTCCTAGATCAGGTTCCATCCATGATTGTCTGGCCTTCAGGTGCTTTGGAAAATAGGTTGGCCCCCTTCTGTCAGTGACAAGCCCTCAAATATTGGAACATTGCTCTCATGTCATCCCTGGTCCTTCTCTTCACTAGACTAGCCATGCCCAGTTCCTGCAACTGTTTATTGTATGTTTTAGTCTCCAGTTCCCTAATCATCCTGGTTGATCTTCTCTGCACTTTTCCTGGAATCCCAACATCTTTTTTATAGCGCGGTGACTAAAACTGAATGCAGTATTCTAGATGTGGTCTTACTAAGGCTTTATAGAGTGGTATTAGTATCTCACTTGATCTTGATTGTACCCATCTGTTAATGCAATTTAGGATTGTATTGGCTTTTTTGGCTGCCGCCACTCACTGTTACTCATATTTAGCCAGTTGTCCACTAAGACTCCAAGATCCCTCTTACAACTACTGCTATTAAGCCTGGTTTCACTCAATCTACATGTGTACTTTTGGTTTTTCTTGCCTAAGTGTAAGACTTTACTTTCCTCTACGTTGAATTTCATTTTGTTAGATAGGGCCCAGTGTTCAAATTTGTCAAGATCCCTGATATTGAGCCTATCTTCTAGGTTGTTAGCTATTTCTGCCAGCTTAGTATCATCCATAAATTTGATAAGTTCCCCTTCTATTCCCTCATCTAATTCATTTATGATGATTAATGGATATGATAATTTTATTTCATACCCTGGCAATTCTATGTACAGCAGCAAAGTGTCAAGGCATAGTTATAAAGAGCAAAACTAAAGTTGAAAGATTTTATAATGATTCTTGAAGATGAACTATAAAAGATCAGTGATCTCAGTGATGCATCTGTCTGTGGCAAAAGCTGCCCACATATTTCTCCCAGGAGAAACAACTTTGCATTTTCTTCCACAATGGTAGACAAAACATTGCCTTTAGCATAAGGTTTCTTCTTTCTGAAACCCTAATGCAGTTGCGATTCAGAACAAATCTCTTTCTCTGTTGTATTTAATCTAAGGACCACAAGAGCAAGTGGAATAGTATATTCCAACTTACAGAAAATTTCCCAAGAGGAATAAAATATAATATTAAAAAAAACATATAAAGAAAACTTGTGCTGTCATTCCAAGTTTTGTTGAAAGTGATATGTTCTATAGTAAAAATAACGTGTTTTATTTCAGGCCTTGAAATTTGAGATTGAAATGTATTAAACTCAAAATGGTTTCATATGGTTGAATAACATTGCTTATGTATATATTAGGGAATTTACCTATATTTTATTAATTATTCTATTGTTGAAACTATTTGAATATTTATAATATCACCTGAAGTCATAGATTGTAGATTAAATCATTAGTTCTTCTTTTTTAAAATATATGCATAATCATTTCCTTGATCTTAAAAATAGTTTTTCAACATTTTGGTTCAAAATATATTCAAGTTTAATGTTTTATAAATACTTTTGGACAATATGAATAGCAGAAGTTCAAACTGGAACCCACATTAAAACACTTCCTTCATTTTTTCCAATCCACATTTATAACAGAAAAGGATCACATAAATCTTGAGTTTATTTGTGCAGAGAATTATCTATAATGCAGTGATCACAGTAAGGTATCCTTTTGAAATTGGTTGGTGATTTCTAGACAAAACAAGTTTACTTGCTGTGTTAATAGCAATTGAGTAGTCTCTTTCACTGAGAATATTAAAATTATCAGATTGGTTTAATGGAAATCTATTTTATTCCTGTGCAGGTGTGCGGATGTACTTTTCAACAAGATTTCCTTGGATAGATATTTGATTCAATATGTAGACTGCATAATATTATGCAGTCCATTTGATTGCATATTTGATTAACTCCTGCTTTGTGTTCTTATCTGTCTTAAATAATTTCTCTCTTAAATAATTTACCATATTGATTATATAATTGGTTTGTTGTAAATTTTATATATAAAAGACCCAAAATGTGGATTAGCTCAACTATATTTTAAATCATAGCTGATTTAGCATTTCATTGATTTTCTGACAAATAGATATCCATTTCATTGCATTGTTACTTAAAAATGGATGTTTTTTTGTGTATTTCCTAGAGCTAGTATGACATATGAACAAGGTGATTCTGATAATCACTTCTGCTTGTTTTGGTTAATTTGTTTAGCTCATAAAAACTGTGTGAATTTGTTCATTTATTGAGATTTTAACAGAAGTCTCCTGTGGTCGCCCATACTTTTGGAATGCAAACTCTGAGAATAGTATTTCACTATATCCTAATCAGCTTGTACCCAGCTATTATTCTGTGAAAGATCTTAGAATAATTCTATTCCGCACTGCTAAGTATCTGAGGGATATAAATAAATAAAATAATTTCTGTCCTACCTCCCCTTGTATGTATATCTACATCTTACCATATGTTCCATATGTTCTCCATAAGCATAATAAAATTGGTCCTGGTTGCTGTGCTGTCAGTTGGAATGATGTTTTAAAATTAATTTCAGTATCGTACTATTAATCTGGTGCTTGAGGGATTTTTTTTTAAAATTTTGCTGACTGTACTGTGATAAACAATCTTAAGAGAAGGCTTCTTTTTCTTTCTTCCCTCTGGTAGGTTTAAGGGATACTGCAGGCTCAGAAAGTGATGGTGGTGACTCAAGTAGCACAAAATCAGAAGGAGCCAATGGAACAGCAACAATCCAACCCAAGAAAATCAAGGGGATTGGATTTGGTGACATATTCAAGGACAAACCCATAAAACTGCGTCCGAGATCAATAGAAGTAGATAATGATTTTCTGCCAGTTGAAAAGGTATGGTATATAAAGTAGTCACCCATGTTCAGATGTTTGTTTGTGCCTCAAGATTAGATGTTCTGTCAAGGTCAAGAAAATGAACACTGCTTAAAAATGTTATTGAATCTTCTAATTGCCTATAAAGATATGTCAATGATTCATTCATACGCATAGTTATTCCTTTTCTATAAGAAAGAATTCTTCAGTATTTTTCTACGGATGGTTTTAATATTATTACAGAAACTCTTAAACTATTCAAAATCTGCTGTAGAATTAATTTCTCATTATGTCAGACACCATACATGGATTTATATATCTGTGCAGAGGTAGTATTCAGCAGGTTTTGACCAGTTTTGGGGAATCGATAGCAGAAATTTTGAGCAGTTCAGAAAACCGGCAAATATCACCTCTGACTGGAGATTTTACAGTTTCCTTCTCCTGCCACACCCACCAAGCCATGCCCACAGAACCGTTAGTAAAGAAATTGGAATCCCACCACTGTATCTGTGAGATTACTTTCACATTAATATCCAAAATGGAATATTTATTTTGAATTCAACCTTCTAATGTAAGTTGTATATATCATGCAACTGACAGACCCTGAATTTATTATAATACTATAATTACTTTAAAAATAGTACTTTTTGCAATCTATCTACACTATTGCACAGTTCCTTTCTCTTTCAGTTCCAAATCTTTTACCATTCCTTCACTACCTCTGTCCTCCAGAAGATATTCTGTGATTCGTGAGATACTTCTATGGCAGTAATGCAATCTAGTATCTCCTTCCTGGCACATACAGAGCCTTCCAGAGAAGAGCAATAAGTTAAATAATTTTTTGTAACACAAAAGCTATAAGACATTGTCTATAAATGCCCTTGAGAAATGTCTTTCAAAATCTGAGTTCCACCTGACAATCATCAGAAGAAATACATTTGGATATTGGAGAAAGGCTTGAGTATAGAAAATAATGGTGATGGATTGTTTGAGCTGGCCTTTGGCTACTCTTTCCTTGATGTGTACCATTTATAGATTTGTTTTGTCTCTGAAAGTAGTTTCAATGGAATCAGCTTGTTTTATTTTGGTACTATAGATTCTTCAGATTTTATAAGTCTTTTGCCTTTTCTTAAAGGTACAGTTATTGGCATTATCAATTTCACTGATGCAGTCTGATAACTTATTTTGGACAATAGTTTTGATTGTATCTATCTAGTGGTGTAGTTATAGGAAGGTGTTCAGTATTTTTTTAAAGAACTACTTTCTAAGACATGAGAAATGCAGTTATCTTCCTAATAAATTAATTACTTTTGATTATTAGATTTATAGGCAAGAGCCATGGTAGCGCAGTGGTGAAAATGCAGTATTGCAGGCTAATTTAACTCACTGCCGGAGTTGGATCCTCATCAGTTCAAGGTTGATTCAGCCATCAGTTCTTCTGAGATTGACGTCAACTTCGAACAGAACCTGACTGCAGCCATCTCTCTGTTCCTCAGTTGTCACACAGGGAGGAGAGAGGTTGGAATGCTACACATAACAAAGAGCTTTCTCATGAGAACCGAGATCATGTACACTGGCAACAGATAAGGTTGGGAAAGGAGTGCCTGAGAGCCTGCCAATTAACTCAAACATGATCTGTGACACTTGGGGATGGGGTTATTTCCTAGTTTAATTGCTGGTATACTGAAACCATGGGAAAGGTTTAGATTTGGTTTTCCATTGAAGCTGTGCCAATATGATGTACTCATTAAAGAAGACCTTTGAGAAGCAGTCAAGTTTCAGGATATGATTTGCTTGAGTTCATTAGTCGGAGCCTTGACAATTGGTAAAATGAGGACCCAGATTGTTGAAGGCAATATGCTGACTCTGGTAACCTCTTAGAGATTGCTATTAAGCACTACAAAGCAGCATATAAATCTAAGTGCTGTTGCTATTTAATATATTTACTGTGCAAATTTTATTTATGAGATTAAACCACATTGTTGAGCATTTAGTGTTCAAGGAATGCTTAGTTCTGTAAGTATTCTAAAAGGATTTTTTATTTGTTTGGAAGATAAAAGCAATTATACAAAGTAAAATTATAAACTATATAAAATGCCCTTTGAGAAGAAAACATCCAAAGGAGCCTGTATTTATGAATGGAACCGTTCATTCTGTTGAGGAAGAATAGTGATATGGAGCAGTCTTACTCAAAAACAAATAATTAATTTCATATTTAGCAAATATCTCCTTAAGAAATAAACTTATGCTCAATAGCCTATAGCACTTTAACACAACTAACTGTGGAAATGTGAATATATTTATTTCCAGCAAGTCAAATCCTTCTGGACCTTTATATTTCTCACCAGCATCATTCTTATATTGTCAAGGTCTAACTTTGACCAAAGCCTCTAAATATTTGTATATATACACAATGACATAATTATTGATAAAATGACTTCTGGTAGATGTTACATGAGCTAGTAAATGTACACTTATTTTTTCTGACCATGCTGCAAGCTTCTTCAAAGATAATTTGAAATTGAATTCTTTACAAACTTCCTGTCTTTATATATTGCCATATTCACCAGAGCTCCCAATAGCTGTTGATCATCATATATTGTTTCTCCCTGGTTAATTACATGGAAGTTATAGATTTCTAATGCTTCCAATAATTGTAGGAAAATGTTTGTTATATTAGACCAGGATGTTGACATTTTCAATCTGTTTTATAATTTAATCAATCAAAAATTATAATATTCCAATCAAAGAATTACTAACTCAAGCACATAAGCTAACAGTAAACAAAAGCTTAACCAAAGAACCACCAAAAACACTTTCTTAACTGGAAAAACTCTGTGCTAGTCTGCCGTATTTCCATGTAGAAGTGCACTGAACTCCTTGATTTCATTAAAAAGTAATTTGCATTTTTATCTATCAGAGTAATGTCATCAGCATACTGTAATTTATTCTCAAGTTACAAATACAGAATAATTTGTTCAAAATTTCTATCTTTGTTTGAAATGCATAACTATGACATAAAACTATATAATTGGCCAGGGGAGGGGATTGAGAAAAACAAGAAGTCTTTAGTTCTTCTGTTTTCTTTCATGTGCTTCAACAAATTAGGAGATAGCCCGGACATTATCTATATTAATTTCCATTATTATCTATAGTTTCACAACCCTTTTTTCAACAAACTGCTATATTTATATCCTGTAAGTTATAAGGTTACTTATTGCTGCTTTGAAATTTAAACATTGTTTCATATTATATTCTCCTTCAATATCTCAATAAGAAATGAGTAAAATTAAATTCTATATGGAAGAGATAACAGAGAAAAACAATACATACTAATTTAGAATTTACCCTTGAAAACAAAATGGACATTTTCACTGTTTTGCATTTATAACATGACATAACATAACAATTTCTAGAAATGTGCTTTTAAAAGACATTGACACTTGGAAAATGAAAAGCAGTTCCAAGAATTTTCCTTTCTAAGAAATCCTTGGATCGATTTGAGCAAAACTGATTTTCCAAACCACTAAATAATTAAACTTTTCTTTGTGTGTGTGTGTGTGTGTGTGTGTATGTTTTCTGAGGTTATATATATGTATGTATGTATGTATGTATGTATGTCTGGCATTCAGCTTTGTTCGGGTATTTTCCCATGTCATAGTAATGGTGCTTTTAAAGTTGTAGCAACGTTTCAGCAGAATCTCATCTGCCATCATCAGGCTTCTGTATAGTGTTCGTCTGTGAGTTAGACTTTTACAGTGGTTTCAGATTTTAATTTGGGGCAGCCTGTTGCTGTGCCAGAATGGTTTTTTCTTCATCCTGATTGGTTGAGAGTCTTGGTCTGTGTTTATTGGTCTTGGAATCCTGCTGTGTTCTGCTTCTAATATCTTCTGTCTGTTTTTTTGGCTCTTTTTGTATCTTGATTGGCTGGCAACATTGTGTTACTTAATTGGAGGCCTTTAGTGCAGCTTGGCTTCGGGTAAATGGACGGCTATCATTAGTTAGGAAGCTGGGTTTCATCTGGGTGCCTGGTTGGGGTGTGTTTGAGCTGGAGGGATCTGTTTGCGCCCAGGTGTTTGCCTGGCTTGTGGTGTGGAGATTTTTTTGTTTGTGAGTGCAGGCTTCCAAATGATTGACAGCCTGGAGAAATCGTCTCTTCTGTTCATGCTTTCTGGTCTTTTTTCAATCTCTATGGCTTCTCTGATGATTCTGTGGCTGAGATTTTCTATAGTGGCTAGGGTTTTGGTGCCATTGAAGTTGATGCTATGACCTGTGGCTTCCATGTGTTGGACTAGTGAGGAAGTATGTTCCAGCTTTTTGACTGCATTTTTGTGTTCATCCAGGCGGGTGCTTATTCTTCTATTAGTCTGTCCAATGTATGTGGCCGGGCATGATGCACAGGGGACTTCGTATATGCCTTGGTTTTCCAGGTCAATTTTGTCTTTGGGGTTTCTGAGGATGGCTGCTATTTTTCTGTCTGTTTTGAAGGCAGTCTTGATGTGGTGTCTGTATAGTATCTTACTAATTTTGTCTGTAGTGCCTCTTATGTAGGGCAGGGCAGCTGTTCCATGGGTCTGTTCATCTTCTGGGTCTCTATTATGTCTCAGTGTGTTTTTGTGGATCAAGTTGGTGATTTTGCTTTTGTGGAAGCTGTTGGCTGTCAATATTTTAGTCAGGGTGCATAGTTCAGTCTTAATGTGTGTCTTGTCTGCCAGGCGTTTGGTTCTAGTAATTAGTGTTTTAGCCACGGAGTTTATCTGTGCTGGGTGGTGGTGGGATTGGGCGTTGAGGTAGCGGTTGGTGTGTGTTTTCTTCTGGTATATGATGTGTCCTAGTGTGCCATCTGTTTTTTTGTAGATTAGTACATCTAGGAATAGTAGTTGTTTGTTTGTTTCTGTTTCCATGGTGAACTTGATTTTGGGGTGTGCGCTTTATGTGATCTTGATTCTATGCCTCTGTTTATACAACCCAGGATTGTATACACTTTTTTGGCTGCTGGCTCATATTCAAGTGATCATCCACTAAGACTCCATGCTCCTCTCATAGTTACTGTTTTTGAGCTAGGTCTCGCCTAAACTGTACTTATACCTTTAAGTTTTCCTGCCTAAATGTAAATTTTTTCCTCATTGAGATTCATTTTGTTGGATAGGGCCCATTATTCAAGTTTATCAAGATCTTTTTGGATCTTGATTTTGTCTTCTGAGGTGTTGGGTATTCCTGCTAGTGTAGTGTCAACTGCAAATTTGATGAGTTCTCCATTCCCTCATCGAAGTCATTTATGAAGATATTGAAGAATACTGGGCCTAAGACAGAGCCTTGTGGTACCCCACTACTTACTTGTCTCCATGTGGATGTCGTACTATTACGGACTACTTGTTGAGTAGTTTGTCAGCCAACTACAAATCCATCTGGTGGTGATGATGTTGTCTATTCTACATTTTTACAAAGAAGTAGGTTGTGGTCTACCTTGTCAAATGCCTTACTAAAATCTAAGTATACTATGTCCATAGCATTTTATTGGTCTACTAATTTAGTTACTTTATTGAAGAATGAGATAAGATTAGTTTGGCATAATCTGTTTTTACCAAACCTATGCTGGCTACTACAGCCTCCACCAATAGGAAGGCCCAGCATGTTTTTTTGGCATAAAATCAAATTAAGCCCCTCCCCCCAAATTTAGGCCTATTTTAAAACATGCAAAATAAGGGGGAAGGGCGGGGGGACTTGCCGTTAGGAGCGCCCCACGGGCAGCAATTCATCGCCACCAGCCACTCCTAACGGGTGATCATGGCGAAGCGTGGAGAGCACTGCCGCTGTTTGGAGCTCCAAATGGCGGCGGCACTCCAAACACGGAAGCAGCAGCTCCAAACGTGGCGGTGGAATGGGCAGAAGGGAAAGCAACAGCGGCGGGTGCCAAAGATGTCTGCAGCAAAGGTGGGAGTAGGGAGCTCTCCGCGCTTTGCCATGATCACCCGTTAGGAGCGGCTGGTGGCGAGGATGCAAGGGTGGGAATTAAGTCACACCTGAAAAGACGGCCTAGCCGTTTTTTCGGGGGTCAAAAAAAAATAAGCCCCGGCCTTATTATGTGAGAAACACGTTAGTTATAACTTTATTTGCTTCTAGTTGTTCGCAGATCTGTTTTTTGATTATCTATCTATCTAATTCAGATCTATCCGAAAATGTTAATAGTCAAAAGGATACAGAAATGAATCAGCTACTGTTGCAAGCTTTAGTAATATTGGAATAATGCTACATATTAACATTGTTGACTGAAATTATATAGATACAAAGCCTGTGGTTTGATAGATTAAATTAGACAATATTATTAATAAATTAGTCAATATTATTCCAACCACAGTGTTACTATTTGGTCATTTGGAACCCTTCTTAGTTCCTTGCTTATTATGTATATGATTGGTTTCATCACAAACTACACCTCACTTTATTATTACTAATAATAAATCTTTCAAGGTAAGGTATCTACCCACAGTTCACACACTAGTTTTTTAGGAAAAACACAACTATTCCTTTTATTCAAAAATAAATTCTTGAAAGTATACATTTCATCAATAGGACTGGCCCATCCAACCTCTGCCAACAGTAAGAAGGATACTGTGAGCCCTTTTGGCAAAGATTTCCAGCTGACAGGGTCCAGGAGAACATTTTCTGCTGGGGCTCCTACCCTTTGGAATACCTTACTTCCTGAAGTGAGATCTGCTCCCACCCTTCTGACTTTCCATAAGGGCCTGAAGATGTAGCTTTGCCAGGCCTAGGGCCTCAAAGGAGAATATCATGCTAGAAGGGATTGATAGATTAAGAAAAAATCCCACCTACCCCCTACTCATTCTGCTCGTTCCCTCCCCTTCATTTAACTATAATCTTACTTTTGATTGTAATTCTATTTTTATAGTTTTTAGAAATATTTATGTTTTACAGTTTTATAGCTTTTAATGTTGTATGCTGCCCAGAATCACCTTGAGGCAAGAGGGGTAGCAAAAAATAAAAGGAAAGGGAAAGGGAAAAGGAAAGGAAAGGAGTAGATTGTAGTGCTAAAATGCTGGGGATTGGAAGATGTTTTTCCAGTGCTAGGAAAAATACCAAGGTCTGAAAGTGTGTAGGTTTGCCTCATACCATCTATTGTATAACTTCCTTTTTATGATCCTTAATTTGAGATAGAGTTGGGCATAAATCCGTAAATATACACAGAAAATATATGTTTTCTCAGACATTTCACAATGAGAATTGTAAACTATTACATTTTTCATACTTAGAAGTGGAATGAATGAATAATCATAACTGGTTAGTTTCTACCAAGTAAAGTAATAATGTAACTAAAAGGTAATATAAAATTAACAATATGGGTTTGTGTTGCCCATAATTATCTGTACTAATCATATGGTGTTGCATTTGTACAAAGCAAGTAAGTATGTTTGGATGCTCAGCCAATGAAAATAAGATATGGAGATAGCATGGATCTTTAAGAATTATAATAAGCATCCAAAGTAGAATTATGGGAGGATTGGGCTCTACCAGTTTTCAATTCCTTGTTGCCTTGTGATCTATTTATATTACTTTGTCTAGTTTTACCTATTATAAATCTGAAGAATTCCTTTTATATTGTAGTCCTCTAGGTTGAGCAAGTTTGATTGCTCAATCTAATTGATATATGTTGCAGCCTAGCATATTTATAAGGCATTCACTTGCAGAAATCTGATAAATACAGTCTTCTAAATAGGTGATTAAGGTGATTGCTTATATCCATGATGATGAACCTATGGCACGTGTGCTACAGGTGGTACCTATGGCACATGTGCCACAGGTGGCACAATATAATTTGTGCCAGCATGCAAGCCCCAGCCAAACTTATCTCACTGCGCATGCACGTGCCTCCCAGTTGATTTTTGGCCCATTTGAGGCCTTTTTCGGCCTCCCAGAGGCTGGAGGGAAGCCTCTGCAGCCTTTGGAGGCCAAAAAACATGCCTGTTTCATTACTTCCTGTATTTCTGGAAACACTGGAAGTGACGAAATGGGCCCATTTTTCGGCCTCCAAAGGCTGCAGAGGCTTCCCTCGAGCCTCTGGGAGGCTGAAAAAGGCCTCAAATGGGGCAAAAATCAGCTGGGAAGCTTGTACATGCCCAGTGCAGGTTAGGGGATGGCAGGGGGGATCATGTGCACATGCACAGAGGGTGTGTGGGGTGTTGCGTATTGCCTTCTGGGTGCTGGCACACAAGCGTGAGCAGGCGAGCACGGGAGCAATTTTTGGCACAGGAGTCCAAAAAGATTAGCAACCACTGGCTTATACTAAGAACCAGCATTTAAATATAATTTCACTTTTAATATAAGGATAAATTTTTAAAGAATCAATTATTCTTTTTTCTATAGTAATGTGGATTATTTCATAGAAATACCCTCAAATATGCTAGATATTCAATCCCATAATTTCTAGCAAATACTTTGCAACTTTTCCTGGATAGTGTAGTTGAGCCCATATCTTGGTTATATTTTTGATGTTAGTTGGTTTTAACTCAGTTCCTATATTTGTAATTATTATTATTTATTTATTTGTACTTATTCTGTTAGCTGCCCAGAATCATATGCTTTAGATTGTTGGCCATATACATTAAAATCATACAAAGATGAATAATAAACAAATTTATAGTCTTAAATGTGAGGGAAATTCAACTTTTGGAAAATGTTTATTTGTATGACTTTTCATTTATACCTGTGTTTATAAATGTTCCATGTTCTTTTATAACAAATCTATTATATATAATATAATATAATATAATATAATATAATATAATATAATATAATATAATATAATATAATATAATATAATATAATATAATATAATATAATATAATATAATATAATATAATATAATATAATATAATATATATGTGTATGTATGTACGTATGTATATGTATATGTCTGGCATTCAGCTTTGTTCGGGTATTTTCCCACGTCATAGTAGTGGTGCTTTTAAAGTTGTAGCAACGTTTCAGCAGAATCTTATCTGCCATCATCAGGCTTCTGTATAGTGTTCGTCTGTGAGTTAGACTTTTACAGTGGTTTCAGATTTAAATTTGGGGCAGCCTATTGCTGTGCCAGAATGGTTTTTTCTTCATCCTGATTGGTTGAGAGTCTTGGTCTGTGTTTATTGGTCTTGGAGTTTGCTGTGTTCTGCTTCTAATATCTTCTGTCTGTTTTTTTGGCTCTTTTTGTATCTTGATTGGCTGGCAACATTGTGTTATTTTATTGGAGGCCTTTAGTTCATCTTGGCTTCGGGTAAATGGAAGGCTAACATTAGGAAGCTGGGTTTCATCTGGGTGCCTGGTTGGGGTGTGTTTGAGCTGGAGGTATCAGGGGGGATCTGTTTGCGCCCAGGTGTTTGCCTGGCTTGTGGTGTGGAGATTTTTTTGTTTGTGAGTGCAGGCTTCCAAATGATTAACAGCCTGGTGGAATCATCTCTTCTGTTCATGCTTTCTGGTCTTTTTTCAATCTCTATGGCTTCTCTGATGATTCTGTGGTTGAGATTTTCTATAGTGGCTAGGGTTTTGGTGCTATTGAAGTTGATGCTATGACCTGTGGCTTCCATGTGTTGGACTAGTGAGGAAGTGTGTTCCAGCTTTTTGACTGCATTTTTGTGTTCATCCAGGCGGGTGCTTATTCTTCTATTGGTCTGTCCAATGTATGTGGCCGGGCATGATGCACAGGGGACTTCGTATATGCCTTGGTTTTCCAGGTCAATTTTGTCTTTGGGGTTTCTGAGGATGGCTGCTATTTTTCTGTCTGTTTTGAAGGCAGTCTTGATGTGGTGTCTGTATAGTATCTTACTAATTTTGTCTGTAGTGCCTCTTATGTAGGGCAGGACAGCTGTTCCATGGGCACTGAAACTCATCTTGCAAGATACTGGGTTTGGTTATTCAGTGTGGGTGGCATAGTATTAGTTAAATCTGAACCTGTTCAACTGCGTGGTTTGAGCATTTTTATGCTGGTATGTGTACCTGTGAAAAGCATTCTATGTAATAATTAAGGTTTTCATATTTCCCTTCCTATATACCCAGTAATTGTGAGGCTGTTGACATCATGAACATTGGCTTTTTATTATACTATAGTATTACTTGTAGATTATATAAATTGTGTAACTATTTGTGTGATTAGTAGATTAATATATTTTACTTATTTAAAACTTTTAATACAAATAGTGCAGAATAATTTCTTATAGCTAGGAAAGGAATATCTTTTTTAAAATATCACCTGTCTTATTACCTCATATATATCTGACTTGTTTCCTGGGTTTCTCAGAAAGTTTTTATCTTCCAATGACTATGTTTGCTCTGAATTTGAGTTTGATCAGTTTTCTCTCTAGACAATTTTCTCTGTCTTCAAGGGAGTTAAAAATTGCTTTCCTTTTAGCAAGTTCCAGTTTCCTGTGAAATAAATAAATGCAATGTTTCCTCATAGCTAGTATTAATCTTAATGTATGACTCAGTTTTAGGCTTGGTTTCTCAGTGAGCTCAAATTTTACAAGGAAGCGCAAGGACTGTTCATATTGCTTCTAAACATTTTTAGGTGGCTTTACTTACAATGGGAGAAGAGGTATGTCTTTTTAAAAAAACAAATACTTCTTTCTTTTGTATGTATACAGCTACATTGTAATTTGCATATATATATAAGTAACAACATGTTTGGCAACAAAGGCTTTAAATTGGTCTATATCTTAGCATAAAATGTGTTAAAGTGAGAGTAACATATAAAATGTGTTAAACTGAAGCCTTAAAAGAAAAAGCAGTAACATCTGTGTTTCAGAGTTAATAAATAACATTAATAACTTGCATTGAACTGTGTAGCTACTGCTTTTATATTTCTGCTTTGATATATACAAATATTCAGATGCTTTATGATAGTTTTCTTTTAGTATGATATAAGATTTTTTTTAAATCTTACTATCTAATTAATGAAAATCAGACTTTTGGAATTGTTACTGATAAACTACAACACGGGAGTCAAACTCACCGTATCACATTGCTTTCATGTGATGTTTTGCAATGCTTTTTCCTTTGCCGGAGCTGGGGTGGCATGGCCTATGTCGGATGCGGCTGGCGGGTTGCCAATTTGGCACCCCTGAAATACAACATGTTTATTTGATTAGAAGATATATTTCTATTCAGAAGTAACTTATAATTAGAGTTACAGAGAAAGTTTCCTTATACTTTTTAAACATGTTGACCTTTTATTTATTTAGGTATTAGTTGCCAATTTCTTAATCTAAATTTGTTTTCCAGATTTTTAATTCTGTGTATAAGCATTAACTGAGTTCTATTTGAAACATTTTTTCTGCTTGCAATATAGAATGTGTCATCTGTTTTCCTGTTCGAAATTGAAAAAAAACAAAAAGATGTTTATAGTTTAATAAGTGCTAAATATCTGGAATAATTTCAACATATATTTATATACAAAAAACTTAGCAAAAAGTGGTCATTTGTATATATTACATAAATAAATCAGTAGCCAGTCTGGGAATTTTATTGAAAGAGTTCCTAAAGAATTGAGCAGAAAAATATGTATATGTATATTTTTTAGTTGTACAACAAGGTTCTTGTTGTACAACAGAGGAGACTTCAATTGGAATAAAATAAAAAGGATTGCACTGATATTCTTCCATGGTTTTATTTTGGTTCTTACGCACTTCAGCAGAATTTTTTATTCTTTGTATATAATATCAACTATTATTTTTTCATTCTCTTTGTAGTAATACTATATAAACATAGCCCTATAATGTCTATAGTTAGTATTCTATATTTAAGAGAAGTTGACACATTCCTGTCAGTTCCTATTCCTTTGGAAATGTGGTAGAATTTGACATTTGTATGGGACAGGAAAAAACATGTGGACTCTTGCCTTCTTCCTCCACTGTTAATTATAGAGAGGAGAAGGGAGAGAGAGAGAGAGAGAGAGTACAAAGGAGTAATAATAATAATAAATCGTCAATCCTGTGGAAAAATAGAATGAGAAATGGAAATTTGGATGAGAAGGCAAGTGGTTGAAGAGAGAACTGATGGTTATATATTTTCCAGTTGAAAATGTTATCATGTTTATAATAGTGTTGAATATATCTCTCAGGGACAATCTTATTTGAATCTTGCATTTATAGATTTTTTTTTCTAAACATAAATTTGGTCCACCTCATATTAGCATCATATTAATGATATTTTTTATGAACATATATTTTCTTTATAAATATTATGTTTATTACAATGCTTTTTCTGATGAACAATTTTGTTTCTATCATCAGCACATTACATAAAAGTATAACCAAAAAGAAAAAAACCAAGCTTCAGCCTTTCATGAGGTGTCCTCTTCATTGTTTCCACACAATATTTAGCTCTTGTATATGACAAAATGAAGTTCACATAATAATCATTCATTCTTCTTTGAAAGTGACAGCAAATATATACTTATTTTGGATATTCCTATGAAATATGTTGTAGGAATTAATAGTACAATATAGTGTTACATGGTGAGTAGTTTCATTTCCACATCGCTAAATGTGTTCAGCTAGAGAAATTTTAAGTATCTTACAGAAACATGTTGTTTCTGGCTTTGAAAAACACTTTCCTTGGCTTGAGAAAAATGAGCATGTTTCAATAGTTTGTAGGTTTCCAAATACCCTTTGTAACTCAAAGAATTATTTTGCTCTCTGATAACTTGTTGACTTCAGTCTGATGCTCCATATCATTTGATCATCAGGATAATGTTTGTTCATAATATCAAGACTTTGAAACATGCTGGTGATAACCTATATAATTATAGTATTTATTCCACTGTAATTTTCCAATTTGAACAATAATCATCAACACAAACTAGATGCAATTAACTTCTCCAGAAAAACTGGATCTTCAGTCAGGAGTTAGCCTTCACCTCTACAGTTGTATCTCAATTTTAGCCATTTTCATCTCCAATTTGAGCAGCCCATTTATTCTTCTAATTTTTATTACTGTAGTATGCTACTTCTCAGTAGCATATTGTTCACAATAAATTTGCTCTTCTAACTTATCTATGAGTCTTGGCCCTGATTCTAATGGCTCCTCTAAAATGAAAATTAGATTGTCTGCAAATGCTTGCACTTTATACTTTTCTCTTTTAATTTCCATTCCTTTAATTTGCTCATCTTGCCTGATGTTTCTAGTTAGTACTTCCAGTGTTAAGATAAACAACAATGGAGATAATGGACAGTTTTGCCTTGTACTGTTTCTTATTGAAAAAAATTCAGTTACCTCACCATTCACAATCACTTTAGCTTTCTGATTTGTATATATTGCCTTGAACATATTTAAAAAATTATCTCCAAAGTCCATAAATCTTAGTTGATGTAGCATGAATTGCCAGTTCACATTATCAAACACCTTTTGAGCATCTAGGAACAACAATGCCAATTGTTTTTCATTATGTGCTTTGCAATATTCCAATGTATCTACTATTACTATTACATTATTTCTTATCTGCTTTTTACGTAGAAAACCATTTTGATCAGGGTGTATGAACTCCTTCAAGAATCTCTTCAGTCTTTCTGCTACTATTGAGGCAAATATTTTATAGTTGGTATTCAGTAGACATATTAGTCTATAGTTCTTTATTTGGGTTCAATCTGAATTCTCTTTTGGTACCAAGGTAATGTTAGCTTCCACCCAGGATGGTGGTATCTTCGCTTCGGATAAAACTGCATTGTATACCTCTAATAATGATTGGCCCAGGCTATCTTGTAGCTCTTTGTATATTTCTGCTGGTAGCCCATCTGGGCCTGGTAACTTGTTTTTTTTTTTTTTTTTTTGATTGCCTCCACTAGTTCTGTTGTAGTTATTTTCTCATACAGCATTGATTTAATTGTTTCTGGCACTTTAGGTAAATTAGCTTTTCCTAAATATTGTAGTATTTTCTCCTCAGAATTTTCCTCATTATCATATAGTTTCCTATAAAAGTCCTAGATAATATTTTTCCCCCCTCAATTTGATAATGTAGAATTCCATCTTTATTTTGCAATTTACTTATCCATTTTTTCTGTTTCTCCTTTTTCAATTTATAAGCTAGCCACCTTCCTGGTTTATTTGCATTCTCAAAAAAGTTTTGTTTTGTTCTTTTTATATGTTGCACTAGTTCTTTTTCAACAATATTCAATTTATGTTTTGTAAAGTCCATTTGCCGTTTTAGGTTTATTTTTTGTGGTTCCTTTTGTAACTCTGCTTCAAATCTTTTTCTATTCTTCTTCTAGGGTTCTTTGTTGTTGGTTCTTCCTTTCATTTTTCTTCGCTGTAAACATTATGGCAATTTCTCTCATATTTCTCTGTATCTCATAGGTTTTGTAAAGACGTGTCTCCTTTCCTGTTTTCTTTAAAAAAGAATCCCATTTGTTTGTCCAACATCTGCTTAAATTCTATATCTTTTAGTATCAATTGGTTCAGAGTCCATCTTATACTTTTCTTTCATCCTTTCCAGCTAATTTTCATTGGATTGTGGTCTACCCATAAATTGGTATCTATTACTGCCTCATATACATTTGTATTTAATTCCATCGACATCCATATCATTTCTAGATCAGGATCTGTGTCTGTTAAAATAGAATGTGCTTTGGTTTCTCCCTGAGTTCCTCTCCATACATGTTGTATATTTAACTCTTCTGACATTTTAAAGAAGGTTCTAGGTAGAATCCTTCTTACTCCTTTACTAATTCTATTACTTTTATAGTCAATTATTTTTGTCTATTATCGCACTGAAATCCCCTAGGAGGCAGATATTGTCACACTGCATCTCATCTATAGTATAATGTAGTTTTTTATAAAATTGTTCTTGTCCACTATTAGGTGCATAGATTACAACTAGGAGTACCCGTTTTTGATTTAATATTGCTTCCACAATTAAAATCCTTCTCTCTTCATCTTTATATGTTTGGTTTGCCTGAATTATATCTTCAATGTATTACACCACTCCTCTCTCCTTTTGTTGTGATGACATAAATAGTGCTCCAATTTGGGGTACGCCAGTAATTATTTGTATTTTTCTTTTATGTGGACTTCTTGTAGTGGTATTATGTCTAGACTTAATCTTTGTAATTTGTTGATGGTATTCTTCCTTTTCTTTTTTTTAATTTTTAATTTTATTTTACTTTATACAAACATTCCATCTTTCGTTTAAACAGTGTGTTGTCTGGGTACAAATATTTTGTGCAGTTATGATTACAATTAGTTTATATTCATTACTATTATATCATTACTCCATTTTTACTTCATACTACTATACATAATGTATCTAATTGTAATAACAATTCTTAGCATATTTAATTCTTATTCACGTTTACTATTTTTCCTTTTCAAGGATAGGTTCAATCCGTTGATATTTAGTGATAATATTTTAAGTTTTTTTTTGCATTGTTCTATTTATATCTAGGTCATATACTCCTGGTTGCTCTTATTTTTCTTGGTTCTTTGGGTCTTGCTCCATTGTTCTTTATTCGATCCTTTTTCCTTTTGCTGCAGTTCCTTTTCTTCTATGGCAGGTATTCCTTTTCACATCATGTGACCAGTATTCCTTCCGGAATCAGCCATCTAAAGTTAACATTATACCTGATCAACATTACAGTCAAGCAATGGCCAAAATATGAGAAAAGACCTTTTGGCAACATTAGTGAAAGCTTTTTTTAAAAGTTTGATGAAATGATAATGCTTGTGGAAAAATATGCAGATAATCTGATTTGAAAGCTTCAGATCAAAGAATATTGATTTCACAAACTGAGTTGATTCCATACATCTTTCTGAACTTTTAAGAACTTTGTTCATAATAGCAGAAGCCTGACATGAAAAAGTGACAAATTGGTTTTTTTTAGGAGGATTGGAGTGAAATTGGCAAATAGATGTATTACTCTTAATTGCAAACCAGTTATCTGGACTTTGCTGGGAAGATAGATCAATTGTGGAGATTGAATGTATTATACTTAACTAGACAACAATTGAAAATAAATGGTATTAAGAAACAAATGAGGATATTTGATCCAGGATGAATTACTCTTAACTTTTGGGACAATTTGAGATTAATAAGATGCCATGGTAAATTTTCTACCAGTTGATTACAATGTTTGTTGACAAAGGGTTTGGGAATTCTAATGTTAGGCATCCAGAAATTGTCCATGGTAATCAATCACTATGAGACCAGTATAATCTCCAATTGATTTATTAGAACAGCTCTGGTACAACTATGGAATTTCCCAAACTGAAAGTCATTTTCAGCACGTTTCACAAAATCTACCTTCTCTCCTCCCACTTCTTACACTTCATTAATCACAAGAACCAATTAACTGCAGCTGGAATTTTTTAATGCGACATATGAAATAACCTTGAACTTTCCAACTCCTCCACCCTTCTTTTCCCTTATAACATTCTAAGCTAAATCTCAGAGCTGACATCTAACCTTGTACTTTTCATTATTATTGTTCTTCCTGAGCTATTTTGTCATTAATATAGCATATAATAGGAGTGGCAAACTCAAGGCCTAAAATAGCAAAGGACCAGCTTGTGGTACCACTGGCAGCCAAAACGGGGAGTTGCATGAGCCCTCCCACGCCCCATTTTCGGCTTGGATGGTCTCCTGAAGCACTCTGCCAGCCAAAATGGGGCATGGGGGGACATGTCAGGCTGTTGTGTTTCGCAGTGGGAACTAATATTGTAGCAATCAGTATTCAACCAGGGAAGATAATATGTGTATCTGTGTTGGGTTCTTTTTTAAAAATTTATTGAATGCTTTGTATCTTTTGTTTTTGTTGTTTTAAATTTCTTGCAGTTTTGTATTTTAACTTTTCTTTATATAAAATAAAAAATTAAATTTAAAAAAGCTGCCGTTTGGAAATAATATGTTCTCCTTATAATTGGAGAATAAGGTAAGAAGAAAATAGCAGTTGGAACCATGCAAAACTATTTAAATACTACATAAAGAATTTCCAAACAAAAAAAGACTTGAATGTATTTTTCCAATTGTGTGAACAATGTCCAACTGAACCCTAATACTAATCATATAACATCCTCTGCTCTCATTTTTTTTTTTTTTTGTATGTTCTGGCTTGTATTTTGAAGTAATAATACTGTAAAACTACCCAGTGTAAATAAAACAATAACATAAGAGCTATTACACATTTAACAATAGTAATCTACTACAGAGAAGCGAAAAAAAACATGGTCCCATGAAGATAATTTTACTTCATATATAAATTTATAAGAGTCTCTTGTCCCCTTAGTTCAATGAACAAAATATATACGAAAAAGAGCATATATTTTACTTGCCCATTACAAATTCAGTGTTACATGTTTTAGAAGAGAATGCTTTTAATATATTTTATTCTGTCTTGAAGGCAGTTATTGAATCATTTTTCTCCAGAGTAGCTGATTGACATTTAACTCTAAACTAGATTACAGAATTCATATTTTCCAAAATTACCTAGCCATAGTTTTTCAAATTCCATTTTTATGTTAAACAGTATTTATGTTATTCTTCAGAACATACAATTTAAAGGTCTGCTTTGAAATAACTCCAATAACATTTGGATATTATCCAGAGCAAAGGGAAGTAGGTATTTAAAAGCAATAGCTATAATTTTTTCCTACAATAAAAATATTGTAGATGACAGAATAAAAATATGTCTGGCTTTCCTTTAATATTTAACATATTAATGATATTAATAATGTTGATGATTTTAACTTCTAATTACATATTTTTCCTTCCATAGTGAAACTTTCATTTTCATTTTCAATGTTTTCATTTTCTTAATATTGTTTCTCGTTAGTGCAATCGATCACTTTTAACCCTGGTTTTTAAATGATAAATTTTATGGAATAAATTAGAATGCAAATTATATTACATTATATTAAATTCTGTATAAACAATTTTATTTTTACTGAGAATACTGAAAGCTTAAATACAGTTAATAAATAATCAAGATAAACTATAGTTAATAATTACTTTAGAACAAGCAAATATCAATAAAACCTTAATATGATTGCAAATACCACAATTTACCGAGTGGCCTCAGTGACATGGATGGTTATATAACTTTGATTGATAATTTCTTTTGCACAAATATGTAATAAAGTCACAAAGAAATGAGAACTAGTTACATATATTTGTTATTTTAAAATAGGTTTTAGTTGAAATAATTAAAGACATTGTGGCAGGTAATGAATTAAATCAGTTACTTCATATTTTAATTAACTATTATGATTTGGATGAGCAAATAATGAGTGGTGTTATTTTATAAATGACTAATTGTTTTTATGTTTACAGACAGTTGGAAAAAGAATGCCCACAGCTACAACAGTCCAGGAGGCAACAAAAACTGAATTGGATAGCAGAACAAAGAGTAAGTCTTCCTGGTTTTTTTCATTACATTCTGGTTGGAGAAAGTTGGGGACACACTACAGAAGTGCAAACTACCCAAAGAATGAATAAACCATAGGTGCATACTATAGGCCACCAATCAAGCAGAAAAAATAAATGTCCTTTTTGCTAACCAACTAAGAAATATATGTAGGAAACACACTACAATAGTAATGGGGGACTTCAATTACCCTGACATCAATTGGAAGATTAATTCTCCACCAAGTAAAAAATCAAATAGGTTCCTAATCAACCTAACTGACAACTTTGTTGTCCAAAAGGTAGAGAAGGAAACTGGAGGGACAGCCATACTGGACTTAATTCTTACAAACAAAAAAGTGATAAAGGGAATTGAAACTGCAGGAACCTAGGGTGAGAGTGATCACATCATACTAGAATTCAACATAATGCAAACACAAGCAATAGAACACAATGATACCAGATTCTTAGATTTTAAAAGAGCTGATTTTAACAAGCTCAGAGAGAACTTGGGATAGCTTCCTTGGATGAAAATACTAAAGGGGAAAACAACTCAGGAATCTTGGGAAACTCTGAAAAATATGATCATAAAAGGCCAGACCAGTATGATACCAATAAGAAAGAAAAACAAGAAATCCAAGAAGAAACCAGCATGGCTGCAAAAAGATCTCTCTGACAAATTGAAAGACAAAAAAAGCAAGTACAAAAAATGGAAAAAGAGACATACAACTAATGGCCAGAAAATGCAAAGATCAAGACAGGAAAACAAAGGCTCAGAATGAAGAAAGACTTGCAACAAAAGTCAAAGATAATAAAAAAAAAGTTTCTTCCAACATATAAATAACAAGAAAAAAATCAGGGAAACAGTCAGTCCGCTAAAGAAAGAAAATGGCAAGGAAGTAACAGGCAATAGAGAGAAAGCAGAGCTGCTTAACTCATTCTTTGCATCAGTCTTCATGCAATAAAGTAATGAACTAGCAGTCAACATGGGTTTGTTAAAAACAGATCATGCCAAACCAATCTAATTTCATTCTTCAACATAGTGGCTAAATTAGTAGACCAGTGAAATACTGTGGACATAATAGACTTCAGCAAGGCATTCAACAAGGTAGACAACAACCTACTTCTTGATGAGCTAGAAAAAAGTGGGATAGGTAGCATTACCATCAGATGGATTCATAATAGGCTGACAAACCATACTCATCAAGTCGTCCTTGGAGGAAATGGGGTAAGCAATGGGGTACCACAAGGTTCCTTCCTAGGCCCAGTACTCTTCAATATCTTCATAAATGACTTGGATGAGAGAATAGAAGGATAGAACTATATTTGCAGATGATACTAAGCTGGCAGGAATAGCTAACACCATAGAGGATAGTATATTGAAAGTGCTGGAAGAGATAGCCTTTTGAGAGAACTTTACTCAAGGAGTTAAAGTTGTTTATATGTCACAGCAAGTAAAAATTATCATTAATGGTGACTTAACTAATTCATGTGAAATTCAAAAGGGTAGGAAACAAAGATGACCCTTGTCTGTTCTGTTGTTTATCTTAGTGTTGGAAGCTTTGAATAAGGATATTAGGCAAGATGAGAAAGTAATGGGTATAAGCATGGAAAAAGAAGCTTATAAATTGAGGGCAGTTGCTGATGATCAGGTTATATTCCTGCAGGACCCCCAAAATAACATGGGAATATTTGATAAGGAAATTAAATGAGTTTGGAGCTTTAACAGGTTTTAAAATAAACATAAAACAACAATGTTGATTAGGAACATGTTATCTGTGATATATTGATTACAAAGTCAGATTTTAAGATTGAGAAAAAGGTGAAATATTTGGGGGTTATCCTGACAAACACAAATATAAAACTGTTTCAAAATAATTATGTGCCTCTTCAGAATGATATTAAAAAGGACTTACAAAAATGGAACGAATTGGATGTTTCTATTGGGTATAATTTCTGTAATTATTAATCTTACCAAAGATGCTTCAGACATTACTAACATGTTTCAGATATTACCTATACTTGCAACTGATATTCCATTTAAACAATGGCAGAAAGATATTTCCAAGTTTACATGGCAAGGGAGGACCCAAACTGTTGGGGGCAATATGCTGACTCTGTAAAACCACTTAGAGAGGTCTGTAAAGCACTATAAAGTGGTACATAAGCCTAAGTGCAAAGTGCAAAACAAAGGAGGAAAACAAGAATGTTCTGACCCAAGCCTTGTTCAAATTAAACAAACACAAACTGTAAAAAAGCAAACCTTTTTAATGCGGCACTGGGAATTCTGTGCATTTCCAGCCAAGAGTGAGTTAAGGCAAATTGTCCGATATCAAAAGCAAGCCCTTTCAAAGTTACAAAAGGCTGCCAAGAATAGAAGACTAATTACTGATTAAATATCCACTGACAGAAGTTTCAAAAACAAACCGGAGTAAGCAGGGCTTCGATGAGAACTCTTGAGTCTAAAGAACTTCTTTGCTTCCTGCAAAGAACACATCCCGAAGGTTGGTTTTTATCTCTTATGGGAGGGCCATCACCTTCCAGCCTTACTCCTGAGTCGCCCTTGTTGCTTCAACTGCTCTTTCCTTCGAACAACCCTGCGCACTGGGCACAGGCTCCACGGGGTCCTTTGCATCACTGCTGCTAGACTCCACAAGCTCTGAAGGCAGCTCCCCACTCTCTGATAGTCCTGGCCCCATCCCTGCATCACGTGCAGGCCCTTCGTCCAAGTCCTTGCTATTAGGGACCTCTGCCATCCGCACCTGCTGCCAGCGAACCACAACAAAGAATTAGATATAAGCTATTGCCAGATTCTAAGGAAAGAGGGGGTTTGGGTTTATCAGCTTTGAAATTGTATTTTGATGCATGTTGTCCAGTCTGGCTAAAAGAGTGGGTAAACCTCTGGAATAAGAGGCTAGTTGATTTAGAAGGTCATGAGTTAAGATTTGGATGGCACAGTTATTTACAGTATGACAAAATTAAAGTAAATGTTGATTTCAACAACCACATTGTTCGACGTGCCATATTAAGAGTTTGGAATGAATATAATACAAGGTTCTCTATGAAGTTGCCTCTTTGGATGTCCCCCCAAGAAGTTTTGTTCAGAAAATAAATGGTGGTGAAGCTGGACTAGTGGACTTATGGTAAAAAAATATCTTTCATTTTTGGTGACCGTATACTCAAGTCGAGGGAAGAGTTAGAATTAGAAGCTTGTGTTTGCCATTGGTTCACATAGGAACAACTGAAAGAAAGATTTAAACTAGATAAAAAGAATTATGCGATTGATTTTGTTAAAAATGAATTTGAAATCTTATTGTGTGGTAGTGATGAACATATTAATGTTAAAGTTTATAACACGTTATTGAAACTGAATTTGAAAAGTGAATATATAAAATGTATGATTCAGTGGGCAAGGAACTTTGGGTATTTAAAATTCACACTAAACTATAATTTAATTTTTTTAATAAGATGATGTATCACTTGTATTTAACACCAGACAAGTTATCTAGAATAAATGTTGAAAATGTAAATGTAAAGAAGGGACCTTTTATCATTTATGATGGACATGTGATAAAGCAAAGAAACATTGGAGTAGGATTCATATTTTAATACAGAAAATTCTTAAAGTGAAGATAAAGATAAAACTCAAAACTTTTATTTTGGGCTTAATGAAAAAAGACTTGGGGGAAAAAATTGGAACTCTGATCTTATGTATGTTGACGGCAGCAAGACTATTGTATGCACAAAAATGGAAGGATATTTCAATTCCCACCATGGATGAATGGCTACAAAAGTTGATGGAGTTAGCAGAGATGGCTCAATTGATCATTGGGATCAAAGAAAAGAATATAAGTACTTTTGTTTCTACTTGGAAACTGGTTTTGTACTTCATGCTTGAAGTGGAAAAAAATGAAACTTTGATTTTGGGTTTTACTGACTGATTTTTCATGATAGAAATGGCTAATTTATATTATTATGGATAAGTAAAAAGTTAAGGTTCAATGTTAATGCCTTATTTTACTGCAATATCAATGCCTTTTTTTTCTTTTCCCCCTCTCTTCCACACTTCCCTCTTTCCCTTTCTACTATACTTTCTACTGTCCTACTATATGGTTTTGTATATTTGTATTTTATACTATAAACTAATTTTAAAAAATGGAGATTCTGTCTTCCTCCAGCCCCCCAAAAAGAATATGAACTGAAAACACACATTTAAAGTACATTTTTCTTTTATTACTGTTCATTGAAAGTTATTTTAATATAATTCTAATTCTTGACCTAGCAAGTTTGATTTCTTTACATAAACTTCTGAAGTTGCTGAAATGTATTGAAAAACACCACTTTTCCTTTTAGTGAAGGAGTATTGTAAAGTTATATTTCCTTATGAAGCACAGAATGAAGATGAATTGACAATCAGAGAAGGTGATATTGTTACTCTTGTCAATAAGGTAATTATATGCTTTTAAAAAAATATTATTTATTGTACAGTTTTCTTGGTTATGTATAAAATTTCTATATTCACAATAACAGTATACAATCTAGGTACAACCTCTACAACCTCTATTGAATGATAAATTTTATACACAATAGTTATAACAATTATTTTCAATACCTATTCGCCTTCATTTTCACTTATCCTTATTAAAAATTTTGTGTTATTTAATTAGGCTCTGTTCAATTTTATCTATAATCTATTAATAATATCAAACATTATAAACATGTAAACATCACATTTATAACCATTAACCTCCAAATAATCATAATTATTCAATGTTCATTATTCAGTTACACAAATTGCTTCATCTTTGTTAACATATCCAGATTTCTAACTTCTGCTGCTATTTTCTAACCATTAATAAAATAGTTACCAAATTAAAAAAGTAATCTTTTCTCCAGGGGGTAATTATACACTTTTTATTTACAGTCACACATTTTATAGAAAAACACTGTATTGGATGAACAAATCAAACTGAGTAATTAGTTTGAGCATGATGCCTAATATTTAGGGTGGGTTGTAATAAGAAAATATCAAAGTGTCCAAAGTGAGAGAACAGACTGAAACTGGATGAACCATTTCTTTATACATTACAAACAAGTAATAGAACTTTGCCATATGGAATAACATTAGTCCCCAGCTAAGTGACTGGTACTATTGTGTTTTGCAATATGTGTTCCATGTATGTGCTTATGCCCAAAGAACACCCAAATTATACATGTATTAAAATATTAAAAATATAATATATGTATAATTATGCTTTTTCTCCAGTAATATCACACTACTAACTAGAGCATACAAAACATTTGCTAGACCAATACTTGAATACAGCTCATCAGTCTGGAATCCACATTACATAACGGATATTAATACAAGTTGAGAAAGTCCAGAAATATTTCACGAGAAGAGTTCTCCACTCTTCTACTCATTGCAGAATACCTTATGCCACCAGACTTGAAATTCTAGACCTAGAAAACCTAGAACTGTGCTGCCTTCGGTCCAATTTAAATTTAGCATATAAAATCATACATTGCAATGTCCTACCTGTCAATCAATACTTCAGCTTCAACCATAACAATACAAGAGCAAACAATAGATACAAACTCAAGGTTAATCGCACCAAACTTGATTGCAGGAAATACGACTTTAGCAACAGAGTGGTCAATGTCTGGAATACTCTACCTAACTCTGTGGTTTCTTCCCCAAACCCCAAAAACTTTAATGTTAGACTGTCTACTATTGACCTCACCCTTTTCCTAAGAGGTCTGTAGGGGGCGTGTATAAGTGTACCAGACCAGCTTAATACCACTGAAAAAGAAAAACAAGAAATCCAAGAAGAAACCAGCATGGCTGCACAGAGATCTCTCTGACAAATTGAAAGACAAAAAGGGCAAGTACGAAAAATGGAAAAAGAGACACACAACTAATGGCCAGAATATGCAAAGATGAATGAACAAAGACTTGCAACAAAAGTCAAAGATAATAAAAAAAAAATTATTCCAACATATAAATAACAAGAAAAAAAAATCAAGGAAACAGTCAGTCCACTAAAAAGAGAAGATGGCAAGGAAGTGACAGGCAACAGAGAGATAGCAGAGCTGCTTAACTCATTCTTTGCATTGGTCTTCATGCAAAAAGAAACTATAGCCCAACCTACCAAAAACATAACTGTAAAAGACAGACCAGAAATAAAAGTTAAAATAAGCAAAAAATAATAAGAGAACATCTGTCTGATCTTGATGAATACAAATCACCAGGACCTGATGGATTATATTCCAGAGTTCTAAATGATCTGGCAAATGTCATCTCAGAATCACTGTACCACATCCTGGAGCACTGGGGAACTACCAGAGGACTAGAAAAGATCTGATGAGGTTCCCATCTTAAAAAAAAAGGGGGGGGGAACAGGCCAAGGAAACTACAAACCAATCAACCGAACATCAATACCTAGGAAGATACTGGAAAATATAATTAAAAAATAGCTCTCCCAACATCTAGAAATGAGTAAAGTATTAACTAGCAGTCAGCACGGCTTTGTTAAAAACAGATCACCAAACCAATCTTATTTCATTCTTCAGCCTAGTGACTAAATTAGTAGACCGGTGAAATACTATGAACATAATATGCTCAGACTTCAGCAAGGCATTCAACAAAGTAGACCACAAACTTCTTCTTGGTAAGCTAGAAAAAAGTGGGATAGATAGCATCACCCCAGATGGATTCGTAACTGGCTGACAAACTGTACTCAACAAGTAGTTGTTAGCGGATTTACATTTACACGGAGGGAAGTAAGTACCACAAGGTACTTACCACAAGGGATACCACAAGGTTCTGTCTTAGGCCCAGTACTCTTCAATACCTTCATAAACGGCTTAGATGAGGGAATAGAAGGGGATACTAAGCTGGTAGGAATAGCTAACAACCTAGAAGATAGGCTCAAGATACAGATGGATCTTGGCAGACTTGAACATTGGGCCCTATCTAACAAAATGAAATTCAACGTAGGAAAAGTAAAGTCTTACACTTAGGCAGGAAAAACCAAAAGAACACATAAGATTGGGTGAAACCAGGCTTAATAGCAGTAACTGTGAGAAGGATCTTGGAGTCTTAGTGGACAACCAGTTAAATATGAGCTGGCAATGTGCGGCGGCAGCCAAAAAAGCCAACGCAATCCTAAGTTGCATAAACAGAGAGATACAATCAAGATCAAGTGAGGTACTAATACTACTCTATAAAGCCTTAGTAAGACCACACCTAGAATACTGCATCCAGTTTTGATCACCACACTCTATACAAAAGATGCTGAGACTCTAGAAAAAGTACAGAGAAAAGCAACTAGGATGATTAGGGGACTGCATGCTAAAACATGAAGAATGGTTACAGGGACTTCTGGTTTGAGCTTCTTCGGCGACAGACCGAAACCACGTCTCTGTGCGGTTTCGATCCGTGCTCGCCGCTGGAGTTCCCCGAGCCAGCTGGTTTCGGGGCTAAGCCACCCTGTAGAGGTGGTGTAAGAAGGGGGGAGACTGCCTGCAGGGTTGAGGAGAGCTGCATCTCTCCCCCCCAGCGGGCCATTACTCCCTTTCCTGAAGGCGGTTGTAGTGGTGGTCAGAAATGGCCATTGCAAAGAAGAACTCAACTGGAAAAGAATGTGCAGGAGGAAGATAAGAAGAGAAAGTTTTGGTTGACCGGGTCAAACAGTAAAAGCAACAAATAAGGTACCCTGGAATTGAAACTATTTAAAAAAGAACAATAACATTGTTTCCTAAGAAGATTTTTAAGCTGTGGAGGAGAGAGAAAAGGGGAAAGATTTGGTTTTTTTTTTCTCCTTTTCCTGTACTGACAGCTAAGAGACTTAAGCAAGAAATTGGAAAAAAATCCACTGACATTAATAGGCATTTAATGCTGAAAATAAAAAGTCAAAGGGATAATAAAGATTTCTGGATAATCAAAAGCTTTTGAAAACAGGAAAGGAGAGAAAAAGAATAAAAGGGCAGGATCTGGAAAGGGGGAGACTGCCTGGAATTAAAAAGAACTTACAGCAAAATCTCAACAAGACTTCCAAAAGATACATTTTAACTGAAATATCGCAACAAAAACCCCAGGAAGAGAAAGTGGAGAAAGAAATAAGAAGAAATAATTTGGGACTATTTGGATTACTTGATGATTTCTGGATTTTTGGTTATTATATTTGAATGACTAAAATCAATCAGGTGGTTGTTTAAAACTGTTTAAAATGGCTCCACTTTTAGAAGAATTGAAAATGGAACTTAAAAAGTACTAAGAAGATGCACAAGAAGGGAGAGGTTCTTTTGGCTTCGTATTCCAGTTTTTAGAAATGGAGATTTGGAATTATGAGAAACAACAAGAAATGCCTGCAGAACAAGAAGATTGCGACAAAGAAGAAGACATCTTTAATGAACAAGTAATCTTAGGTGGGGGAAAAAAGGAAAGGAGGGAAAGAGAATGGAAAGTTTAAGATTGGAAAAAACACCCCCCCCCAAAAATAGAGTGAAAAATAAGTATAAAATCAGAAAGCAACAGAAGAGGGAAATGCAGAAGAGAAAATTAGAAGTAGAGAGACAAGGGGGTAAAAAGGGGAGGGAAAAGAAGAGAGGGAAGAAAGAAAGGAAAAGAAGTTATAAAGGATAGAAACAAAATATAGAGAAACAGGGCCTATTTAGAGATAATGGGTGAAAATTTAATGGAAAAAGGGATTCTGCAAAGTACATAAGATAGTATGGTTATATTAGAAACAAATATTTTTAGAAAATATGAAACAATGTATGATTAAAATGTCTGATAAAATAGCTATCGTAATTCAGTGGAATGTTTGTCAATAAATAAATGTAACAAAATGAATATCTAATGATTTACAAAACATATGTGAAGAGAAATAAGGGAAAAATTAATTATGGAGATTATATGTGTCTTTAAGGAAGTATGATATTTAATTGAAAAGAAGTGTTAAAGATGTTAAGATTTTAATGATTATTAATGATAGAACTGAATTGGATTGGAATGAGGGTTTATAATTACATACATTTATAATCCTTTTTTTAAAAAAAGAATATAGTGTGTATTATAAGAATGTACCAAGCAGAATTCGATTGGAAGTTATGTTTAAATAAGAGTTGAATGGATGTAATTAAAAGGTGCCATACTTCAATTCGTAACTACAGGAGAAAATTTGTTTAATAAGAAGAGATAATATGAAATTGAAACAGAACAGACAAAAGTATAAATATAATGATTTGAATTGAGATGCGATAATCAAAATAAAATTGAGAAAATTAAAAGAGGGGAAAAACTATATAGAAAATGTAGAATAATATAAGATATGGAATAGAATACAAAAAGGAGCATGAAACTGAGTTTTGTGTCTGTATAAAGAAGTTCAACCCGGGACCATGCTATTTTCAAAAAAGATGTTTTATTTGTATTTTGTATGTGTGAAAACCCAAATAAAATTTTATTAAAAAAAAAAAAAAAGAATGATGACAGGAACCAGGATGGCTAGTCTAGTGAAGAGAAGGACCAGGGGAGACATGATAGCAGTGTTCCAGTATTTGAGGGGCTGCCACAGAGAGGAAGGGGTCAAGCTATTTTCTAAACCGCCTGTAGGCCAGACAAGGAATAGTGGATGGAAACTGAACAAAGAGAGATTTAACCTGTAAATAAGGAGAAACTTTCTGACAGTGAAAACAATCAACCAATGGAACAGCTTGCCCTCGGAAGTTGCGGGAGCTTCATCACTGGAGGCTTTCAAGAAGAGATTGGACTGCCATTTGTCAGAAATTATGTTGGGTCTCCCGCTTGGGCAGGCAGTTGGACTATATGACCTCAAGATCCCTTTCAACTCTATTAATCTAATCTAAAGTATATTATTGAAGAGTTGGAAGAATTTCTGTTGCTTTTAAAATAAAATATGGAATTAATTAGCTAACAATTTACTATCAGAATTTAGAACAGCCTATCAAACCAGTTATTTTAATACATATTAAATATATAAGTATTTTGAAGCTCTTTTATTTCAATTTAGTTTCCTCTCTTTTTCTCAAGAGAAAATTGGTACTTTTCTAGTCCTGAAAAGTTTAAAAACCCCATTCAAAAAGAAAGCTGAGCAAACAGGCATAAAGCTGAGTTTATGGACTTCATAATTCAAATATTGACCCTGTCTCTATTTGACTTTTGTAGCTGAGGACTGGATGGTGGCCAGCATAACTTGACTTGTTAAAAAGAGTTCATGGGGAGATCCAGGAAATTATAGGCTTGTCAGCGTAACATTTACCCAGGGAAGATAGTGAAGATGCCATAAAGATAAAATTGCCAAACATCTGGAGATACAAATCTTCCTCAAGCATATCCAACATGGCTTTAATAAGAGAAGACCTTTTATTACAGCTTTTCAAATATGTGAATAAACATACGAATAAGAAAAAGCCATTAGACACCATCTAGTTAGATTTTCAAAAAGCTTTTGATAAAGTCCCTTGTCAAAGACTTCTCAGTAAGTTTAGTAGCCACGGAATAAAAGGGCAGGCTGTCTTGTGGATAACCAATGGCTAAAGAGTATTAAATGGGAATAAATAAGCATTTATCATTTTTGAAGTGTGTAACTAGTGGGCTCACAGACTTCTGTTCTTGGAATGGAACTTTTTAATTTTGATCTGGAATTGGGTGTGACTAATGGACTAATTTGCTGATGACACTACATTGTGATAAAAACAAAAAGAGATTACAAAGAATTCCAAGGTGAGATGCCTGCACATTAGGGGACTAGGCATCAAAATGGGAGATGTCATTCAAACTATACATATAAATAAATGGGACCAGAGCTAAGCAGTGACTGATGAGGAAAGAGTAATGGTACACGGTTTACTGAAGGTGTTTGACAATGTTTTGTTTTTCAAACTTGACAACAGCATGTTAGCCCAAATATGTTCATAATTTTTGACTCCCAGCAACTCTTTAGAGATAAAAACACACAGAAAATATTTAGAATAATAAAATGGCACAATGAAAAGACTAAAGAACAAAAAATGACAAACTGGACAATAACCAAAGCAACCTACATTACCCCAGAACAGGGGTCTCCAACCTTGGCTCCTGGAAGCCTGGCGGACTTCAACTCCCAGAGTTCCACAGCCAGCTGGCTGTGGAATTCTGGGAGTTGAAGTCCGCCAGGCTTCCAGGAGCCAAGGTTGGAGACCCCTGCCCCAGAAGGATGCTTCAGTCTCGCCAAAGACCTGGACAAAAAAGTCTTTCTTCTTTCTTCTTTAAGGCTTTCTGAAATATCAGCATGGTGAAAATACACACACATACACACGCACAATCAAATCAACCCACTGGATCAAATTAACCAGGCAAACATAACTCTTAAATCTGTAAATTAGAGAGGTATAATATAAATCTTATATTTAGTTAGATACAAAATAGATGTATACTGTGTGCACAATTATTAGGCAAACTGTACTTTAGAGGATTAATATTTTTATTGAACTACAGTACTCTCTGTCAATCTAAAATGTTAATAAATCTCAAATCTGAGATTTCTTAGAAGTTTCTTAGAAGAATATCTATATGTGCACAATTATTGGGAAACTATTAGTGTGCAGAATTATTATACAACTAAATGAAAAATGAAAATGTTCCCATTTCACTCATTTATTTTCATCTGTTAAAGTGAAAATAATAACTAAAAATTTACAAATAAACATTTCTGACAGTTCAAAAAAAATCAGTAACCAATATAGCCACCCTTCTGTTCAATAACAATCATAAGCCTTCTATTCATGGAGTCTGTCGGTTTCTTGATCTGTTGATGATCAACTTTTTGTGCAGCAGCAACCACAATCTCCTAGACACTGTTCAGAGAGGTGTTCTGTTTTTCTTCACCATAAATCTCCTGTTTAAAAAGGCCCACAAGTTCTCAATAGGTTTTAAGGTCAATAGGGTCAGGTGAGGAAAGGGGCCATGTCCTTATTCTTTCATCTTTAAGGCCTCTTTACTGGCTACCCACATAGTGGAGTACTTTGATGCATGTGATGGAGCATTGTTCTGCATAAAAATTGTGGTCTTCTTGAAAGATGTTGAGTTTTTCTTGTACCACTGCCTGAAGAAAGTATCTTCTAAAAACTGGCAGTAGGTTTGGGAATTGATTTTGGGTCCATCTTCAACTCGAAAAGGTGCAACTAGATCATCTTTAATAATACCAGTCCATACCAGTACCCTACCTCCATCTTGCTGGCATCTGAGTCAAAATGGAGCTCTGTGCTTGTTACTGATCCAGCCATGGGCCCATCCGTCTGGTCCATCAAGAGTCACGCATCAGTCCATAAAACCTTTGAAAAAATCTGCCTTCAGATATTTTTTGGTGCAGTCTTGCCATTTCAACTTATGTGTCTTGTTCAGTGGTGTTTGAATTTCAGCCTTCTTTACCTTGGCCATGTCTCTGAGCACTGAACACCTTGTAATTCTGTACTTGTATTTCAGAACTGCAGTTCTGAAATATGACAGCATTGGAGGATAATGGGTTCTTGGTAGTTTCATGTTCGATTCTTCTAAAATCTTTGGCAGTTAACATGTGTCTTTTTTTCTCAACAAGTTTCCTCAGACCCTGTTGACTATTTGCAACAAAATGTTTGATGGTTCTGTGATCATGTCCCAATATCTTAGCAATTTCAAGAGTGCTGCATCCCTCTGAAAGACTTTTTACAATTTTTGACTTTTCAGAGTCAGTTAAATCTCTTTTTTAGTCAATTTTGCCTAAGGAATAGAAGCTGCCTAATAATTATGCACACATTGATATAGGGTGTTGATCTCCTTAGGCCACACACCCCCTCATTACACAAATACACATCACCTGATCTGCTTATATCCACTAAGCATTTAGGTTTATATAGCTTGGAGGTGAAAAATATGCATACAAAGGATGATATGGTCACAATACTCACCTAATATTTATGCACATGTGTATAATAATTTGCATAATTATAAAGACTATAAATATCACTGTAAGTCAGTAGCATGACCACATCTGGAGTATTGTATGCAGTTCTAGTTACTATATTTACAAAGGTATACAATGGAACTAGAGAAAATTCAGAGGTGGGGGCAGCTAAGATGAGGAGGAAAGGTTGCTTTTTGGAGCTTTTTAGATTAGAAAGGTGGTGAATATGAGGTGAATATGAAGAAAAGTTATTTTCTCTTTCTTAGAATACTAGAACCAGATATTATCCAATGAAATAGCATCTTGGAAGAAACTGTACAGATGATTATGCAATGCATAATTAAATTGCTACCTAGATTGTGATGTATATATGAATATCTGCAATGCTGTAATGTTGTAAAGAGAGTATATATGTTTTTAAATTGTTGAAAAATGTTCAATTATATATATATATATATATATATATATATATATATATATATATATATATATATATACACACACACACACACACACACATACACACACATATACATACATACATACATATACATTACACACACACACACACACACACACACACACACACACCTTTAAGGACAATGTGACTGCTTCTGAAGAACATTTTTTGGGAGGCTAGTGCACTTCCTAGGGCAAGTTGCTGAGAACAGGCTGCAAAAACAAAGCAAAAAAATCCACAACCCTAAATCTTCACTATCCACCAGTATGAACCATCAGTTAACCATGAATTAAATTATACACTTTGACCTTAAAGAATTCTAAACTACAACTTTGTTTTAGAAACCAGAATTGATTGGAGGGTTTATTTATATAAATCCAGTCCTAACGATTAGTCTTCTCTTCCCTACTAACTTGTTAAATTTAGCAATAATTTTTTTTTGATAGGAGGAAAAGTAATTTTGTTGTCACTTTCAAGTCATGGGTAATTAGGGATCCTTGCAGATCTATTTCAAGCTACGAAGCCACCTGTCAGTAAATCCAGGTTTCCATTTGGCTGGAACTAGAGTTTGAAATACTTTTCTTATTCAATTATATTTAGACAGGCAATGTTCTGTACTACTTAAATTCCAGGCTACCTTTGATGATAATGTATTTAATGTGCCATCAAGTAGTTTTTGAACTGTAGAAACCAAGTTTATCTTATTCCCTCATGCACTTTTACAGACCAATTTGACTACTTTATCTAGCATGCAGAGCTCCAAACAAGCCATTAGATGGTGGTAAATAAATTGTTTTGAGTATTTATTTTTACCATGTACCATAGTGATCAACCATATTAGTTTGCATATCAGATATGTGAATTCTCATTTAGCACTTTGGGAGAGGAGGCAGAGAAAGCTACAAGGTGGCACTAAAGGGAGAATATATTTTTTAAACCCCAGATATCCAGACATACGTTTTCCATTCCATCTTTAAAATAAACATATTTTTATTGTATGCTTCCTCAAAGGTGCTTTTCTGAAAAGCAATTGGACTTTCTAGGATTTTTTTTCTTTGAAATCATTTGCTTCTCATCCAAGAAGCTTCTTCAGTTCTAACTGGTGAGGAATAGAAAGATTTATATTCTTTGCAGTCATCTGGTTGTTAGCACACTGAGGATTGCAGGGTTAGCTCGGTGGGGAGTTGTGGGGAGACTTATCTGTATCCTCAGAGTCACCCAAATCAGACTGCAAACAGGTGTGGAGAATAGTGGTTCTCTCCATCCAGGACTCCTTTGAAGTGTGTATGGAGAGTCTTAGTCACCCAGGTCAAGGTTGTCCCAAGAAGGCTTTTTCAAAAAACAACTGGACTTTCTTGTTTTGGACAGAGAGGACCATTGGTTTGAAAGACCCCATCTGTTTTAAGATTGAATAGCTATCCATCAACTGAGAGGAAAGGATATAACATCACCTATCTCCTGTTTTCAATTGCAACCCTTTCAGCAGTCACAATAAAGTCCCGTACCCATTTACACTCTGATTCAGGGGACTCTGGGGATACAGATAAGCCCTCAAGTGATATCAGAGCGTTAACAACTGATCTTCAGAGCGTTAACAACTGATCTTCAGAGTACTAACAACCAGATGACTAAATAACATATATCCTTCCATTCCCCACTCTTAAGTTAAAACTGAAAAAGTTTCATGGATGAAAAGCAAAACATTTTCAAAGGAAAAAAATCAAGAAAAAGCATCTTTGAGACAACCATGATCTGGATGATTGAGAGTCTCCGTAGAATGTACAATGTGTTGATATACAGCCTTTATTATTATAGTTTATGTTATTATCAATCTCTTTAGCTATCACTTACATAACTAGATCAATGATAAAAAGAGTTATATACAGTAGCTAGATTCTATAATGGTGGGTTTACTTATTTTGTAATCCAATGTTTCACAAAATGAAGAATGAAAATGGTAGTAAAATTTTTCATATATTGGTAAGAACAGCACATTGCAAATGGAGAAAATCCCAGTTTCTGAAGTAAGTTCTATGAGTTTCAGGTCCAAACACATATACAGAAATGTGATGTAAATATATCCTAACTACTGTCAATTTGTCAATTTGAAAGAAAATAAAATAATTGTCTATACATACATACATACACTCTTCTCTTATGTATTATAGGATTGCATTGATGCTGGCTGGTGGGAAGGAGAACTTAATGGTAGAAGAGGAGTATTCCCTGATAACTTTGTGAAACTATTACTTCCTGATTTTGAAAAAGAGGTAGGAGCAGCTTGCCTATTATTGTAAAGCTGATGAACTTTTACATCATTTACAAATGTTGTCCACCTAAACCATAATAAAAAAAAAACACATGTAATGGCAATAACTGTTAAAACTATACAGTTTTATAAAATAAAATCTGCATATTGACATTCTAAAAATAATATCATTTTTAATATTTGATAAAGATTCATGTTTTATAGCATCATTTGCCTATCAGGTGCCAGCTTTCCTTGAGCTTTCTCGGGACTCTTAAGATTTTATTCTGTGAAAGCTTCCATTAACTGGACATTCTAAAGAAAATGTCTGGTTTTAAAAGAGAAAACAAGAACAGATAATTTATTTCCACCTTGAAAACAGAGCTCTAATATCTGGATATGGTAATACATTATTCTAATGACATTATGCCTTAAATGGAAAAAAAACCAGATTTTATGTAGTATATTTCTTGCAAATTTTACTTCTGAGAGGACTATTAATATTTTCTTACTAATAATACATTGCCTCAATGGAAACCTCAAAAAATGTAAAAAAAATTCCTTTAATTTCCTTTAGTATTTCTTTGTTAATAATCTTTTATTTATTCATTTTGTTTTACTTTTAGAGACCTAAAAAGCCTCCACCTCCTTCAGCTCCTTTCAAACAAGGATCAGGTAATTTACAGCATCAATAAATATTATCTTAAATACACAACAAACCATTTGGAGTCTTTTAACATGCTCTCAGCTGCTGTATATATACCATACCATGTTAAATGATTAAAGTGTAATTATAAGTACTCCTCACTTAGTGACCATTCAAAATTATAATGGACCTCCCCAGATATATTTATATTCTGACAGCTGCTTCCCTCCATCCCTCCTGTAGCCCTGTGATTGCTTGGCAGTTGGCTCACTGTATAGTTATAGCAACAGTATAGTTGACTGTTTCTACTTTTCTATGGTGATGATACATTTGCCATCTTATAGTTAAAGAAACATACTAATAATAGCTATTATTTTGTTAGAGTTCCTATTGAAATAAAGTTCATTTGCTTTTTAAATATCTCGATTTCATTCTAAGATTTTCACTTAGAATTATCATTTGCTAGAAATGGAAAGTATAGCCGTTCGCTATTTTATTTATGCATTTAATTATTAGTTCTCTTTGTTAAATCATTCACCTAGAATATTTCTTACTTTTTCTTTATCATTGGAAAGTTCTGTCATGGAACTTCTTTATTATTGAGCTCAAGTAAATCATGCTCAATTAAATTCAGCATGCTTCTGTCATATGACACCAGCTCATATCCCAAGAAATAGAAGAAATATGAAATAAAGTCCTAAAACATATTTAAAATGTGTAGGCATTGGAAAGAACAACAGACAAGCATCTGTAAATACACTATTCTCTTTATTTTGAATCTTACTTTATATGCATAATTATGATTATGAGTAAAGGTTCACCCAAATTATAGGCTAATAAATGCATGCAATTTATTTCCTACATTTGAATGAATCCACTAAATTTGTGTGGAAGGATGTTTTGAGGAGGCAGTTAGAAAGGACATTTTTGTATTCTAATAAGCACAGGAAATACTGATGTAGGATGCTTCATATCTGAGTTGTGGAATTACAAAGACTTTTTTCAGCTTAATTCTCTTGCTCCTGCAATAGGGCAATGACTTTAATTAATTAGTCAATTTATAACATGAGGCATAAATATGATTATGGATATTCTAGCTTCAGCTACAACAGAGATAAAATAAACTTTGGGCAATTCTGAAATATTGCTGAACTCACCTGTAAACTGATATCCAATAAGAATGACTGTGATGGATCATTGTCATATAAGCAAACCAAAGCAGTGAATCTCCTTTTCCGGTTAAGTGCTATAGCAGTTATAATCACTTTTTGTGATTTTTAATTTTGAAATCTACTTGATTTGATACTTACTGTATCTGACACAATGAATCTAAGTTTAACAGAGTTTAATTGAAATTGAAATATTCCTAAATATAAACAGGTCTACATGTGTAATCCATAGAAAACAACCTTTTAAGTGAAAAACTAATACATTAGCAAAGCAGAAAAAATAATTTTTATCATCTTCTTTTAAAGTGTTTAACATTATGCTTTTTGATAGCTACTACAGATAGAAAGCATGAAATTAAAAAGGTTCCTCCTGAGAGGCCAGAATGCCTTCCTCATCGAACAGAAGAAAAAGGTAAGAATTATACTTCTGTTTGAAAACCACCTTTATATTTTAATCTTTCATCCAGAAGACAAGTTGCATTTATGTCTTGTCCTAACTTTTTGATCAGAGACTCCAAAACACTCGTAGAAAAATCTTTGTTGTATATATTTTCTGGAACAGTAACAAGGGAATTCCATATTGCAGTGTATAGAAATTAGCTTGCAAGTGTGACACATAGGCCACCAGTTCCATTGTGGCCCAAATTTCCCAATTGTTTGATTACTTGTAAAATAGTGCCCAGAAGCATCAGCAATGAAGTATGGTTCTGTGAGTTTCTCTTTTGTTTTTTTAAAACTGCATTTTATTTCTCTCTCTAAAAGAAAGTCCCAAATGCTAGTTGAAATATAAATAAAGCTTCTTGAGAACATCCAAAGCTATTCCGCTATAAAAATTTTGATTATCCAGATATTGATCCAACAGAACTCAAATATAACCATAAAAAAACTTTTTCCATTCTAAGAAGAAAATGCTGTTGCTTCTGAAGCAATATGGACAATTGATACAATTTGCATTATTATGTAATTGATAATTGTTGGATCAATTTATGCAAATAATTAAATTTATTACTTAACTCTGCAAATGGAATAAAACATCACTTCATGTTGCAAATGAGGTCAGTTATCTGTATTTGAATTTAATGGGCATTCAGACTTGACAGACATCCTTCCTTCCTATTCTTCATTGGCCCATTAAATCATTAAATTCATCCAGTCATTAAATTGTGATTCAAATATTACATAATAATTATATAATATTTTAGAATACAAGAAAAATGGATTTAAACTACTTATACATTTCAGTTACATTTTAAGAATTTCTTTATAATCTTAAATTAGGCAACAGTAGCAAGTTATTAAGATTCACATTTATTATTGTTGAAAATAAAAACTTTGAAAAATTTTAGCACCAGAAAATTAATTTTACTTTTTAAAGTTATAAATAAAAAATCCAATTTGGTTAATAAAAATATACTAATAATTTAATAAAGAGAAAAATGTCTGGATAATGTACATGGCAGACTGAAGAAAGCAGAATAGAAGAGAAAGAATTGGAGAAAATCACAAAACACAAAGCTCTGCAAATAGAGATATAATAATTATAGCTAAAGAAAGCAAAGATAGCAAGATGCAATCTTAAAACATCTAGAGCATTATTTAAGCACCATCAGCATTGACAAAATCACCATTAGTCGATTACTTGGAAGAGTGTACATCCTGCAACAGTACCTCAACATCATCAAATAACATCTGCTATCCCAGATCCTCGGGAAGGACTCAATAGATGGATAAAAATGCCAAATCCAGTCTAAACATCTCACTGTGCGATGAACCATAATTTAGTAAACCTGTCTGCTGCCCAACTCTTAATGACTCTCGGTAGCTAGCTATAATATACTTGCTATGACAGTAAATCAATTGCTAGGGTTTTTTTTTCCTTTTTTGTTGGCTATTGTAGCTATTGCATATGATTATTTGGCTTTAAAATGTCTTTATTCTTTTGGATGGAAAATTGATTTGAAGAAAGACCAGAGAGAGAGCAAAAAACATTAGATTTACAGAAGCCTTCTGTTCCTGCTATACCACCCAAGAAACCTCGACCACCAAAAACAAACTCTTTGAACAGACCTGGTACGTTGCCACCAAGAAGACCAGAAAGACCAGTTGTGCCTCTGATTCAAACAAGGTATTTGACCTAATCATTTGTTTTTAACTATAATGATTATCTGTTGTCAAGTTGATATCAACCATTTTTCTGATGCCCAAATAAGTATTATCTCCTGGTGACTGCAGAGTCTTCAAAAAATATATCCATAATATGGTAGTTTGAGCTTCATCATTAAACTATAAATGAAATTACAACACTGGTTGATTGAAGTTGAGAAAAATTATCTTAATGCAATTATAAAATATGCAACTTTATTTCTTGGATATTATAGCTCTTGTGAAATTTTTTGAATGATTTTTTTTGTTTGCTTTCTTGGCTATCAGTATTATTCTCAACTCCAACACCAAGTTCAAAAGCATCAATACTCTTTCTCTCCTACTTCTTCAAAATCCAATTTGCTCACTAGTAGCATTAAAGGGAAACTCATTTTGGCATAAATCTGATATTTCTAACTACAGCATTTGAATATCATTTCCAAAGCCTTAATAGCTACCAAAGATATATTGTGCACTTCATTAAGTACATTAAATATATAATGCAATATGAAAGTGTTAAAATGAAATCAATGTAGAGTTATATGTATTACTTATTGTTTCCAGTTAGACTGTTTGTGACATCACAAAAAGTCTAACTGGAAATAAGTAGTAATACATATAACTCTACATTAGATTACATTATAACCCTTTCATATTGCATTTTATATAGTTACCTTGAGGTAAGATGGATAAATTTAATAAATAAACAAGCAAATTAAATAGCCTTGGTTCCTTTTTGGGGTCTTACAAGATTACTTCTTTAGGAAAAACAGTTAAAATTAATTAATAAATTAATTTTACAATTTATATAAATACCTTTAACAATCCTTATTAAAAAGATGGCCAGCCCAAACATAGTACTTTGCCACCTGTAATGTAAATAAATAATTTTGATTCACATTTAAAATGATAATGGTCTTCCATCATCAAATAAGACCAGCAGAGCTTTTGTAGCAATTAAGATTTTTTTTTTTTAAAAAAAATACTTATACAGCCATTTATAGGAGTGTTTATGTGAAATAAACCTACTTCTACAAATAGCTGAATTTTTTTCAGGATGTAGAAGATAATCAAATCTGATTGGTTATGGGATATGAGCCTTTTTCCTAAGCAACTTCTAGTTTGGTCTGTTTGATAGCGATGATGACATAATGATTACTATATCTACTGTTGCCAGAGGATTTCTGAAATTACCTACAGTGTTTAACTAACAGGATCTGTCTGCCTCCATGAACGTTAGGTATGTCTATTATTACTGGTAATATTGTTATAATTTAAAAATGAAATCAGTGCTAAATTAGCTTTTTAATATCAAAAAGGAAAGTATAAGGCCTGAAATAATTGACATTGTCAGGACATGTTTATAATTATTCAATTATCATTGATAAAAATTGTTCATTTTCTTGTAAGTACTGAATAAGTGTGTAAGAACAAAGCCCTTATTTTTTAAGTATGAAAAGGATTAGTTTTATTGGAATGACATTTTTAATATGTTGGAGGGTACAGTTAACGAAGTGGTACACACAGTAAGTAGCCTAGGAGGTTTTGAATCAAAAATGAAGTCATTGTTCTTTATTTTATACTGGGCAGAACAAACCTATACTATTGAGTCCAATTCTATCACCACATTTTAAGAATGAAAATTGACAAACTGGACTATGTCCAGAGAATAGCAGTGAAGGAGATAAGGGTTCTGCAAGGAAAATTTTATTTTAAAAAGTGAGTATGTTTAGCTTAGGAAGCTAAAACCATATGGAGAAATGACAACTGTCTTCTAGTATCTGAAGGCCTATTATGTGGAAGACAGGTCAGAATTGTTCAGAGTTATTCCAGACAAGGTGAAATGGGATTAAATAATTTCATTTGGAATCGTGGGGTAAAAAAGTAAGAACTGCTGCATTACAAGGGGTGGGGGTGATGGTGACTGTGCTAGAGGAATTTAAACAGAAGCTGGAGGCCATCAAGAATGCTGTAATATTAAATCCCTGATAGCAATAGCACTTACTTAGTGTGCCATAGTGCTTTATGGCACTTTCTGAATGGTTTACAAATGTCAGCATGTTTGCCCACAACAATCTGTGTCCTCATTTTACTAACCTTGGAAGGATGGAAAGATGGGTCTACCTTGAGGTCAGGATCAAACTTCTGGCTGTGGGCAAAGCTAGTCTGTAATACTGCATTCTAACCACTGTGCCACCATGGCTGATATGATAGAGCATTGGTCACCAACTGGTGGTCCACAAGAAAATTTTGGTGGTCCACAGAAAAATTATTTGCATTTTTTAAAGGTAAAGGTAAAGGTTCCCCTTGCACATACTGCTAGTCACTTCTGGCTCTAGGGTAGTGCTCATCTCCATTACAAAGCCAAAGATGTCCAAAGATGTCTCCATGGTCATGTGGCCGGCATGACTAAATGCCAAAGGCACACTGGATGCTGTTATCTTTCCACACTGGATGCTGTTACCTTCCCACCAAAGTGGTCCCTATTTTTCTACTTGCATTTTTACATGCATTTTTTAGCCAAGATGGCGTTGACGACGGCTGCCACGGTGAAATGCTCTCTAATGGTTTCTTTATTCCTTATTATTATCTGCAATTCACTATGGATTTCATACTCAGGAGACCACCTGCTAAGAATTAGGCAATATTTCCTTAAGGAGCAGCTTTCTGATTCCTCACCCCCACCTGTCTTTGCAAACATGGAGGAGATTCTAACCAATTCCCCGGTGCTATGGATTACAACAAAGAAAGCAAAGAAACGACCACACTGGAAGAGGAGACGAGGTAAATGAGCAGGAATTTTAAACAGACTAAGGAATAGTGGGGGAAAAAGCCCTCTCCCTTCAATCTTTCTGACTAATTTATGCTCACTAGCTAACAACATGGATGAAATTCATCTCTTAAATAGATGGAATTCTGATTTTCATAATTCAGCTGTTCTTTGTTTTACTGAAACCTGGCTTAATCCACAAATTCATAGGGACAACACCATATACATCCCAGAATTTCAGACATTTAGATCAGACAGAATTGAAGAGACATCAGATAAAACAAAGGGTGGAGGATTATGTTTATATATCAACAACAACTGATCTCAGGATATAACTATAATATATAAGTTTTGTGATGAAAACTTAGAGTCTTTACACATCAACTGCAAGCCATTTTACTCTCCACGTGAGTTCTCCTCATTTCTCCTAATAGCTGTGTATGTTCCTCCACAAGCCTGTGTAAACAAGGCATTATGAACTCTTGCTGATCAAATTATGGAGGCTGAAGCCATCATTTTAGGAGATTTCCCATCATTTTAGGAGATTTCAATCAAGCAAATTTAAGGAAAGAGCTCCCAAAATACAGTATTTCAAGCATGTAAATTGTCCCACCAGAGGCAAAAATACTTTAGACCACTGCTACACAACAGTAAAAGATGCTTATAGGTCTTTACTACAAGCAGCTGTGGGACACTCTGACCACTGCATGATTCACCTTGTACCTGCCTACAGACAAAGACTTAAAACCATTAAACCAACAATTAAATCAGTGAAGAGTTGGTCGGATGAGGCAAAGCTGAAACTCCAGGCCTGCCTTGATTGCACTGATTGGAATGTTTTTGAAGATGCCTCTGCAGACCTAGATGAGCTCACAGATACTGTAATATCATATGTTAGCTTTTGCGAAGACTTATGTGTACCAACAAGGAACCTGCAAATATATACTAACAATAAACCTTGGTTCGCAGATAAACTTAAGCAGCTATGTTGTTCCAAAGAGGAAGCCTACAGAAAAGGTGACAGAAAGCGATACAACCAGGCCAGAAACATATTCTAAATTCTCTAGAGAGATCAGAGCAGCAAAAAGAAGCTACTCTGAAAAGTTAAAGAATCAATTCTCAACAAATGAACCAGCAAACATGTGGAAAACTCTTAAAAACATCACTGACTTCAGCAAACCTCCTTCCCAGGCAGAAGGAAATCAACAACTAGCAGATGACCTGAATGTGTTTTACTGCACTTTTGAAAAGAAACTACAGCCACCTATCTCCACAACCCACATCTCAAACACACCAACAACAGCCACGCCTCCTACAACTGACCCCAACCCATTGGGTTCACAACCTCTGGTGATCACAGAAAAAGAAGTGCAAGATCTATTACACAGACAGAAGCCAGGAAAAGCACCAGGGCCAGACAAGATAACTCCTTCTTGCTTAAAAGTCTGTGCTGACCAATTGGCCCCCATCTTCACCCGAATCTTCAATAGATCACTAGAGATGTGCTATGTTCCTTCCTGCTTCAAACGTTCTACCATCATCCCAGTGCCAAAGAAGCCCTCCATCAAGGAACTGAATGACTACAGACCAGTTGCTCTCACATCTATAGTTATGAAAATCTTTGAAAGGCTTGTGCTGTCCCACCTGAAAACCATCATGGATCCGCTGTTAGAACCAATGCAGTTTGCATACCGAGCAAATAGATCAACAGATGATGCTGTTAACATGGCTCTGCATTACATCCTACAACACCTTGAATCTCCAAATACCTATGCAAGGGTCCTCTTTGTAGATTCAGTTCAGCATTCAATACCATCATTCCAGACACTCTTCTAATTAAATTAAACCAACTAGCAGTACCTGAACACATTTGTAAGTGGATCATCAGCTTCCTAACAGACAGGAAGCAGCAGGTGAAGTTAGGTGGAATCACATCCGATAGCTGTACAATCACCACAGGGGGCCCTAAGGCTGTGGGCTAATTCCACTTCTCTTCTCCCTATATACCAATGACTGCATCTCAAACGATCCATCTGTTAAAATACTGAAGTTTGCTGATGACACAACAGTGATTGGTCTGATTTGAGACAACGATGAATCTGCATACAGACAGGAGGTTATACAACTTGCCTTGTGGTATAACCGGAACAATCTGGAGCCGAACATACTCAAAACTGTAGAAATGGTGGTAGACTTTAGAAGAAACCCTCCCATACTATCACCTATTACAATACTAGACAACACAGTATCAACAGTGGAAACCTTCAAATTTCTAGGTTCTACTATTTCACATGACCGAAAATGGACACCTAACATCAAAAACATCATTAAAAAAGCACAACAAAGAATGTACTTTCTGCACCAACTAAGAAAGCTCAAACTGCCCAAGGAGCTGCTGATACAGTTCTACAGATGAATTATTGAGTCTACCATCTTCACCTCTATAACTCTCTGATTTGGTTCTGCAACCAAATAGGACAGACACAGACTTCAGAGGATAATTAGGACTGCAGAAAAAACAATTACTACCCACCTGCCTTCAATCGAGGATCTGTATACTACCTGAGTCAAAAAGAGGGCTGGGAAAATAGTTACAGACCCCTCACATCCCGGACATAAACTGTTTCAACTCCTTCCCTCAAAACGATGCTGTAGAGCACTGTACACCAGAACAACTAGACCCAAGAACAGTTTTTTCCCGAAAGCCATCATTCTGCTAAACAAATAATTCCCTTAGCACTATTCAACTATTTACAAAGTGTACACTACTATTACTGTTAATCTTCTCACCACTCCTTATCGCCCATCCCCTCCCACTTGTGATTGTAGGACTGTAACTTTGTTGCTTGTATCCTTACGATTTATATTGACTGTTTCCTATATGATTTCATTGTTGATTGTACCCTATGACTATCATTAAGTGTTGTATGTCATGATTCTTGATTCTTAACAAATGTACCTTTTCTTTATGTATACTGAGAGTATTTACACCAAGACAAATTCCTTGTGTGTCCAATCACACTTGGCCAATAAAGCTATTCTACTCTACTCTATTCAAATTGCTAGGTTGGAGAACTGGGACAAGTAACAGGAGCTCATTCTGTTACACAATGCTAGGGATTTGAACCGCCAAACTGCCGAACTTTCTGATTGACAAGCTCAGCATCTTAGCCACTGAACCACCATGTCCCCTTTTTTATATATTTATTTTTATTTATTTTTTATTTATAGTGGATTTTTTATATTGCACTAAATCAAGGCTGCTCAAACTATGGCCCCTGGCCGGATACATGCAATGAACGTTTGTGTTGTTGCAGAGAATCTCACCCTTTGGGGTCTTTTTATGCAGGTCAGAGGGGCAGCAGAAATTCCAACTTGGGGTCTGCTTCAGCCTCCTGGGGTGGGACTTTGGGCAAAGGCTGGAGGGAAGTGCCACTAGTGGCAAAGAGCCAGAGGGCCTTGTTTCCATGAGATTGCATCATGGCCTGGAACTGGCTGACTTTCTCAGCCTGCTGAGCTTCCAGGCACCGGTACCTGGCCTTGCACTCCCGCAGGTCTTCCCTTTGCTTGGAAAGCCTATGTTCATAGTCCTCAGTGAGGTGCTTCTACTGAGCCTCCTTCTCAGTCAGATCCAAATTGAACTGAGCCAGCCCTTTGGCCAACTCTTTCTCGTGAGGACTGCATAGCTCCAACAACTGTGTCCTGTGGGGAGCCTGGGTGGGGAGAGAGGGGGAGCGAGTAGAGGCCGGCAAAACGCCCCTCGACATGAGTGACATCAGGTGGGCCATGACCACCCAGGCACATGACCACCTAGCCACACTCACCCAGATGGTCATTAGCCAGATCATATTAGTGGTCCATGGGATTTAAAATGATGGGTTTAGTGGTCCCTGAGGTCCAAAAGGTTAGTGACCCCTGTATAGAGGGTTGGACTATATGATCTCCAACATCCCTTTCAAATGTTATATTCTATGATTCATTTCAAAAGAAGACATATTCTGAAAATAAATATTATATCTACCAGTGAAACTGGACTATTCTGCATCATTAACTCGAGGGAAAACATAACAATTCCATACCATACAATTTGAATGAGTCTACTCCTACTACTATTTTTAGAAAGAATGACACTAATAATAATCAAAGTAATCACATACTATAGATAAATATGAATGTTCAACAAATGAGGTGTTTTTTTTAAAAGAACTTGCGGTTTTGGGAAGTAAAAAGCCATCAGTTTAGTTTGGTCTGGGAATAAATGGCACAATTTATAACATGTGAGTGATCCTTTTCCTTTTAAAAAATATAGCCACCAGTTTCTGAATCGAAACCCTCAAATACTAGCGTCTAAAAGGAAAGCTAACCTTTTTAATTCTCCCCATTTATACAGTGCAATAAGCTCCCATTTCAGACAATCAGTAGAAGGGTATTGGTAATTCAAACCCTTAATGCCAATACAAATCATGCTAAAGGTTCTAGCAACAGACCAGGGGAGTGCTTAACCATTTTGTTGCAGCTGGGCACCTCATAAATTTTATGATTGAGTTTGCAGAATCATTTTTCCTTCATGTAATATGATTGAGAGAGTCTGAAATTGTTTTTCAGATTACAGACAAGTTATCTTCAGTATCAAGGCACAGCTAATATTTAAGACATCATTTAGATATTAGTGTGTCTAAAATAAGTTCTTTTGACAGGTGTTAAGGAGAAACAAGATAAGGTTAATCCAAGCAGGGTGCTGCTTTATGAGAGATAGCTACTTCTGACAGCTTATGACACTGGAGTGGCATAGAGGAATGCTTCTTTCTCCCTGAAGTTAAAAAGTGGGAATGAAGCAATTTAAATGAACTTCTCTCTTATTTCTAACTGCAGGAATGAAATTCCAAAAGTAGATTTGGTGAGCTGTTCTTTGTCCAACACCTTAGAAAAGGAGTCGACTGAAAGAAGCAATAACATTGGTAAGTTGAAGTAAATTTCAACTATCATATATATGATCTGGTTGCTATATAAAAAGAGTATTTCTGAATTGCAATCAGTCGACATATTTATTATAAAATCATTGTATACTTTTATATCTCTATGAAACACAAACAATGTGATACATAATATTCTAAATGCAATTTTTGCTTAATTGGATACTTTTTTGTTATTTAAATTATTTAAAAAAACTAGAGTTTTTAAAATTTATCTTCAATAGTTATTAGTTCAAAAGAAACAGTAGAGCTCTGTAATAACTAACTTTGGAATTAAGGTGACTTTGTGAAGCATGTTTCCTTTCTTGAGAAAATTAAAATTGTCATTTTTACATTTTTCATAAATTTGCTGTTCTTAAGAAGCGTTCTAAGTTGTAAAGATAGTATATTTAGGCTGGAAAGTGAGGTGTTCTGCTGTGATCACATATCTGTTAGCAAACCAAGTGTCATTTTCATGTGGAAATATTCTAGTATCATCTGCTTCAATCACTCAGTTCTGTAACAACTGGGCTCCAGAAGACATGGTTTATAAGAGGAGAACCTTTGTATTCTAAATTGTAAGCATTACTACATTACATTGGTAGCATGCTGTGTTACTTTTATGATACGATTTCTTCAAGAAGCTCATATTGTTCAAGTTAAAATAGGCCAGAAATTAATCATTCTTATTTTGGAATAGTACTTTTAATGTGCTTTTTAATAGGCAGTTGTTCAAGTAATAAGCTTTTTTTAACAAAAAGAATAATGTCAGAAAATGAAATTCCAAAATTATTATGTATTTTAATATCTATTTAATATTCTGCTTTTTGCTTGCTAAATACATACTGAAGTATAGCAGTTTAGGTTCATTTATTATTATTAGTCATAAGCGAGCCTTGAATTGATATTCTCCAAGTTACTTGCTGCTTATAAACATTAGCTGTTGATGAAATCCAACAGATTTGTAACATTAGCTTAGACTGAGAAGAACATAGAATACTAACATGCAATATCATGGTTTTCTTATCTTTGAATTAGAATTACAATAGCAGTATTTAGTTAACATAAGTGAAGGTCAGAGTACTAAATGAGAATAATAATGATAGAAAATTAAAACATTAACATTGCTTTTTATATTGTGAAATTACTCAAAGTCTTTTTGTATTTTGATAAGATTTAGAAATAATAAAAGAAAATAAAAGCCTTTTTTTCAGATACAGAATTATGTACACAATAACAAAAATGAAAGCATGTATGTTGTGCTGCTAGAGGAAATATTTAAAATGGCTAATCACTTGAAAATGGAGAAAAGAAATATAAAAATAGATTAAATTATTTATGAGTAGTGTTAGAGTAGAGCTGAGGTTGGAGGGCAAAGGAGATGAAGGTGAAATATATGAGATGTGAGAAATGTTCTCACCACCGTCTTGGTAAATTACTTGGCAGCGATACCATTAGCCATTGCAGTCTGAACTTCAACTTTATGCAGGAATTCAGCAATGGGGAAATAACAACATGTTCATTATACCAGCTCATTTCTTACAGAGGGAAATGAAACATAGTATTGCACTGTATATAGTATTGCAATATTATTTCAATATGGTACGCAAACTAGAAATATGAGATTAATTTGTTTATGGAAATGTTTTATTTAAATGTCAAATGAATATAGACATTTTTACACGCACACGAATGTAGCTCCCCAAAGAATGTATTTATTAAATATATTTTTCTTGGTGTGAAGACTTTTAGGTACTTATATTAGAGCAGAATTAGTGAAAGGTGTCTTGGTTGGATTGTAAGCATTATTTGTTTTTAATGTGAATGTTGTATCAAAGGGACTTTGTTTTATCTATGATTCACACAGGCAAAGCTTTGGGAGGAAAAAAACACTGTTAGTCCTATTGTTAAGTATGTGTATAGATCTGTTCCTCTTCCCTCACACTTTTTTTCTTTTCTTTTTCTCTACATTTCCAGTGGTGCCTTTCTTTTTCTTTCTACTCATATTTCTTCAAGCTTTCCCCATTTACATCCCTTTATCATGGGTAATTCTTCTTCACTTGATGATGGTAAGGCTGTTTTGCACCTTCTGTCTGTCCTGTCTTTTTTCAAGAGAGAATGAATGGCATCTACTGCTGCATTCTTGTGGCATCCATTTGTTTGCTTTGTTGTAGTTGTAATTCTTTTGTAACTGAGCCATTTTATACTGGCTGGTGCAATGTTTCTGAAAATATTGCACTTCTTTATTATAACATTGTTCCTTAGCAACAACAAAACCTAATTTTTATGCTAATAAAAATGTGATTCCATCTTTTAATATAAACTAAAATGTTTGCAAGATTGTCAAATGCAATAGTTTTACAGACATGCATCGGCAATATTTTGAGAACTAACAATATTACAAGGATTCTGTGTTTTTGCAGGAGTCTCTTAAATAAGAACCAATCTGTCTGTTAGTAGATTATTGCCAGAAAGCATAATTTTAAAACTTCCATAATAGGAAGAATAACATTAACTTTCTTACTATCAATTAGTTTGATTCTAGATATCCTTGAAGATTGAGCCAATTTCAAAGGTTATTCTTTCATTAAAGATATGACCTAATCTCTAAAAGAAGGAGAATGAATTTTACATGTGTTAAACAAATGCCAAACAGGATATTAAAAATGGATTTATTTTATAGAATATAAAATTGTGTATCACACAATGACACTGAATGAGGATATGCCAATTGCAAGATTTAAAAAAAGACTAATAATAGATGAATGTACACACTAGGTATAATTCTGTACAAGGGCACCTTGTATGCCAGCAATGCCCCTGCTCAGAATTGCGGTAGTATGGTGGCCTAATTTTTCAATTTTACATATTAAATATTTGTGGAAATGACTAGACTATATTTTGTACCATTGCAAATGGGCCTTGTTCCTGTAATTGGTTTTTATATCCTTTAATTCCTATTTTCTGAATTTTAAGTCAGAGACCAGTGTAGTTTTTAATTTAAAAAATAGAATTGTAATAGAAAATTACATCTCAAAAAGTAAGATTTTTTTTTTTTAAAAAAAACCCTTTATTTTTTTTCATTGCTGTATTTACAAGGTATAGGGGGAGATGTTACTTTGGATTTAATGTTGTATTAAGTCTGACATGACAAAGATAGCTTTTGAAGTCAGTACTAATAAAGGAGAACATTTGTAACTCAGGGTTGACATGAGGGGACCGTGGTGTTCTCTGAGCTTGCTTGTTTTCTTGCGGATGTTTCATTACCCAAACTCGGTACCATCGTCAGGTGCTAGTAAAGGAGCGCACTTTGCTGTCACTTTATATTCTGGTGGCTTGCCTGTCAGTGTTAGTCTTAGACATTCTTTGGTTGGGCTGTTTGCTGTTGTCTTCTGTGGAAGTTTCTTGATTGGGATATTGTTTACTTGTTTGTTGGTCTGATGTTGACCTTGGAGTTAATCTATGCTGATCTGGGTGCTGATTACTGGTGGAGAGATGTTTGGGTCTTTTGTTCCTTTTTTGGCTGGGTGATAGTCTCTTTTGCATAAACATATACATGTTGTTAATGTCTAGGTGTCTATTGATGGCTAATTTGTCAGAGTGCCAGGAATTTAGAAATTCCTTGGCATTTTTGGACTTTTGGTCTAGGATGGTCACATTTTCTTAATTGAAACTATGGCTAAATCTGTCTATAAGCTGTGAAATTAAAGAATTTTCATCATGTCTTCTGACTGCTAGTTGGTGTTCATGGGTGCATTCAGCCAGTCTTTTGCCTGTTTTTCCAATTGTTGGAAGACATATCCTTCTGGGTTCAGTTCCAAGTGGGGGGAAAAGACACTGGAAACATGGTGACTGCTTGGAAAGATGGTGGACAGGACCACATGCCTTGGAGCTCCAAAGTGAAAAGGACAATCACATGCTTCAAGATGTTGGGTGAAGAAAAAGAAGGGGCAAGATGCTGAGAGACCCTTGGTTTTATGTCCTCTGTTGGGTTTTGAATTTGAGCTTGTATTCTGATTGGTTGTCAGACTCCCATGGGGCCATGCAAGGGCAACTCTGTAGGCTGTCCTGAGTCCCAGGCTTGGTTGAGCCCTGCTGGATGATGATGTAATGAAAGGGCTTTAGGCAATTCCTATTATGGCTCTACCTGGAGTAGATCTTTGTTATGTAAAATAGACTGGCCCAGTAATGGCCCATTAGCAAAGGTGGGGGGTGTGTGGCTGACTTTCTACTTTTCTTTTTAGCAGAAATATTTTTATGGGATTTTTTAGTATACCCTAAAATATTTCATTTTCCTAGGAGAGGGATGGGATTTAACTTCCAACACTATATAGTGGTTGTTGCAGTCCTTATATTGTTTGTGGCAGATGACTCCTGTTTTTTCTTCTGGGGTTGTTAGGTCTTTTGGTCTGCTTAGGATGTTTTGAAGGGCTTTAGCAGGCTTGTCTGTTATGCTGGTTTGAAGTCTGTGTCAGATTAGGCACTTTCATCTCTGCCAATTCCTGGAACTACTGCCTCTTATATCCTTTTATCCTTCAGTGTTTTTTAAAATTTACTTGGCTGGCTTTTAAAGAAAAAAAAAATCAAATAATGCCATTTATTTGGAATTACATTCTTAAAATTTATAATTTTGAGTCTTAATTCTGGTTGGGGATTTTCTATTTCTGTTTTTAGAATGAGAGACTTTTTAAAATTATTATTTTAAACATTATTAAAATATAAAACATTTCAGGGTAGACACATTAATGCATAATACTGTATGTCTTACATCAGATTATAGTGTATTCATCCTAAGCAAAATGAAGGTAACAATATCTTAGTAATCATTTAGGGCTGTTTTTCATAGCTTTGTTAATATGCAGCTGTCCTATTTTGAGTTTGCAGAACAGTATGTGGCATAAATGGCTGAACTCTCAAGAACAGTGCTGTCCCTACAGTTTTAGTGAAGGTCAAGTTTAAAGAAAGGATTTGGTCAGTGTTTTGCTTTACTACCAGATGTCAGGAAAAGCATACATCCACTACTCTTCTTAGTGGGAGGTAGGGCTGGGTTGTATCAGAGGGCTAAACTGAGGTTTAGCTATCTGGTAAACCTAATTCTGTTTTTATGTAAGTACTTCATTCTTGTGCACTGAAAGTGACATGAGTTTAGCATTATTTTCTGAAAAGATTTGTCTGTCTGTTTATCTGTCTTTCACATTGTCCATCTCATGGAAAATGACTCAGAAAAAATGGAATAGCACTAACCTTATGTTTAAAAGCCTGATTAAAGGAAAGGTTAATAAGACTTGGGAATGGAATTTTCCCATGTCACATCAGTCCTGCTCTACCTGCTGTTAGTTGTCCAGCTCCCATGCAAAAAGGAAAGACTCCAGAAGCCGAAAAAAACCTCGTGCAAAGCATCTGAAAAGTGAAAGTTTTCCCACCAAGCCTTGGCAGTCTCCTCTCTCCACAGTGGGGAGGAGGGAACTTTGGCCCAGGGACCCCAAGTGCCTATGGCCTACAATAGTAATGACGAGAGTAAAGACGACCTGATGGTAAGTAAAGCCATCTGGTCTATCGCCATCCCATCAAGGGGAAGCCATCATAGACACGAGCTATACCTGCTGCCTGATCAGCCTCCCCATGGTCCTAAAGCTAGGAATCAGGATGAAAATGATGACCTGACCCATACAATTTGAACAGGTTGATGGATCATTGAAAGGGGCAGCCCCTGCCACACTCCTCACTGAACTTGTCAGACTTGAAATGGGCTGGCACTGGGAACTCATCCACTTCATAGTGGTGCCAAAAATTATGGGAGCAGTGATTCTAGGACTAGCCCGGTTAGATAAATGGGAGCCCACCATTTGGTGGGAAATGGGGGGGGGGGGGGGATAGAAACCTAAGACTATTCTCAGTCAAGGTCATTTCATCCTGCACCTGGACAAGGAGTGGTTAGAGCAGGGGTCTCCAACCTTGGCTCCTGGAAGCCTGGCGGACTTCAACTCCCAGAGTTCCACAGCCAGCTTTGCTGGCTGTGGAACTCTGGGAGTTGAAGTCCGCCAGGCTTCCAGGAGCCAAGGTTGGAGACCCCTGGGTTAGAGGAATGTCTTGAGTTGGGACAGATGATGATTGGGCCATGAGATGGACTGATAGGTGCAGAGTGATAGGTCTTTGATTTTAAATTACCAAGGGAAAACCTGGAAGCCTCAGATTTGGGATTTCCCAGATGTGCCAATATGACAACTCTAATAAAATGGAACTTTGACAAAATACTTGTCTTGGAGCTTTTGGAGTTGGAGTTTGTTTTTTGGAATATGCAGCTGAATCTGAGAATAAGAATGCTATTATGTCTAACTACATCCACTCTCTGAATCCTCCCTCCCAATTTCCCAGGCACTAGAATGTGGCAGTGTGGAAGCTTCTGAGGCTAATATAGCTTCAAGGCTGACAGTAGGACTCCTCCTTCCCCCCAGTACAGCTACAGGGAAAGCTGACTTATGGCTAAATGTCACTAAGCGAAACAACAAAGGTAAAGCCATGTCAGAGCAGCCCCCAGGGATGCATCAAATCCCCAGAGAGTACCGGGACCTAGCAGATGTCTTCAGCGAAGAAGAATGCAATGGCCTACCATACCACCACTCCACTGACTATGCCATTGAGTTTGTGCCCAAACTACCAAAGATGGACTCCATGACCCCAAAAGAAATGACAGAACTAAGAGAGTACATGGACACAAACTTAGCGAGGGGATTTATGCAACCAGCAAAATCAAGGGTAGCTGCTCCAGTCCTATTCAAAGAGAAGAAAGATGGGTCAATGATGCTATGTGTGGATTTTAGGGAAATTAACAGAGTTTGCACGTACCCATTTCCCCTCATGAAAGACCTGCTAGCCCATCTAGCAAAAGGAAAGGGGTTCACTAAGCTAGACGTGCAAGAGGCAGACTACCAAATGCAGATTAAGGAAGGAGACAAGTGGGAAATGTCATTCAATTGCTTCCAATTTAAAGTAATGCTGCTTGGCCTCCAAGGAGCCACATGGGTAAAAAGGGGAGAAAGGGGAAACTTTTACTTTTAATGAGGTGAAAGCTGTGGGAACTTTTAGAGTTCGCTTTCACCAGTCATGCCAATATGATGTATCCAATAAAACGGTTCTTTGAGGAATTTTCCTGCCTCAGAGTTCTACTTTCTATGGGTACATTACTTGGAACGCTGAAAGGTAAATGCATATTTATTTATTTCGTCATATTTATGTGGTGTATATTGGAGGTGGAGATCCTTTGAGAGCCGTATGCAATGAAGTTTAATTTTAATGTATGCCGATTAGTGTACATTCACAAAGTGACAATAAAGTTATTCTAAGTCTAAGTGTCAGAAGATGTTTCAAGAGAATAAAGCAGAAAAAAGACAGGGAATACCTCATGATGTGAGCAGACTTTTACAGAATAACAGAGCTGGAACGGACTTTGAAGATCTTCTAGTCCAATTCCCTGTTTAAGTAGGAAATCTTATAATATTTCAGACAAATGGTTGTCCAATCTCTTCTTAAATATCTCCAGTCTTGGAGCATCCACAACTTCTGGAGGCAAATCATTCCACTGATTATTTATTCTGCCAGGAAATTTATTCTTAGTTCTAGGCTGGTTCTTGATTAATTTCCATCCATTACTTCTTGTCCTGCCTTCAAGTGTTTTGGAGAGTAGGTTGACCCTGCCTTCTTTGTGACAGTCCCTTTGATATTGGAACATTGCCATCATGTCATCCTTACTCCTTGTTCATTAGATCAGCCATACCCAATCCCCACAGTTGTTCGTCATATGTTTTAGCCGTCAGGCCCCTAATTATCTTTGTTGCTCTTCTCTACTCTCGTTTTAGAGAACATGTTTTTTACCAAAATCTGATGCAATATGCCAAGTGTGGCCTAAACAAGGCATTATAAAGTGATAGTAACACTTCATATGATCTTGATTCTGTCCCTCTGTTAATAAAGCCTAAGATGTGTTTTTTGGCAGCTGCAGCACATTGCTGGCTCACATTTAAGTGATAGGCCACTAGGCTTCCAAAATCCCTCGCAGTTACTACTATTGAGCCAGGTACCACTATTCTATCCCTGTGCATTGGGTTTTTCTTGCCTTAATGTAGAACCTTACTTTTCTCAATATTTTGTTAGGTAGAGCACAGTGTTCAAGTATCTCTCAACTGGAAGCTAAAAAGACCAAAGGAATATCAAGATCCTACTGTATCTTGAGCCTATCTTCTGGAGTGTTGGCCTTTCTTGCCAGCTTGGGTCATCTATAAATTTGGTGAATTCCCCTTCTATCCCCTTGTCTAAATCATTGATAAAGATAAAGAATGGTACTGGGATAGAGACTTGGGGTACCCCACTGCATACTTCCTTCCATGAAGTTGCAGTTTCATTAAGAATTACATGTTAAGTGTGGTTGGTCAGCCAGTTATGAATCCATTTAGTGGTGATGCTGTCTAACCCAGATTTCTCTATCTTATCAAATAATAGGTTGTGGTCTACTTTATCAAATGCCTTACTTAACTCCAATTAAATTATATCAACAGCATTTCTTTGATCCACTAATTTTGTCACATTGTTAAAGAATGCAATAAGATTTGTCTGAAATAATGTGTTTTTGACCAGCCCATTTAGCTTCTGGTTATGAATTTATCTTTAGGTGTTCTCAGATTTGTTGCTTGATAATCTCTTCCAGAATCTTCCCAGCACTTGTGTCAGACTGATAAGTCTGTAAATCCACCCCCACTTTTTTTTTGAAGATGGGAACTACATCAGTCCTTTTCCAATACTCTTGTAGTTCCCTAGTGCTTACAGGGAGGGCATACTCCAGGTTTCATATTCTAAATGTCATCTTGTACAAGCTAGGAAGCATGCCTTTTCTGTGGTTATCCCTGTTCTCTGGAATTATCTCCTCTGGTATACCACAGTTTCCAACTCTTATTGCCTTTAGGAAAGCCTTCCTTCCTTCCTTCCTTCCTTCCTTCCTTCCTTCCTTCCTTCCTTCCTTCCTTCCTTCCTTCCTTCCTTCCTTCCTTCCTTCCTCCCTTCCCTCCCTCCCTCCCTCCCTCCCTCCCTCCCTCCCTCCCTCCTTCCTTCCTTCCTTCCTTCCTTCCTTCCTTCCTTCCTTCCTTCCTTCCTTCCTTCCTTCCTTCCTTCCTTCCTGTTGGATTGAGAGAGAAAAGCTGGCTCAAAGTCACCAAACTGGCTTTCATGGCTAAGGCAGGATGAATTCACAATCTTCCACTTTCTTGCTCAGTGCCTTAACCACTACGGCAAACTGGCTTTCAGGTATTATGGCTTTCAGGTATTATGGCTCCGAGGTATTAGGAGCCAGTTAAGTGGAGTTACCTTCTGCTGTATAATTTATATATAGTATTGTCTATTTTTTTTGTTTTATGCCACCCGAAGTCACACTATTTGAGTCAGGTAGTCTTATAAATCTTTTAAATTAAAAGACTATATTAATACTAACAGCATAATAACATCTGGATGAAATACAAGAGATCCAGAACAAACAAGTATGAGTCAGGCTATACTTGTGGATTACTTTGTGTGTGCCCTGTCAGTCTCAGCTGGCAAATTGTGACAGTACCAAAGCAAAATGTTTCTTGAAGGATATTAATTTAACTTCAGAGGCTCATCAGCAAGAAATTTAGAGATTCTATAAATGCATTTTTATATTACCTTACCTTTGTAAGAATCAGCTTATAACTTCATTATTGGGCAAAAACAACAGTGGCAAGATTTTGATAGCAGATCTACTGTAAATAAAGAATTATGGTTTTCTTTGAGAAAACAAGAAACAATTGTATATCCTAATTAGACATTTTCCAAAATGACGCTATTGTTGAAATTCTACTCTTATTTATTATACTGTATAAGAGTAGTGGAGAGAGAAGTTAATGGCAATAATAGCAATTTTAAAGTTAAAATGTGAATTCCATTTGCTTCTATATTTTGTAAATGCTTCAAATTCTGAACTATTTCTCATCATTGCTTTTAAAATGCTACTAAATTAATAAATAATCTTACTGCAGTGTTAGATTTAAAACATATGTACATGTGCTTCATTATAACAATTATTTTTAAATACCCACTTAGGAATAAAACTGAAAGTATATCTTATTTTATCTATTCTTAATTTAGGTGAAATCTTGTTTAATAACTCTTTTTACACTTCTAAATAGATTACAACTCACACAACTGGGCCCAAAATTTCCATTGTTAAGAAATAATTTTTAAGAGAGTTTGCCCCATTTTACAAACTTTCTTGCTATAGTTAAGTGAATTAGGTGTTAAGTTAGTAACATAGTTATTAAGTAAATATTGCTTCCTGTTTGACTTTGTCACATAACTCCAGTACATTGAAACCATCATATATACGAATCAGTTGTCAAGCATCCAAATTTTGATCATGTGACCACATGGATGCCACAATGGTCGTAAATATGAAAAACAGTCATGTCATTTTTTTCAGTGTTGTAATTTTGAACGGTCAGTAAACAAATGGTTGTAAGTAAAAGACTACCTATATTTAAATTAGTTTTCAGCTATTTTATCATCTAATAGTTTTCAGATGTATGCTGTGTAACATTAACTAAAAACCAGACAGAAATATTTTCTTTGAAGTAAATAAATACAGATGCTGCCTTCTGTCTCAATTTGATAATATCAGACTAATACAAAATAATGTGGAAGTAAAGTTTTAAAAGCTTCATCATAGTATTTGTAATATTAATATTTCTTCCATGTTTCTTTAAGATTTGGAAGGGTTTGATTCCATAGTACCAGTTGCAGAGAAGCTCAGCCATCCAACTACTACAAGGCCAAAAGCTACTGGCAGAAGACCTCCATCACAGTCATTCACATCTGTAAGTAACATTTGCATATTTTTACTTCCTTTGTGGTGTTCCTAATTTTTTTTATTCACAATACAAATAATTCTCAGTTTACAAGGGTAATTGGGACCAGAATTACTGTTGCTAAACAACACTTGCATACAGCATGACATCACATGACTGAGCCGCTTAGTAACTGCAGTTCTGGCATTTTTGCTTATTTTTGTATTGCTAAGTGAAGACCACATGGATAATTAAGTAGAGAACTCATATGACTGCAACATCTGTCTTCCTACCAGTTTCCCGAATGATTTTGTTTGTGGGAAGCTGGCAGAGAATGTTGGAAATTACAATTAAATGACTGTGGCTTGCTGTGATGTTGTAATTGTGAGCTAGCTACCGAAGATCTGGGTCAGAATCACATGACTACAGGGATGCTGTGGGTCATAAATCCCACTCTTTCAGTACCATCACTAAATGAATAGACCAAGGACTATTTGTAGGGATTACACTAATTTTCATCCATTATCCATCTCAAAACTGCCAAGAGTTCATGTTGTCAGTTTTCAACAATCATGATCTAAGGCAGGAGTGTCAAACTCAATTTCATTGTGGGCCACATCAGCATTGTGACTGTCCTCAGAGGGCCAGAAGGTGGGGGGACTGGTCTGGGTAGTTACAGCTGACTGAGTATGGCCCAGGAGCATGGCCAGCTCAGTATCACTCACATGGGCTGGGCACTGTTGGGGAGGCAATCCAGGAGTCTCTGGCGAGTAGAGCAGTGGGAGGGAGGCTCGTCCCACAGGAGGTGAGGTGAGGTGAGGTGATGCAGGGTGCGGGGTTGGGATGCTGCCACCTTGAGGCAATGTAGGGAGTGGGAGGGGGCTGGTTCTAGAAACCGTCAGACATTGCACACTTGCCGCTTTTTGTGCTCAGGGGGCAATGTTTACCAGCACCTCAGCTGGTGCACTCTATGGCTCCAGAGCCTGCTCCACTGGGCTCGCTGTCTTAGCAGCACGCGCAGCAGCAGGCAGAAGTGTGTGTGGGGGGGGGAAGCATGTGATGCAGACCGCTGGATGGTAGTGAGCTGATGGGAGCAATTAATAGTTGGAAGGCTCACTCACATCAGTATCTTACCACAGTCAATGTTAGTAAGCATGCAGCTAATAGAAAATTATGTGCTGTGTGACTAACAGGATTATTTTTGTTTTCAGATTAATTACAACAATACTAAAATGTTATAGAGTAAGCGCATATTTTGAATATTGAAAGTAAAAGAATATATTCTTTTATTTCCACAGTCTTCACTTTCTAGTCCTGACTTTTTTGATTCACCAAGTCCTGAAGATGAAAAAGAAGAAGTTTCCTTACCACATAAAGTAGCTGAGCCATTAAAGAAAGCAAAGACTGTTACAATTTCACTTGTAAGTTACTTAGGTTACATGTAACATTCAACAAGGATGGTACCATTATGTTATTATTTTATAGACAAAAATGTTAAAATGACAGCTGCCAGTTCTTTAGTGGTATTGGCTTTTATGTGCATTAGGTTCTTCCCAAGAACTTAGGATGTCTTAATATTTTAGCATACTATTTGTGTAGATCCAAACACTCTGCCCTTTTGTAACTGACAGATGAAAATTTTGTCAACATGTGAATTTTCTAAGTGCCATCCAAAATTTTTTGGTATGGCACCCAGTGTCCACTGGGACCACCAAGGCCGATTTATGCTGTAATTTTTCAATTTCAATTTTCAGAGTCTTTGTTTTCTATTCTATTATTCTCCGCTATTTCTATATCAATTATCAACACTTTCTTCTTTTCAATCACATTTATATCTGTTGTGTTATGAGAAGACATTATAAGTCTTTGTTTGGAAATCCCTAAATGTTTTAACCTGCTCAGTTTTTACTTTTTCATCTACATGTTCCCACCAATTTTTCATTATTGGTAGACTAATATTATTGACCAGAGTGACTATTGCCTTTTTTGGCCTATGTCCAAACTTTATTTTGGTTCAAAGGGGATTATCTATTATCCACAACCTTAAAAAGATGAGGCTAAAGACAGAATTGATTTATATAGCTCAACACTGAAAAGGCATATTCATGAGGGACTGCATCATTACTTCTTCAAGTAGACAAAACAAATTATATAGCAAGCAAAATTTTCTCTCCCAAGATATCTGAAAACAGATATTTTCTGCTCAGGTAGACATTGTTGCTTTTTTCAAATGCATATAATTTATTCATATTGAATTCCTCTTGAGTTAAATGAGTATAGATTTCAATTTCATGCTTAGCTGGCAGGCAGATATTCCGTTTCATGTTGCAGGTATTTTTTTTCTTAAAATCTCAGTTTTTGTGTTTTATATACATTAATTTTTTCTGTAACTGGAATGATAGCTCTAGAGCAGGGGTCTCCAACCTTGGCTCCTGGAAGCCTGGCGGACTTCAACTCCCAGAGTTCCACAGCCAGCTGTGGAATTCTGGGAGTTGAAGTCCGCCAGGCTTCCAGGAGCCAAGGTTGGAGACCCCTGCTCTAGAGCATAGTAATGTAATAAGCATAGAAGGCATTATTTATTCAACTTCAGATTCCTAAAATATATTTAACATACAACAAGGAGTTTACTGGAATTGAATCTTATAATTTATTATTGTAAAGCATGTTCTTCACTTTCATTTTACAGTTTCCTCTGTTATGATACATATAATGGAATGGTAGTTCTAAAGTATCTCTTGTGTTGCAAAATGATTAACTAAATTTGGTAGCTTAAAAGAAAAACCCCAAGGCCATTCCTTAATTTTTATTTCTATGATAGTGTAGAAACAACAATTATATTCTTTTTTCATATTCTCATTTTCCCCTTCCTTTTTGGCATTCTTTTGAGACAGAAAAAGCAATTCAGAATGAAATCTGTCCAACAACATTCTCATAGTTGATTCTCTGGCTTAAAATCATGCTTGCTTGTTGATAAAAGAATACTTAAAAGATTTGAGAAAATTATTCTCTTTCTCTTTTTTTTTTTGGAACAAATTTTATTGAGTTTAAAGACAAACAAACCATCATTAACCATTAAGTACATAAAACCTCTTTCCATTATTAATTTTACAAGTCAAGTAGAATATTATTTTATGCAACATAATTCTGTTTTACACCATTTCAATATAAACATATAAATATCTCTTAACAAATTTCTCATTATTTCTCTTTTCGTATTCAATTTCATTGTTACTATTATTATTTTCTATATTTATCCAGTTTATGGTTATCTTCTTGTAGACAAATTATATCAAATTTTAATTTCTCTAATTTATGAAAAGTTTTCCTTCTTTTAACAGCTGAATTAAGTCCATTTGTATTCATTGTAATCAGTTTTCTTTCTTCCATGATTATGCTTTATATTTAGATCTAACAGCTCTCGTGGCTCTCACTTCACGCTGTTCTTTACTGTCCACCTGTCCACTTACAGCTCCTTTCTCTTTTTCAGTCTCCAGTTGTTCCTCTTGAAACTCAATTAATGAGACCTCTTTCTCTGCCTCCTCTCTTCTTCTTCCAAAAAATTCTGCATGGAAAAGTTCTGCTTTCTCAATTGAATCAATTCTATGTCTCTGCTCTTGCCACGTAAACATCAATCCTTCTGGAATTAACCATCTATAATTCACTTCATTTTCCAGTAGCATTTTGGTCAGAAATCGATATTCTCTTCTCATCTCTCTCACTCTTCTGGGTATTTGTTTTAAAACCACAATCTCTTTACCTTTGCATTTCAATGTTTTCTCTCTTACCACTTGTAATATTTGTGTTTTGATGGATTTTATGGTAAATCTAATATGGACTTCCTTTGGTAACTTATTTCTCATCGCATATCTTGTATAAACTCGATATACCTCATCTACTCCATCCATCATCTTTTCCTCTGTAATTTCCAAAGCATCTGCCAAAATTTCTATCATTATCGCAGCCAAATTTTCTCCTTTTTCCTCTTCTATATTTTGAAATCTAAGATAAAATTCTGACCTTTCCATCTCCCACCTCAACATCCCATTTTTTTCTTGTTCAACCACTGTTAATCTACTGTCAATATTTCCAATCTTCTCCTCTCTTTGTTTTCCTTCTTCCTCAATTTTTTGGAATCTCTCCTCATACTTCCCCATCATTTGTTTAATATTTTCCACTTTTTCATCAGTCTTCTCTATTCTTTGTTCAATGATGTCTGGTTTTATCTTGAGATCTTGGATTCCTTGCATGATCATCTGTAAAGTTACTATTTCTTGTTCTTTATTTAGCTTCAACATTGTCTGAATTAAATGTTGTCCTCCAGCTGGTGGGGAAGCAGAGGTAGAAGTAGAAATGCCAACTGGTATTGGTTTCCTGCTCATTTTAATGCCTCCAAAGCTTCAAATTCTTTTTGACTTTTAATCCAACTGGTAGAATAGTCAATTATAATCCAAAATAAAAAAAAACAATAGTAAAAGACCCAAAACCAAAGAAGAAAAAGGAAAAAAGAAAGAAGAAAAATCTTCAGGTTCTTCTTGACCCTAATCCAATTACAAAGTAGTCCACCATAAAAAAAGAAAAATAGAAAGGAAAAAAACAAACAAACCCAAAAATGATATTATTGATTAAGAACAAAAAAAAAAGAAAAGAAAAAAAGAAATTCCTTCAGGTTCTTCACACCTTAATCTCAATAATCAAAAAAGAAAAACAAAGTGGTCCAAAAACATGGATAGAAAAAGCAAAGAAGTCCCAATAAAAATAAAGAGAAAAAAAGAAAAATAAAGAAAAAACTCTGAGACTTTCCCTTTAAAATAAAAGGCAAAAATAAGAATATTACTAGAATTGAGATTTACAAAAAGGCTGGCGAATGGGATATATATATATATATATATATATATATATATATATATATATGAGAGCACACTGCACTTTATTTATTTATCCAAGGCTCTTATTATGACTCTTCTCCAGCAGCTTCAAAGCTAAGCCTCAAATGTTGAAATATTGATAAGAGTCCAGGAAAACACCTGTAATAATATTTTGCTATGCTCTCCCTCTATCTTATCACGTTGAAATGTCCTTGAGAAGGAGTCTTAAAGTATTTTCAAGCCTCTAGTTGGCAGTGCTGCAATGTTTCTTAATGGTCTTCCCCCCCCAGCCAGAAAAAAATGAGTAATGTATACAAGAAAAAGAAAAAGAAAATAGCTAAAGGGAGCCTCTATCCTAGAAAAAATTAAAAAATCAAAAGGAGCATAAAAATATATATAAGAGAAAATTCAATCTGGTTACCTACAAAGTCACACTTAAGTCCCCGGAAAAAAAATAAGAAAAAGAAAAAAGAATCCAAGCCTCAATTTGACATCACTTTAAAAAACGCTGCTCAAACAGTTTGGTCAAAAAAAAAGCCTCACAGATTTCTTCTTTGTTCAGGATGCCCTTTCAAGACTCAGCGAATTTACAACACAAAAGGAATTTCTCACCCAGCCGACACACTTCTTTCCAGCCACTTTCTTTCCGGAGCTGTCCCGACTTCAGCAGCTATGGGGGCTGCCTCTCCGCCGCCAGCAAAAGGGCTTCTCCCGGATCAAACCAGAGATTTTGCGATATCTCTGGGATCCTGGGATGGTACCTTTCACAATCCCCGTCTCTACGGGACGGTTTAGGTCCGTTGGGACCGACCAGGAGCAAAAATATTGGCTGCGATCTCAGAGCCCCAAGATCGCAGCTGTATCGCCGAAACGAAGCTCCGCCTTCTCCTAAAATTATTCTCTTTCTTTTATGACCATCAAATGTAGCTAAAACAAGACGCAGCCAGAAAAGTATACTTTGCTGATCCAAAAAGATGTTTCCAAATGTTTTGTTATCTTTTTTACAGGTGTCTGATAACAAAGCCTCTTTGCCTACAAAACCAGGAAGTTTAACAAGTGGAAGTTCTTTATCTTCATCCTTATCTTCTTCATCTGTACTTCATCCAGCTTCAGGTCACAGATCAAATTCTCCTTCTTTGTTCAGCACTGAAGGAAAGCTAAAGACTGATCACTCAAGCCAAGGCGAAGCAGCTTTGGAAGAACTAAGGTCACAAGTTAAAGAGCTACGCACTATCATTGAAACAATGAAAGACCAACAGAAGTGAGTGCTCCAATGTTTTTCCTATAATATGGGTTTTTGTTATTGTTAATTCCATTAACTTTATCGGTGAACTTGTTCAGCTGTATTTTTTTCACTTAGGCTGTTAGATAAAAATGGAACTGCAGGCAAAGACTATACATTTACGGTTTTCAAAGCTATATCCCACAGCATTTTTTGTCTGTTTGTTTATTACAGTTTTGTATTATTGCCTGTATTACATTATTATTTTATGCAGCATACAAAAAGAAAACCCAAAGCTGTATTTAACTAATGCAAAATAACCTATAAATAATATACAAATATTAAAGGTGAAAAATAAACAAACAAATAATGATTTAATCAGTGTATTTCGGTTTTTGTCATATCTCAACTTGTATCCAACATCTCTGGACAAAACTGAATGATGGAGAATGTACATTATTAAATTATATCAAATTAATATTATTTTATCATTATTGTAACTACAAGTGCAGGGGACTGTCAGAAAAAAAACTTTTTCCGACCTGGGATCAACTGTTTTACTTTAGAAAGTAAATTACGCACTTTTCCCCAGCAATATTTTTATATACACTATGTATTTAATTGCCGCATCCTCAAATGTGCTGATGTATATATCTTGTACATAATTGTTGCCATTTTTAGCTACCTAACAGCATTTGCAGCATTTGTAAGTATGAATTAGTCTTAAAGTTTAAGGCTGAATTTAAACATTGTTGATGGAATTGAAAGAAAATGAAATTTCTATTTGCCAGTTTTTCAATATGTACATAGAATTGTCCTAATTCCCATAAAAGACTTAGAAATCAGAAAGTTGGTTAATATTCCTATTTACTATAATTAATGATACATGTACTCAAGAACCATCAATAGTTCAGAATGACTAAAGCAAATTTTGTATGTTTTTTACATGACCTTAAAGGGTTTTAGTGCTTATCATCATGTCTGATTAGGTTCATAATTAATTTAGGCTTTATTGAATATAGTAATAAAAATTCTAAGTTGTGATTTCTGCAGTAAATGCCAAGTACAGACTGAAATTACACTAGAGAAATTATATTTTAGAAAAAGAAGTTAAAAAAATTTATAACTGGTATAATATAGTTACATTATAACTTACATTGATAAGTATTGTTAACAATGCATGCCCTCCCTTCTTAAAAATATGGCCATTAAAATTTTGTGGTTTTGGGTTTTTTTTGCTAGAAAAGAAATTAAGCAATTGCTGTCTGAATTAGATGAAGAAAAAAAGATTCGGCTACGGTTACAGGTACTTGTATATAAATGAATACATGAATCAGCTTTATAACTGAATGGATTTTTAATGAAACCTCGTATCTCATAGTCCAATAAGTGTTGTATAATATGAAACAAATTCTAATATATAGGAAAAACAGGAAATAAACCGAAAAATATATTCAGAGTATTTTCTCAACATTAACAAGTTTTACAATAGCCAAGAATATATTATCCAATTTAAGACAGTGTTTTATTCTCTTTCATCTTTATATTATTTACTAACCAATATGGCTGTTTTCTGCAAGGAGAAAATATGTAGGTGTTTTATGTTTGCTTTTCTGGATAGGCAATAATAGCTTTTATAGACAGTTTGTGTGGAAAACAGAGCATGACAAATATTTTTAAATTTTCTTTCAATGTTCCCTTTCCAAGCAGCTCCTTCAAACTAAAAGAGAAAAGAAAAATCTAGCCATTTATATCTTGTGTCAGATTTTCCTCTTAGTCTCTCCTAAAACTTTCAATATTTTTCTGATTTAAGTCAAACTAAAATAAATGATTTTTCCTTGTGAGTTCCTGTTTTTGATATTGTGTCAGTTTATACATATTGATTTGATTCCCTTTCTTAATAATTTCTCACATTAAATGGAAGATGAAGAATCAGCATATTGGACTGAACAGTGAATTAAGAGTCTAAATGCTTGATAAAATAATTAGTTGCATATAATTTAATCTGTGTTTCTTCTTTTTAGATGGAAATTAATGATATAAAGAAAGCTCTTCAATCAAAGTGAATTCTAGATGGATGTATTAATTCATAGTGACAGAGATTTATGCCCCAAACAAAATAACTTTGTGCCAAATGATTAAAAGATCTGCCTACATTTCTTTGTTTGGACAACTAGCACAAGGATTGAATAGCACAACACAAATTCCAGTGAAGAACAAAAATATAGAAATATGATACACTTTCTTGAAATGGCACTGGTTGTGACTGAATTTTTTCTTATTGTGCTAAAATCTTCTCTGCTTCACGTTCACAGGCAAATTGAAAACTCAGGCAGTTTAGTTCATAATGGTACTATTTTAATGATATTTTCCATAAGTAAATTGTTTATCAGTTTACACGTTTCATGAGTTTGACTTTTTAAATTGTCTTTTGTCACAAATTCTTAAAATGTTTGTATTGCATATATCCAGAAATGAATGTGGATATTGGGTGAGGGTATTTGTTTCTCTTAAAGCAGCTTAATGTGTGTTGTTTTAAATACAATTATTTATGCAATCTTATGTCCAAAAATTAACTACAAGGTGAATCTTAAGTTGTGTACAAAGAATATATTTAAAAAGAAAAATCTGGTCTTTGCAATGATTTGTGCCTTCTTTTGCCAAACACGGATTGGAACTAGTTGTAGGCCAGATTTTAGAAATGTAGCTATCACAATGAGGCCTGTCTATCCACTAGAGGTCGGTCTTTCAGCATATTAACTGCTTCCATTTTGATCTGATTTGATTCAACTTAATGATGTAATAACCACACTGAGTTTGAGGCAGCTTTATTTTTACTAGTATTGCATATTATGATTATTCTGAGGATTCACTTTGCTTACTGTCACTCAAATGTTAAAACACCCACTTTTATCTCCACTTTTATCTGCACATCTTGGGTGAGCAGAACATGCATCATCTAAGAGCAAACAAGGATAAAATAAAAATTAACAAGAGAAAATTATATAATTATATGCGGAGAACTATGTGATATTAACCTCATTTAAACAATTACAAGCCTGAAAATTTGGGGTGAATGATTTCTATAATGGCATCTTACCAAATGACTTATGTCAAAGCAGTGTTTACATCTCTATACAGATAGTGAAGATTTCAGCTTTTAAAGGCAAAGGAATGTATATGTGTTTGCATAATATATGTGCAATCTCTGAAAAGTGCTTGTAACAAAATTATAGCTGGATTTCTTATTTTCATAGTACATTAATAGTGCAATCCTGTGCATGTGTATGGGAATGGGTTTTGTTCAGTTCAGTAAAATATATGATCAGATAATGGTATGTAAGTTTGCAGTCTGATTTCACAATCCTAGTACCCTTACTACAAAATAAACATTAAAACAGTAAGACTTACATGTAAATAAGCATGCATAGGATTGCACTGAGTGTTCTTGAATAGCTGGGATATGTGTCCTGCTGAAATATCCATCTTTGGTTATATAATAGAATTCTAGTATTTATCTTTTTACAGAGCTATGAAGTTTACACAAAATATCACATGGTGACTTTATCATATCAAATATAAACATTTAATATTTATCATTTAAATATCTACATTTAAAGTTGCAAACTTCTATTTGTTATTGGATAGGAGTCTTAAAAGTATTTTCATGACACCCCAAAATGTCCTACAATTGTGTTTATTAATAGTTTCATATCAGGAAAGAACATTCAGGCTAGAGATTTAATAACGCATCCAAATACTTGTATCAATCATGTATATTTTCTTTTATTATTGATACAAGCACACTATAAAAATGTGTCACTGTGATATCTTTCAGGATTTTAACATTACATTAGGATTTCTGTATTAAAATGACCAAATCATCTTGATGAGTGTTTTACATTGAAGCATGAAAGTAAATCACACAACTAATTTCTTTGTCCTCACAGCATTCATGTAATAAATCAGTGTTAACCCTTGTTTTTCAAATCAAACTTGATTTCCAGTCATAACCTAGGAGTGTAGGATATTGTGCTACAACAAAGAGATCTAAGCAATGTTATAGAGTTATGATTTATAGACACTTGCTTAAATAATTAAAGTGGACAAAAGGCTGCAGAACCTTGAAATGCCCTAAGTTCATGGTCATGGCATTTCTTTATTGGCATGCCATTCTGAATGTTTTCATGGAAATAAGTGTTTTTACATGCAAATGCATGTGTACCAAGCTGTGGAAATTGGTGGGAAAGATTACTAAACATACTGTGAGATGGAGGGCTGATGAGGCATTATTATTGCAGCAAAGAAACTATTTTTTTTGCATCAGATATTGCTGTCCTAATGTATATTTAGGAGGAATATTTGGTTTCTTTGTGTGTCCTCATCATTCTCCCTTGGATGTAGTAATCTCTGTGTCATGGAATGTACTCAAGTGTAATTTCAACATGGCAGGAACTAAAAATATGAAATATGTTGGGCGTAATAATATATTTATTTTAAAAAATAAATTTAAATAAAGTTTTTGTCCTTGTTCTGCATGTGAAAAGCAGCCCCAACATTGCCATTCAAAACCCAAGTGCAGCGTATAACCAGGAAGAAGTTGCACTACTGCTATAATTAAGATGCCAGTGTGAAGTGGACCCTGATTGTCTGGAAGTGTCTCTTGCATGACAATAGTCACTGAGCCTGAATCTAAGGCTGAACAGGCTCTGCCCCAGTTTTCCTATTAGACCTTTCTAGTTCTCTTAGAGGTTTTCTAGCAATAAAGATGTATAGCTATTGGCTTCAACATTGTGGGAATCCAACAGGAGGACAAGCAGTGTTTCTAGTTTATATATATATTTATATATATAAAACTTGAAATCGTTTAATAGGTTTCTGATTTCATTCACTTGAAAAACTTACTGTGAATTGTTACAATATAGATTCAAAGATAGAGCCTTGAAAACTAAAATATTTTAAAATCTTATTTTAAAAGAAAAAATGAGTTCAGCGTTGATTGACCTGAAATCAGGGTTCTAATTCCTTTTTCCTCTTCCTGTTATGTTGGTAAATTGTCATTTTATAAACCTGTATTGAGAAGTCCAATGTATTGTGATTTGTAAAATAAGATTAAATGAGATTTTATGGAAATTCTTTGTTCAGTGCATTGATTATTTTTGGAATTGGAATATTTGTTTCACATATTTACATATGGAAAGTATTTTACAGTGAAATTATATTTTCAAGTTTTTAAAAGAAGTTGTCATTTCAGACCTGTGAGTAAACATAATTTTGGGAAAAAAAGTTTCTTTGAATTGACTAAATTGTATTCAGAAGATAGAAAGGAGCAGTTAATGTTAGTTCCATTTATTCTTTTATTTCTTAATTTCATATTTAAATTGTTGTATTATCTAATAGAAGAAAACTTTGCATTGGTTTTATCACACGCAAATATTATTTTAGTTTCTCTAGATTATCTTCCACTTTTATCTTCCAGATAAAATAAGTCAAAATACTATTCTGCAATCTAAATATTGTTTCTAAGCTCAGTGTAATATGTACCTAAGCAAGTGTAACTGGACATGCAGTAACTAAGTGAAGATACCAATGAAATAGTTCGTAGGTATATGAATGGAGATGAGAGATGGGTAATTGCTTTAGAGAGAGAGAGAGAGAGAGAGAGGCGGGGGGAGAGATTGATTGATTAACCTATAGGCCATAGTACAGGTTCAAATACATATTACCAATAAAATTTCAAACAAACAATTTAAAATGAGAGTTTTAAATAGTTATAAACTATTTAGATAGCAGGGATTTGAGCCAAGAAAGATGGTGGTTGCTAGCAAAAGAAACATGGTGCAAGAATGATCTCAGGATTAAAAAACTGAAGCCACCCCTTTAGTTTAGCATCCAGATTGACTGAGCATTGGGAGCTGTGGGTTACAGCTGCTGCCAGATGTTATTTTTTAAAAAACTCATCTGTGATTTGATTCTAGATGAAAGATGGACGTTTTTATCATTGAGATCTGAATGACTTGGGGGGGGGGGGCTTTCTCCTCCTGGAAATGAGCTTGTTTGGGTTTCTGATCTGGCATCAACCATGTGTTCATGGCAGAGAGAAGAGTTGGAAAGTGTCAGAAATAGTAGTAAGTGAAGTTATTGATGCTCAGATAATATTAAACCTGTGATGTGGTGGTTTCCGGTTCCGCGTGGCTTCGGTGGCAGCAGGAATTCGCGACCGTTCGCAATTCCAGCTGCGCTTGCCGCCGAAGTACCCCCAATCCAAATGGGTCAGGGGGATATGGCTGCCCTGTAGGGACAGCCAAAGAGAGAGGGGAGCCGGACAGGGGGTTGGGGGTGTCGCAGACCCCCTCGTCCAGAAAAACCCCTTTTTCCCAAGGTGGTGGAGCGGCAGTCAGCAATGGCTGCCATGAAGAAGCCTGCAACCGGGTAAGATTGTACTGGAGGAAGCAAGAAAAGTGAAAGTGCTGGCTGAGCTGGGTCAATCAACATCTTTTAAACTCGCTGGAACTGAGCTGTCTGAATTGCTGGAGGATACATTGTATCCCTAAGAAGATCGAAAGCGGCGGAGAAGCTGTTAAAGAGAACTTTTTTTCCTTCACTCTCCCACCCCATGGAAACAGCAGATGAAGATTTGAAATTTCTTTGGGCACTGAAGGTGAACTATTCTGAAAGTTGAAGTTAAAGGACAAAAGAGTTCTTGGACATTGGATTTAAAAATTTAGGAAATTGGAAAACCCTTATTAGAGTTTCTCTTTTCAGGATGGCATCGCTTGTGGATGAACTAAAGACTGAATATCAAAAATATAAAAAGGAAGAACAAGATGGAAAAGATACTTTGGGCACTTTATTTCAATTTTTAGAAATGGCTTTATGTACTTATGAAAAGTTGATTACGCAGCAGAATGACTGGGACAAAGAAGAAGAGGAACAAGAAGCCATCTTTGATGAACAATGGGTTTTTTCCGGGGAGGAGGAGAAAGAGGATAAGAAAAAGGGGATTTTAAGAATTATAAAAACAACCAAAGAAGAGAAAAATGAGAGGAAAGGTGGATGCAAGGTTAGAAAGCAAAGAAAGGGAGTAAGAAAAGGGAGGAGGAGAGACAAAGGGGTAAAAAGGGCAAGGAGAAGAATAAGCAAGAGAGAAAGGGGGGGAAGGAGAAGCCTCAATGGTGGGAAGCAAAATCTAAAAAAAAAAAGTTTATTTAGAGACAATGGGTGAATCTAATTAAGGATAAAAGGGCGATTCTGGAAGGTACATAAGACTGTGTTTTTATATGTGTATTTAGAGTATAAAATTTATTGTGTAATTTTAGAATCTACTAAACAGAATCCCAAGATAAATTAAGTGTTATATGAAGTACTTTTAAGTTAGGGTAATGAGTTAAAGGCGTCACTCCAATTGGTGTATAGGAGAAGTATAGTAAAAGAAAAAAGATGGATAGTTGGAAATAGAACAGACAAAGAATGTTATTGAAAATGGTAATAAGATATGGAAGGATATATAAAGCTTTTATTATGTTTTTTTGGGTTTTGTATGTTGATAAAAGGTAATAAAATTTTAATTAACAAGAAATAATCTGGATGAAAAGGAGAAGTTGGGATAAGATATGAAGTTAAATAGATAAAGTAAATATTGATATTATAATTGGGAATCATTATGTTCTATTGGTTTTCTTCTTTAATTATTACTATTTTTTTTTTTAGAAAAGAATTTATAAGCTGTTATGCCTTGATTGTTTGTGCACTGCTTTTGTAAAATTAATAAAATTGGTTTATAAAAAAGAAAAGAAAATGATAATAAGATATGGAAGGATATATAAAGTGAATATGATGTTTGAATTTGTGTCTGTGAGAAGAGTTTCAACCCGGGATCAGGCAGCCTTCAGAAAAGATGTTTTAGTTTTTTTTTTTTCTATGTTCTGTGTTTTGTATGTTTATGAAAGGCAATAAAATTTTAATAAGCAAGAAATATAATTTGGATAAAAGGAGATATGGATAAGATATGAAGTTAAATAGATTATGTAAATATTGATATTACAATTTGGAATTATTTTGTATGTTCTATTCTCTCTTCTTTAATTATTATTATTTTTTTAGAAAAGATTTTTCAAGTTGTTATGCCTGGATTGTGTATTGTTTTTGTAAAATTAATAAAATTTGTTATTAAAAAAAAACCTGTGATGCTGTCAAATGTAGGAAACAAAAATCACTTGGATACATTAATAGAATAGAAATCTTTATTATCTGTGTGATTGAACACACAAGGAATTTCTCTTCGGTGCATAAGCTCTCAGTGTACGTAAAGATATAAGTGATGAAAGATATAAGTCATGATTATTGTCATAAATTCATCATGAATTATAACATACAACACTTAGTGATAGTTATAGGATACTAAATAAGCAATCAAAATCATACTAGGAAACTAAATATAGATTGTAAGATACAAGCAAAAACATTGTCATATGTAGAAAAGGAGAGAGGTAATAGGAAGGATGAGAAGAATAGTAGTAATACATCTTAGTAAATAGTTTGACAGTGACAGTGTCGTGGGAATTAGTTGTTTAGCAGAGTGACGGCATGCAGGGAAAAACTGTCCTTGTGTCTAGTTGTTATGGTGTGCAGTGCTCTGACATTGTTTTGAGGGTAGAAATTGAAATCATTTATGTCCAGGATGTGAGGGGTCTGTAGATATTTTTGCAGCCTCTTTTTGACTCTTGCAGTATATAGGTCCTCAATGGAAGGCAAGTTGGTAGCAACTATTTTTTTCTGCAGTTCTAATTGTCCATTGAAATCTGTGTCTGTCTTGTTTGATTGCAGAGCCAAACCAGACAGTTATAGAGCTGCAGATGACAGACTCAATAATTCCTCTGTAGAACTGGATCAGCAGCTCCTTGGGCAGTTTGAGCTTTCTGAGTTGGCACAGAAAGAACATTCTTTGTTGTGCTTTTTTGATGACATTTTTGATGTTAGATGTCCATTTTAAGTCTTGAGATATGATATAATTTACAAACTTGAAGGTCTCTACTATTGATATTGTGTTGTCTAGTATTAGAAATAATGTAACTATTAATGTAGCAATTCTGAAAATCATCTGAATCAATTCTCCAAATCAATCTAGCACAGGGGTGGGCAAACTACGGCCCGCGGGCCACATCCGGCCCGTTGGTCTGTCCAATCCAGCCCGCCCCTGAAAAAAAATTGCTGGGCGTGGCGTATTGCTCTGCGCCACGTGGCCCCCAAGGCTGCAAAGCAGTGCGGAGCGCTCTCAGAGTAGGAAAGAAAAGAACGTTGCAAAGGCCTCAGCTGAGAATTTGAAATCACCTTCGAGTGTGACCTCTCCGAAGGTGAGTCCCCGCCGATCCCCCTTTTTTTTCCGGGGCTTCCAGGCTTAAACTTTGCAAAGGCAAAGTTTGTAGGCGGGAGCGTCTTCCCGCCGAGGAAAGGGAAGGGTTCCGCCCAGCAGGCGGGCTGCTTGGAGGAGGTGACCTGGCGGCGCTCCGGGTTTCCCCTCCACCGCGCTGTGCAAAGTTAAAGCTTGGAAGCCCTTTCGGCTTCCTTTTAACTTGCAGGCGCTCGCGCCTGGCCCCGAGCCATACGGTGGAGGGAAGCCCGGAGTGCCGCTGGGTTGCCTCCTCCAAGCAGCCTGCCCACCTGCTAGGCTTCCCTCCACCGCGCGGCTCAGGGCCAGGCGCAAGCGCCCGCGAATTAAAAGGAAGCCGAAAGGGCTTCCAGGCTTAAACTTTGCACAAAGTTTGCAGGCAGGAGCGTCTTCCCACCGAGGAAAGGGAAGGGTTCTGCCCGGCGGGCGGGTGGGTGGGCTGCTTGGAGGAGGCGACCCAGCCGTGCTCCAGGCTTCCCTCCACCATGTGGCTCGGGGCCAGGCACGACGCCCGCGAGTTAAAAGGAAGCCAAAAGGGCTTCCAGGCTTAAACTTTGCACAGTGCGACGGAGGGGAAACCCAGAGCGCCACCGGGTCGCCTCCTCCAAGCAGCCCACCCACCCGCTAGGCTTCCCTCTGCCGCATGGTTCAGGGCCAGGCGCGAGCGCCTGCGAGTTAAAAGGAAGCTGAAAGGGCTTCCAGGCTTAAACTTTGCACAGGCAAAGTTTGCAGGCAGGAGAGTCTTCCCGCCGAGGAAAGGGAAGGGTTCCGCCGGTGGGCGGTTGGGTAGGCTGCTTGGAGGAGGCGACTCAGCGGCGCTCTGGGTTTCCCCTCCGCCGCACTGTGCAAAGTTTAAGCCTGGAAGCCCTTCCGGCTTCCTTTTAACTCGCGGGTGCTCCGAGCAGCGTGGTGGAGGGAAGCCCGGAGTGCCGCCGGGTCGCCTCCTCCAAGCAGCCCACCCCCCCGCCGCGCAGAACCCTTCCCGCTCATCCCTTGGGTGTCTGTCTCGTTCCTCTCTCAGTCGCTCTCTCGCCCCTCCACCAGCCCAGAAAAGAAAGAGAAAAAGAGGCGAATAGTTTTATTCTCAGCCGAAACAACCAGAAACGAAGGCAGGCAGGCAAGCAGGCAGAACGGAGCACTGGATTGAACCGTGGGCGGCTGTGTGGGGGTGAACGGGCGCTTCGGAGGAGCTGCGCTGACAGGAAGCCACCCTGCCGGCTTCTTTGAAGCAGTTTCTTCCTGGGCTGGTGGAGGAGCGAGAGAGCAACTGAGAGAGGAACGAGGCAGACACCCGAGGGATGAGCGGGAAGGGTTATGCCCAGCGGGCAGGCTGCTTGGAGGAGGCGACCCGGCGGCGCTCCGGCTTTCCCCTCCACTGTGCGGCTTGGGGCCAGGCGCGAGCGCCCGAGAGGAAAAAGCAAGCTGCAAGTTGCTGGGAAGTTGCTCGGGCGCTGGGAGCTGCTGTCGTGGTGAGCGGCTCGTCGGGCATGTACACGAGGAGGAGGGCTTTTAAAGTGCCACCCGAGCAGGACCGCCGAGCCAGGAAATGGGGCACCAAGGCAGGGCAAGGCTCCACCAGCAGTGGCCGAGCTTTAGGTGGGCTTGGATGCCCCTGAGCGCGGTTTGCTGTTTGTTCTCTCCTGGGACTTGTGTTTAGAAAGCGTGGAAAGTAGTAGCAGGAGCAGCCGCGGTGTTACTTTTTCTTATATATAATATATATATATATATATATATTATATATGTTATATATAATATATATATTATATAATATATATATATATAATATATATGTATGTATTATAAAGGGCCCATTATAAAATGCAGCAAATTATATATAAGAATATTATATATATATATATAATATTCTTATATATAATTTGCTGCACTTTATAATGGGCCCTTTATAATGGCCTTTTATAAAATTGGTTCGGCCCTCGAACACAGATCTGATTTTCCATGGAGCCCCCGACAGAAATTAATTGCCCACCCCTGATCTAGAATAATTAAGGCAGAGTCTTGAGTATCCAAATCTCTTTAACATATTTGCCCACTATACTGGCTGAGTTGTCTTTTATGCATGCTTCCTGTTTCCTACCCAATGCACCTAATGCACGCTAAACATTTCATCACAGACAACTAGATGTGAGGCCTTGTTTCTGCAACTGGGCTGTAGGAACAAACTGTCATGATTGTATCCATTTTCTTGCTGAAAAAAATAGTATCTTTCCTGAACTTCTACCTCATTATAATGGACTGGTCAAACTTCATGCTGCTAGGGCAAATTAATTTGCCTTCTTTGGAGCAATAGCTAGAGGCAGCCCTTGAATTCACAGCCATGAACATACTTGGTCAACACAGGAGAAAGATACGGGAACTCTGATAAATGAGAGACAGACTATAATTTCTGTCCTCAGTATAATTGCTACCTCATAAGGGGTGGTAAATATAGACTGATTGAGATAGCAGTAGCACGATTTTAAACTTAGAAAAAGTTATGCCACTTTTGGTCAAATAAACCAAATTTCCCACTTTTCATTTTCTTTTTGGGAAAGGATGCAGTATTTTTATCGAATTTAAATTGGCTTTCACATAATTTTACTAGCAAACCAAAAGGCTTCATTTGCAAAACTAACAGATCAATTAAATAATTCATATTAATATCATTAACCAATGCAACAATCTACTCTTTCATCACAATGGGAAGATTAAAGAGAAATCCACAAAAATAGATGAAGAAAACTAATCTTACCTTTCCACCTTTGCGAAGACAAATAATTGAAAAAAATAACAAGTGGTTATGTCTCCCTTAATTGATTCCAAATGTTAAATAAAACTCTTGTTGACCTGTAGAGTACCATTAAAATAATGTTTTATATTTAATATTCATTTCTCTGAAGCTCTAATGGAAGCTAATGAATGTATTTGAAGAGAATTTGCATGCGCTTTCCTTGGCTGCCTTTGATGAAGTATTTCTCATAGTTCTACAATATAAGGTTGTTACTCCAGTAGTTTGATTATGGTTTGGAGGTGCAGTTTTGAATTTTTCTGAATAGGGGCAGGAATCAGGGCGCCAACAGTTAAACTATTTTGTTTTTGCACCATCATCTTTTTTGCAGCTCCAGTTTGCATCAGAAACCTATTGCAACTTCCTATTTTGAAATTTTAGTAATCAGCCAGTTTGAAAGCAATCAGGCCTAGTCAAATCTCTTTAAAGATAATAATAATGACCACATTATAAGATTCCATCGCGGGGATACCCACTAACCATTCCTAGAATAACCGAAACCGGTCTAACGACAACTGTTCATGAAGGTCAGAGGTTGGGAACAATGCACAGCGTGTGGAAAGGCAGCAGGCTTCCTCCAGGGCCTAGGAGGAGCCGAGGCGACTTTCCTCCCCCGCCCCTTAATTGCGGCCGTACTCCGCCTCTTTTTAAACCCCTATTGATGCCCTTTTTAAACTCAGCCGGGCATCAATAACCGCCGGCGCCTGGCACCGTCCGGGTGAGAGAGGCTAAACGGAGGAGGGCGAGGCAGGTGCTGCCGCCAGTCCTGCTCCGAGAACCGCTTTTAGAAGCAAAGTTCTGGCAGGCGACAGCCGGCAACCTCTTTCGCTTAAGCGACAGGCGCGTTCCCTGAAGGAAGCTTCCGAAGCTCTGTTCCAAATAGTAGGCGAGCTGAACTGGGCAGCGGGAGAAAGGCACCGCCTAGCGTGCCGCCGTTCTCTCCTTCCCTCCACTTTCAGCTACACGCCGGAAAAGTTGCTTCTTGCCCGGTTCGGCCGCTCCTCTCGCTTGGCGCCCTGCAGCCTTAGAAGAAGAGGACTCTAGGCGGGCGCGCGGGGTTCCGGCCCATGTAGCACCGGCTACCAGGCCTTATGGAAAACTACGTGAGCAGCGGCGAGCAGCCGGGACTTAGAGGGAACGCCGAGCAGGTCAGCTCTCCGAATGGCGCCGAAGCATTTGCGGCTTCCGAAGGGACCCCGGGAGTCGTCGCTGACGGCGGCGGAGAGGCGAACATACGCTCCCGGTCGCTCCGAGCCGTGTATGTGGTCAACGAGAATCCGAAAGGAAGCTCCGGGGCGCGGAGTCCCGAAGTTGGAGCGTTGCTGTGCTTGGTGCGAGCTTGTGAGGCCGCCGGAGCTCAGCTGACCACCGTCAACTTCGGAGAGCTGGACTTCGGCGAAACGGCCGTGCTGGACATCTTCTACGACGCGGGTGAGTAGCTGGCGGCGGGGAGAGGAGAAAGGGTAGATTTCCCAGCCGCTCCGAGAGCGTTTCGGCTGTCTACGATGACAGGCAGGTCGGGCTTAACTCGTAAGAGCTCTTAGGTGGGGCAAGTTATCATGGGAAACAGCAGGTCGCGTCTCGGGTCTGCTGACTGTCACAGGATTCTTAAAAAGAAGCAGGGAGAGGAGGTGGACGGAGAAAAAAGTTTTTTCTGGGATTATTTATTTATTTTTATTTGTCAATTGCTTACAAGATAATAGGTATAAGTAAAAACATAGTTATGAATACATGGATACATATAAGAAAAAATTAAGAAAAAATATAAAAGAAACAATAGGACAGGGACGGTAGGCACGATTGGTGCGCTTATGCATGCCCCCTACAGACCTCTTAGGAAAGGGGTGAGGTCAATAGTAGGCAGTCTAAAGTTAAAGTTTTTGGGGTTTGGGGAAGAAACCACAGAGTCGGGTAGAGTATTCCAGACATTGACCACTCTGTTGTTAAAGTCGTATTTCCTGCAATCAAGTTTGGTGCGATTAACCTTGAGTTTGTATCTATTGTGTGCTCTTGTGTTGTTATGGTTGAAGCTGAAGTATTCACTGACTGGTGGGACATTGCAATGTATGATTTTATATACTATACTTAGATCGGACTGAAGGCGGCATAGTTTTCTAGGTCTAGAATTTCGAGTCTGGTGGCATAAGGTATTCTGCAACGAATAGAGGAGTGGAGAACTCTTCTTGTGAAATATTTCTGGATTTTCTCAACTGTGCTAATATCAGATACGTAATGTGGGTTCCAGACTGATGAGCTGTATTCAAGTATTGGTCTAGCAAATGTTTTGTATGCTCTAGTTATTAGTGTAATATTACCAGAGAAAACTAATTTACATCAATTAGCCCTGATCAATAATCTTGAGATTACTTTATTGATCAATAATCTTGAGATTGTAAATAAAATACAGATTGACCTATGCATGAGAGGTTCTGTCAAGAGTAACAGTAGTGGAGAAAAACGAACGTGCAAGGTGTAGCTTTTCTCAACATTAAATATCTTAATATCATTAAATAAAAGCACATCCCTCCCTCACAACTATTGCATGTAAGGTTAAAATGCCATTCTGCACAATAACACACACACACACACACACAAATACCAAACAGATTTTTTCTGCCTTTGAGGAGGTTTTTGCAGCCTGGGTCTGGGACTCAGTGGTGGGTTTCAAAAAATTTTACTGTCAGTTCTGTGGGCATGGCTTGGTGGGCATGGCAGGGAAAGGATACTGCAAAATCCCATTCCCTCTTCATCCCACTAACCTGATTTCCAGCTCTGTTCTTCTGTGCAGGGCAACAAATCAGACCCAGCTGATCAGCTGGGACTCGTGGGGCAGAGAATAGATGGGGGTGGGGCCAGTCAGAGGTGGAATTTGCCGGTTCTCCGAATTACTCAAAATTTCTGCTACCGGTTCTCCAGAACTGGTCAGAACCTGCTAAATACCACTTCTGGTCTGGGTGTCTGCAATAAAAACTTTCTCTCCTTGGTGTTTGTGAACAGTTGCTAACTTTGTGCAATATGTAAATAGTCTAGCCATGGTTCTCAGTTTGAAGCGCACTGAGCCATAAGCAAATCACATGGGGTACTTTGGCCTCAGCTTACATTATCTGTGAACTGTCTGTTCATGGTCTCACTAGAAAGTAAACTAGTAGGTAATAATGTAATCTTTAGCATTCCTCAGAAGTATGCTACCTGCAATAGAGATGGAGTAATGGTACTCTGGGTATGTGTGTTGTCCACAATTCGGGTCTCAGCCTGGTGCCAAGGCCGATGAAGGATGCCAGACACGAGATGCAGGTTACTGAAGTGCTCCAACAAAAGGGGTCAAAATGCCAAGAACCCAGAACAAAGGATTAAGAAAGCTTTATACAATTTCACCAAAGCAGAAAACAGGACAAGGTGACATAATAAGATCATTTAGTAATGATACAGCAGTTTGTTCTATTGATCTCTAGAACATCCTTATTCCTAAACCTTGGCTAATGAATGTTGCAGGAGTTATCGAATACACATTCTATTTGCTTCAGGCCATCTCTATTCCTCTATTCCTTTTAGCTGAGGTTTGCAGGATGTCTAACTCTTTGTTACAAAGTCTAACTTGGGAAGTAAAGAAGAATATCTGTTCTCTGATCACTGCTTTCTGTTTTAAACACCTTCTGTGAATGCAGCTTGAAAGCAGTGAAGAAAGCAGTTATTATATACTGGCCTAGATTAGAAGACATGAGAATCTGAAGAATATTTGGGAAATCCTGTGCCTAGCCATAAATTATCTAGGATTGTTCAACAGACGATGCCAGAAATAAGCAAACTACATAATTGGCAAGACTATACATGAATTTAGCTCAAAAGAAGAAAGGGAAATGATTTTATATGCAGGGGGAAATTAAGTTTTGTTTGAGTTGAGCTGAATTCTTGTGACTGGACCAATTGATGGAATTTTTTTGGTATCAGTACAGAAGGACTCTTTCATGACCTTTGAAGATGTTTTCTGGTTGCCCAGTCCAGTTTACAGATCTGGTATTCGGTCAAAACATTTGCTAAATTTGTCTTTGCTTAGTTTTGGGGGCCAGACAAGTTCAGTAATGGGAAAGGAAGAGTCTGCTCCCTTCTCAGATAGCGCTTTGGTTCTTAATAACATACTACCACATATTGTGCAGCTAAAATGCAGTGTGTAATTGGAATCGCTTCCTATTTCTAAGTATGTAGCAAAATAACACATTTTGCATTATGCAAAAGAATGCAAGTATACATATATATCGTACCCTTTTGGGTCAGCAAGTTATAACAAAAAAGCAGAAGTAGGAGAGAAAAGAATACTAAAATTTGATTTATTCTAGAACCATTAACTGGATATTTCCATAACTTGCAATCTTTGCAAGTCTTCCTTAATTCTACCATGTCTACAGACCTTTTCATATACTCCCTTTTGTTATTTAAATGTCGTACCTCTTTTTTGAACATATCTACTTAATGAAAAATTTATTTCTCACTCTCCCTTGTCTTCTCAAGCCATTTACTTTTCCTTTATAAATTTGATTTGGGATTGGCTGGTCTGTAATTAACTTTCCCCAATTCATCTGTGAAATATAATTGGAAAAGTCAGGTCAACTACTTGATTTTGACATTTCGGTTAGGAAGAAACTAAGCCATAAAATATTCTTATTCTTGAATTCTTGTGCTGCATGTACTAAAACACAGCATTAACAGATATGCATTTGGAGCTCAGCTTGAAAAATTTGAATTCCATACCCTTATGAAATTGGTATAATATATTTTCAGATAAAAGTGTTAAATTGTAAAGTGGAGATGACATATACAAAAGCATAGAGAAAGTCAATTGAAACAAACCATGGAATACTGCAATATGTTTAATTTCAGTAAAGCTGTGATGGCAAACCTATGGCACGCATGCCAGAGGTGGCATGCAGGGCCCTCTCTGTAGGCATGTGAGCCGTCACCCCAGTTCAGCTCTGCCACACGTGTGCATGCCTCCCACTGGCCAGCTGGTCTTTGGGTCTCTGCCGCGCATGCATGGGGGATGGGGGACATGCACGCATTGCATTTTAGGGGTTTGCACATGTATGTACGCATTTGCGCATGCACTCCCTCACTTTGGGCACTCGGTGCCCAAAAGGTTAGCCATTTCTGTAGTAAAGCTAGAAAAAAATTGATTTAAGATATATGATGTATGTGTTTCATGTGAGAACCATGCAAAAAACCTCAATAGTTTTGGAATAGCAAGTCTTCCTGATTTGGACTCATCATTTTTTCTGTTAATGCAGAATATTTTGTTGAAAAATAATGGAAAATGAATCACCCATAATTAATAGGAGGGGGACTTCCACTCTTTCCCAACCCTATGAATGATAGAAGAAATTATGTAAAGGAGCTTTCTGTATAACAACTTTCAAAAGTTAGAAATGGAACAAATTCAGTATAGTAGAAGCCAGCATAAGTTCAAACACAAACTAAATTAAATTGGATCTTGGAGCGGTGGTGGAAGAAGTCCAAAAAATACCTGGCTATTAATATTAGGCAATGGTTTAAAATGTTGTTGACCTTGACCCAGAGTTCAGTGATGGGATCCAACTAATTTAACAACTGGTTCATCCTAAAGACTGGGTGGGCATAGCTGGGGGAGTCATGTGACTGAGTGGGCATGGCCAACTTGATGTCATTCACTGCAAGATGGGGTACGCAGGCAGGCCAAAGCAGTGGTGGACAGAGCCTTAGAATTACCTTTGTAAGACCATCAGCTGCAGGCTTCTCATGCTGAAAAAGACCAGCGGCTGCAGGCTTCTTGCTCTGGCAAAGCTGGCCACCTTTCAGGCCCTGCTCTGGGCTTCCGCCTGCTCGACCTCTGTTCCATCTCAGGTCCTGCATCCAGCCCAGTGGTGAGATTTGCCAGTTCGCCAAACTACACAGAATCTTAACAACCAGTTCAATTAAACTGGTCCAAACCGGCTAAGCCCACTTCTGGTGGAATTGCTATTAAGAAGTTCTGCACATTATCCCTAACTTGTTTCCTTCCAGTGGGAAAAAGGTACATGGTCAGAGATAAATATCTTGTTTCTAGGCACAGTCAGTAGATTTACCTTATTTCATGCAGTAGGAATTCAGAATAGAATTACAGTCTGAAATTATATTGGTCTTCATACTGATATCATTACATTCTTGGAAAGAGTATGTGAATGTGATTTATTTCCTAGGGGAAATATATGAAAAATATTTGTCACTTGTTGAGATGGGTGGATTAAATAAATAAAATAAGAATGATGCAAAAAGTCAAGAAAATCAAATAGATAATGATAGTCTTGCCGATGCTGTGTATTATATGGCATCAAATACATATTGGCACCAAATGTACTCTTGACAGATGCGGTATCTGCCATCCCGCATCTGATGGGCGGCTCATGATAGGGAGCGAAGGGAAGAGAAACGACAGGAAGCGAAGTTTCCTCTTGATGAGCGCGCCCCGAATGTCTTGGCACACGCTCTTTTATTGTGCTTTTTTACAAGAAAATGATTTAATCAAAGCTCAAGTCAAACATGATAATCTCATCAGGATGTGCATGTTTACAAAGCTGCATACCGGACAGATCATTTACAGTGTGGATAAGCTTATTAACAACCGTCTAGCTCCTTGTCCCTTGTACGTGCCTTGCAAAGGTCACTGAAGAGACAGAAGTTAATGATTACACGTGAATGATACAATGTTGCAAACACATGAATGATACATAGTTGCAATGATACATAGTTACAACATCTCCTCTGTTTTTATTATTTATGACGAGTCTTCTTCCTCGTCCGAGAAGACAGGAACCATTTTTATGAAATGTTCGCCGTCCCCGTCATCTAGGCAAGAGTGCGACCCGTCAGCGTCAGGGTTGTCCAAGGAGCGGTAACTCAGCAATGACATTTTTTCGTCCGGTGTTGAGGATATAACATGAGCTTGCAATAGCACCTTAACATCAGCAGTTATAGGATAATTAATTTTTTTAAAAAAATTGCAATATTCTATTAAAACAACAAGGTCCTATAATACATATCAATATAATGATTATTAATGATCCTGCCAATGCAGTTAAAAAGGTTGTAAACCATGGCGAAATAGAAAACAACCCCCCCCCTGCTATCAGCATAAAGACAACATTCTTCTTTAAGCGCAGCACACAATCCCCCTTGTTTTAAAAAATAACAGATCTAAGCCTCTACGATTTTGCAAGAGGGGGTATTCCATGGGTACCTGTAGGGATATAAAATCATCAGAGTTATACATACAAGCCATACTTGAATGCAAAATGATTTGGATTTAACAATTTCATCCCCGTGGACACATGCCGTGAGACCGGTGAAACAAGTCCAAACAAAATTATTGCCAGGGATAAAATACATTCCTTTCAGGCGTGATGTTAAAGTTCCTCCTGAAGTGGTGTAGATTGCAGGATATCCCCTGGTTGTGTGGGTGCGTCTGCCAAATCGAATTGAAGTGGTGGGTAGAAGTCTTCTATGCGAGAAAAATTGGTTGTAGAACTTAAACGAACTCCTTGAAAGTCAGTTATAGTCCAAGCAATATTATATCTTCTATGAGGCTTCTGCGGATCGTCATGGACAGTTCTTTTGAAGCGTCGTTTGTTGACAGGATCAGAGTTCGGGTATATAAAGGCATGACAAGTAGGAGAGAGGGCTATGGACAAGTTAGTTGTAGAACATTTACGAGATGAGGGAATTCAATTAGTAGAAAAAGGATAATAATTACAATAATGACAATAAAGATTAATTTGGTAATTTATCAAGGATGTTAGTTGGGGTGGGGAAACCCATAATACAATAGAAGGACATCTAGGTCCCCCTAAATTTAGATTGAATAGAGGAAAAGATTTTAAGGTTCCTTTCCATAGGAAGAGTAAAGAAGGAACAAAAGAGCGAGTGGTAGAGTGTTCTTTAAAATAAAACAGAAGTGACAGAGTGAAAACTACGGGTAGCATTTTCATGACGTACCCACATGGAACAAGTATAATAGCCTTCTGTTAATGAAATGGTTTTAACACGAATAGTCTTTTGACAGGAAGCATAGGTTTTGTTGAAGTAAGGTAGAAATTGCAAAGAAGATATAGGCAAGAATATCAGGAAGAGTTTTAAGATACAGATGTAGCGGAGGAATTCCCATGATAGGGTCTAACCGCCCTACCAGGGATCCAGCAAGTGGTTTTGTCTGGCAGTAAGATCGCAGCGTAGCCTCGTCCCCAAGTGAGAAGCTCAGCGGGACCCTGCCAGGCAGGATCTGTCAATCTGCGATAATATACCAGAGATCTGTTAGGCGGGGGTGAGGGGGAGGAAAAATGATGCGAAGCAGCAGAAATGGGAGGAATGCCAGTCAGATTAAGAAAGTTTAAAGTGCAAAGACAAATGTTAAGAGAATTTTGCAATGCTGGGAGGTTCGGGGGTTTTTCCCGCAACGAATATCGATCAAGAGCACGTTTCAGAGATAAGTTCGCTCGTTCCACAATAGCCTGCCCCTGGCTGTTGTAGGGAATCCCAAACTTGTGGGTTACATCCCATCTGTTACAGAAGTCCTGGAAAGCAGAACTTGTATAGGCAGGTCCATTGTCAGTTTTGATTTCTTTTGGACGTCCCAGCGAGGCAAAGGTACAAATTGAATGATTGATGACATGTTTTACAGTTTCTCCCCTTTGAGGGGTGGCCAGAATAAACCCTGAATATGTATCGATGGAAACGTGCAAATATTTCCAAGGGGCAAAAGGTGGATACTGAGTTACATCCATTTGCCAAATTTCACAAGCTTTTAATCCTCTAGGATTTACTCCTATGGGAATGGAATGTCCTTGCTTACTACATGTGGGGCATTGTTGAATAATGGCAGCAGCTTCTGCCTGAGTTAGGAAAAATTGAAAAGTTATCATAACTTGGCGGGGGAGATTCAAACATACTCCCTGCTTCTATTTTATAATGGACTTTTAAAGCCTCCATAATTTTCCTCCAAGTGACCAAAATGCCAATAGGTGCACGAGGAGGACTATGGAGATGTTCACCAATTTTTTGCCAAGTGGAAATTTTTAAGGACCCTTCCTCTGAATAATTGGGACAATGTTGCCACACATAAGCCAATAATGTAGCAATAGGTTTCTTTTTTACAGGCGAGCCCTTTAAATTAGCAGAATATTTAGAAGAAGAAGCGACTAACTCCCTCAATTCCTTCAGATGCTGCGTCTGTTGTTGAGAAAAGTTTCCACCCATACTTACGAAAGTCGAGACCGTGTTTCAGATCTGATGATGTGCAATTCGCTTCAGGCCTGGCGAATCACAGCTCCCATCGAGCTGATAAGATATGGGCGCGTCGCAACGTATCCCCCTTAGGGAATCACGTCGGGGTCACCAGAATGCGGTATCTGCCATCCCGCATCTGATGGGCGGCTCATGATAGGGAGCGAAGGGAAGAGAAACGACAGGAAGCGAGGTTTCCTCTTGATGAGCGCACCCCGAATGTCTTGGCACACGCTCTTTTATTGTGCTTTTTTACAAGAAAATGATTTAATCAAAGCTCAAGTCAAACATGATAATCTCATCAGGATGTGCATGTTTACAAAGCTGCATACCGGACAGATCATTTACAGTGTGGATAAGCTTATTAACAACCGTCTAGCTCCTTGTCCCTTGTACGTGCCTTGCAAAGGTCACTGAAGAGACAGAAGTTAATGATTACACGTGAATGATACAATGTTGCAAACACATGAATGATACATAGTTGCAATGATACATAGTTACAACAGACAGATAATTTTATGTGTTGCCTTCCAAATAATTGTATATGTTCAGAATAACAAGTGATAAGGTAAACATACATTACAGTTATAAGAAAGACTTCCTCCCCTTTCTGATTTTTATAGGTGACATTGTTTGGCTATACTGATGAAATAGCCAATCTTTTGATCTAAATGAGTGAAAGAAATTAATGATTTGGTTTAATAGGTGGTAGTTTGAGCAAATTAGAAAAGCTAGATCAGAGACTAAAGTCTGACCAGAGTCACAAGACCTATTCACCTTTAATATTGTAAGCTTATTAAGTAGAGTTTACCTTTACAGGCAAGGTCTTTAACATATTGTGGGATAATTTAATAGTTTTCCAATAGAAGAGGAGAAGGTAGAAAATAAACAGGTCATCTTAAAGACAGGAAAGTAGCTAAACCAGTTCACTGTAATGTTATTGTACCATTATCCAGAGGGTGTTTGAAGACAAAACTCAGTGTGTTTGGGTTCATATTTCTCCAGGAGCTAAGATATTAGCAATCATTTTTTCAAGGTATAGTGTCCTCTTCTACTTTTGTTTCATTCTCAATATTTGTTGTTTATGTTTTCCAGTTGTTAGGATGAGAAGGAAAAGCAGCTCCTGCAGAAGAACTAGGCAGGATGTAAGCTTTGCAAGTTCACCCAGAAGAAAATAAAAAGGCCTTTCTTATTTGCATCCATGGCTACAACCAGAAAGAACTTGACCAAATTTCAGTGTAGTAGAAGAAGCAAGCATAAATTCAAACACAGAATTGGAGATCTTTGGGCTTTGTAAGTTAAACAAAAACTTACAGTTCTTAGTGTATCAGGAATCAGTTTATATATTAGTGTACAATTTTATTTTATACTAGCATTTTTTATTTAATAAAAGCTTACAAGTGTAGAAAGTTACCAATGCGGTGGTTAATTTTATATTAGCATGAAGGCTGAACAGCTGGCAATGTCTTTCCTAGCCAGTACTGATAACAAATAAAGCAAATTTTTATATCACATGAAAATTAGATAATATTGCTGCAATGATTAGAGAGGACATAGATTTTTTTAACAAAATTAAAAAAAAGCTTAGGCAACTAAGCTTGTTAAAAATATTTCCTTGTTAAAAATATTTCTCAATGATTTTTTAGGGCACTTATTAGGAATATAAGTCACCTAACAGGTATTTGGGTTAGAAATATATAAACCAGGGTAAACATTTTAAAACTGTATCTTTAAGAAAATGCAAAACTGTAATTGGGTGTGGTTTCTCAAATGGCCATAAGATGGAGCCAGAAACCTGGGTTGTTTAGCTTTAGTCTCAGAAGAGAGTCTGTTTCCTTCTGTTGGAGAGTACTGCCATTTTTCCTAATTGACTGATATTTTCTGGATTTAATGTAAGTCTGTTACTGAACTGTTTTTGACACTGGACTTTGTTACTGAATTATCCCTGGATTGAAAAAACTGACTGATTTACCTGTGAATGACTTTGGACTGCCTATTTTGAACTTTGCTTAAACCTTTCTGGAAGTAAAAACCTACATTTACTGTACAGTGTATCTGTGTGCTGTGTGTGTATTATTCAAACACTACTCTCAAATACGTCTCCCTATATGCGCTCCTTCTCCTTACAGGGAATTACCTCAACAGCACTCAACACAAACTCTGGGTGGTAGTTACTTAAATCATAGGATTTGAAAATATGAATATATGTATACTTTCTAATAAAGGGTATTATGTCAAGAAATCAGTAAAAACCATAACAGGGTAGATGTTATTTTTTCTGGTAAAAGCTCTTAAAATTGACAAGGAATATGTTTGAATTTTAAAAGTCTGTGACTGATCATACATTCTTTCTGTAACTTATTTGATGCAAGGAGTTGAATTTGTGTAGTGACAAGAACTATAATGTTTTAATTATTTAGATTCAGTTCAATATGGTATAATAGTAAAACTTATACTGTTTGTAATGTAAACCATATGTAGAGAGCCATAAAAATCACCTTGAAAAAACAATATGGTAACAGTTAACAACACATTTGAAGAAAACATGAAAAATGAACAAATTCTGATTGGTTCTGCCATACGTTCCTGTAATATAAGAGAGAGGGAAGTAAAAACAGTCCTTCAGAATTCTATTATTTCTCAATAAAATTGAATTCTAATTAGTTTTGAGGAGTCTGCTTCCTGACCTAGGAAGGATTGACATGCTCCTTCTAATAATTGTCTTGATTGTAATAGCATTACAAAATAGAAGTCATAGGTTTAGATGCAATTTTTTAACAGTAATGTAATTCACAGGAAACAAATTGCTCTGTTATTTTTAGTTATTAATCAATGTTCCAGGTAAATTATGATAGATCTAGTATTTGAGTACAAATTGTAATTCAATACCATAATGTGTGCGTGTGTGTGTCTTCATGTGTATTACTGTTCCTATTAGTTCTGAACCTGAAATCTAAACATATGCACCTCAGATTTGTTTAACAGAAATTTATTGTGTTAATAAATTGTGTGAATTGGAAAAATGGTAGTTATAGAAGTAGTCCTTGTTTAGGGACTGCAATTTGGACCAGCAATTTGAATAATAAGCTAATGGTCACTAAGTGAAAAATCACATGACCATGACTGCTTATGATTTTACAACAGCTTTCCTTTCCTTTCCAGCATCTGAAGGAGTAACCCTCAAATTCCAAGTGAGGAAAGTTTCCAGATTTCAACTCACAAAGAAATGGATTAAAAGGGCAACTCTTGGAGCCTCCCCCCCATTTCTCCAACCGTAGCAATGTTCACCCAAATGCTGGGATAGTTTGAAAAAAGAGATGTCTGGATTACATTCATTGGAGAGAAAAAAGATTACAAAACAATAAGCAGACACAGTGAGCCATGAACTCTCAGCTCTCAGCAAAAAAAGCCTTTTCTTGTCAGTTACAAGCAGCAACTGAGAGGTTGCTGTAGGAGTCAATCAACTCGGTGCTATACAGGCCCTTTTGCATATTTAGATCCCCAAGCCCAATGATAAAACCAAGTTTTTAAGGATTTATGAAAAGTCAGTAGGCTTGAAGCTGTTCTGATTATCAGTGTGATGATATTCCAAAGAGTAGATACTAGAACAGAAAAAAATCCCCTTCCTGGGCCTCACCAGATATCATTTCTAGCAGATGGGATCCAGAGCTAGACCTAATGGGGATAAATAGATGAATTTGGGGACAGGCAGTTACTTGAATAATAAACAATAATATGGTAACCAATATTACCATTAAAAATGTCCCAGTCAAACCTATAGCATAATGCAGCAATAGAACTTTAAATTCCAAATGTCTGTGGAGATTCTAAGTCATCCAGATCATCGTTCTCCCAAAAGTGCTTTCTCAAAAGGCAACTGGACTTTGTTTTTCCTTGAGGATATTATGCTTCTCATCCAAGAAGCTTCAAGAATGCTTCAAACTTCAAACATCTTCAAGGAAAAACAAAGTACAGTTTCCTTTTGAAAAAGTCCCTTTGGGATTTAAATTCTGAAGCAGTGGGGTGTATCCAAATTTAAAGTTCTTCAACATGGCTAATTTGATATACTATATATTAATCCATGACCTAATAGAAAACTGAACTTTAATAACATTTGCTGGCTCCACTGCCAGCCCCTATTCTATCTTCTCTCACAGAGAACCTTATTTATTGTGGCTTCATAGTACCATAGTGTACAGGGCTTATTAAGGCAGAGCATGGTAATTTCCCCAACTGTTTCTCTAACTTCTCCCCATATGTCATCAGCTGTGGAAAAATATTTACTAGTCAATCTGTGACTAGGGAGGAGGAAGTTTTGTCAAATATTACAAAGCATATTGCTGAGTTTTGTTTTGTCTTTTTAAATTAACTTTGATTTTATTTATCAATTGCACGACTGATTTATCTCTGAAGTCTGAAATCTCTAGCCATGAAAGTTTATATTGCAAGTCCAGAAGTTTGTGCAGAAATTATTTCATGTTATTTTAATATTTCTTTTTGCCAAAAGGGCTGTAGCAGATGTGAAAACTCTTGTTTGTCTCACTGACAAATTCTTTTAGTCTCAGAACCCAAAACTTTAGAAATAATACTGTACAATTTTTCCCAAGTTTTATTCCATGCTCTTATTATAGATGTTGCAGTAGTGGATATGAGTGATTTTTCCAGGCAACCCGCCCTCTTCTACCACCTTGGAGTACGTGAAAGCTTTGATATGGCCAATAATGTTATACTTTACTATGATACGGATGTTGATACTTCTCAGTCACTGAAGGTATGTTTTTATTCTGTTGTTACATTAGAAAGATTTAAAAATATGGTACTATAATAAATTGCAATAAATATAGATGCATCTTTTTAAAAATATGTTTTTAAAAATTTTAAATTTATTATAAAACAAAAGATAAAGTATAAAAGATAAAAGATAAAAGATAAAAGTATTGAATTTTGCATTGAATATACTTGGATAATTCAATATATATCAGTAATAAATTATAAACAGTAAAACAATACATTACATTAATTGATTAATTAAATTAATACTAAAATTAGAACTAAATTATGATTATAAATTATAATTCAAGATTATTTTATATGGCAAAAAACCTCAAATCTCAGACATGACCAATATGGTATATAACATTACAGTGCAAAAATTATAAATGATGTATGTATCAGACTTACTTTTTATATAGAAAGTTAGTCTTTATATCAAAACCTACTTCCACAATTTAATTAGCTTTTCTCCCAAAGAATATCTTCCAATAAAAATCTCTGCATTTGTTAATTTACAGTATATAGTACTAATTCAGTGAATTTGGAAGAGGTTTGGTGAAATTTGAAAGGAATATCTCTGATTGAAATTAAATTGCGTTGTATGCTGCTCAGCCTCACTTCCTCTATGTGTCTGGCCATATAAATTTGATTAATTAATAAATAAATTACAACCTTCAAAATCTGTTTCATTCTACTATGTCACTTTTCAATATTTTGGAACTTGTATATGGATAAAGGATTTTATATAACTCCTTGTGAGTTATAACAAAATTTACATTAAAAATAACATACAGTTATGAGTAAAACATTCTAGATTAAAGGAAAAGTTATAAGAGATGATAGATAAATATAATTTATATGTCATAATCAGATTAATAAAAAAAAACCACCACCCCCAAACCCTAGTAATGTTACTTCTTGGGTTTTTTAAAAATTTCCCATTTAGTTATTGTATTCCTACATTATATATTTCTACATTCAAATAAAATTCCAGAGTTGAAGAGAATTTTTTTGTAAGTGGATATTGCATGAAGCAAAATATTATTAGCTTAATTTAAGAATTAAACTTCATCTTCGTTTAAGACAAATGGATATGCTAAGTTCTTATCTATCTCATTAAAAAACCAGCATTACTTTTATCAAATAGTAAAATCTACATACAGTATTTAAAGATTTTCAGTCTTCAAACCAGTAGTATCATTTTTTTTAAGGCAGTATTTATTATACTTACATAAGATTGCCTGCTTTGTTTTTTTCAGGACATGGTATCTCAGAAAAACACAGTAAGTATACAAGCTCTTATCTTTTAAAATGTTCATTGGGAATATTACAGAATAGCTAATTTGAGAGAATTTTCAGAGAATTGTAAATTCAAATATGTGCTGAAGAATGAATGTCAAATACTTGTTAAACCTCTTTAAACTTTGTTAAGAATGGGCTATATTATACAGGTAGTCCTCAACTTATGACAACAGTTGTGCCCACAATGTATGTTGCTAAGTGAGAAATTTGTTAACTGAGTTTTGCCCCATTTTACAACTTTTCTTACCACATTTGTTTAGTGAATCATTGCAATTCTTAAATTAGTAAAATGGTGTTAAGTGAATCTGGCTTCCCCATTGACTTTGCTTGTCAGAAGGTTGCAAAAAGTGATCACATGACATGGGGCACTGCAACCATCATAAATATGAGCCAGTTGCCAAGCATCTGAATTTTGATCATGCGACTAGAGGGATAGTTGTAAGTGTGAAAAACAGTCAATGTACTTTTGTAGCTTCAAACAGTCACTAAACAAACTGTTGTAAGTCGAGGATTACTTGTACAAATATACTACATGTTATTTATCATGCATATTAAGTTTATTTTAAATGATTACAATTTGTGATTAGAGTAAATGGTTTACATGTTTTTTAAAAAAATTCAGATACAAAAAGTTTATTAAAATATATGTATTTTTGTGAAAAGCAGATAAAACTATAACCACTGTGATTAAATGATTAAAAAATAACTAAACCAGTGTGACTTGGTAGACAAGTACTACCGTAAATAGTTTGTGATAAATAGGTATGAGTATAAAAATCTGGACACAAAGACTATTATATTACTAACAACATTGCATTTGGAAATTGTCTTCTTTTAAAAATGTTGAGAACAGCATTGTTTTATGAAATTTGTTATTCCACTTAAAGACAGAATTATGTGTAAGATCATTTTGTGCCTCAGATGGGAAAATATTTTCACATTAGCTACTTAATCAATAGAGCATTGAAGGTATTTACTAAAGTTTTCCAAGAGTATAGGTGTACTAACTTTTTGTGTGAAGTATTTCACTTTTCAGGATCCATATTCAAAATGTAAGTTGGACAGGACAAATAAATAGCTGAGATCAAAGTAAAAGCTAAATTTCATTTCAATTAATTGATGTTGAGTTTGGTACAGGGCATTTAATTGCCAATATGTTTAATATTTGTCCACTTTATCAGATAGATAGACTGTTATAGGTCTACGGCAAAATTTGAAGGGGTTCTGGAGGCCTCGCTCAATGGGATACTATAGAATTGGTAGGACCTCTTACCATGCAGTCCTGTTTTTTTAAATTTGTATTTATTTCATTTTGTTGTGGAAAATTCAACAAACATTACAGGAATTAAAAGCATGGCCAATTTAGGGATGCAATGATCTGGTAAAAGTCCATAATTCTTTCTATAAATAAGATTTCCCACAGTCTTTTCCTCAGGTCTGGACATTGAGATTTTCAGTAATGAACAATTGCTGGAGCTTAGTAGAGCACCCATTGACACATTTTGGATATTTGTGGAGCTGCTCCTTCTGTTTGCTGTTGGTGCTACCTGTTTACCTATTTTCTTCAGACAAGCAGTAAAAAGGAGCAAGGAAAAACAACAATAATTTAGGTATCTCTTTCTTTAAAACGATGAAGAAAATATATGCAGCATCCATCCATCTGTCCATCCATCCATCCATCCATTTCAGTATTTTTTCTAGAGCTGCTTGAAAAAGGGCATCTTAGAAACATCATAGTATGAGAAAAGAATAATGGTCATTCAAAGGGAATAATAAAACTTATTTTCTGATTCAACATCTAATATAAAAAAATCTGATAAACACCCTGCCCTAAGGCCCTAGGTTTTCAAAGCTAATTTAAGGGCAGATGGGGGTAGTAGTATAGAAGATTCCCTTACCAAGTACCCAAATCTAAAATAGCAGTCTTGATTCTGTACTTTTGCACGCATACTAGTGCCAGATGCCACTATCAAAGCAACATCTGCTTTTTGGTGTCCCTTTTTGCTAGAAATAAATACAGTATATAGTCTCTATTAAAGTGAAGATTGTATATGTGGATGCAAATGTAGAAAAATCCTTATCTTTATATTAAATACACTAGCTAGATTTTCTCCAGCAAAGTATAAATTAATTAGTAAAATAAATAAATAATGCATAATAAATCTAATTTGTATTTCTGTTTCTATTGCTATTCTAGTCCAAGTAGGAAATAGAGAACAAAATAAGGATAGAATAAATTAGCTGAGGGGATTCACAAAAATATGGATTGACCTAGCATTCAATGAAGACTATGTAATTATTAGCATGGCAATATTACAAACTCAGAAACTCTACATAGATTCTTGTTCTAGATGCCCTTTTTCATCTAGATGATTATTATACATTTAAATAATATGTAGGATTGGTTGCTGGGATGTAGGAAATGATTGATGGCTTGAGAAATGCAAAAGATACATATAAATCTACTACAATATATTGGTGGAGTCACCATAATATTACAGTAAGAGCAATACTAATCTGGCTAGGAAGGTTCTCCTCACTTCTCTTCCCAGAAAACTCAATTTCCTTTTCCAGGAAGGTAAAGTGTTTTTTCCCTAAGAATTCCCAGGACAGCAACTTTTATTAGTAAATGGCATGTTCAGTATCAAATAATTATTGCTGTGATAATTATTTCTCTTAATTATGTCATATATTAGCTTTATCTATACAATTAAGACAATTGAAATGTTTGATTCAGGTATGTGCATCTGCCTATGTGTTGAATTGGCAGATATATGCAATTGTCATGTAGTAAAAATGATTGTAATTCAATAGTAAATCAAAGGAAGAATGGACATTAAGATGTTCAGTTAAAGGAAAGTGCTAAAATTTCAATGATAAGATGCTGGATTTGGAGAAAGTAATGCTGATTTTCAAAATCTAATGAGGCACAACTTTTTGATATATAGTAGTTGTTAAGTTCTGCGCATGGGCACAAGGAACGGAGATGAGGCAGTGAACAGTGAACTTCAACTCTTTATTAATCATTCTGAACAGAGCCAAAACCCTAGGGCAGCAGCAGCCGTTTTATAGGGCAGGCTGCTGACCTATTAACCAATGAGAAACATGGAAGTGTTAAACTCTTGAACCAATGAGAGTGGCTCGTTAACAGCCAATCAGATTCCCCAGAATGGACCAATCCGATATCGCTATTATCGGCCAATCAGAAGTGCAGGATTAGAACCCTGCTTTTTCTTTAAGGTTTGTTAAAACTTTATTTAAGCGTTTTTATTAGTTTATAACACCCCTTCCCCCCGGGTTCCGTTTGAGGGGTGCGATGACGTAATCCCTAAGATATGTAGGTTGTTTTAACTGTCTATTAGATTTGTGCTGTCCCACCGGTTCCTGTCTGTAGTCCGGTTTCGGTGGGACGTTTTTGGACATATCTGGTACAGGCGATTCCGCATTCCCACTGGACGATTCGGTGCTGCTAATTCTGTCGTTGTTGTCCTCCGATCTTTGAGGGATAGCCTCCATTGAGGTATTCTTCTGTGGCGAGGACACTCCCCTCCTTGATTCTTCTTCATTTATCGCACCCGATTGCTGACTTCCTTTGCTTCTGCTTTCCACCATCTCAAATTCGGTTTCTTCGACATCCCCTCCCCCCTCAGTTTGGGAGTCACAGGAGTCGTGGGAACTGGGTTGTAGCCTAGAGCGAAGCTGATCTATATGGCGTTTCCATATTTTTCCATCACAGGTTTGCACACGGTATGATCTCGGCCCGGTGGTTTGAATTATGGTTGCTTCGACCCATTATGGTTCGCCGGAGAGGTTTTTGGCGAAAACTAAGTCGCCTACCTTGAACTGCGGCATTTTCCACTAGATCCACAGGGTTTCTCTGGCTTGTAGGATGGGTGAAGCTGGTAGAGATGGGAACGGAGTTTGCGTCCCATCAACAGTTCATCTGGGGTCTTGTTGGTGATGCTGTGCGGAGTGATGTGTTGGAGTAGGAGTATTCTGTTTATTTTGTCGTCAATGTCCCCATAGTCCATTTTGTGGAGAGTTTTTTTGACAAATTGTACCATGCGCTCGGCCCTGCCATTAGCCGCAGGGTGCGCCGGCGAAGTTAGCACATGGCGCATACCCCTGGTCCGCTAAGTATTGTTCAAACACCAGGGCAGTGAACTGGGGTCCGTTGTCGGAGACCAGAATGTCTGGCAGCCCGTGCATTGCTAATAGGCTGTTCAATTTTCGGATGACGGACTCAGTTGTAGTATTCTTCATTTCGTAGATCTTGAGCCAGTTGGAATAGGCATCCACTGTTAGGAGAAACGTATGTACTTTAGTAGGTCCCGCAAAGTCAACGTGGATGCGGGACCACGGCCCCCGGGGGGTTTCCCATTCTGTTGGAGTTGCTCTAGGTGGAGCACTGCTGACTTCTTGGCACTTTAAACAAGTCTTTACCCAGGCTTCGATCTGTTTGTCGATGCCCGGCCACCACGCATAGCTTCATGCGAGCGCTTTCATACGCACGATGCCGGGGTGACCGTCATGCAATATTTTCAATACTGCTTGTTGTAACTGCTCTGGGATGACGACTCTATCTCCCCATAGGATGCAGCCTTTTTGCGAAAAAAGTTCTGTTTGCCGGTTTCTGAAAGGGATGAAGTTGTCAGAGGTTTGTTCAATTGGCCATCCTCATTCGACCCAGCTAAGAACTCGCGCCAAGACAGGATCTCGTTTTGTTTCGATTGCAATGTCTCTGGCTGTTAGCGGTGGTGAATGTAGCGTTTCAATCTGGAGTGTCGTAAGGGTTGGAGCTGGGTCGTCGACGGTTTCCGGAAGTGGGGCACGGCTCAATGCATCAGCGTGGGGAATGGCTTTCCCGGGGCGGTGTTGTAATTTATAGTTGTACGCAGCTAAAAACTCCGACCAGCGAGTCATTCTAGGTGACAATATATAGGGGGTTGGTTGTCTCCCGCTATAATCCCTAGCAAAGGTTTGTGGTCGGTAACAATAGTAAAAACTCATCCATACACATATTCATGAAACCGTTTCACAGCAGATACAACAGCAAGAGCCTCTTTGTCGATCTGGCTATAGTTACGTTCAGCCTTTGATAGGGTCCTTGAAAAATAGGCAATAGGGGCCTCACTACCATTTGGTAACACATGACTCAAATTGGCTCCTACTCCAAACGGTGACGCGTCACATGTAATTGTTAAAGGCAGAGTCTTGTTATACTGCATTAAAACAGCATCTGAGGTTTTTCACTTGTCGGAATGCGTGCTCCTTGCGGTGTCCCCAGACCCAGGTTGCTTTTTTGTCGAGAAGTCTATGTAGGGGCTCAGCTACAGTCGCTTTCTGGGGCAAGAAGATGTTGTAAAAGTTAATGAGCCCCAGGAAAGCTTGGAGATCAGTTCTATTTCTGGGTCTTGGGGCGTTTTTGATTGCCCTTAGTTTGCTATTCGTGGGGTGGATGCCTTGTTTATTGATTAGGTACCCCAGGAACTCTACTTTGTCTGTACACAGTTGACATTGATTTTTTTTAACCTTAAGGCCAGAGTCTTTAAATTTCTGGAGAACCATTTTAAGCCGCTTTTCTAGTATTTCTCTATTCGGGGCAGCAATTAAAACGTCATCAAAGTATGGCACGACCCCCTTGATCCCTTGCAAGAGTCTCTCCATCAGACTTTGAAAAATCCCTGGGGCTACGCTCACTCCGAATTGGAGTTGGTTGCACTTAAAGGCACTTCGGTGCATAACGATCGTCTGTGCCTCTGTGGTTTTTTTATCTACAGGCAGTTGTTGGTACGCCTGTGCTAAATCCAATTTAGCAAAGACTTTTCCACCCCCCAGGGAATGGAGAAGGTGTTGTACCACCGGCACCAGTTAAGCGTTCTGTTGAATGGTATGATTAAGGGTGGCCCGGTAGTCCCCACAAATCCTTAACGATCCATCCGGTTTGATGCATGTTACAATTGGGGTTTCCCAACGAGCATGGTCAGTTGGTTCTAAAACACCCTGGGCTATTAATTTATCGAGCTGCTCGTCAATTTTTGGTTTAAGGGCAAAAGGTACCCGACGAGGCTTAAGGCGGATGGGGGCTACTTCAGGGTTAAGGTTAAATGATATCGGGGTCCCTTTGTACTCGCCTAGTTTGTCTGCGAAAACGTCCTGGAATTCCTGGACGATGGCCTCCTCCCAGTCATCGCTTCTGCTTTGGTGAATGCTGGCTACCTCGATCCCAAGTGGGGCGAACCATTGAAGGCCTAACAAGCTAGGCACGGTCGACGACGGTCAGTGGCAATGACGCAGTACGATTTTTGAATGATACTTGGACTTGGCTGGATCCAACGACCGGAATTCGGTTCCCCTGATAATCTTTGAGGTCTTGATGCCAGACGGCAGGGATTAATTGTTTAAGAGTCTTCCAAGAAACCATCGAGAGGGATGATTCTGAATCGACTTCCATCACACAAGGCTGGTTTTCAATGGCGACCTTCACTCGGATCTTCTTTGCATCTAGCGGTGAGGCGTGACCGATTGTAATGGTTTGGTGTGCCTCTTCTCGTCTCATTGAAATGGCCAGTGTTTTATTTCTGTAGGAGTGGTTGTTCCATTGGTGGTTCAAATGTTCCCGACTCACAGGGCGATTCCCTGTGGTCTGGCAGTAGTTGTATCCCCTCTGAAGTGGGCTGGATCCTTGCTTGCTTCTACAGACCTTCCCGATGTGGCCTCTTTTCCCACAGAAATGGCAGAGCGCGTCGAGGAATTTGCAGTCTGATCGCGGGTGGTTTGCCCCACAACCCGCGCATTGGTGCAGTAGTCTTTGATTCCGCTGGTGGTGTTGGTCACGTTCAGACCGGAGCCGGTCGACCTCCTCCTCATCACTTTCTGATGGCGATTCGAAGTCCTCATGGGAGTCGCTGTTGTGTGCTTCTCTAGGTGAGGTATCGCTGGCGAGTTGACGGAGCGGTGCGTTGGTGCGGCGCATTCAGGCCGACTTCCTGGTTGCTTCTGCTGCAGTAGCGTCCTTGATGACATCAGCAAGTTCGATGTCCCCTTTGGCCATGATCTTGCTCTGCGTAGTGTAGTCATCTAATCCCATAATTATTCAATCTCTCAGAGCTTCTTCGAGGTCTGTAAACCCACAGAGGCCTCCCAGGTTCCGCAGATCCGCGATGAAATCTGCAACGCTCTCTCCTTTCCGCTGGTCCCTCTGGTAAAATTCATCTCTTCGGACAAGCGTTGGTACGGCGGGTGCATAGTGGGCCCGTAGAAGGGGCGCGAGGACGTCCCAGCCCGTGGTTTTCACCTCAGCCGGTTTCGCTAGTGCCTTGGCCATCTTAAAGATGGCAGGCCCGCAATGGGTCAGGAACACTGCTCGCTTTTTCCCCGTAGTGGCATCCTTGTTGGTCTCCAGAAACATCTGGAACCGGTCTATGTACGAGTCCTAGTCTTCTTGTGCCAGGTCAAATGGAGCGGGCGATATGGCGCCGCCGGACATGGTTTCCGTTGTCGATGTGCCTTCAGCCACGTGCTCTGTTTGGTGCTCTGTAGTGTTCAGTCAGCTCTGATGTCTCCGCATCCCACCCTCGTCGCCAATGTTAAGTTCTGCACATGGGCGCAAGGAACGGAGACGAGGCAGTGAAACAGTGAACTTCAACTCTTTATTAATCGAACAGAGCCAAAATCCTAGGGCAGCAGCAGCCCTTTTATAGCGCAGCTGCTGACCTATTAACCAATGAGAAACATGGAAGTGTTAAACCCTTGAACCAATGAGAGTGGCTCGTTAACAGCCAATCGGATTCCCCAGAACGGACCAATCCGATATCGCTATTATCGGCCAATCAGAAGTGCAGGATTAGAACCCTGCTTTTTCTTTAAGGTTTGTTAAAACTTTATTTAAGCGTTTTTATTAGTTCATAACAGTAGTCTTCTGGAGTGAGTGTCCATGCTTACTCTTAGTTGTACATTTAAAAACTTTTCAAATGCAAAAAGATTTATGGATTGCATATGGAAATATATTTTTCTTTATATGTTTATTGTTTAAAATAATAATTTGACATCTTCTCCCCTTAAAAAAATGTTGAAATTAGAATATTAATTTTGTTAGAGATTTATATTGAGTTGAGAACAGAAATTATACAAACTTTTATCTTAATGTGTTTATTGGGTTATGGCCTTTGAACCTTAGTTAAACTAAATTGGAAAAGCCTGTAGTTTCACATATGTGTTGAATGAACACACTATTATGAAATTAAGCTTTATCTTACTTAAAATAAAATTCAAGGTTCATTACTACTGTTTTTTTAAAGACTAATCTTCTATATATATAAAAGTGAAATACCACTCACACATCATCACAAAAACTCCAGAACCATAAAGCTTAGTTTAAACTTGAAAATGCCACGTATTGGCTTCTAGGTGCTCACAAAGAAAGGAGTTTTCAAAATGATCATCAGAGTGTTAGTATTTCGTATATTATTATTAACACACACTGATGCTAAGGAGTTCTACTCCCACTCCCCACCTGAAAAGAAATCTGTTCCAAATGCAAAACACAAGCAGAGGAGAGGAGTTTCAGTTTCACAGCACCAAGCAGCTTTAGTACAGAATAGTTGAGCTAAGCCACTCCAGGCTCCTTGCTGTCTCATTCTTGTTCACACAGCAAGTACTGTATCAGTTTCCAAACAGCCCTCAACTCTCACATACTGACAGGACGCTAGCCAGGTGAATATCGATGGATGCTGGTAGGCTAGAGACAGATTTTTTTTCCTTACTTTCCTCCCAAAAAAATAAGCCCAGTTTCATAGCGAAGCATGTGTATCAAGCTAGTTTAATATTAAACTTTTATCCTCATTTAGTCCTATAAAATAAACAATTAAAATGAAAGGTTACTAATGTACAGCCATAAAGAAAGTTTGACTCATCAGCAACTTCTTATGTCTGGAATTTATTTTTCCAAACCAGAACTGGCCTTGCATATAATGAAGGAATGCAATATTCTGTGGCCATTTTTAAAATTTGAAGAGCCTTGAAGTCCGACTGCCAATTTCTGTCATGAATTGGTGCATACCCATTCCAAACATTTTTATGAAATTATTAAAATACTCAGCCTAATGGATTTTAAAGAAATATCCCAGCATGATCCAAAGGTGCTCTTCAAAAGCCAACTGGACTTTCTTGGTTTTTTTCCTTGAAAATGTTTCATTTCTCATCGAGGAAGATTCTTCAGTTCAGGAACTGAACTGATAGATAGAAGAAAATGATGGAAACAAGAAAGTCCGGTTGCTTTTTGAAAAACACCTTGGGTGACTGACCTGGATGATTGAGAATCTCCATAGACCAAGGCTCTTCAAATTTGGCAAGTTTAAGACTTGTGGATTTCAACTCCCAGAATTCCTGAGCTAACATGACTGGAGGAGGAATTCTGGGCGTTGAAGTCCACAAGTCTTAAAGCTGTCAAGTTTGAAGTCATAGACATATCTCAGCATGAAAAATTAAATGCAATTGTTTTCCAATTAATATTCTTGCTTCTTAAGAAATGTTTGCAATTATACATTCCATTAACCTTTGTATTGTACACGTACATGGCAAGCATACTGACACACATATGTGCATACTTTGCTGTTTTCCTTTTTTGGTTAACAATTCTTTTCTTTTCCATGTGTCTTGTTTTTAAAATCTGCATCCTTCTCTTCTTCCATTACAATATTGTATAGGCTGTCAACCATAAATCTTTTCTTCAAGTACATCTACCTCCAGAATACCATAGTGGTAGTATGATGGGCAAAGTACGTATCACTCTTTTACTCTACTTTACCTTTTATTAATGTTGCTATAAGTTTGCTTCTGTCCTAGTTTTAAAGCAATCGCTTCTTGAACATTTTAAAAATTGTTCTGTTTTAACTCTTGGTGCTCTTGGAATAGCAATGTTATTTTATCAGAGTCTTTGCCACCAGTGCTGTTAAGGTAGTAACCTTGAGAACCAGTTTCCTACTTCTGTAATTGCACGTGATGTGAGATGTAGAAAGAGTACATAGTACCAAGATTTTCAAATTATCATTATTCCAAAATCACAATTAACATGAAAAATAGCCTATTTTAATCATACATCAGTTATGTTTTCCAGTACTCTTAGATTAAATTCTTCTCCTTGGTCCTTAATGTTACTAGTAAATTGAAGAATTGAATATGATCCCACAACCAATATATCTGATAAGCAGATATATTAATTATTACTATTAATTTTACCAAATGGTATATATCCATTCTTTAATGTTAACATTTACCTTGTCTAATGTGTGAAATACAGTCATTTTCTGTTTGCAATACATACATTCCCTGTACACATACTGGAAAAAGATGTTTATAAATTTTTTTTTATAGAATTCCTTTCATTTACTTAAGTCAAAGATTTTTAAACTTGTTTCAACTTGCTCGTCTACAGTTATAGCAGCTCTTTGCTTTAAATGGTCATCTGCTTAAGTAAAAATCCGAAGTCAGAGATATGATATTTTCATGTGGGGTACACATTTATGAAAATTTGTTTCTAATAGGTCTTCTGTGGCACTTTCTTCTTTTCATTTTTCCTTCTTGGCACCTGTCATTTAAAACACTTCTTAAATTCTTTCTTAAGTTTATGCAACTTTAAATATAGACAACATTTTTGTAGGCATTACAGTCAAATAGGAATAAAACCCTCACTGTTTTATTGATTTGAGGTGTTTGTTCATGTGTAGTGTAAGCTGTCAACTGGAAAGTAGAGAGAAAACTTATTTAACAGAAGAAACAGAACAAAGTGAGATGTATTGGCTCAATTTTCCCCAACATGACCTCAAGTAACTTTGTTTACAATATATTCAAATTATCTCGAGATATGGGAGTGCAGCCAAAAAACATTGGGAAACATCAAAATTGGGAAAGGCAGAGGGAAATAATATTATTTCCCTTGTAATAAAATAGAGATTAAAATGTGTGATGTCAATCACGCTCCCCAATTTAAAATTCAGTCAATATCCAGAGCTCTTGAACCAATCAGTTTTCATGTCTCTGCTGCAGAACTGATAGGATATATCTCTGTGGGGAAATAACTATAAATGAAGCTGAAGTTGCAACCAACTGAAAGGAAGCACTTGTAAAAAAAAAAAAGTCCTAGTTCTAATGCCATGGCAATGGGACACTTCCATAGGTGGGATTCAGCTGGCTCATACCAGTTCAGGCAAACCGGTTGTTAACTTTTTTCACAGTTCGTAGAATTGATTGAATCGTTATGTGGCTTCCTCCTCACCCTCCCAGACTCTACTCGCCTCAGCCAGCATCTCCTGAGGCCATTTTGGCATCTCAGTGCTCCTCTAACTGCCCCTCCCCACCCCGCTCCAAGCAAGCAACATCGATGAAGCCCCAAGGCAGCTCTGACAAGGCACTCGAAGGGAGGGGTTGGAACTACTAAACAGGCAGCCAATCTAAGTGCCTGAAGGACTCCATCCATCACCAGGTACCTGAGCAGGCGGTGAGCAAGGCCTTGGCTGGCCTCAGCAGACAACAGGCTTCCTAGGGAGCCCATCTAGCATCCGTAGCTGGCTCTGCCCTGAGGAGGCCTTCATTAGGGGCCCTGTGAAGAGGGGCTCAGGCCCAGTCCCCACACAGCGCCGTGATCCACAAGCTTCTGCCAGTGATGCATGGCAACCCGGCTGGCTCCTTTGTGGGTGGTGGTTTGCAGGTGGGCACCCCTCCCCTCCCAGCCACTTTTCACCTGTCCTGAGAAGATAAGGCTGATGGTGGGGGAGGGATACACCAGCTCCGGGCCTGTTGTGCTCAGCCAAAGGGTTGCCAGGGGGGAACACGGTGAGGCTCGGCCGTCTTTTGGGCCTGGCTATTCCACAACTTGACTGGGCGGAGGGCTGGTTGGTGGAGGGGCAATATGAGCAGCACAACCTCAGAATCCCTGGCCACCCTATCTGCTGGCAGCTGTGGCAGTTGAAAGCCAGCAGCTGTGGAGAGTCAGGTGGGAGTGAGATGCAGGCTTAGGGAGGGAGCTGGGCGGCAGTGGGTCAGCCTGGCTCACTTTTCTCTCTGACACCAGCTGCAGAAGGAAGGGCAGGCCAGGGCAGGTGGGGATTGGAGGTTGCAGCCAACTGGGAAAGCCGAATTGCTGCCTAGCTCAGAGTTGTCAATGGGTGGGCGAGGCGGAGGCTGCAAAGGCGCACCTGGCTTGAAGTTCCCTGCCCTTTCTTTCTAAAACTGCCCAAAACAGGGAATGGAAGAAGGCACCTACCTAGCCTCTTTGTGGACACAGAACCCTCACCAACTGGCCTTGCCCGCCAGCCTCTCTGGGTGACATGGGGCCAGAGGCAATCATTTCTTAACGGGGGACTGGCCAGGAGTTTCCCAGCAGGCTCAGGCTAAGTTGGCTAGCTCATACAATGCTCCTCCTGCTTTCCTCTCTGTGAGGAAGCCCCAGAGAGAAGAAGCAGCCCAACACACACCCTCCTTCTGTGCCCTGAAGCTGAGCTCCAGGTCCTTTCCATCACTGGCCTTCTGAGGCTGTGGGCTCCTGCTGCTGCTCCCAGAGTCGCTCTCTCGCTGGCAGCCACCGGAAGTCACCATAGTGCTACTTCAACTGCTTCCCTATGCCGGGAGAGTGTGATGCCAGGTGTGCAAGCGAGGCAGTCCCCCAAGATGGCTTCTTTCCATGGCATCATGCAGCTCTCTCAGGGAGGTAGGAGAGGGAGAGAGAGGCTACCTGGCCAGAGAGAAAGTTAATCTTACAAAAAAAGCAAGAAGCCAGCGAGAACTAGATTAAAGGATAACTTTAATATGTGGAATGGCAGACAGGTTTGTTCAGCAGATCTGGACTTTCTATATGGGGAATTAATGGAAGTGTTGTTCATTGGGGGAAACTGCTGACATGGGCTTTTGAAAGAACCCCGCATGGATTCTGCCAAACCCCGCATGGATTCTGAAACTGGGAAAGTCCTTTGACCTGTTGCCCCAAACTCTTCCTTGCTGGCACAAAAAGCTTTAAACGCTAGAATCCCTGTGTATGCTCTGGCTGCCTGGCCAGTGAGGAAAAGCAGGAGGCCAGGCAGCCTCTCTCTCCCTCTCTTACCTCCCCAGGAGAACCGCATGACACCGCAGAAGCCTCTACTGCAGCTTTTTTTCTTGCTGTTATTTTGCACCATGGAGAGGGCTGGGAATACAGGCAAGCAAGCTCTGCAGTTGGGAATCCTAGCATCTTGGAAGCCACGATATCCCTCCTACTGCTTCCCTTCCTCTCAGTCCCAAATTCCAAGCAAAGACTCACCATATTCACCTTCAAGTACTTGAAATGTATCTCCCTACATATCTCTAGGCTAGATAAAACCAAAGCTTTCAACCATTCCGTGAAAAAACTTCCCCTTCAAGTCACTTACCAACTTGGTTGATCCCCAATGGACATGCTTCAATTTCTTAATTTCCTTCTTAAAATGTCCTCCCCAGAATTGGATGCAACTGTAGCTTTGGGCTAAAAAGCTGGTTTAAGCGCCTAGGTTGTTTTCTTTTACACTTCTTGTGATTTCACACTGCCTGGAGTTGCAGTGGAGTTGGGCGGCCCTAAACTTTAAATAGTACATAATAAAATGTCCTGTTTAATCAGGATACAGCACCAGAGTCAAGATCTAAAAAGGTTTCCCAGCTAACCTTTGGCCCCAAACTGGGAGGAACAGCCACCTGCCAGAGAGCGGCTCTGGGAGCAGGAGCCTGCAGCCTTTGCAGGCTGGCGGCAGAAAGGCCCTGGCCTTTACAATGTGGTCATGACAGCCAGGTGAGTGATTGCCAACGCACTCTTGGTGGGTGGATGGGCCTAACTCTAACTCTAACCCTAACTTAGCAGCCCTCTGCCTTCCCTGGCTTCTCTCCTTTTCCTCTCCTTGGTGTAATGGCCTTTGCTCTTTTGAATGTGCCTTTCTTTGCCTTCATCCAGGCAAAAGTTGGAGGTGCATATAAGCAGGTCCCTCTTTTCTTAATGAAGACCTCATTTGGATTTAATGAGAAATATATTTATTTCTAAGTTGGAGGTCATGGTATAATATGTGAGTGTTTGCTTCTCCAAAGAGCTTTCTTTCTCATGTATCATAATCTATTCTTTTAATGTAATAATAATGTTTGGGCATGTACACTTAGTGCAGTGATGCTGAGTTGTCCCTGCCCATTCAGTCACATGACCACCTAGCCACACCTACCCAGCCAGTCATTAGGGCAGAGAATTGGTTGTTAAATTATTTGAATCCCACCACTGGACACTTCCTCTATATAATGGCTTGTGGTTAGTTGTTCACAAATCATTCTAGCCCCACAGGAAGGATTAGATCCCGGGATAGTATAGTAATAGAGAGGGAAACAGGAGGAAGAAAAGGGCCTATTGATGTGTTTTTGATCCTACCATCTTTGAAGCTAAGGCATTTGTTACTAGTATGGTACCACCCTTTCCCTGGAGTTCCTATGATGTACTGTTCTGGAACAATTCAGAGTTTTTATATCTACAGCAACAAAAAGGGTAACCAAAAGGAGTAAAAAAGTACACATAGTATATCTTCCCTATATGGAAAAAAATATAGCATGTGCAGGGTTTTTGTTTTTTTTTACTTTAAAGGCCTTAAATGACACAATATAGAGATGTTCTTCCTGGTCTCAACTGTTGTGTCCACGAAATGGAGTCAGTGACTTCAATTCATGCTCTTTTATTGAAAGTTGGAACCGAACTGGCGTAAAGGAAAAAGCCCGCGGCTTTTATTCCTTTAGTCGCCGCGGCCAATGGCACCGCTTTGAATCTCCCGCAATCTGAATGGACCAATCGCGGGAGATTCTCAGCGAGCCAATCGGCGCGGCTCGCCTGACCAATCAGAGAGCCCCGTGCTTTGGCCAATCAAAGCGCGGGGATCTCAAGAATGCTAATTAAGGACAGAACACCCCTCCCCTCTTCGTTCAGTCCTTACGTCGCGTAGTCACGTAGGTAGGCGGGGCTCCGTCTGAGCCTACTGGACCTGCGCAGCTCAGTCGTAGGTTGGATCCCGGCCGGTTCGGTCGGGATCTCTGCTGCTCCTGCTGCCGTCGTGGGAACCGGCTGGTCGGTCGGGCCGGTCCGCTCTCTGTAGCTCCCTCCTGGGTCTCCTGGGTTGGTTGAGCTGCGGGTTTCGCCGCTCCCGCTCGGTCTTTCCGGGTCGGTCGAGCTGGCCTGGCTGTCTCTTCCTGGCGAGGGGTCGTGATGGCTGCTTTCCGGTAAGTACGGCTGGTTTATTCTTCTTTGGTTTTGGTCCCCGGGGTATTCCCTCCCCCCTTGGTTTGTGTTGTGGGGGTTGGTTTCACCTCTTTGTGCGTCGATGGTCTCTTGGTTGGTAGTCCTCGACCTTAGTTGGTCGATGTGGCGTTTCCACGCTCGTCCGTCTGCTGTTTGTAGCCGGTACGAGTGTGGGCCTGTTATTTGTGTGATGACGGCTGGTATCCATAGTGGGTCTCCCGTCAGGTTTCTCGCGTATACGGGGTTGCCGGGTGCGAAGGTTCGGTGTTTGCTGTTTGAGTCTGGGGGCTTCTCTGGGTTATACGTGGGGTGTAACCTGTCGAGTGGGGACCTTAGTTTCCTGCCCATTAATAGTTCGGCTGGGCTCTTATTCGTTGTGGTATTTGGGGTTATGTGTTGGGTGAAGAGTAGTTTGTTTATTTTCTCCTGGATCTCCCCGTGGTCTATTTTCTGGATGGTCTTCTTAGTGAATTGGACCATCCGTTCCGCCCTACCGTTTGCCGCCGGTGCTGTCAGCGTGTGGCGGATGCCCCTTTCCGCTAGGAATTTTTCGAATTCCAGCGAGGTGAATTGGGGCCCGTTGTCGGAAACGACGACATCTGGGAGGCCGTGTGTTGCAAAGAGTTTGCAGAGTTCCTTGATCACGGCCTCCGTGGTTGTCGTCTTCATGTTGCTTACCTCCAGCCAGTTGGAGTAAGCGTCAACTGTTATGAGGAAGGTGTGCCCTTTTGTGGGCCCGGCGAAGTCTATGTGAATCCTAGACCAAGGTCCCCTTGGGGTTTCCCACTCTAGGACGGGTGCTGTGGGTGGGCTTGGCCTAGTTTCCTGGCATCGTTGGCACCTTGCTACCCAGGCCTCTATTTCTTTGTCCATCCCTGGCCACCAAGCGTAACTTCTGGCCAGGGCTTTAGTCCTAACGATGCCAGGGTGCACCTTGTGTAGCAGTTCCAGAACCTTCCCTTGTAGCTTTTCTGGAATGACCACCCTATCCCCCCATAGTATGCACCCTTTTAATAACGATAGTTCCGTTTGGCGGTTTCGGAATGTTTTGACGGACTCGTCGTTGTCCTTTTCCGGCCACCCTTTCTCTACCCAATGCAACACCCGCGCCAGACGTTTGTCTTTATTAGTCTCTCGGGCAATGTCTGACGCGGTTATGGGCAGGTTGGGTAGAGTCTCTATGCTGAGGGTGGTCGTCGTGGGTGCTGGGTCGGTGTCAGGTTCCGGTAGCGGCGAGCGGCTTAAGGCGTCTGCATGGGAGATCGTCTTACCCGGTCTGTGTATGAGTCCGTAGCTGTAGGCTGCCAGGAACTGGGACCACCTTGTCATTCGGGGAGACAGAATGTTCGGGGTGGCCCGGTTTCCTGCAAGGATTCCCAGCAGCGGCTTGTGGTCGGTTATGATGGTGAAAGTCCGGCTGTAGAGATACTCGTGGAATCGTTTTACGGCAGCAACGATAGCCAGAGCCTCTTTGTCCAGCTGGCTATAGTTCCGCTCCGGTTTGGTGAGGGTCCTTGAAAAGAACGCGATGGGCGCTTCTTTTCCGTCGGGGAGGGTATGGCTGAGGACAGCGCCGACGCCGAAGGGTGATGCGTCGCATGTGACGGCCAGAGGTAGGGTCTCGTTGTATTGTATAAGGACGGCGTCCGAAGTGAGGAGGTCCTTTGTTCTTTGGAAGGCGGCTTGCTCGCGTTTCCCCCAAGTCCAGGTCGCCGCCTTGTCCAGGAGCCTATGCAAGGGCTCCGCCGCCGTCGCCTTTTGGGGCAGGAAAACATTGTAAAAGTTAAGTAGCCCCAGGAATGTCTGTAGTTCCATCTTCGACTTGGGTGTGGGGGCTTCTTTGATGGCCTTGATTTTTTGGTTTGTGGGATGAATGCCGTGACGGTCTAGGAGGTATCCCAGGAATTCTACCCGTTCCATGCATTGCTGGCATTTCTCCCTCTTGACTTTTAGTCCGGTCTCTTTAAATTCTTTAAATTTGGTCTCTTTAAATTCTTTAAATTTGGTTAGGACCTCCCTCTAGTTCGGCTTGGTTGGCTGCCGACACTAGGACGTCGTCGAAGTAAGGTACCACCCCCTTGATGCCTTGCAGTAGTCTTTCCATTAGGCTTTGGAATATTCCCGGTGCCACGCTGACTCCGAATTGGAGTCGGTTGCATTTAAATGCCCCCCAGTGGGTGACTATGGTTTGCGCTTCTGCCGTTTGCTCGTCGACTGGCAACTGTTGGTATGCCTGGGCGAGGTCGAGCTTGGCGAAAACCTTGCCCCCTCCCAGTGAGTGCAGTAGGTGTTGCACTACTGGGATGGGGTAGGCGCTTTGTTGTAGTGCGCCATTTAGGGTGGCCTTATAGTCCCCACAGATCCTCACCGACCCATCGGGCTTGATCGGGGTGACTATGGGGGTCTCCCACCGGGCGTGGTCTATGGGCTGTAGGACCCCTTGCTTGACGGGCTTGTCAATTTGCTCGTCTATTTTGGGTTTAAGTGCGAATGGCACCCGCCTTGGTTTCAGGCGTTTTGGGGGGACGTTTGGGTCTAGGTTGAAAGATATAAGGGGCCCTCGGTACTTGCCTAGGTTTCCGTCGAAGACCTCTTGGAATTCCCGGGCCAGTTGCTGCTCCCAGCTGTCGTCGGTGACGTGGTCGACTCCCGTGACTGCGATGCCAAGCGGGGCGAACCATTGCAGTCCCAGTAGGCTTGGGCGGTCGCGGTTGACGATTGTCAGGGGAAGTCTTTCGGTGTGCCCTTTGTATGTGATGTTGAAGTGTTTGGTTCCGACTACCGGGATGCAGTTTCCCTGGTAGTCCTTTACAATTAGTCTCTGGCTGTCTAGGCTCCTCCTTTGGAGGGTAGGCACCAGGCGCTTTATTTCATGCCATGCTATCATGGAGAGGTAGGACCCGGAGTCCACCTCCATTTTGCATGGCTGGCCCTCGATGCCTACCTCCACGTGGACCTTCCGAGCGTCATTGGTGATGGCGTGGCCGATGGTGACCGTCTGATGGGTCTCCTCTCTTCGCCGGTTATCGCCGCCTCGCAGGGATCGTCCGTTCCGGTCCCATCTGTTGTCCGAGGGGCGATCTCTGGTCCGGGGTGGTGTGCTCTTTCTCCTCCGGTCGCTCTGGTCCCATCGTGCCGGGTTGCGATTCTTCTTTAGGCGGCAGACACGGGCGATGTGTCCCTTCTTGTCGCAATGCCGGCAGATCGATTCGAAAAACCGGCATTCCGACCTGGGGTGGTCGCCACCGCAACCGGCAAAGTTGGTCCTCGACTTACAACCCCGCCGGTTCCGTGGGTCGCGGCCTGTCTGGAGGCGATGGACGTCCTCCTCCTCATCTGAAGTGCCCGATGCCGAGTGGAAGTCGCCCTGGTGGGTGGTCGTCTCGGGTTGGGCCTCGGTCGACCTCGCCGGGTTGTTGTTTCCGCTGCGGTCCCCAGTGTTCGGTCTGCGCATGCAGTCGGCGGAAGTTCGAGTTGCTTCGGCGGCTGCGGCTGCGGTGAGGGTGTCTGCTAGGCTGATGTTGCCCTTGGCCATCAGCCGGCTCTGGAGGACGGGGTCCCACAAACCGAGCACGATTCGGTCTCGCAGGGCGTCGATCAGGTTGTCGAATTCGCAAAGCCCCCCTAGGCGCCGTAGCTCGGCGACGAAGTCGCTGAAACTCTCACCCGACCGTTGGTCCCGACGGTAGAATTCGTTGCGTCGGATCAGGATGGGTACCTCTGGAGCGTAGTGCCGCCGAAGTATTGGCTCGAGGACGTCCCAGTCCATCGCGGTCGCATCGGCGGGTTTGGCAAGCGCCTTGGCCATCTTGAAGACCTCGGTCCCGCAGTGGGTCAGGAAGACGGCGCGCTTCATGGGGCCGGTGGCGTCCTTCAGGTCGCTGCACTCGTGGAACATGCGGAATCGGTCGGAGTACGATTCCCAGTCCTCGGTGGCGGGGTTGAAGGGTGCGGGGGGTGCGATTTTCGCCATCGTGGTGGTTCGTCTGGCTTCCGTCGGACACGTGGTTCGGTTCAGGGTCTGAATCCCATCCTCGTCGCCAGTGTTGTGTCCGCGAAATGATGCCAGGAGTCGGTGACTTCAATTCATGCTCTTTTATTGAAAGTTGGAACCGAACTGGCGTAAAGGAAAAAGCCCGCGGCTTTTTTAAAAGAAAGATATAATTGGTAAAACTACCGGTATGTAATTCACTTCCATCAGATGACTGATATCCCCAATTCAGAGGGAGTTTTAAAAAGTTTTGTCCATTCATGGAAAATGAGATAATGAATGGATTATTTTTTTTGCTGGCTAATGACTAATCATAGAATCAGAAACTTGTATGATGAAAAGGCATTGATTTTACAGCATGTAGACAAGTTCAGTCACAGTTTCAACTGTGAACTGTCCAGGTAAAAGAATGTAAGGCTATGGGTCTATAACCTCAGCACTGTGACACATTAGTAATCAGAAGACAAATGGAAATAAATCCCATTTGGGAACCGTTAACAAAAAAGATCATGTGGCTTTTTCAATTACCAATTGAGAATTTAACATTTAAACCTCAGTGTGACAAACTTGCTTTCTTTCCGAGTTGCCTACGTTATTTTAAATACCCTTTCTTAGCAATAGTAGGAAGAATTTTAGGATCAAAATGAAGGGTGAAACAATAGTTCAGCATTTACACCATTACATATTTAATTGTTTGTAGTGCTGTATTTGGAGAAGCTTCTCATTGTACTGAAACTTTGTGCATAGTTTTTTATATTACTTTACAGCAGATTTCCCCAATCGTTCCGGCTTTGCAGACAGGGGTGGTGGGGTGGGGTGGTTCTGTGCATGCACGCAGTTCCATTTCATGAGGAGAGTGAACCCGTGCATGCCACTCATGCAAATTGGGGGTGTGCATGCACTTGCCCACCCCTACTGTGGCCCAGGGATTGGGGACTCCTGCTATAAAGCAAACTATATGGGAAGGATTACCTGTATACTAGCTTCATTGGATTTAGAAGAGTGAAGAATTCCACTTAAAGATTACATAGATTCCTATAAAAGTATCATAGGCTTCCTCTTTGCAGTAACCATAGAGGAAATATTTCACTTTGTAGACTAAATCAAGGCCTTATTTAATTCATTTAAACTTGTGGAATTTTCCTGCATAGGCAGTCATGTCTTGTTATGTGGTCTTTTGTTATATGGATGAAAGCTGATTGTATTTTGCATAAAATTCAGAGAAACTTTAAAAATTGTATTTCTATATCTTTGTTGTACTTTCTTTTTAATATGCAATATTTTAATTTATTGTCCTCAGGCTTCAAGTGGCAACTATCACTTCATTCCATACACTATATTATCATGCGATGATTATTTTTGTTGTGAAAGTGATGCCCAGCGGAGAGCATCTGAGTACATCCAATCTAATTGGGATACCATCTTAGGCCCACTCTGCGTTCCACTAATGGACAAGTTTATAAGCCTCCTCAAGGATATTCATATCACTTCAGGGTAATCTATCGCTCTTTAATGGTTTTATTAATCATTTCTATTTTTTTCTTTTAAAACAAAGCTCCAAGATGTTCTGCAATCACAATATTTCTCTGCCTACTGCATTGGTGTGTTTTTAATTTGCTCCAAGTTATATCTTTCCTATGCAACTGTTCTAATAAACTAACGTTAGTAACATGGAAATATATTTAAAAATATTAATAAGTGAAATCAGAACTGGTGATCTGTCCCAGTTGTAGAAGTGTGCATAAAGAAAGAAAACTTCAAACTCTGCTTTTAGAATAAGACATTGAAAGCAGCATCTGAAGAGCGAGAAGCTTATAATTTCTGTCTCCAATTCTGACTCCACTTCCAAGGCTGCTAAAAGCTCATATTGATTGGATACAATAAATGAAACTTCAGTACTTAATGGCATAGAATCAGGGCTAGAGACAAGAATAGAACATAGAATACTTTATTGGCCAAGTGTGATTGGACACACAAGGAATTTGTTTTGGTGTAAATACTCAGTATAAAGAAAAGATACATTCGTTAAGAATCAAGAATCATAACGTACAACACTTAATGATAGTCATAGTTATTCTACTTGCAGGTCCAGAGTTTTTTTGAACTCTTTCTTCTTCCTCATTGGAAGGAATTTATAAAAGCAATTAAAAAGATTAAAGTAGTTTGCATAATGTAACTTTCAAAAGAAATGTTATATTAAAAAATGTTTAAAACTGTTTATTTTTTAAACAAAGTATACCAAGGGTACAGATAGTTCTCAACTTACAACCACAATTGAGCCAAAAACTCTGTTGCTAAGTGAGAAAGTTGTTAAGTGAGTTTTGCCCCTTTCTGAGACCTTTCTTGCCACAGTTGTTCAGTGAATCATTGCAGTTAAGTCAATAATACAGTTGTCATGAATCTCGCTTCGCCATTGACTTTGCTCATCCGAAGGTCACAAAAGGTGATTACATGACCCCATGACACTGCAACTGTCATAAATACATCCCAGTTGCTAGGCAGTTGCTAAGCAGCTGATTTTTGATCATGTGACCCTGAAGATGCTGGAACAGTTGTAAATATATAAAATTGTCATGTCACTTTTTCAGTGCCATTGTAACTTCAAACTGACATTAAATAAACTGTTGTAAGTTGAAGACGACCTGTATACAGATTGCTGGCTACCTACTAGGCATACCTTAAGAAATTGATGTAAATGTCTTAAATGGACTAGGACCTAATCATATAAGGGAATATTATCCTGTTATGCACCTGACTGAGTGTTAAGATCAATAGGCTCTTTTGAAGAGATACCCCACTTTTGTTTTCCTTTTAGATACTTGTTTCGGCCATGCTATGGAATTTTGTGTGTCCCATTCTGTCTATGGAGATTCTTTGGGAGCACCTTTGGGAGTACCATTCTCTCATTTAGTAAAATTATAAAGACCTCCTCACTATGATTTGAATTGTTTCATGGTTTTAGTATTTATTTTATTGTTAATTTTAATTTTTAATTTTTAATTTTCAAATTGTTATGTTGTTTTGCTTTGTTTTTGTTAGTTGCCTTGACTAGTCAAGATATCAAGAAGACAGGGTTGTGGATTTCCAGGCTCAGTTTGAATTTTGAACTGGGTTTTTATTATAATTAGACAAACATGGGATCTTTCCATTCATAACATTCCTTATTTATGTTCAGAAGATACTCATCAACAACTTTCTGAGGTATAAATTGCATTAAGGTATAAACATCCTGCAGAGAAACCAGAATCTGTGGTTTCAGTGTTTTATACTTTAATATGCCAGATATCTGTTAAATAACTTTCTGTTCCTATTGTGTTTAATTCCTTAGTACATATTATAAGGAAAGTCTGTTAAATGACATCAGAAAAGCTAGAGAGAAATATCAAGGAGAAGAACTTGCAAAAGAACTGGCTAGGATTAAACTTCGTATGGATAATACTGAAGTCCTGACTTCTGACATTGTGATAAATTTACTCCTATCCTATAGAGATATCCAGGTATGTTACCTTTACCTGAAAATGCAGAATTTGCCCATTTATGAAATGGATGTTTCTCATCTTTATTCTCCCCTTTAAGAACATCTATTTTAAGTTCAAAACTGCTTTTCCTGCAATATTTTGTTTCTTTCTGTATGATATTCATCAGGCTTAAATTGAAGTTGAGGAAGTGAATCATATAAATAGTTGTTATGCAATCTGACTGACCTTCGGCATATATATTGCATATCTATTGCCCTTACAAAGATATTATCTAAAAGGTTACTTTTTAAATTTCACTTCTGACTTTCTGCCAGGGAGAAGGCGGAGCTTCGTTCCGGCGATACAGCTGCGATCTCAGGGCTCTGAGATCGCAGCCGATATTTTCGCCCCTGGTCGGTCCTAACGGACCTAAACCGTCCCGTAGAGACGGTGATCGTGAAGGGCATTGTTCCAGGATCCCAGAGATATCGCAAAATCTCTGGTTTGATCCGGAAGAAGCCCTTTTGCTGGCGGCGGAGAGGCAGCCTCCATAGCTGCTGAAGTCGGGACAGCTCCGGAAAGAAAGTGATTGGAGTGAAGTGTGTCAGCTGGGTGAGAAAAACTCTTTTGTGCTGTAAATTCGCTCAGGTTGGAAAGTTCATCCGATATAAAGAAGAAAGCTGTGAGATTTTTTTTTTGACTGAAATTGTTTTGAGCGGCGTTTTTTAAAGTGATGTCAAATTGAGGCTTGGTTTTTTTTTTTTCTTTTCTTTATACTTTTTGGGAAAGATTTTACCGTGACTTTGTAGGTAACCGGATTGAATTTTCTCTTATATATATTTTTATGCTCCCTTTGATTTTATGCTCCCTTTGATTTTTTAACTTTCTTTAGGATAGTGGCTCCCTTTGGCTATTTTTTCTTTTTTTTCTGTATATATTATTACTTTTTTCTGGCGGGCGGGGAGAAAGAGCATTAAGAAACTTTGTACCACTGCCAACTAGAGGCTTGAAAGTATCTTTATGTGAATTGGAGAGAATTGCAAAAAGACCTCATCTCAAGGACTTTTTAACGTGATAAGATAGAGGGAGAGCACAGCAAAATATTATTGCAGGTGCTTTCCTGGACTGTTATCAACAACACTTGAGGTTTGGCTTTGAAGCTGCTGGAGAAGAGAGTCATAACAAGAGCCTTGGATAAATAACAAAGTGCAGTGTGTTTTCTTATATATACCCCAATCGCTAGCCTTTTTCTAAATTTTAATTTTAGTAATATTTTTATTTTTGCCTTTTATTTTAAAGGGAAAGCCTCAGAGTTTTTTTTTCTTTTCTTCTTTATTTTTCTTTTCTTCTTTAATGGGACTTTTTTGCTTTTCATATTTATGCTTTTGGACTACTTTGTTGTTGAGGTTGTTTTTTTTTCTTTTTTTTGGATTATTGAGATTTTTTAATTGGATTAAGGTGTGAAGAATCTGAAGGAACTTTTTGTTTTTTGTTTTTTGTTTTTCTTTTTTCTCTTTTTGCTTTTTCTTTTTTCCTTTTTCTTTTGCTCTTAATCAATATTATTATTTTTGGATTTGTTTGTTTTTTCCTTTCTATTTTTTCCTTTTTTATGGTGGACTATCTCGTAATTGGATTAGGGTCTAGAAGAACCTGAAGATCTTTCTTCTTCCTTTTTTTCTGTTTCTTCTTTGGTTTCGTGTTTTTTACTATTGGAGTTCTCCATTTTGGATTATAATTGGCTGCTCTACCAGTTGGATTAAAAGTTAAGAAGAATTTGAAGTTTTGGAAACATTGAAATGAGCAAGAAACCAATACCATCTGGCATTTCTGCTTCTACCTCTGCTTCCCCACCAGCTGGAGGACAACGTTTAATTCAGACAATGTTGAAGCAAGATAAGGAACAAGAAAAAATAACTTTACAGTTACAGATGATTATGCAAGGAATCCAAGATCTCAAGACAAAATCAGATATCATTGAACAAAGAACAGGAAATATTGAACAAAGAACAGAAAATATTGAACAAAGAATAGAAAATATTGAACAAAGAGCAGAAAATATTGAACAAAGACTAGAGAAGACTGATGAAAAAGTGGAAAATATTAAACAAATGATGGTTAAGTATGAGGAGAGATTCCAAAAAATTGAGGAAGAAGGAAAACAAAGAGAGAAGAAGATTGGAAATATTGACAGCAGATTAACAGCGGTTGAACAAGAAAAAGGTGGGATGTTGAGGTGGGAGATGGAAAGGTCAGAATTTTACCTCAGATTTCAAAATATAGAAGAGGAAAAAGGAGAAAATTTGGCAGCGGTAATGATAGAAATTTTGGCAGATGCTTTGGAAATTACAGAGGAAAAGATGATGGATGGAATAGATGAGATATATCGAGTCTATACAAGATATGCGATGAGAAATAAATTACCCAAGGAAGTCCATATTAGATTTACCAAAAAATCCATTAAAACGCAAATATTACAAGTAGCAAGAGAGAAAACACTGAAATACAAGGGCAAAGAGGTTGTGGTTTTAAAACAAATACCCAGAAGAGTGAGAGAGATGAGAAGAGAATATCGATTTCTGACCAAAATACTATTGGAAAACGAAGTGAATTATAGATGGCTGATTCCAGAAGGACTAGTGTTTGGGTGGCAAGAGCAGAGATATAGAATTGATTCAATTGAGAAAGCAGAACTTTTTCATGCAGAATTCTTTGGAGGAAGAAGAGAGGAAGCAGAGAAAGAGGCCTTATCAATTGAGTTTCAAGATGAACAACTGGAGACTGAAAAAGAGAAAGGAGCAGCAGGGGGACAGATGGATAATAAAGAACAGCGTGAAGTGAGATCCACGAGAGCTGTTAGACCTAAATATAAAGCATAATCATGGAGGAAAAAAAACTGATTACAATGAATATAAACGGACTTAATTCAGCTGTTAAAAGAAGGAAAACTTTTCATAAATTAGAGAAATTAAAATTTGATATAATTTGTTTACAAGAAGTTCACATTAAAAAACAACATGAACAATTGTTATTACAGCCAAAATTAGGGAAAATATTTACCTCTTTGACTCAATGTAAGAAAAGAGGTGTGGTTTTATACATTAAAGAGGCTATTCCAGCAAAATTGATTTACACGGATGAAGATGGAAGAGTATTAATGGTAGAAATAATGGACAATAATATAAAAATACTCTTGATTGCAATTTATGCTCCGAATGATAAACAAGAAGAATTTTATAAAAAGCTGCACATGAAAATAATTGGACTGGACTATGTTAATATAATTATGATGGGAGATTTTAATGGAATTGTGGACAATAAACTGGACTATATAGCAACAACAACAAAGCAAAATAGAAAGGCTCTCCCAAGGTCCTTTTTTAAAATGACAGATGAATTAACTTTAAAAGATATTTGGAGAGAAAGAAACGTTAAAGCTAAACAATATACTTTTTATTCAAATAGACATTTATCATGGTCCAGATTAGATATGATTTGGATCTCAACAGAACTAATATCTAATATTAAAGAAACAAATATTGAAACAAGTACCTGGGCAGATCATAGCCCAATGACAATTAAATGGAAGGGACAAAAAAAAAGATCGAGATGGACATTAAATAATACTATTTTAAAGGAGAAAGATTTTACACAATGGATGGAGAAGGAATTGGCTTTTTTCTTCAGAGAAAATAAAAAAGAAGATACTTCAACGCAAAATGTGTGGGACACTATGAAGGCATACGCTAGAGGTTTGATAATAGATTATACAAGAAAAAAGAATATTAGGAAAAGGCAAGCTTCTAAGGCCTTGGAAAATGAGTATAAAACTCTTGAAAAAGAATTACAGAAAATGCCACAGAAAAAGGATATTAAATTGAAGCTGGATGTAATTAAACATAAAATGGAATTAATAGAGAAAGAAGAACTGGCACAGAAAATTAGAAACTCTAAACAGAATTATTTTGAAGATGCAAATAAACCAGGTAGATGGCTAGCATATAAATTGAGAAAAGAGAAGGAATCAAGAAAAATATTGAAGTTAATAGATGAACAAGGCCAAGTTTGTTTTGGGAATAAGGAGAAAAAAGAAATTATTCGAGATTTTTATGGGCAATTATATAAACAGGAGAATATTGATGAAGAAAAAGTCAAACAGTATTTACAGGAAGCTAAGTTATCAAAGATACCTAAAGAGACTGAAGAAATGCTAGAAAGCAATATAACAATGATGGAACTAAATGAAGCATTTAAGAGACAAAATAATGGGAAAGCTCCGGGTCCAGATGGGCTTCCAGTAGAATTTTATAAAACATTTCAAGAATTATTGAGCATCCCATTGTTAGAAGTTATGAATGAAGTTATGTTAAAAAAGATGATACCTAAAACATGGTCAGAGGCTTATATTACAATCATACCAAAGGAAGAGACTGACCCATTGCAAATTAAGAATTATAGACCTATTTCTTTATTGAATGCAGACTATAAAATCTTTGCTTCAATCTTAGCAGAAAGACTTAAAAAATATTTAAATAATTTTATTCACTCAGATCAAAATGGATTTCTGCCAAAGAGACAAATTAGAGACAATATGAGAGTAATCTTGGACACTTTGGAATACTATGAGGCTCATCCTGAAAAGCAAATGGCTTTGATATTCCTAGATGCTCAAAAAGCATTTGACAACGTGAACTGGAGATTTATGTTATTATTATTGGAGCAGATGGGTTTCGCTAAAAAATTTATTCAAGCAATAGAAGCTATATATAATAAACAGACAGCAAGGGTAATGATGGAGGGGGAACTTACAGATTTTATTAATATAAGGAAAGGCACAAGACAAGGATGCCCCCTATCTCCTTTGCTATTTGTGTTGACCTTGGAAGTGTTGAATAGAAATATTAGGGATGATAAAAGCATAAAAGGAATGAAAATTAAGAAGGAAGAATTTAAGCTACAAGCTTTTGCTGATGATTTAGCTTTTATTTTGGAAGATCCGCTAGAAACAGCTCCAAAGTTACTGGAAAGGATAGAGACATATGGAGAGGTGGCTGGTTTGAAAATAAATAAAGACAAAACAAAGATTTTGACAAAGAATATGTTATTGAGACAGAGAGAAGAATTGGCAGATCTTTTGAAAATTCAAGTTACAAATAAGGTTAAGTATTTGGGGATATATTTGACAACAAGATGTAGCACATTAAAGGAGAATAATTATATTAAACTTAAACAACAGATAACTACAGATTTGAAGAAGTGGGAAAACTTGCAATTGTCATTAATAGGGAGAATTTCAACAATTAAGATGAATATTTTACCTAGAATTTTATTTTTGTTTCAAACAATACCAATTAGGCTTGGAAAAGACTATTTTGAAGATTTAAATAAAATTATGTTGAAGTTTATATGGCAAGGTAAAAAAGCGAGAATAAAGCTAAAGCTTTTGCAAGATGCTAGAATTAGAGGAGGTTTTGGTCTGCCTAATTGGGAATTGTATTATCAAGCTGCAAGTTTGATGTGGGTCAAAGAATGGATAACATTAAGGAAACATAGGTTGTTGACATTAGAAGGGCATGACTTGCTGTTGGGTTGGCATGCTTTTTTATGGTATAAGGGAACTAAAACACAGGGTTATTTTAGAAGACATTATGTACGGGAGTCTTTGTGGTTAAATTGGGAGAAGATAAAAAGACAATGTTATTTGAAAATTCCAGTTTGGTTATCGACCATTGAAGCATTTTCCTATCCTATAATTTACAAGAAGGAACAAACAGTTAGATATGGGGAACTTTTGGATGAAAAGGGTGAACTTAAATCGATCCAAAACTTAGAGGAACAAGGTATAAGGATGAATTGGTTTTCATATGCACAAATACACTCAAGGTATGATGAAGATTCTAAAACGGAGGGATTTTATGATAAACAGACTGACTTAGATAAGATCTTGATGGGTACTGATGAGAAGGTGATTAAAAAATTATATGGTTATTTACTGGGAATGAAATTAGAGGAAGAACAAGTCAAAGAAACTATGATTGTTTGGGGGAAGAATTTTGGATATGGGATTGATTTAGAGAAATGGCAGAAATTGTGGTCTCAAAATTATAAAATGACAATGTCAACAGCATATAAAGAAAACTTGTATAAGATGTTTTACAGGTGGCACTTTCCTCCGACAAGAATAGCAAGAATGTTTAAGAACAAATCTGAAAAATGCTGGAAATGTCATCAGATACCCGGCTCGTATTACCATATGTGGTGGACTTGTGAGGATGCTAGAAAATATTGGACTATAATTCGCATGTGGTTGGAAAAAATGACAAAGAAACATATAGATTTGAAACCAGAGATCTTCTTATTGGGAATTTTACCTGATATATATAGTAAAGATTTGAAATACCTGATTGTAAATGTATTAACAGCGGCCAGGATTGTATTTGCTAAAAATTGGAAGAATGAGAAAATACCATTACAGGAAGAAATTATTAAGAAAATATTGGAATGTGCTGAGATGAGCAGATTGACATTTGAAATTAGAGAGCAAGAGGATAAACAATTTTACGAAATTTGGGATCTTTTTTATAAATGGCTAGATGATAAAATACGATAATAGAATATTTAGAATGCTAGATAGTAAGGAATATCTTTATTTTGCTATTATTTTGCTATTTGCTATTATATTTATAAAGGATTTTTTAGGATTGATTTGATATGACTAGATGATTTGTTATAGAGTAAATTGGTTTAAAGTATTGTTAGCTCATTAAGCATGAATGATTAAAAATATAGTCAAAAACTTCTTTTTTTAGTGATATTAGGATATATAAGTTTGGATTGACAATATGAGTTGTTATATAACATAATTGTAATTGAGACTACAGAATGAATGCACAAAAATGATGAACCAACTGACACACTGGATGTATATATAAGAGTTGATGTTTTTATGTTTTGTTTGTCTTGTTTGTTTGTAGAAAATTAATAAAAACTTTTTCAAAAAAAAATACTGAAGTCCTGACTTCTGACATTGTGATAAATTTACTCCTATCCTATAGAGATATCCAGGTATGTTACCTTTACCTGAAAATGCAGAATTTGCCCATTTATGAAATGGATGTTTCTCATCTTTATTCTCCCCTTTAAGAACATCTATTTTAAGTTCAAAACTGCTTTTCCTGCAATATTTTGTATCTTTCTGTATGATATTCATCAGGCTTAAATTGAAGTTGAGGAAGTGAATCATATAAATAGTTGTTATGCAATCTGACTGACCTTCGGCATATATATTGCATATCTATTGCCCTTACAAAGATATTATCTAAAAGGTTACTTTTTAAATTTCACTTCTGACTTTCTGCCAGTTACATATAGATTTGAGAGAAGATCATCCATCTAGGAGAGTCACACTAATGACTTGTTACCAAAAGCAAAGATAGCATTAATTCCAAAATCCTGAACCTGAAGTGTCCAGCTTACTTCACATCATGGCTTTTCTTGAGCACTTGAAGGTGGAGGGTGTTAGGGACATACAGTTTTGAGCTCTTCCAGGCCAGTCCTTCTCTGGAGGTTAGCAGCCCCCTGTTGTTCCTATATCAAGGATCGGATAGCAGTTCAGCTTTAAGTTTCTGAGTCAGACTCCCCCCTCTATGGGTCACCCTTTTTGTGCCTGCTGCCAGGTTAGGACTTGCATCGCTGTCTGAGATGGGAGGAATCATGGCATAGAATCCTTGCATTTACTATTGTATTGTGGCATTTGTGACAGTACATCAGCTGAAAGATTTTTTCCTCCTGGAATGTACTTCAATGTGAAGTGTAAATAATTGAAGTATTATGCCCACCAGACTTGCTTAGACAACAGTTTCCATGGGGTCCTAAGTGCCTCCAGATTTTTATGATCAGTCCATACTTCCAAAGGCATTGTGCCTCATTCAAGGAAGTGTTGTCATGTAAGCAATGCCCAGCATACTGCGTAAGCTTCTTTCTCCCATACTGCCCATCTCCTTTCAGTCTCAGTGAGCATGCGGGAGATGTATGCACATGACTACAAGTCCTCCTCCACATTTTTTTGAAGGAGAACTGTGGCCACTGCCATGTCACTAGCATCTGCCAGGATGATGAACAGCTGTTCTAGGTCCAGGTGCTTAAGTTTCGGCTCTTCGGCAAAGAGTCTTTTGAGGGTCTCAAAAACTGCTTGGCATTTGAGTGTCCATTGTAGGAGCTGACTTAGGGTTAACCCCTCCCTCTCCTGTTTTTAGTAGTTCAGTGATTGGGAGGGCAATCTCAGCAAAAGAGGGGATACACTGTTGGTTGCGAACTCAAGAAAGGTTTGGAGTTACTTGTGGGTTCGAGGGGGTTGCTAATCCAGGATGGCCTTGACTTTCCCTGGTCCATTTCAATCTCCTCACTGGACACTAGGTATCCTAGATAGTATAGTGTGGTCTTGTGGAATTTGCACTTGGACAGTTTGGCATACAGGTTCGCTGCTAGGAGCTTCTTGAGCATCTCACGAACCAATTTAATGTGCTCCTCCATGGTCTCAGTAAAAATGAGAATGTCATCTAAGTACACAAGGACCCCCATGTACAGGTGCTTGTGTAGTACTTCATTGATCAATTGCATGAACATAGGGACTCCCTAGAGGTCCTAGCGAGCAATTGAATGCTGTTTTCCACTCATCCCCCTCTTTAATCCACACCCAGTAGTATGTCTCTTGCAGATCTAATTTGGTAAATATTTTTCCTTTTGCCAGGTGGGCCAGCATGTCGTTCATTAGGGGAAGTGGGTACACATTTTCCACGCATATGACATTAATCCCCCTAAAGTCTACGCATAATATTATTCCATCTTTTCTTTAAACAATACTGGTGCAAACTCATGACTTTGCCAGCTATATGAATCCTCTGGCCAGGTTCTTATTGATGTATTCCCTTAGTTCTTTCATTTCTCTAGGGGTCATAGAATATAGCTTTGGCTTGGACAGTTTAGCACTGGGCAGGATCTTGATGGTGCAGTCAGTAGGCTGGTGAGGGGGTAGTGTATCACATTCTGCTCACTAAAAACTTCTGCTAGGTCCTGTTATTCCCTGGGGATTTGGTGGGGGGGCTGGTGGCTCTCTGATGCAGTCTTCAGCTGCTTGCCTCACTTAGTGTCACTCAGGTTCTGGACAGCTCCCCCTTCAGGTCTGCTAGGAAGAAGGAGGGGACATACCCCTAGCCTCATCTTTCTTCCCTCCCTTTCCCACCCAGAATTATGACCTCTTTCATTTTTGCTGCCACCGACCCATCTCTATTATTATTGGTTTGGTAAGGAGCGTAGTGGGGACTTTCCCTATCGGTGAACTGTTGACCTGCTCTAACCTCATGGAATGGGATAACTTTTTAGCTCTGATTCCCAGTTTTAGAACTGTCTACAAACTGATTAGGCAGCAGGTGCAGCCTGGCTCTATTAAGGCAGTGGTCGCCAACTGGTGGTCCATGAGAAAATTTTGGTAGGCCGCAGAAAAATCTTACCCCCAAAACAATTAATCTATGCTGCACAGAAACACAAGGCTGCACTGCACACATGGCCCATGGGAACCCTCCCTGCCCACTCTCCTTACCTGGCAAACTTGACTGCTAAGTTGCTATTTTTCTTTTCTTTTTTCATGACTATCAGCCGTTCTGCTGTGCCAGGAGATTTAGATTAGCTAGGAAGCAGGAAATGGTTGGATTTCTTGCTTTCTAGCTAGTCTTTAGATCTTTGGCTCTGCTTTTAAGCACAGCCGAACCTCCCTTAGGGATGAAGTTTCTATTATTAAGTGCAGACTCATGGCAAGCAAATTTTATGTGATATACTGAGCTAGCCAATGGCAGATGGGTAGATCACTGAATGATTCTGTGAGCAACTCAATCTGCCTGCCTGCTTTGCCTGGTTTTGGGTAAAAGTTGCTCTTTGTTTTATAAAAAAATTCAATATTTACGTACATGGTGTGTTATGAGTTAATTTTGTGAGTTTGCTTGCAAACAAATTTTATGTGACAGACTGAGCTAGCCGAATGCAGATAGTTAGATCTCTGAATGAATCTGTGATTCTGTGAGCAACTTAATCTACCTGCCTGCTTTGCCTAAAAGTTGCTCTTTTTTTATAAAAAATTCAATATTTATATAAATATTTATATTTGCATACAAGCCATGCCCACCCAGTCACATGTCCACCAAGCCACACCCACAAATTAGGCCATGCCCACTGAACCTGTTAGTGATCCCTGGGATTTAAAATTATGAGTTTGGTGCTGCCTGAGGTCCAAAAGGTTGGCGACCCCTGTATTAAGGTATCCACAGCCCCCTGGTTCCTGAATTTTGGCACTACGAGTCTTTTGGGGGTGGTGAAGGGGTGGATGGCCTCACTTACCATTGGGTTATCCTTGGCCTCACCTTCGCTCTCATAGGAACCAGGCTGTCAGTTGTCCTGGGCTGGAGTTCTCCCTTGGGAGTGGGAGGAAAGACCTTAACCTGGACAATACACTGTATTCAAAATGCTTATATATAAATAAATAAAAAACTTGACTTAAAAAATATTTTAGGAGTTGTTGGTCATGGCCATATTTGCAAAGTAGAAAAAGGATAAACGTTTGATGCATGAATTTTGTTTATATATATTTTATTATCCTTTGCTACTGCTAGGATTATGATGCTATGGTGAAACTAGTGGAGACATTGGAAATGCTCCCAACTTGTGATTTGGCAGATCAGCACAATATCAAATTTCACTATGCTTTTGCACTGAATAGGTAAGCTAACATTTTATATATTTTATTCTAATGTTTGATAGATATTTTACGCAGTTAGTGAACTACCATGAATATCTTAAAAATAGCTTTATAGTTAAAGTTTCATAGAGTGAAGTTTGAAATTTACTGGATCTCAGTACAATGGACTTGCACATAATAGACCCAATTCTGCTGCCATTTATATAATTATGCCATTATGCAAATGATGTGACTGTGTTTTGTGAAAAGTGATGTTGTTTTCAGAAAGATATAATCACTTCACAAGATATTTGTTAATAATTAGCAACATCCTCCCAACTAGTTAATTTTTAATTTTCATACCATAATTTTATATAAAAAACAAAATCATTTTCTGACCTGATTTTATTCAATTTAATTGGCATTTTTGATATATATATATATATATTTCCAGCCATTTCTCATAAACTTTCACTAATTCTACTTTGAAAACAGTGCTTGGACACTATTAGATTGGGGATTGGTTTAGGAGACTGATAAATTTCAAGTGTATAGGATAATTTACTGTCATGAACAAATTGCTTAGAACTAATAGTAAAATAGATTTGCATACATTATGCTATTGAATACATTTCTCAGTAGTAATGCACATTTCTTTTTATTCTTTAATATTAACAATGACTATTTAAGGACATTGTTGCAATTATTTTCCATAGTTTCTTGAAAGTCAGGTTGTGAGATGTTGAGGTACTTCAAATAATTCAATATTTCTGAATATTGATATTATTTTGTTTTATTTACATATTTGTGATGCACGCTCTCCAGAGTCACTTGCTGAGATGGGTGGCCATGGAACTCCAAACAAACAAACAAATAAATATTGTATCTATATCCCACCTTTATATTGCACAATACAGGATGGCACAACTGTCCATAATAACCCAGTTACATAAGATGGGCTGAGGGAACAAGCAATTGATTCAAAATTACCTAACTGGTTTTCATGCCTAAGAGAGGATCAGAATTCATGGTCTCTTGGTTTCTAATTCATCACCTTAGCCACTACATCAAACTGTCTCTTTATATGTATGTATTTCTATTTTAATGTATGTACAGTATCAGGGGTGGGATTCATATTTTTAACAACCAGTTCTGTGGGCATGGCTCAGTTGATGGGTGTGGCTTGGTGGTCATGTGACTGGGTGGGTGTGGCCAACTTGACATCACTTATGTCAAGGGGCACTTCTTCTCGCCTGGCCTCTCATGACAGTGGAGATACTGCAATGGTCGTAAGTGTGAAAAATGGTCATAAGTCACTTTTTTCAGTGCCATTGTAACTTTGAATGGTCACTAAATAAACTGTTGTAAGTCAAGGATTACCTGTACAAAAATACAAAAAGCTTCTTAGCTTGCAAAAAGCTGCCCTAAATATCAATAATTAGATTAAAAATACCTGCAAGCCAGAGTTACAAATCAGGCAGGGTGCAGAGCACCTTGAGGAATCAAAATAGTTAAAATGCAATGATAACTATCAGCGGCCAACTCTTGCTCATAAAGTGAAATCCTTTAGCAGAGAGGTCATTTAAGCTCTCCAGAGAAAATACACCCAGGAGAAGCAAAATTCTTAGATCCATTTGCACCACTTAAAGATACCAGCTACCAACTCATCTCACAAGATATCCTAAGGAAATCATCCAGATTTAAAGAAAGGTCACATGCCCCCCAGAAAGGCAGTAAAAAATCAGTGCCAAGCTTGTATCCTGCCTCTTGGAAGTACACCCCAAAAGGACAGTGCCAGATGCCACTAAAGCAGTGAAGGAAGACCCCCTCCCCAGATAGAAAAAGAAAGCATGAGGCAGGAAAAAATTCAAACACAATACAAATAATTAAATCACAACAGTAGCTGTTGCTTATTAAACCAATTACCAGAACAAATAGACACAGGAACTAGCAGATTTCTCAAACCAGCTTCTTTTCAGGAACAGAGATTAACCTTTTCCTTCCAAACAAAGCTGAATAGGGAAAATTATCCCATCAATAAACACAGGATTATCACCAAGCCCAGAATTAAACTTCACCAAAAAACAGTTTTAGACCAAAATTCAAAAAGGGTATGTAAATTCACATTTGAATGCCAATCTTCCTAGCTAGCCAAGAAGAAGTATTTCCAGAGGAGTATTTCCTCCCAACAGCAGTGTAAAAAGCTTAAAACAATCCTTCCCCTTTAAGAACCCCCCTCCCTCCTTCAGAGACAGTAAGTCTAGGCTGTTTGCCAAGAATGTAATAAGGGTGATTAAAAAACAACTGCTTAGAAAGTTAACAAGGGGTTCTATAGAACTGGTCAGAACCAGTAGAATCCCACCCCTGTACTGTATACAAGCTCTCAACCTGAATTGCATTGAATTAGACCAGAAGCAAGGCCATGCTATTCGGTCTTTTTGAAGATAACACTGGCTTTCTTCCAAGATTTTCTGTGCTTTGGACTTCTTACGCTCAGGATAGAAGAAAACCATAACTTGCTACAAAAAAGGTGCTTAAAATAACTATGGAGCAAGACATATCTTTGAGGGCTTTGCCATTTCAACTACCTAAGCCACTTATTTAAAGCAAATTATTGTAGTGATAGGGGTCTTGGAAACTATTGTCAATCTACTCAAAATATTCATTATTGGTAAACACTGATCACTTGTTCTCTAACTGAGTCAGTTCCTTGCTGAATCATGAGTGCCATTAATTTGCAAAATATTGTGGCACCTTGGGCAGTACCTTCTACAAGCAACTATTTTTGGTGAAATTGCTTATGCTTATCCATATTCTTCACTTCTATTATCAGTCTGGCCAACTACCATATCTTGGGTGCAGGAATGGATGTCATCATTCTTCATCCATTCTCAGCTGATCACATATGCATTCGTAGCTCATGTTTTGAAGTTTTGCTCTGCTTCAACTATATTTTTCCTCTTCTAGGCTACTCAAAATACTTCTTCTCTTCTTTCTAATCATTGTGAGAGCCCCAAATATGATTCCCTATTGTGCCAGGCATGCCCCCTTCCCTTCAGCCATTATGCTTTGCAGCCATTTTGTTCTGGGCTATTACGTTCTCTGCAAATTAGCAGCTACACTTTTAAAATTATCATGTTGATCCATTGATAGCTGCTTTGACAAACTTTTGTAAGACACTGAAGACTTGATTTTGCCAGTGGGCCTGGGGAATTCAGAGTGGGATTGAACCTATCAAATGGCTCATTTGACTGTATGTTGTCACTGGGAGGTGAGTGGGAGATTATTATTTATTTACTTTATATTCTGTATTGTGTTATTATTTGCTTGTAAGCCACTGAGAGTCACTATGAGGGAATAAGCGGCCATCTAAATTTTTTAAATCAATAAATAAACCAATTAATTTTCCTTGCCTCGGTTTTCCCATCTCCTGCAGAAACTCACAATTTCATTTAACCTTTGCATCTTTTAAGGAGCACCCTTTTGGTGTCTGCACAGCTGAGTGAAATATCATCCTTTGATTTTCTAATCCTTGCTTATAATACTACACATTTTTTTTATTCCTAATTTTTTAAATTGCAAGATGGGAATCTTGAAATAAAACTATGTAGCTTCATTGAATGTTTCTTTATTTCTGTGAAGTTGAATGATCAAAATTTGCTTGCTGTAAAGTTGCCATGGAATAAAAAAAAAGTGAAATAAAGGAACAAGTTATCTTCTTTGCTTTCATCATTACAGTATCAAAGCAATTAAGAAGGGAGAAGAGGTTTTCTTGCATTAGTGTCAAAGAAAAAAATCCAGGGAAAGGCTATGAAGGTAATCAGATATACAAATACCTTGCTGGAAAAGCAAAGAAAAGTAATGAAGAGGGATCAAGTCCCTAAAAAAGAGGCACAGGAGGCAGCCAGTGAGAATTGCATTCTCCTTTGTGTTGTCCACAAACAACTAGGTTCACCAGGGTTAGCACCCATTCTGTTTTCAAATGACAGCCGATTTTATAATATGGGTCCAGAGCAAGCAGGACCCTTCAGGTGCTGCTTGTAGATGGCCCGGTGGCTGCTTTGTCTTCAGCATCCTTGGCAACAATGGACTTGAAGGAAGTCCTGAAGGCAGAGGATAACAGAATTGAGCAATCGCTCCAGAGAGCCCATTAGGTAGCTGTGTGGGCTGTCAAGGCTTCAACGGCAGCCTCCTTTTTTACCAGGGCCGCCTCTATGGTGGCTCTGCCAGCTTCAGGATCGGCTCCCAGTCACTGATGTACGAGCACATCAGGCTATCAAGAAATTGGTGGCTGCGGCAGAGTTCACTGTGAACGCCATGCTCAGTGAAGCCAGGTTTGCAGCAAAAGTGGTGGCTGCATGGAGAATGTTCTGGATTAAAAACTGGCAGGCTGATGGCAGGCACAAGTGAAAACATGCTTCTGCCCCAGTTTGAGGGTATAAGCTATTTGGGGATTTTATTCCAGTCTCTTCATTATTCCAAAGGCCTCAGGAGGTTGGAGAGCGATTCTAGATCTAAAGAGACTCAATAAGCACCTAATTTACAAGTGTTTTAAAATGCAGTCACTCCAGACAATACTGGAGAGCATTCAGGTGGGTGACTTCCTCACACTTATTGACTTGACTGAGGCCTACCTTCATATCTGGGTTTGTCAACTGCACCAGTGCTTCCTTCGTTTCTACTACTCCAGGCAACATTACCAGGACGGGGCCATGCCCTTTGGGCTTTCATCAGCCCCCCGGGTCTTTACAAAGGTGTTGGCAGCCTTAGCAGCATATTTACGTGCCATCCCAATACATGTGCAATGCTACCTGGATGACATTTTAATCCAGTCACCCTTGGAGAGCACAGTCCAGAAGGACCTTCAGACTACAATCTCAGTCTTACAGGCTCATGGGTTCTCCATAAATATCAATAAAAGTCATTTCTCCCCCACCAACTGTTTAGTTTATCTGGGGGCTACTATTGACACTGTCTCATGCAAAGTTTTTCTCTCCCAGGAATGGTAGGCAAGTTTGCAAGCCCTGGCAGGCAGGATTCAGAGAGGAGGGACTGTCCTTTTTGCCCTCCTCTTGCAGCTCCTGGGGAAGATGGTGTCCTGCATTTCTGTAGTTCCTTGGGCACGTCTGTACTCCAGGATGCTGCAGGGCTCCTCCTGCCTAATCAAAAGGCAGGCAGGAGTCATTCCTTGTTCAAGGTCAGGGTTCCCAGGTCAGTGACAAAGTCATTCCAGTGGTGGCAATTGCAGGCGATCTGCAAAGGTCACCTATTCAAGGAGCCCATCAGGCTCGTCATCATGACCTTTCTGGATGGAGACTGCAAGGTCAATGGTCAGGGCCAGAACAGGGAAGCAACATCAACTGATTGGAGTTGAGGACGGTTCGTTTGGCCCTCAGGAGCTTCAAACAGTTGATGGAAAGAACTCATGTCCTAATTATGACAGACAATGTAGCCACGAAGGCACACATAAATCGACAAAGGGGGGACATGGTCCAGGTCCCTCATGATGGAAGTAGAATGTCTGGGCCGCTGGGCAGAGAACCATCTCCTGTCTATTTGGGTAGAGCACATCTCCGGAATAGACAATGTGCAGGCAGACTGGCTCAGCAGGGCCAGAATAGACCATATGGAGTGGAGTATTCATCTCTCTCTCTTCCAGGAGATGACAAGGAGGTTCATCTAGCCTGTTGTGGACTTGTTTTCTCACCCAAGCAATACCAGACTGCCCAGATTCTTCACCAGGTTCATCACCCCAGGGGTGGAGGGGACCAATGCCCTATGGAGCTGGTGGCCTCTAAGCCTCATGTACACTTTTCCTCCCCTTCCCCTGTTACCAGCGGTGGTCTGCTCTAAGTCAGGACTTAATCCTACGGCTGTATTGATTGCAAACATCTTGGAGTTTCTCCAGGATGGTCTTGACAAAGGGCTCTCAGCTAATACACTTCTCTGGCAAGTAGTGGACTTGTCTTCAGTTCTGTCTTATGAGAAGTTGGTTTCCCTAATGCACAATCCTACAGGGCGCAGATTCCTTAAGGGTGCAATCAATCTTTGGCTTCCAGTCCTGTCCAGGGTGTTGCAGTCACTTACTTGGACACCCTTTGAGTTGCTAAGACCTGTTAGTCTACATCTGTTGACTATAAGGTGGCATTCCTGGTGGTGATAACATCAGCTAGAAGGATCTCGGAACTGGCACCTCTGTTGGTTTGTGAGGACCTGTGTATCTTTCACTCGGATAGGGCGGTCCTGAGATTGGATCTGTCCTTGTACCTAAGGTCAACTCGTGGTTCCATAGGGCTCAAGAATATTCATCCTGCCTAATTTCTGTCCCAACTCTAGTCTTGAATTAGAACAGACATGACACACACTTGATCTTCGTAGAGCCTTGAAGATATATATTCAGAGGACTGCTGCTTTCAGTAGAACAGAGTTGCTCTTCATATCATTTCAACCAGACACATTGGGTGGTAAAGTCACATCATTGACCGTAGGCAGGTGGATCCGTTCCTACAATTCTAGAGTCTATGAGAGTAGGTCTCTTCCATTGTCTTGAGGAGTGACGGCACATTCTATGAGGAGTGCGGCTATGACTGCAGCTTGGGCCACACAGGCTTTGATTAAAGAAATCTGCCAGGCTGCTACATGGTTTTCACCTTTTCAGTTAATCAGAAACTACCACTTGGATGCCTTCACATTGGCTGATGCAGTGTTTGGAAGATGGGTACTGCAGTGAGTGCACACGGAGATGTGTGATTAGGACCACACTTGACCCTCACTTGGACACTCCAGCTTTGGCATGTCCCTCTTCTGGACTCTCGTAATCACACAAAGGAGAAAGAGCGTTGGTCTTACCTGACACATTCCTTCTCCTTGGTGGTGAGAGAGTCCAGCCCTGCACTGTGTATAGTGGGCTGGGGAGGGGACAGATGAGTTTTTGTTCTTGTTCCATTTACAGAGACATATCCTGTCTGTCACGTGACTTCACCAAAAGTTGGGGAAAGCCGGCAACAGAGGCGGAGCTAAAGCAGCTTTGATAGACTCAGTCCAATCAGTGAGGAGGCTAAGTTAACCCTCTCCTGAACTCTCTCACCACCAAAGAGAACAAATGTATAACCAACGTTCTTTTTCTGCCTGGATAGGAGTAGCAAGAAGCAGGGAAATGACCAGTTCAAAGTCTACAATAGCCATAATCTGGACTCAGCGCCAACCAAACTGTTGAGATGTAGACTACAATTTTCAGAGTTGACTCAGAATAAGCAGGAGCAGCAAAGCAGACAAGTAGCTTAGGTGAAAATGTGTAATTATGCTTAATTTGAGTAAAGATGGTTCAGCAATAGTTTTCTACATATATCTGATTAGAAATCTGGAATTCATGCAAAAGAAATATACTTATTATTATATGTTTACTAAAATGTTTATTACAACATTTTACCATGTAAATTATTTTCTAATAGAATATTAACCTGAACATTTAAAATGGCATATATGAAAATGCAGTTTGAGATTATTTCTGGCACATCCTACTTTGTGAGAATGGTGCTATCATTTGTACTGGGCTGTAGGGAAGGAGGGAGGGAGAGAGGGAAGGAAGGAAGGAAGAAAGGAAGGAAGGAAGGAAACCTTTGATATACATCAGGAAATGTATCCTTCCCAGTAAAGTGAGAAAGTCTAAAAGACAACATTGTAGCTTCTTTTCTCAAGAAATATTCAGTAATCCGTGGTTGTAATGGTGTAACAAATAGTTACTGAATTTATACAGAGAAATAAGTAGCAGAACGAATAAAGTTGCTAGTCTTGATTACATATTTTTTACAGGTTCATTAAACAAATATCTTCTGCTTCATTCCTTGGACTTTTCCAGCTTTTTGTTGATTCTAAAATTTAGATAATATTGTTACTTCTCTTCTTTTACCTAACCCTGATACCATTTCAATCTTTGTTCTAAAAAGATACATTTTATATCTTGCAGAAAAGAGGGAGGATTTGGAAAATCTCATAAGATCCTGACCTTCATGCCTCAATTTTATCATATTCTTTAACAATGAGCTAACAACTGAAAGTGTGCTTGCTGTTTAAAGATGCAATGCACGTTATGAATAGTATTAATTGGTAAACTAATAGATGAGCTGTTTATTACTTTTACAGAATCCCTTAAACCATGAAGTTGGTGTACTGACTTTACTGGATACTTAAATTATTTATAGATCTGGCAATGTGCAACTTTCTTTCTATTATACATTAACAATATTTTTTATCTTTTAAACTGCAGAGTGTTTGCCAATTGCATTTTTTCTTCTTTATATGGCTGTGTTATCTTTATGAAAACAGTGAAATTTTGTACAGTATGTTAACATGCATTTATTTCAGTTTGGATCCTGAAAAAGTTGAACTAATGAAACTTCTTTGTCACATGTTGAAAGAGACAGAGAGGGAGAAAGAGAGATGTTAGGGAGAGAGGAGAGAGAGAAAGACAGGAGAAAGAAAAAGAGAGAGATACACCCAGAGAAAAAAAAATACTTGGAGCTACAAAACCTGGGTAGCCAGGGTTGGGGTGGTGGCCATGTGACTGGATGAGAGTGAGTGATGTCGAGTTGGCCATGCCTGTCCAGGTTTTGTAGCTCCCAGTGTTGTCTGTGGGAAACGGGTCCAAATGTCTCTTCAACTGTTTAAGGTTTCAGACACCTGGTGTAGAAGAACAAGGAGTCTGATGACACTTTAAGCCCATCAAATTTATTATCGCATAAACTGTTAGTAATAGAAAGATGTGACTGAGTTGAATGTTATTTACATATATAATAAATGTGTTTAGATTGTGACAAGAATCCTTATTCATTCTGCTGCAGAAGTCTGTATAAAGTGCAGTTTGGGGTAATATAATCACATTGTTGGGAACAAAAACTGTGGGTTGTGTATGTGTGTAATTAAACCATGTTTTTGCCTGAATTTTAGAAGGAATATCATGGGTGACCGGGAAAAGGCACTGAAAGTGATGCTCCAGGTCTTACAGACATGTGATCATCCAGCACCCGATATGTTTTGCCTATGTGGGAGAATTTATAAAGACATATTCCTTGATTCAGACTATAAAGACAACAGTAGCCGAGACAAAGCCATTGAATGGTAAGAGGTATTGAATGGTTCAGTACCACTATAAAAATAGAAAAGGAGAGTATTCTACTAGTGAATTTCATTATTCACTACCAATTACAGGTAGTTCTCAACTTACAACAGTTAATTTAGAGACCATTCAAAGTTACAGTGGCACTGAAAAAAGTGACATGACCATTTTTCACACTTATGACCATTGCACTATCAGTCATATGATCAAAATTTGGACATTTGGCAACTGGCTCACATTTATGATGGATGCAGTGTCCTGAGGTCATGTGATTACTATTTGTAATCTTCTGACAAGCAAAGTCAATGGGGAAGCCCAGATTCACTTAATAACTCTGTTACTAACTGAAGAACTGCACTGATTCACTTACAAATTTGGCAAAAAAAGTCATAAAATGGAACAAAACTCACTTAACAAATGTCTCGCTTAACAACATAAATTTTGGGGTCAATTGTGGTCGTAAGTCGAGGACTACCTGTAGTATCCTATCATTATAAAAAGTGAATAAGAAAATATATGCATATAAAACCATAAGGAAGGCCCTCTAAATTTAATGAAAGCTCCTTGTTTTCTTATTAGCAGTGACCAATCAGATATTACAGGACAGCTTCCAAGAACAAGCAAAGGCAACCTAGGATTGTTTGATTACCAGAAACTGAATTTTTGAGTTATTATCATACATAGCTTTTGAAGTAATTTAAACCGGTACACATCATCACATCCTAAGCATAAAATTCTCCATTGTATGATGGAAAAACTTCCCATTAAGTCTAAGGAAACTTTAAATATGATTCTGAAATACAATATTTTTTTCTCTTTATTCTCTTTCTCCATTTTTAAAAAAATCTGTCAATTCCTCTTCTGTTTAACTGGCTTTGTGTTAACTAACAAAATGTTTAATCTGTGTTTCTAACATACATTCTTCAACTTCTCAATGATCTTAATTTTCCTTTTTCTCAATTTGTTCCAACACCCTGAAATCTCATACTTAATATTTTCTTAAAACAACACTACAAAGCAGCATTGTTAAGTGCTTCTGAACTTGATAGCCCAGTCAGCTCAGTTCTAATTTAGATCCATTGAAATAAAATGGAAAAGCCTGGGGGGAAAATGAAGCTAGAAGATTTTTTTTTAAAAAAAGATATTACATTGCCATACATATGAATAGGACTTAGGGAATTATATAGAATGTTGGAAGAACTTTAACTTTGGAATATCTTATGATGGTTGTTCTCTGTGACAGCATCTTCATCAGTAAAACTGTTTATTCCATTAATTAAATAAAATATATGATCAGTTGAAAAACATACTGTATTATTATATTATATAATAATGTAAAAGAATTATCTTTAAAGCAGATCTGTTTAAACAGTTTGATACAATTTAAAAATTATATACATCTTTTCTTTGTCTTATATTAGATGACTAAAGTCTGGGTTCTTATCTTTCCTGAGGGGGGAAAGAGGGGAAAGGGAGATGGAATCTGTTCTGTAATATCTCACACGAGATATATTGAGATTTGATAACTATTTTTCTTGTGTTACCCATTTGATTAAATTTTGCTTCTGCAGGTATCGTAAAGGGTTTGAGCTCCAGTCAACTCTGTATTCTGGAATTAACCTTGCAGTCTTACTGATTGTTTCAGGGCAGCAATTTGAAACTTCCATGGAACTGAGGAAAATAGGTAAATGAATCAAGGAAAATATGTATGGTGATGTTAGTCAGTTAATTTCATAAGCTGGATCCACCTTTCCTCCCCTTCCCTTCATGATTCCAGTCACATGATGTTTCCTTCTACTTATTTATCCAGGTATATGAATGGCCATAAACACCCAATACTTCTCAGCTACTATGTTAACAGCAATTGCCAACAGTATGGTTGAATTTCTAGCTTTAAATATGAGTTCATCTCTACAATTTTTCCTTCCAGTTAAATTTTGAGATTATAATCCTTATAATTAGAAACACATCACCCTCTCTTAGGTTTTGGAATAGGATTCTTGCATTCATTTGCAGCATTGTCTTTTTTATATGTTTGTCAAGGAGTACGGTTAAATAGTTTATTGGGAAGAAAAGGGAATCTGGAAAAAATGAATAATTACTGGGATGCTGGACAGTTTTTCACTATAAGCATGTTGGCCAGTGACATTGGTAAAGCTGTCCAAGCAGCAGAGAGACTTTTCAAATTGAAACCACCCATTTGGTATGTATTATCACTATTTTTTGTAATTGTAGCTCACATTTACTAGGTTTTGTTGAGTTTTCTCTTTATTGTAAGTCATGATGGTCAATCTGTGATGACTTGAATCTTTGCAGAAATTTGTTTTTCCAAATTCCTGTATACACACCAACACTTTTGCTTTGTTTTGATACTATATCTATGAGAAATTGGGAAAAACATAAAAGTTTGCATAACTATTTATTATGGTTTGATTAGTCTTACTAATAGTATCAACTAGTTGTGGATTTGGAGAGTTTTTTTCTCATGAACCAATAGAGCTATATTGTCTTTTTTGTTTTTTGTTTTGCCAAAATATTCACATGATAATTTGGCTGCAAATTTTAAATAAAAAAATCATTTATGTTTTTAAAGCAAACTAACTAGGTAAGAATTAGCAATAATTCATTGGAAAGTATGTTTTATAAAAAATAGACTTTGAAAGGTTGTTTTTATTATCCATCTATTTAAACACATGATTCCTATAAAAATATGTTTTCAATATTGATTTAAAAGGACCTGTGGGACACTTTGTTTATTAATTATATCTATGTGTTTCAGGTATTTAAAATCCTTGGTACAAAATCTCACATTAATTCAGCATTTCAAGAAACTGACCATAGAACATTCTCTGAGGCAAGAAAGACTGAACTTCTGGTTGGATATAATTTTTGAGGCAACCCAAGAAAAAACAAATGGATTAAGATTCCCAGTAAGACTCTAGTGTATAATTTGTGTATAATTTGTTGTGAATCATAGAACTATATTGATACTGAGTTGGAAGTAACACAAATTATTGTCTATTGAACAAGCTGATAGAATAGCATTCTCATTAAGACAGTCACCATATTGGTTTTTCAAAAAGCCATATATTCCCTGATGGGATGTCAAGTCCCACATAGCTGGCAAACTCAAAAATAGTTTATTCACATGGATTTCAAAGTTAATGCTAGTCAAAGTAAAACATGTTGAAAAAGGTTATAGTTCTCAAGCAGACTTCTCAGAAGCCAGATAATGTGATGTTCTTTGAAAGATTTCCTTTCCATGTTTCCATGCTTTGTACCTTTAGGAAATAATCTATCACTGAACTTCTCTTATTTTTGGTTTCCTCAGTCTTCTCAGAGATCTGTCATGAATTGAATGGTGCAATTTCAAGGAGCTACATTTCATTTTTTTTCATTAGTTAAGAGTGTTTTATATTAATGTTTTGCTATTGGTGACCAGTTTGAGAATTGCTTGATTGAACTGTAATACATTCATCCATATACACCTAATAAAATGCACTTAGTACAAGAAATGATATGAACTAAAGCAAGTCTTTTCCACTGAAATAACAAAAGTCTTACTCAAATTTATTCAAAAGCACCTAAATGCATTGTGCTTTTTGGTCTGTAATAATTAGGCTTAGGATTATAATGCAAAATTTCTGTTCCTCTTTTTGAAATTAAATGATGGCTAGATATCTGTTTGAGTACATGCTTCATACAACAAGTTTTCTTTATTTAGGTATTAGTGATAGAGCCAACCAAGATATACCAGCCTGCATATGTTTCAATCAATAATGAAACTGATGATAGGACAGTTTCCCTTTGGCATGTATCACCTGCAGAAATGGTAAGATTGGCTGGGCATTTTCTTAATGCTTTGGACATGATTTATTTGAAAACATTCTTGTTATTCTTTTAAGAGCTCCTAATTAGTATTTCATAAAGATGTTTTTAAAAGTACATTTTATGCCTAATTCTTCAGAAGAAAAACAAGGTTGCAAACAGAAAGGGTCCAGCATTAACTACTATTAAGTATTCCTGTTTAGTTTATTGTAAGGCCCTTTAGGCACAATTTTTAAGATTTAGAACTCCCCAAGATTTCAGTTTCGCAGAATTCATAGTAGTATACAAAATTAGATTTATTGCAGTGGTTTCACTTTCTAATTGCAGATTTCTGTAAAAGAATTTGAATTGGTTTATAGAGTTTAAACAATTTTACACTTTATAAACTGTGGATACTTTTCAGTTTCTCAGCTTTAGGGAATTTTGATTTCCAATCCATTTATATCATAACTTGGAAATGCCTATGGATGTCCTTCACTGAGGAAATGATAGGAATACAATGCAAATTGTATTTTGCACCTCTAGATATTATTCAGTATTACGTTATGTTTCTGGAGAGATTGTTTGGACTGGGTCCAAGAGCAGCAAAAATGATTAGTGGACTGGAGACTAAACATATAAAGAACATTTGCTGGAATTGGGTATGGCTTGTTTAATGAAAAGAAGGACTAGGGATGACATGATAGCAGTGTTCCAATATCTCAGGGCAGGGGTCTCCAACCTTGGCTCCTGGAAGCCTGGCGGACTTCAACTCCCAGAGTTCCACAGCCAGCAAAGCTGGCTGTGGAATTCTGGGAGTTGAAGTCCACCAGGCTTCCAGGGGCCAAGGTTGGAGACCCCTGTCTCAGGGGTTACCACAAAGTAGAGGGAATCAAGCACCTGAAGGCAGGACAAGAAGCAATGGATGGAAACTAATCAAGGAGAGAAGCAACCTAGAACTAAGGAGAAATTCCCTGACAGTTAGAACAATTAATCAGAGGAACAACTTGCCCCCAGAAGTTGTGAAGGCTGCCACATTGAACGTTTTAAAGAAGAGATTGGACAACTATTTGTCTGAAACGATATAGGGTTTCCTGAGCAGTGGGAGAGCAGATTTCCTGAGCAAGAGATTGGAGTACAAGACCTCCAAGATCCCATCCAGCTGTTATTCTACTGTATTATTCTGTAGGTCCCCTACTATAACATCACTCTGATCCCATTTGAGCAACCACAGGGTAGAGGTACCTGTGAACTTGTGATAAGGCACAATGGTGTGTATTACTTCACCTTGCTATCTTAAGCAACCTAAGGCAAAACTGCAAATACTCTACAGGCTGGGCCCACGCAATAAATTATTTGCAATCTTGCTTCAAAATTCTGATTTTATTTCTTTGCAGAAACGAATTCATGAATGGAATTTTACAGCTTCTTCTATTAGAGGAATAAGGTCAGGCTGCTTTTAAATGGATTATCTTATATTTGTTTACATTATAAACACAAAAACCTGGAGCGCATAGTTTTAATTGAAATAAGATTGAGAAAGTATGTTTCAGATATAAACAGTACAGTTTGAACTATTAAAAATGGTATTTCATAATCTTTTCTGCTGTCTTTAGCCAAGTGACTTGGTGTTCTGAAAGTTTGATAATACTTTTTCTTAAAGTTATAGTCACACATACAGTAGAGACAGACAACTTTAATGAAGAATATTGTATAAATATTCTAAAAGAGGAATCCTAAAAGACTTGCAGATAGTGAACCAAAACTCATGTTATAACTGTGAATTAATGTTGTATTCCCAATTCTTTTATTTGACATTTTTAAATTTCAAAATCTCATCAGTATGCTACCTGAAATAAGAATCATTATAAATCTGGCCAGGATAATAGAACTGAAGAACTAGCATAAATTAGATTGCTATAACATTCTTTGAATATCTGTCTTTAAAGGCATTTCTGTTAGTATAGCATTGTAAGGATCTGCTATTTAGCTGAGGCACAAATAGGGCAACTTGAAACAGATCATGATGTCTTTTTTGAGAGAGGGCCACCAGAACTGTCTCTTGATTAAGTGCAGGGTCTTTATGAATCCAAAGTAGCCTTCTATCTTCAAGTCATGGCAAGTCTGCATAATTAAGAGTTTCTGGCTGGTTGGCACATACAGTTTCCCTTCCAACCAGTCCATCCTGGGTAGAACAGTCCTTGAAACCACTCATTGTCAGCACTTTTTTGAAGGTTGCAACCACATCATTGCTAACTGGCAATTTTTCTTCATACTGAGCCCTGGTGGTTACTTGGGTTGCTAGTTGACATGTTGGGAGCAATGGTTTCATTATTTCTGCTTTGGAACAATTATATTGTGGCATCCACGACAGGTCACCAGCTAGGAAGTTTTCCCCCACTGGCATGTAGCGGAATGTGAAGTTGAATCACTGGAAGTATTGGGCCCACCGTGCTTGTTTGGGAGAATGCTTCCAAAGGATTTTTTAGTGCCTTGAGGCCACACTTGGAAAGGGATTTTGCTCCCTTCCAAGAAATGTCTCAAGGAGAGGAGTGCCCATCACACAGCATAAGCCTCTTTTTCCTCATACGGCCCAGTGTTGTTTGGTTTCAGATAGTTTCTTTTGAAGTATAGGTGCACAGCTGCAGCTGCCTTTCTCATTCTCTTGCAGGAGTACTGCCTCTACTGCAACATCAGTGGTGTTGGCCTGAATGACAAAAGTTTTCTCCAGGTCTGTTGTGTGCTTTAATACCAGTTCAGCTGCAAAAAGCCGTTTAAGTTTTTCAACTACAGCTTGATATTCTATTGATCACTTTTAACGGCTTTCAGGATTAGGTTTATCTCTCCCTTTTGTTTTAAAAAAAATCATGATGGGGAGGGCTATCTGAGCAAGTGGGATGAATTGACAGCAAAAGTTCGCAAACCCTAGAAAGCTCTGCAGCTGCTTCCTCATGCAAGGCAAAGCCCGCTGTAGCACCGTTAGGAGTTTTCCTGGGTCCATTTCAATTCCCTCATGGAGATTCTGTATTCCAAGTAATCTATCTTATCTTAGTAGAACTCACACTTGGAAAGCTTGGCATAAAGTTTAGCGGCACAAAGGTTTTTGAGGATGGCTCTGACCAGCTTCACATGCTCTGCTTTCATTTAAGTGTAGATTAAAATGTTATCTAAATAGACCAGCAATCCCTTCATATAAAATTCATGTAGCACTTCATTTATTAATGGCATGAAAACTGCAGGTGCCCCGCAGTTTAAATCCAAAGGGGAGCATCTTAAATTGTAAATGACCAAGTGGGCAATTAAAAGTGGTCTTCCATTCATTCCCTTCTCTGATCCTGATGCAGTAATATGCCTCTCACAAATCCAGCTTAGTCAAGTGCCAACATGTGCTTCACCAGAGGGAGAGGGTACACATTTTCCATGCACAGTCTGTTCAGACCACAAGAATCTACACCAAGGGTGTAAAATTCTATTTAATTGATGGTTGCATCAGGGTTGTTTTTGACCTCAGAGGGCATGGCCGGGGGGGGGGGCATAGCCAGCTCGACATCACTCATTTTGGGTGCACCTGTGGTGGCCCGGGCAGGGCTGGGGGGATCCTCCTGCAGCCCTCTGCCAGCAAAAATGGAGGTTGGGAGGGCCATGTTCAGCCTTCCCAAGCTCCATTTTTGCTGGTAGAGGTACTGTGGGCCAGTCCTTCGCTGTTTTCAGGGCAGCTGCATGGGCCATATCTAAGCATCCCATGGAGCCAGATCCAGCTTGTGGGCCTTGAGTTTGACATCCTTGGTCTACACAAAGACAAAGAGATCCATCTTTTTTCTCCCTGAACAGGACTAGGGCTGTCACTCAGGGTTGAGCCAGTTGGATCTCGGGCTAAGTTTTTGTCAATGAATGAGTGGAGTTCTAATTCCCTAGGGATCTTCGAGTATAACTTCGGTTTTGGTAGCATATCCTCCGGTACAATTTCAGTAGCACAGTCTGTGGGTTGGTGAGGAGGGAGCTTGTCTAACCCTTTTTCACTAAAAACATTCCTTAGATCTCTGTACTCTTTGGGGATGATGGGCATCCCCTTGCATGACTGCTCTGAGCTCATAGGGCAGGGAGGGCTTCACTACTGGTCACTTCTCTTTTGGGGGCTGGCCACTCATCTTGAATTCCAACAGCCCCTTCCGCCAATTCACATATGGATTCCATATTTTAAACCAGGCTAGTCCCAGAATGAGGGGTCTTTCCATTCCTGGCACTACTATGAAGCTTCAGAGTGGATTCCTATCTGCATCTCTATGGGTTCAGTGGCAAAGGCTGCAGGAGTGCCCCTCCGACTGAGCCATCTAAGTGATACAATATGATTGGGATTTTTAGTCTTGCTAGCCAAATGCCCAGCTTCTCCACCAGTGCTGAATTCATTAGTGTAGCGCAAATCTAGAAGGGCTCTCAGGGTTGCTTTTTGTTTTGATCCCGGGTGGTGGAGTTCTATGGGGAAAGTCACGGGGGCAATTGGATCACTTACCAAGAGGTCATTGTTGGAGTCAGTATTAGTTAGCCCCTGGTTGTCATCTGGTGGGGTCAGAGTTCCCACTTCCCTCTTGGGTATGGGGGCAAACTCTGTGACCTCCTTTCAGTGATGTTTCTCTCCTGTGAGGTGGCAGCTTCCTTGACTCTGGTCCATCTCCTTTGCCATGCAGTTGGCACAGCACTCTGCAGCTTAGTGCTGCATTTGAAGCAGGTGATGGACCTTGGGTTTGAACCTTGGTCATTTATCTCCTGTTTATTCCAAGTCTTGGCTGAGCGGTACTTATTTCAGGTCTGGTCAATTTCCACTTCTTTAACCAGCATGCATCAGTCATGGAGGTGGGCTGGGTCCCCCTCAGGTCATCATTGAGCCCATCTTTGAAACAGCTTATGAGGATGTCCTCTGGCCAGTTGAAGTGGCATGCCAGGTCAAGGAATTCCTCTGTGTATTCAGCTATTGGTCTGTGTCCCTGCCACACTGTCTTTATATGAACTCTGGCTTTACAATCAGCTAGGGGATCTTCAAACCACCATTGGAATGCTGTCATGAATCAATTGAAGTTTCTTAGTTCAAGGGCGTCTGTGTTATGGAGGATCATCCTCCATCTGGCTGTGGTCCTTTGGTGGGAATCTCATGGCTGTATTCTGGCATGTAAGTGAGAATGAGGGCCAGGAAGAATCCCAGTTGTTGGGGGTCTCTGTCAAATTTTACGTCAGGGGCGTGCCTGCTGACTTTGAGGCATCTGTCTGCAACATAATCTGTCTGCATGCCATGTAGAGCTTTAAGGATAACAACCAGCAACTTGATTTGCACCTGAACCTATTGGGAGCCAGTTCCACTCACATAGCAATAATATTACATAGGAGTACTGTGGTGCACCCAAATCTGCACATGAATACCTTCCAAGGACAGTCCCAGATAAATTGTATTGCAGTAATCCAGTTGACAGATGACTAAGGTATTGGGCACAACTGGCATACAAAATGTGCTTATTCTGATTCTCAGATATTACCTGGAATCCTGGTAAACATGACCAATAACTGATGATCTCTGAACAAACTTATTTTTTTCTTCTGTTCAACCATGTGTGATTCTTGAACATTGCTTGGACAAATCCCCGCAGTTTTCTTTGCAAGGTTTTTCAGAAGTGGTTTGCCATTGCCTGTTTTCTAGGGCTGAAAGTGACTGTCTCAAGATGGAACAAGAACTCAGTGCTATATTGTGTCTGAAATCCATGAGCCAAGGAGCCAAATAATCTGCTTTCTCCTTTGGAGCTTCAGCCATACTCCTCCTAGCAGCCTTCTCCAGAAAGGGAAGGTTAAAGATTGGATAAAAAATTTCTAGTACCACAGGTCCAGTAATGAGCTTTTCAGAAAGTATTACTTTTTTCACTACTCGACAGGTGAACTGCCTCCTTTCTTTATTTAATGTACACATGGCAGGACTCAACATCCTAAGGAACCTGTCCACTTTCTCAGGAATAACCAAAGCTCTACCCAGATAACTTAAATGTGCTTTGCTAGCATGAACCTGAAAATGTCCTAACGTTTAGGTGAAGATGACTAGCATAGTAACAATGTAACCTAACAAAGTAAAAGCATCAAAATAATTTTCTGCAATCAATTAGAAATGTGAACTTTGCAACATTTAAATAGGATAGTTTCTTTTAAAATCATGTATGGATAATTGTCAACTTACAACAGTTCATATAGTGACTGAAGAGCACTGAAAAAATTGGCATGACCATTTTTCACACTTACAACCATTGCAGCATCTCCATGGTCACATGGTCAAAATTCAGATACTTGGCAACGAACTCATATTTTTGCAGTGTCCCAGGATTATGTAATCATTTTTTACAACTTCGGACAAACAAAGTCAATGGAGAAGCCAGATTCATTTAATAATCACGTTATTAACTTAATTGCAGTCATTCACTTAACAACTGATGCAAAAAAGGTCATAAAATTTAGCAAAATTCATTTAACTTAGCAACAGAAATTTTAGGCTCAATTGGAGTTGTAAGTTGAGGTCTACCTTCCCACTGTTCTGCTGAGAAATCTTTCATGGCTTTCATTGTTCCATCTGTATATTTATGCTTTTGGAAAGGAACTTTATTATTACTTTAAACCTGATAGCTCTGGCATGGAAGTTATTCTTTGTATAAAACATTAAAAGTAAGCTTTTCAAAATCATGAAATATTATATCTGGAAGACATTTGTTTCTTTATCCAATCTCCTTGCGCCAGCATAACTTTATTTTCATTGGATATTTGCAGCATATCTAAATTTGATGAACGATGCTGTTTCCTCTATGTCCACGACAACTCTGATGACTTTCAAATCTATTTTTCTACAGAGTGTCAGTGTAGTAGGTAAGAGGTTTGTTTGTTTTGCTTTGCTTTGTTTTTACCAGTGATCAAAATAATTCATACAAAAGTTACAAACTTTGATATAGAACCAGCATGAGAAGGAATAAAGCAAATCGGTTTTGTCCTCTTTTGCATTATTTATTCTACATTAATTTCAATAAATATGAACAGTGAAAAAAGTGATGAAAATATATAAGATTAACCATTAATTGATATCATATTATGGGTGGCATATTTTTTAATGCTTTTTTTCTAATTGTAAAGAAAAATATTCATAACATTCTATATTTCTATTTCATTTCAATTTTCTAGCTTTAATGAAAGATTTTAAAGAATGTTGATGATAGTATTTGCGTGAGGTACTATTATTTGATTCTGTCTTAGACAACAATATTATTTGGACAGTTTCTGATTTAAAATAATAAGCACAATATTTATTAAATACATTTTAAATTATGGAGTAATTTTGATGTAAAAGCATTTTAGGGGATTCAAAATCATGCTTGTCTTAGTATTATGCTAAGGAAATTTGTAAGACATGTGGATTTTCTTTGTATGAGTTATACATAAAATGTATAATTTTGGTTGAGCAGGCAAAACCAATACTTTTTTGCCTTTGATTGTGAGGTGTATATTGCTTTCAGATTCTGTGCTTTAGTTAAGGAGATCTTCATTGATGCTGTAGGAAATACCCTGGAACTTGAAGGAGAGATTGATGGTGATATATTAGAAGTAAGTTGCAATTACTGAGATAAAGAAACAGGTCTGTAATTCTGTTTGTTTCTATTATGTATACTAGAAATATTAATGTAAGAAATAAATAGCCTTTCAAATAAAGAGGAGTCAATCTGTACTTACCTTTATACATTAAATAAGATTTTTTTCTTTATAAATAAAATATTGTGCCTGCAATGTGACAAGAAAATATACCTACAATGTGACAGGAAAAAATTATAGATTAATGACTTCTTTATAAAATAAAGCTGTAGTTTCTTTTTAATAAAACATTATATATTTTGCATCATCCTTAATAATCTATATTTTTTACAAACTTCATCAGCCTCAATAGTTAAGCTTTTTTCCCTGAAAAATTGATCCCATGATTTTAATAATAGAAAACAAGTTGATAATTTGATATCAAAACCTGAGTAAAGATCCTTCAGATTTGAAAGTTTAAATGATTGATATGCTTAATATTTAAATAGATTTGAAATAATAGTTACAGCAGACCTCATTATGTATTATTCAGTGCTTGCATACCTAAATCTCTTTATTCAAAACTGGAAAGAATATAGAAAACCAGTTTGATTCAAAGCCTCAGATCTGTGCTTCCCAAATTGCCTTATACTTGATTTCCTGATTTATTCTATCTTTTGTAGAAAAGATGATAAAACTGTCCGGTATGTAACTTCTAAAAACAGGATAATATTTAATTCTGCAATGCTTTAGGTCAGAGTTGCCTGTCTTGGCAACTTTAAGAAGCCTGGACTTCAATCAGAATTTCCCAGCCAGCATGGTTGGTTGGGAAATTCTGAGAGTTGAAGTCCAGGCCTCTTAAAATTGCCAAGGATGGGAAACCCTTTTTTAGATTGTCTCTTAGGAAGCATTGAACTGCCCTTTTGCATTTTGCATTGGTGATTTGAACTCTGGGATGCAAAGATTTCTAAATAACAAGCTATCAAAATAAGATTTATTAAGGACAACAAGAGCTGAAAATGGATGACAAAAGGGATTTTTTAAAGCAATTCCAGATAAAATGATATTTGAGTATATTAAAGGAAATTTATAGGAAATTTATAAAGATCTTGTCTGCCAGAATATAGAGTTCTGGCTACATGGGCTAAGTCAGTTGTGGTATAAACAGATCCTTGTCGGTTTACTTTTGACCCTTTTTTAAAAACTAGTATTTCATAACTTGTTAATTGTTTTATATGTGAAAGCCTAAAGTATGGCATAAAGAAGTATAAACTTTTGTTCATTAATTCACAAATCCTTGGCATTAACTTGTATGGACCGAGCAGTGTTGGGGAAGGGAATCCAGGGGTCTCCAGCAGTGCGGCGGTAGACAGAACGCTCATCCCACAGGCAGTATGGTGAAGCGACACAGGGGATGGGATGGAGGTGCTGGTGCCGCGAGAGTTTGTGTATTACCTAGATAAACTGTCAAGGTCGGGGTCGCCAACCTTTTGGACCTCAGGGACCACCAAACTCATAATTTTAGATCCCAGGGATCGGTTCTGTGGGTGTGGCTTAATTTGTGGGTGTGGCTTGGTGGTCATGTGACTGGCTGGGCATGACTTGTATGTAAATATTATAAATATTTATATAAATATTGACTTTTTTATAAAAAAAGAGCAAATTGTATCCAAAATCAGGCAAAGCAGGCAGATTGAGTTGATCACAGAATCACAGATTCATTCAGAGATCTATCTATCTGCCATCAGTCTGTCACATAAAATTTGCTAGCAAACTCACAAAATTAACTCACAATACACCATGCATGTAAATGTTGAATTTTTTATATAAAAAAAACAACTTTTACCCAAAATCAGGCAAAGCGTGCAGATTGAGTTTCTCACAGAATCATTCAGCTAGCTCAGTATCTCAAATTTACTTGCCAATCATTTCCTGCTTCCTAGCTAATCTAAATCTCCTGGCACAGCAGAACAGATGATGGTCAGGAAAAAAGGAAAAATAGTAATTTAGCAGGCAAGTTTACCGGGTAAGGAGTGAGTGGGCAGGGAGGGTTCCTGTGGGCCTTGTGTTTCTGCGCAGCCTGAATTAATTGCTTTGTGGGGATTTAATTGCTTTGTGGGGGATTAATTGCTTTGTGGGGGTTTTCTGTGGCCACCAAAATTTTCTCACAGCCCACCTGTGGGACGCAGCCCACCGGTTGGCGACCGCTGGTCGAGGTAATACACAAATGTTTGAGAAAAGGCCTATAACAGGAGTGTCAAACTCAATTTCATTGAAAGCCACATCAGGGGTGTGGTTGACCTTGTGGGGAAAAAGGGCCGCACGGCCAGCTCAACATCGCTAATTTGGGATGCCTGTGGTGGCCTGGGTGGGGTTGGGGGGGATTCACATCGCTAATTTTGGAAGCCTGTGGTGGCCTGGGTGGGGTTGGGGGGGATTCACTGACTCCAGCAAAGGAAAGTGAGACCAGGGCAAGCACCAAACCCTTGTACACCATAGGAGCATTGTTGTCCCTCTTGGGCCACGGACCTCCGGATGGTGGTGTAGACTTCTGAGATCCCTGGGCAGCAAGGGGCAAGTGCTCAATCAGCCCTCAAGCTCCCAGGGCATCAAGACCCCACAGCTCAGCCCAGCCCCACTCCCCCAAGGAAGTGGCTGCGCTTACCTCCTCCTCAAAGCTGCTGCTGTTCTGCTTGCTGTCATTGGTCACATTGCTCATGGTGTGTGCAGGAAGGCCCACTCCCTCTCCTTGCGAGGAGACCCAGCTTTTTAACCAAAGTATCCTCAGTGATAGGATGGGAGACCACCTGGAGAGGTCAGGAAGAGGGGACAAGGGAATGGTGAAAGGGCATCAGGGCTGCTGGTAACCAAGTGCTAAGGTAGGACTTCTTCCCTCATTATTATCTCCCTGTAAATTTGCAAAGCATCTCTGAACTGCTCTCAAGTTACCATGGGTAAGGGGGATGGGAGAGCAAACTTCAAAGAGCTGGTATCTCAGTCAAAACAAGGCACATTGTAACCTATACGCCAGAGTCATCTCCATGGGAACCCACAGTGGCTGGAGGAAGTGACTTTTACATCCTGTAAAATTGCTTTGTTGGGGAATGTGACTGATGACACACATTGAGGGGAGGGGGAAACAGGGTCAGAGGCAAAACACAAATTAACTGAGGTTAGATTTGGCTCCACCTGGTCTGTGCCAGCATGAAGCTCCTAATAAACAACTTGATATCTTTTGAAGTTTGCTTGAGCCTCATTATTTAATTAGGGCATCTATCGGAACCCCGACATACCCATCCTCCCTCCCTCCCTCCTTTCCCTTTTCTTCTTTTTCCTTCCCTCTTCATTCTCCTTTTTTCTTCCCCTTTCCTTCTTTTTCCTTCCTTGCTCTCTTCCCCTTTTTCCTTCATCTTTCCCTTTCTCCTTTCCCGTCCCTTCTTGATGCTCAAATGCAAAAGGGGAAACATTTCTCAGTGCCTACTTGCCTTGTGATGAAATGCCATTTTTACTAATAGTTTGTGGCCACTAAAAAGACTGAGAACAAACCAGGCTCAGTTTATCCCATGCTTGCATTTAGTGGGGACATCCACAGATAACAGTATAACAAAAGTGTCAGAATGGTGGCTGTGATAGTTGATCAGGTCTCCTTTGTTTTTTATTTGCAACAGTTTTACCATTTAGGAATAGAGGTCAGTTAGTTGCTTTTCTATTAATACATAAGCTTTAAAAGAAGTCTCCTGTAGAGACCCTGCCCTGGTCTAATAATTCAGACTGAAAACATACCACAGGAAAATATTTCCCCCCACTCTGTTTTGTCCTGTTTTCTCCAGTGAAAATGGCAGTTTCCAGCACACAAGGAGAGGATAGTTTCATAAGAGCTCAGAATTCAAGAATACCAATGTACACACATTTGCTAATCTAATCCAACATTTGTTAAATGAATATGAGGTATCTCAGAGTGGAGATAGCCATGGGGAGAGAGGCCTAGTGATGGAACAGGTCTTCAAGGCCTCCCCAACCCACTAAGATACCATATGCTTCCCGGTCCCTTCCTGCTGCACTAGACTCACTTCCTTTGCAAAGATCCATCTCATCTCTGCCCCCATCCTCTTTTGCAGAGTATCAGAGACCCATTCATTCTTGGTGTGAAAAGTGTTTGCGGTGCCTGTCTCCTGCTCCTCCCCCAAACCCCTTTCTGCCATCACCGTGGCAGGGATGCTTCCTGCCCACTAAAATCCACTGCAGATGGAGCTCCTTCAACCCACCCTGGGGTTGAGCCAGGAGAATTGCCATGGAATCGGAATCAGCCGTGCGCAAGAATTTTTGCCACCTGTGACCCGTAGTCACTGCTCGCTCTCATGAACCAGCTTACTGTTTGAGGGCAGGAACAAAGCTTACAACTGAGTGAGGAGGCACTGCAGGGCCAGGCCCCCAATACCCACATCCAGCTTACCACACCAGGGGAGGAATGAGACCCTATTGTTCCATGAAGCCTGCCTACATGCAAATGGGGTGCTAAGGAATGGAGCTATCTTTGCGAGCAATCCTGCTATGGCACCTTTGCTTTTTTCAGCTTGGATGGAGCCAGGACACCCAAGCCGCTTTCAGCAGTGGCAGGAGCCATCTGAGCAGCCATGATCTCCTCTCCCAAGGCAGCCAGCCCCGCCCAACCTATTTCCTGTCTGGCCAGCTGGCCGGCACAAAGCCTCACTGCTCTTCTTTTCCTCCTCTTTGCGGCCTCCCCACTCAAGCAGCAGTAGTCTCTGCAGGACAACAGGTTCTCATTCCTCCCCCGTCACAGTGGGCTGGATGCAGGTGTGAGGGGCCTGGCTCTGTGGTGCCTCCTCACTGACTTAAAAAGAAGCACTCAGAATGCAGTCAGCATGCAGGGCAAGATGGTCCCCCCATGCACTTGCACACCTGCGTGCACCCAGGAGGTGGTGCAGAGATGGTCCGTCACTGGCTGTAGGGTGATCCCATGGATTTAAGGCTGACCACTTTCTGGCCTGGAAGGGCACCACCAGGTTGTAGATCAGTGCCCGGTTGGCCTGGGCTGAGCTGAGGCGCCCTAGGCCAGTCCTTCGGTGTTTCCACGGTGGCTCTATGGGCCAGATCTAACCACATTGCAGGCTGGATCTGGCCCGCAGGCCTTCAATTTGTCATGTTTGCCCTACAACAAGGTTGCACAAACTATTGGCTTGTCAGAGCCTCACTGAGTGAGGAGGAATTGTATTGGGCTGCATATAAAATATGTCAAATAGTTAATGTATATAAATAACAAAATTCCTTTATTTTTAATATTACTTTTTATCTTGTAGTGCTGCATTACTAGCTGTCCAAGTCTGCATATGGCCCATGAGTGTGGATTGGACATGCCTGCCCTACAATATGCATGCCATTTTGTATTGCATGGCTTCTCTTTTCCTAGAGAATTGTGCTTGATAGTTACATAGGCTGTCATCCATCTTTAACCATCATGGATTGAGTTGTTTATTCTCATAGTTATACTTCTTTTTTGAAAGATTATTCTCCTTTTGTTTTATCTTATGAAGACCAGACAAGCTTGTCTTCTGTGGACAAGTTTGCTAATCACTCATGGTTTTCCCAAGATGGTGGCGCCCAACTAGGAAGGTGAGGCTCTCACTCCTGGAGCACTATCTCCCTATAAAGCTACCGCCTGCACCAGAAATCACCTTTAAAGCTGCAGCCTGCACCAGTAACCTTGAGTAAACTGGAGCCCAAAAAACAAGCCCAAAAAATGCTCAATTCCGAAGCCCTGGAGCCCTATTCACCCCGGTGGAGCTCCTACTAGCCAGAGTGATTGGACCATTATCGGCCTTCTTCAGAGTGCCTTCCCAAAAACATAAACCAGAGTCCCCCCAAAAACGCTGAATTCCGGAGCCGCCCTTTCCTTACCCAGAGAAGTGATTCCCTCAAGCCGTATTAACCACACCAACGGAGCTCTTGAACTGGATCACTTGGAGCCAGCGGAGCGCAAACAACGTACCTTCATTTAAACCCCCCCCACAGCTGACCGGAGTATCTTCCATGCCAGACAACGTGTCTCTATTCAAATCCAGAGAGACCAAGACTTGAGGAGAAGGACAAAGCCTAAGAATAAGCTAAGGAGAAACCATTTCTCTAATAATCTCTACCTTATCAAAAAATCAATCACTTTGAAGCTATTCAAACAAACATTCAGCTTTCCAAGCCCGAGTTAAATACAATTCCCCAGAGGCAGCCAGAAAGCCAAGCCAGAACAGACTTACAGTCATCCCGTCTAACTCCCAGCTAGAAAAACTCCTGGTTTTCATTGTTACCAGGAAACAATCTTGCTAGAAAGCCTCTGCCTCACCTGGAAATAATTACTTAGTAGGCATAAAAACAAAAGTGGCTTTAAGGAGTTTTCCAGTCCTAAGATTCCATGAGTGGAACAGAGACAGCTGCTTGTTTTGCTCTGTTTCAACCATTCAGTATGTTTTTAGTCACTCCTGTTGCAGCCTATTTCACCATGTTCCAAACCTACAGTTTTTACAACAAGTTTCCCCAGCAGATCAGATAACAGCAATAATAAATCAAAGCAATAAATCCTTCCCACCTATTCTCAGATATCAACAGCAGCTAGCTAAGCAATAACCCTTTACTTGCTGACTCTCAATACTACTTCATTATTTTAATACACTGATCACTTCATTATCTCAAAACTTATAATTTTTCTACCTTGAGACTTATATCAATGATTAGATAATGATGTCTCCAAATCAATTTCTATAAAATAATTTTATCAATTGATTAATTGTTTTTATTGATTTAGTGTGATTAAAGTGTTTAGTGCATATAGTGTAATTACTGTAAATGATCAGCGATTCATGTAAATTATTAGTTTAGTAAAATCAATGATTTAATTAATTTAATTCAGAGTGATTAGTGATTAATGTAATTAATTAGGCTGTTTGTTGCTTAGCAAAATTATTTGATTAGAGTGATTTGATTAATTGATTATTATAAAAGATTAATTGGTGTGATATTGGCTATATTGATTACACAAATATCTTGTTTCATTAAGCAATTTGTCTAAAATAATTGATTTATCATCTATTAGTATAATAATTAATTGTTAAATGACCACTACTTTATCGATTCATTGAATTGATAGAGATTTAATAATGTATCATTGATTATCTAGGCGATGGATTGATTTTTAGTAATAAGTAACCTTACTTTTGAATTACCAACATTCATTAAGTAACTGCTTACCTATCACATTAACTAGTTATTGTAATTGTTTAATGTACTATTGTCATTGACCATGCCAGCCAAAAACTCCAAACCCTCCACTATCAAACAACAACAAAAGAATAATATCTCTACCAATGACCTCCTAGACTCCTGCACATGTTTCAGATGTCTTGAAACCATCAATGAAAGCAAAAATAACATCAAATGCCACCTATGAGACAATCAAGCCCACCTTGCCTGCTTAAACTTAAACAAAAGCCTAGCTGATCTCCTTTAAAAATCAGATACATTTCTTAGTTTATGGCCATCATGTTTTCCTAATCTAAATGAAATGAGTACCCTGCCTGACAGAGTTGAAAGCATAGAATCACCCATTCATTCAATGGAAGAACGCTTAGCAGCACGTTTTGAAACAACTATACAAGCAAGCCTAATTTCTCTTGAAAAAAAAATACAGCACAGATAAGTGATTATCTATCAGCTCAAAATAAAATCCCAACTCAAAAACCACTACCAGAACTCCTACCTCAACTACAATCACAACTAAAACCAAAAGTAATCACCAAACCACAGCCACAAATAATAAGATACAAACTCAAGGTAAACTGCACCAAACTTGATTGCAGGAAATACAACTTCAGCAACAGAGTGGTCAATGTCTGAAATATTCTACCTGACACTGTGGTTTCTTCCCCAAACCCCAAAAACTTTATCCTTAGACTGTCTGCTATTGACTTCACCCCTTTCCTAAGAGGTCTATAGGGGGTGTGCATAAGCGCACCAACGTGCCTACCATCCCTGTCCTATTGTTTCTTTTTATTTTTCTTATATGTATCCATTTCATGTATTCATAACTTTGTTTATACTTTTACCTGTTATCTTATCATCGCTTGACAGAAAGAAAGAAAGAAAGAAAGAAAGAAAGAAAGAAAGAAAGAAAGAAAGAAAGAAAGAAAGAAAGAAAGAAAGAAAGAAAGATAAAAAATGGAACACCTGCTTGCAGCTGTAGTTCTCGGAATGTTCATCTGTGAACTCATATTTCTTTCACTTCTCTTCTGGTCAATCTCAGGCTTTGACTTTGTGTCCTGTGTTGGCCTTAGCAACCAAAAATGTTCTGAAGGGAGTTGCACCTATTAATTTGGTATTCATGAGATGAGATTCCCACCAAACATTTCTGTAAGCTCTTGAAAGTTCTGTATAATCCATGTATGTGAATTCACGGGTGACTATTTGACAACTGCAGTTACATATAAGTGATCAGTTTTTATAATAATTCAAAATTTTTGCTTGGTCCAATGAATAATTCGTGTAAGTTATGTCCATACAGAATCTCTTTTGAGGGACATTTTGCCACTATAGTGGTGTTTTAGAATGTGTCACCATTGTGTACCAGATTTTTAAAACTGAAACTTTTTTTCCAGTTATAGATTTTTCTACATCCTGTGATCCAAAAGAATATGGAAATAAAATAAGCAAGCATGGATATAATCTATTTTCTATTATTCCATTTCTGCATTTTTCATTTTTCACTTCTTACATGAAAACATTTTTACCTATATGGCACATTAATGTATTTGATCAGCTACTCTCTCTGTTGATTAGAACCACTAGTTTTTTTCAATTACATAGCGGCCATCAAAGAAAATTAAACATTGCAAAAATGGTTGATTTGTAATGTCCAGAAATCTTGCTAAATTATAAGTCAATAAATTGTTAATTACATGTATTAAAATCAATTTGATGATTTAACAATTTTTTTGATGTTTCAGAAGATTAATTTTGAATGTTATTTTCTTTTTTGCTTTCAGTATGAATATGACTATAATGAGAATGGAGATAGAGTTATGTTAGGGAAAGGAAGCTATGGAATAGTTTATGCTGGAATAGATCTTAGCAATCAAGTTCGAATAGCCATCAAAGAAGTACCAGAAAAAGATAGCAGGTAAATCTTGATATTTTTCCTAATGCTTCTTGAAAGTATATTAATCTTGAGGACAGATTTTAACATTTATCCACATTTTTGAAGAGTATATGTAAATTATAAATTACTCTATATCTTGATTATGAAATGCTAAGAAGGATACTATGAATTACTTTTAAGTCATTCCTTTATAGTAAGCAAATTACAGGTAAGTGTGCAGTGAAAGAAAAGTCACATTGATAAATGTTTTGAGATAATGGAAAAGTTCTAGATCACTATAGTCTCATCCATTGGCATACTTTTGCCAATGCAGCCATGCACTAAAATAAAGAGCAAATTCACATTGCTCCATGGTTGAGATGCAATAAAATTGCATCATCAAAATGTTGCAATTAGATATGCAGAGATAGGAAGGGAAAATTAAAATACATTAGCTGATTTATAATTCATGAAAATATTCAGTATGTTTCTCTTAACTTGTTGCTTAGTTTAAATAGTTTTCCTTGTATCTCCTGGATAAAGAAGCAAAATAATATGCTGTTTTTCAATTTATTGAGACCATATTTAACTGCATACGTTTACTGAAGCAATAATTAATCATTGCAGATCCTTTGCTGCTCATTCTGTGACTTTGTTCTACTATTTTAAAAAACAGTAGTTACACATATAATTTAGAATGTGGTTTATTTAGGCTAAAAGGTTTTCTTGTACTTTCTTAAGACTTCTCTTTTTCTTTATATATCTTCATGATAGATATTCTCAACCACTGCATGAAGAAATTGCTCTTCACAAATATCTAAAACACCGAAATATTGTTCAGTATCTTGGTTCTGTTTCTGAAGATGGATATATTAAAATCTTCATGGAACAAGTGCCTGGTGGTTTGTATTCATTTAATCATATATTACAAATAAGTAGAAATCAGAAATAACCTAGAACTCAGGCTCAAATTATTTGTATTTTAAACATCTGCAAATGTATTAAATTACCTCTACCGTGTTTCCCTGAAAATGCGACCTATCCCAAAAACAAGCCATAGCCCGATTTTCACACCTGCGCCTATCCCAAAAATAAGCTCTAGTTATGCCCTGCCCACGTCTTGCTGTATGAGGTTGGGCGAGGCATAGGTATTAATATCATGCCCCATGTGCCCCGCAACAGCTTACCTGATTTTGCCAGTGGAGCTGCTTGCAGAACACCATGAAGCTTGTTGCGCTGGTGGAGCCACTCATAGCGCAATGCCATGAGGCTCATTGTCTTGCCATTGGAGCCTCTTGCGGCAGAAAGCTATGAGATTGATTGTACCAGTGGAGTCACTTGCGGCAGAATGCCATGAGGCTCGCTGCACCAATGGAGCTGCTCATGGCACAGAGCTGCAAGGTTCATCTCACTGGTGGAGCCACTCATGGCAGAACACCATGAGATTCATTGCAATTAGCTCCATTTCAAACCGTTCCCTTTGCAAGCAGACAAAGCTTTGTCTCCCTCCAGGCGAAAAGTGTTTGGGCAGCTACCATTGGCCCTGCCCTCTCCATCCCACTGTCTGCTTGCCCACGGCCTCAATCAGGGCCAAGCTCTCAGGACACTCCAGCCTCCACCTGCCCTGCCAGATGCATGAAGAGCCTTCATGAGGCGCTGTGGTTGAGAACTGTCCCAGCAGTAGCTGGGCCAGTGGGCAAGATGGATAGAAGCTGAGGCATGCCAAGAACTTGGTCCATTGCAGCCGTGGGCAAGCAGACAGTGGGATAGACAGGGCGGGGCCAGCGGTAGCTGTGGTCCCACTCCCATCAACCCCCGTGCTTGCCACCTCCTGCACTTAAAAAGAAGAAGACCTCCCCAAAAATAAGCCCGAGTGCTTATTTTCAAGCCCAAAAGAAAATAAGACTGAATCTTGTTTTCAGGGAAATACAGTAGTTATATTGCAATTGACCCAGTCCAGTTAAGAAAATACATCTAACATCTCATGCTGAATCCATGATGTCCTTCCATATCCAGTGCAATTAATCTTAGATAAAAAGAATCAGGTTGCTAGAGTTATTAGACTCAGACACAAAATGTTGGTTTTGATTAGCGAATATTGCATTTCTGCAGATGATTGTCTAACAGTAATACTGTACTTATTTTTTGAGAACTTTATAAAATACATAAAAATCAAATTATATAGCATTTATAATGTGACTGATTTTACAGCTTATATATTTTTTCTTCTACAGGAAGTCTTTCTGCACTCCTTAGATCAAAATGGGGACCAATGAAAGAGCCCACCATTAAGTTTTATACCAAGCAGATACTAGAAGGTTTAAAATATCTCCATGAAAATCAGATTGTACACAGAGATATAAAAGTGAGCACATGTTGTTATCATTGCAGTTTTAAAGAAATAAATATTTGCGGAGTCTTACTATTCTTCTAATGCTAGTAATCTTCATAAATTTCTTCTATGAATATCTAATAAGACCTGGAGCACTCCCATTCACCATTTCCCTATGGATTATCTTTGGACAGTAGGTTGAGATAGGGAAGGAAAAGCCCTTTGGCCCTGATCTGGAATAAGTGATGTGATATTAGAGGCAGAATTCAGACAGTTTGTTTAACATAGTTCCTGGAGATTTGAATACATTACACTTATTTTCTATTTGTTTTTAGGGAGGCAATGTTTTAATTAATACATACAGTGGAGTAGTAAAAATTTCTGATTTTGGAACTTCTAAACGCCTTGCAGGAGTCAATCCATGTACAGAAACATTTACAGGTAAATACAGAAATGTCTTAGAATGTATCTATTTTTCATTTTGTAGATAAAATCCTAATTGGTCACATATGGAATTTAGTATCAACAGTCAATGTATGCAGAAATAAATAGGGAGGATAGAGAACAATATCCTTCAGTTAACTTTTCATCATTCTACCAATAATCTCACCAATGCTAATAACACAAAAAAGAATATAGTAGTTTGGTTCTGGTAACGGAGAGTAATAATAGCTAATATATATACCAGGGAATAAAAACAATGGTGGTATGCAAACTAAAGTATTGTTTATCCAAACAGTTTGTCTGTGAGAAAAAGTTTCTAAGAAAATAGAATAAGATTGGGTCTATTGAAATGCTGGTTTTTCAGCAAATACTACTTTTCAAAATAAGGACATCTCTATAATCCAAGGACCTGGAAATGAGATCCAAAGTGAGAAAGACAGGTAGATAGATCCCACTCTTAACTCATTTGATAAGTCCACTCCTCATTTTATTGTCACCATCACAGGTGGTATGGACTAAATGCAAGTAACTGGCCCAAAGTCCCAATTGAATGGGATTTGAATATGGGACTTCCTGATCCCAAATTCACATTGTAATAATTATGCTACCTTAGAATTTCATATCGTATCTATTCATTTTATGCACTTTTGCTATTATTGAAAGACCAACTTATGCCTTTTGTTTAAATAGGACTTTTACATTACTATTTTGATTAAAAAAGGAAAATAAATATTGCTGATACAAATACGGACTGGGACTTTGGACTGAATATGATTCTCTGTTAGAATATTATGAGAGCTAGAGTTAGCAGTGATGTTTGAAAAACTAATTTAAGAGGCATAGAGACTTATCTATCCAATAGCAGAAAATATGGCCTTGACCTATAACAAAACTTTTTTCTTCTGTTCAATTGTGTCCCATTGTCAGAGATCACCTGGACAAGTCCTTTGAATTTTCTTAGTAAGCTTTTTCAAGGAATTGTTTGTCATGGTGTGCTTCCTAGGATTGAGAAAGTGACTAGACGAAGATTATTCAACTGCCTTCATGCCTAAATTACGACTATAACTCACAGTCTCCTGGTTTCTAGTTCAGTGCCTTAACCTGACAAGCCTCCAAGTAATATGTCCTCTGAAATAAAATCCAAGACATCCTTCTTTAAAGTCTGTTTATTAGGAACATATCAAATTAACAAGAAGGTATAATTCTGACTGGTTTTTTTTTTTAGCTATAAGGTTCTTTTAAATTTTAAAACATACATCAATATCATTTCATGAACAGTGTAGGGTCTGAGTATCATTTGTTTTGGTACAAAAATAGTATTGATACAGATAATAATCACCACATTAATCAAACTTACATAATCTAATATTATTATACATATCAGTACTAACACATAATCCTTCCTTTTTCAATTATTCAATATTTGCTACATCCTTCTAATAGTAATAACAATTATTGAGCAAAGATTCTCTTTCAAAATCTGATTTTATTCTCTAACATTCACTTTAAACATGTTAAGTAAAAATATGTATTATAATATTCCCCCTCTTTCTAATTTTTTCATCTATTCTAAATTTTAATACGACCACCTTGATCTAATGTTGTTATACATAACTATATCAGCACATGATCCTGGTTAGATTGTGGAATTACACCCAGTAAAAAGCAAAAGTTTGAAACTTCCCCCCAGAGTCACAATCTCCAATCAATTCTCAGTCCATCAGTCCGGTGACTCTAAAACTCCACCTTCCTCCAGCTGCAGGCATTTTGTCTGTCCTCACGGGAAAGAATGCCACCTGGACATAACATTCCCCCTTTATCTCTATAACCCCCCCCTTCAACAGCTGGAGAGTGGCGAGCCTGAAATACTATTAAATTCCTTTGCAGAAAGCCTAAAGAAGCTAAGAAAAGAGTAGACGAAAGCTAGAATAAAATATGGGCAAACATATGTTATCTTAAGGGTTGACAAACCAGTACACTAAACTGGCTCTATAAAACCTGTATGGTTTATAAAGAAGGTACAAAGTACATTTGACATCATTACCAATAAAGAGAAGCAACAACTATCCGAAATACGTTATTCCCAGAAGTGAGATTCAGCCACTTCTGACCAGTTTGGGTGAACCAGTTGTTAAAATTCTTCCCAGTTTGGTGAACTGGCTAATCCCACACTGGCTGGCCCTGCCCCCACCCATTTTTAGGGCCATATTTAGACCCATTTTTGGGTGAAAATGGCCTGAAAATGGCTGAAAAACAATCCCAAAAACAGCTGAATAATGGGCCAAAAATGCCCCCCAAAATGACTGTTTTCAGACTGTGTTCGGGCTGTTTTTTGGCATTTTTGGCAAAAACAGCCAGAAAAATGGGCTGAAAATGGCTCAAAAAATGGTCAAAAACGGTCCAGAAAATGGGCTGAAAAACAGGCCAAAAATGAAGGAAGGAAGGGAAGGTATGGAGGGATGGGAATGAGGAGAAGGAAGGAAGGAAGGAAGGAAGGAAGGAAGGAAGGAAGGAGGGAAGGAAGGAAGGAAGGAAGGAAAAATCACTATTTACTATTCCATATATAATACAGAATGGTGAAATAAAATTGTCTGCATCATATCCTACTCATGTGCAAAGCAAACCTGCTGTGACTCAGTATTTGGATCTATACATGACAGGGGACACTTCACAGAGCAAAAATTCAAAGTGTAGCTTCTTCATCTTGGTCAGCAGCCTTGCCCCAAAACCTACTTGTTATGTAGAATCACAAGTTGTTTGCTCTGTTCCACAGCTTAGAAATAATTAATAATAATTCATAATTTTGCTTCCAAGGGATTATTCAGTCAAAGCTTCATCAGCGCTTGAAGTGCTGTGTGCCTACAGTTATCTAAAAGCAAAAGCCTTATCTTACAACTACTTGCACAATGAAGACATATTCACTCCTAAGAGTAGACAGATGCTCTTCCATTACTAATGAATTTCATAGTGTTACCTTGCCATCCCTGAAATGATATAAAATCTATTTTCATTATTCAGATTTTTTTTATATACAATGATAGTTGAACACTTTAAAAGATGCTATGGGCTTACTGCCATGAAAGATGCCTTGAGGAACACACCATTATGATGTTATCTGCACTGTACCTCCAGCCAGCTAAAGAGGTATCTTGAAGTTGTCATTAGCTGGTTTGCCCTCTTCTCTCAACACAAATCTCATGATGCTGCTGACAATGACAGAATCGGGACATGGCATCTGCCCAGTTTCAGTGGGCTATTGATGCTGTTGCAGGCATGCCTCCCTACATTTGGTCCATTGGCCTTAGTCATCCACAGGAATTAATCCAGCTTTAGCTTAGTCTCTTTCAGAATTGCCTACGCAGAAGTATTGTCAATCCTTCTCCTTCTGCTTTGTATTTATTATTTTTGGGGTGCAAATGGGCTTTAACTATAAATTGCTTCTGAGGAATCAATGGGATTTATTGCCTCTGACACCACAGGTGTGAAATGTTGGCTGTTATGACACAATATATTGCTTTTTAATAAGCTCAGCCTCTAATGTCTTACTTTCCTTGGTGATGAGAACAAAATGCTTTGCTGGTCTTTCCCCATCTTTTACTGGAGGGGGGCATTTACACCCGGAAATTGAGGGTTGGTTAACCTTTTCATTTCTGGAGGTGTTGCATATAGGCCCAAGGCCTGTGGAAAGGGAGATTGGCAAGGCTGAGCGTGATGAGTGATGACAAGTTGGCCACACCCACCCAGTCATACAACCATCCAGCCATGCCTACTCAGCCAGTCATTAGGGCGGACATTTGTATCAAGGTTCATACTAACTGCCTCAGGCTTTACCAATCTGATGTTCTTTAGATTCCTAAGGCTGGGTTTCAAGAAAATTTTGAAAACTGCAGTCCAGCACATGTGAAGTGACCAAAACTGGTCTCTGTGCAAACAAAATTACAAAGGCAAATTGGTATTCATTGGGGCAGATTCACTGGGGCCTAGGTGGGAATGCTGGCTTTGGTCTTTCAAATCTCATAATGTATTTGAAGGCATTTAAGCTTTCATAAAATCTTTTTATCAGCCTTGCCAGTATCTTATATCTTCTATTTTATGCAATATTCTTCGAAGTTCTGCCAAAATATACTTACCAATGCATTTATTATAGTCCAGATTTTATTAGAGCTTATGTTCAAATAAATGCTGTTAGGATTTCTATATCAAATATTAAGCAAAAACAAAGAAAACTGTTTTTATATAGACTCCTTTTTCAATGAAAAAAAATATTTGCAACTCAAAGTATTGTTTTAAATTTATTCCTTTTTTCTGCTTTTTAACAAGATGCTGTTATACAATGTCAAATAATTCTTAACAATCTTTTTGCTTTTATTGTTTTCACTACTTTTGAATAATGTCTTCCTATTTAATAATGAACAAATTGGTAAAGAGTTTAAGCTGTAGACTTTTATTATTAATATAAGTTTTGGCTTTTTATGTTTTTCTTTTTAATCTGTGTTGTGAATTGCCCTGGAATTTAGCGATTTAAAAAGTAGCAAAAGAGAATGAAACCTTGTTTGCTCCTGTTCTTCAGTACTTGTTTAAAAATGACATCATCACCATTGTTGTTGTTATATTATATTCTGCCTTTATTAATTTTAAGTAGCTCTAGGTGGTGAATATATATAGTCCTCCTTCTCACTTCTTTCATTAATTGGATTAATTCATATTCCTCACTCTTTTCTCCTCATGATTAAATTTATAGATTTCCACACTTCATAGTAGTCACTCGATGAACCATATATTTTGATCTCTTCTGCCAATCACGTGTTGATGAATTGATATGTCATATTAATATGCCATTTGTAGTACCTTTGTTAATGATAAGGACAGTAATAATCCATTCTGGCAACTTTTAGTGAGGACAAACAGGACCAGAACTCAGTTTTAGTTCTAGTGTGCTCTTACAATTTTATTGGAGATAAATAACATCTAAGATCGATAATATAAATGCAACCTTACAAGCCATCATATTGGTCCCTTCTGTTCTGACTTAGGCTTCATAAAATCATGAAACACTCCCTGTCCCAACAAAGCCCCTTTTTATTCGACTAATATGAATTCCTGTCATTCATATCCAGCAAAATCCCAGCAGTCTTTCAAGGGTGAATTGCAACCACAGAACTTATTAAGCTTGGAGAGGTGCCAGGCCAATAGCTTCCAAGTGCAACGCTGAACAAGAAATACTTGGCAAGGAGTCTCTCTGAGTCACAAACAAATCTTCACACTAATTAAACGAACTAATTGTCTCCTGCAAACACCACCCCACTATGGGAGGGGCAGTTCATTGTCTACCTGCACCTTTACTCTCAAGTCTACTCTTGTTCCTTAACTGTTCCCTTTTCCTGGCAGCTCTGTGCATGCACACATTTGAAACAGGCTCCAGCTGTTCTGCCCCAGATCTCTGACTCTGAAAGCAGCTGATAACTGTTGGACGGCCCTGGTCCCATCTCTGCCTCCGACACAGAGCACTCATCAGAGCTTTCTTCAGACTCCAGGACTGGCCCATGTTCCTCTCCAACCTCCTCACTGTTCGAGTCTGCCACCATCTCCACTGACCACTGGAGGGCCACAACACCTTCTACCTACTTTATTTGTACATGTATTATTCGTGCAAGCAATAATAAGTACCCACCTTCATTGCTGATCAGATTATAATATATGAGACCTCTTGGCTTTTTCTACAAACCAATTATACTTAGAATCCAAATAGGTTTAATGTAGTCTGTTGTTATTCTCCCTCTCTCTCTCTCTTTCTCTCCCTCTCCCTCTCCCTCTCCCTCCCCCCCCAACAGTAATTTGCTAATAGTCCCAGTAAAATCCTAAGGAAATTACTGCTGGATAAATGGTACTGTATTACAACTTTTAAAAAATTACACCGATTATTATAAAGGATAGTATCTTAGAACAAGTTTAAAATTAATCCAGGATTTAGAGAATGATTTGATGACATGAAATGCCATGGCTTTATTGAAGTTGTGTAAGTGAAAATCTGGCCAGCAACTTGGATAATATTCACTAGAACATATTCACTGAACATAAATTCTATTCAATTCAGGAATATACAAATAAATATAGGTATAATTTAACTTTTTACACAAACATCTGTTAATTTGTAAGTTTAGTATTTAATAGCAGATTTTTTTTCTAGTACAATATCATTGTACAAAGTTAAATAATTAAGCTTTTGTTATATGCAGAAGCCGAGAAGATGCACTGAAGCATACTTTTTCAATATTATTGGAAGGAACTTTTTCTTTTCCGTATGTATTGGCAAATATCTAAACAAATTGTAGTAAAATAGTCTAGCAGTCAAGCCTAGCAATATTTACACTGGTCCACTTGTTAACTTCATCTGTGAATATTGAAAGAGAATAGTCTGTTCACATAATATTTCTTTTATCCTCCCTAGGTACTTTGCAGTATATGGCTCCAGAGATTATTGATAAGGGCCCTCGAGGATATGGGGCACCAGCTGATATATGGTCCCTGGGATGTACTATCATTGAAATGTCAACAGGAAAGGCTCCATTTCATGAACTTGGGGAACCACAAGCAGCCATGTTCAAAGTAAGAACTGAATTGAGACTGAGAACAAAAGTTATCTAGATATGTTCACCTTTCCTGTTAAGTTAGGAGATGTACAACAGTTTTTCAACTACTAAATGTACTAACTTGTCATCACAAGCAGCCCATGTAGAATAAAATATAGTTATGGAAGTTCTTTGTAACAAGGACATAAACTAGTCTTACAAAACAGCCTTTTTGCAAGAAGTGAATCTATGTAAGAAATAACATTGAAAGAAAGTACTGCTGGATTTGCAATGTGAAAAATGAAAAATTAAGTCTATATACAAATTGATAGAGCCGTAAACTTGGCAGGTCTGCTTTCAGAGTGATCTATAAACACAAATTCTGGTTTAATTAGGTTAAGATTTTCAGGCTCTAACCCTCTATCCCTCGTTTATCCAGTCCTTATTCAAGACAAAGACCCATAAATTTAGTTTCTTGCTGGTCACATCTACCCGAACCACTAGAGCGGGGAGGCAAGGAATGTTGTGGATCCTATCCCCTGGAACAGGGGTAGGGAAACTTGGCTGTTTTATCACTTATGGACTTCAAGTCCCAGAATTCCTGAGTGACCCATAAAAGGTTCCCCATCCCATATACAATTTGTATATTAAACAGTCCCATTCAAGTCAAAAATTGATTTCCCCCACAACTGAAAAACCAATAGGCCAGGGATGGGGAACCTTTTATGGCTCACTCAGGAATTCTGGGAGTTGAAGTGCATAAGTGATAAGACAGCCAAGTTTCCCTACTCCTGCCCTAGGAAGATACATCTGGTGGGACCCAGAAGAAGGGCCTTCTCCATGGTGGCTCCCTCTCTCCATAATTCCCCCAAACATTAGACTGGCCCCCACTCTAACACTCTTTTAGAAGGCGCTGAAAACTTACTGTCAGCAGGTCTGGAGAACCATTAAATGGTTTGTATGAGTGTGTGTTGTCACCAGGGTGGAGGATTATTATTTTACTAATTTGTTCATTTTATTATTCCTCTTTTATTATTTTTATTCCTTTTATATAATTTTTATATCCATTTAAGCTGCCTTGAGTCACTATGTGCGATTAGACGGCAATATAAAATTTCTAAAATAAATAAATAAATCATTCTGCTGTTAGGATTTCTATATCAAATATTAAGCAAAAACAAAGGAAACTGTTCTTATATAGACTCCTTTTTCAATGAAAAAAAAGATTTGCAACTCAAAGTATTTTTTTAAATTTATTCCTTTTTTCTGCTTTTTAACAGGATGCTGTTCTTTAATAGGATGCTGGTCTTTTCTTTTTCTTACATGTCAAGTTTTTTATTTTATATTACTTATATATATGTCAGTGCGTGAACAGTGTGACTGGATACCATGCACTTAGTACAAATAGACATAATGTTGTAACTCCTAATTATTACATTTCATTTTCATTATATCATATTGTTTAAACATATCTAATACTGCTACCATTCAATTTCTTGACCTCCCTCTTATTATTGCGTATATCTTGTTGTATTAAAATATGTATATTGTTGTTCCCCTCTTATTTCTATTTCTGTTCTTTCTCATTTGTTCCATTAGTTCATTTAAACATACATAACATTTCTTTTCACCATTATTCATTATCCTGTCTTATATTTAATATTTTTAAAAAATTAAAAATTCCATCATGTTTTCAATATCCCAGATATCCAACACTACTAATCAATCCAAATATTAACAGTATTCAATTGATCCCGGGATTACATCTCCAACTCCCCACAATTTCTAATCCTTAAAAGTTTGAAATTCACAATATATTTTAACACAGTGCTAATATTGATACAATTAAATTCCCTAATACTAAACTTCCACCTCTACCCTTATTTTTAATTAAAGTAAATTCTATTTTTATATTAGTATATATGCTACTGTTTTCCTTATTTATATTTTGCCATTTTACTAATGCATTTTATCGCTACCTATCATCTCTTGGTCTCTCTGGAGTTCCATCATCTGTTAACTTTTTATTCACCTTTGAATACCCGTCCATAAGTCATTCTTTTTTTTGAAGATATTTTTTGTTTGCTTTTTTGAAGAGATTTTCTTTTTTTAAAGAGATTTTGCTTTTTTTTCCTTTATCCTTTTAAAATATTATCTACTTGACTCAAACTTATCAGTCCTTTCTCTCCATTATCTTTATTTTTTTGCATCTCACTTTGATTTTTCTCTTCCACTGCCTCTTCTAATTTCTGATCCATTTCCCCAATATCTTGTTTTTCTCCCCCCCCCCCCCCAATTGCTGCTAGCCTTTTACACTCAGTTCTTTAGGCAATGCCCTTGTCTCCTTATTGTTCTTTATGGATTCACACATATTTTTAAGCATCAAAATTATTTCTTTATATCCCTCTATTAACCCCTGGTAATCCATTCTATTACCATTCAGTAAATATTTCTCAATATACCTCTGTAATTCCAATGACTCAGTATTCAAACACTCCCCTCAAGCTAGTTATTAGTAAAACTTAATCATTCTCATAGTTATGTCTCCAAATCCCCTAAGTTTATAATTTTTAAAATTCTTTAGTATTTTAGTCTTTTAATTGTCCAATTATTTGTCTTCCCAATTTTCCAAATTTTAAAGTCTTACTTAATTTTCCTTCTTTTCTCTTTTCTTCTGTTTCTTTCCTTCTTTGGCCTTATGTGATTTCTGTCAGATAGTATTAATCTTGTAAATCGAAATTGATCCACTGTATTTTCTCCAATCTTTTGAGTCCTCAGTCCAATAACTAATTTCAATAGTGTTTGCTTATGAACAATTTAATTCATCTTTAAAATTTTAAAAAAGGAAGAGAAACTCACTCAGTAATTCAAAATATCCAAATCTCCTTCTGAGATAAAGTCAAGGTCATAAGCTTTCATTAGAGGGTCTCACACTGTAGTACTCTTCTTCTTCCAATAGATGGCACTCTTTCAAAGTTCCAGCATTAAACAGTATATCAAAAACAGCTGATTTCCCAGTAAATCCTGGGGGATTGAGACACTACAAATATAAGAGACAATTCCTCCCAAGGATCATCTTTCAGATTGTTCAACTATTTTCCAGGTTTTCTATATTTTAAAGTTTCCTTTAAGCATTCTTTCACCTCTTAAAATAGTGTTGGTTTTTAAGTGGGTAATTCCAGCATTTCAAAGAGTGCTAGGTCGCTGCTGTTTTTTTTTTTTTTTTCTACTTGGTTGCGAACCTCTCTTTTCCTAGATATTCTTTTGGAGTTAAAATAAAAAGAATTATTCTCACCAAGTTCACCAAAGTCTGCTCCTGCATAGTGCTTAGATGGTCATCTCTCCCAGTTTCATGGCAGCCATCTTGGACTGCCTCTTCTCCTTGCCATGGCGTAGAGGGAAAAAAGCCGCAGGGCTCACAGGAGATTGCAATCTCTCCTGCTACCTCACAGAGCCCCTCTCCCTGACTTCACCATCCCTACAGGGCAGCTTTGGCTCCTATTGGAGCCCACAAACAGGGAGAGAACCAGCCTAGGAATGGAGGTGACCATTCTCTATACCTGGTGTTTGCTGGGAGGCCAGTTTGCTGGCTTTTTCTTTTTCTATGGGGATAAGTTCAGCTCATCTAGCTACAGATGGTAGCTTAAATGTGCATTACACATTAATTTAGAATGTGGCTTATTCATTTTGACTTAATGTGATAGGTGAACCCAATTATTGTGCATGTCTTATGAGGTCCTGTTGGTTTACTCAAGAAACCAGGGGAGTTGTGACATTTGCTTTATGTTTATGATATGTTGTTCAATCCCCATTTGTGACATCCGATACATACATACATACATACATACATACATACATACATACATATATATATATATATGTCTGGCATTCAGTTTTGTTCGGGTATTTTCCCACGTGGTGCTTTTAAAGTTGTAGCAACGTTTCAGCAGAATCTCATCTGCCATCATCAGGCTTCTGTATGGTGTTTCTCTGTGAGTCAGACTTTTACAGTGGTTTCAGATAGTTGAAAAGTCTGACTCACAGAGAAACACCATACAGAAGCCTGATGATGGCAGATGAGATTCTGCTGAAACGTTGCTACAACTTTAAAAGCACCACGTGGGAAAATACCCGAACAAAGCTGAATGCCAGACATGTAAGTACCCGCGAAAACTTAAGAAAACAAATATATATATATATATATATATATATATATATATATATATATATATATATATATATATATATAAACTGATCTTGTATTATGACATCATTGCATATTTTGTGTTATTTTCACTTGCTCAGATGCTTCTCTGTTATTAGATATATCTAGAGGTAAGGTACAAAATTGGCTCCTAGCTAATTTCATCCTGTCAGGCAGGGGTCAGAAAATAAGTGTGCTAGCAAAATAGTGAAAGGAATCACCCTTTAATTAGCAACTTCACACAAACAGGAAACTGGAACAAAAAGAAAGATGTCCCTACCTCTGTCTCTACTGCCCTTAGTTCCCTTAGTTATAAAATGCTGAGAATCAATACAATTGAAGTCACACTCCCAACAACTAAATGTAGCAATTTCCATCAGTATAACAACTTCCAGATATTTTTCAAGAGAAGTTCTATGTAGGGTGTCTTATAATTTTCAAGACGGGTGCAGATAATAGTTGACAAATCTGCCCAGCTCAGGAAGTATCTGGTTTTGTAGGCAGCCTTGTATTAAACATTCATTGCCACAACCACCTGTAAAGCAAGTGACAATTGAAGATTCGGGCAGCTTGCAGGTTGCACTGAACCTTTTAAAGATTAGGACATCCTGTTCAAAACATTCTGAATCCTAGTCCCTGAGTAAGTTTCTTATTTACCTTCTGAGTTTCTGGATTCTGAGCTTCAGCTTGTTTTCCATTATCCAATTTTGACTAGGGCAAAAACCTGAGTGCATTTAAAGCTAAATTGCTATTGTAAATGTACAGTAGAGCTATAGCAGACCAAGAGAATTTAAATCTTGGTTATTGTAACAGACTGTTTCAATTTACCCATTTAGTTGCTGTTGTGCCCTTAGGATCAGTTCTGTTCTCTTTAATTAGGTTTCAAGATACAGGTAGTCCTTGAAATACGAATGTATTGGAGACTGCCAATTACACTTATAACCTGAGAATTGGTTGGAGTGAATCACATAAAATTGAGGTGAAACCTCCCTGCTTTTGTCCACACATTCATTAAGTGTATGTGAGATATCTCAGGATGGGGAAGGCCATGGGGGTGGGGGGGTGGACTAGTGATGGAACAAACCCACTGAGATACCTCATGCAATTGCTTCCCTACCCCATCCTGCCATGCCAGGTCACTTACCTTGCAAAGATCTAATGAGCTGTCTCCTCAGCTGAACAAGATCATGCAAGCTTACAGTCTCCATGCAAAACATGGGATGCTTTGAGGCAGCATGATTTTTCTCCAACAAAGTATCCTATTAGCTTGCAAATGTTTTGAGTGAAGACTGGAAGCTTCTGAGAGCCAGGATCTCAGGCAACTTTAGGCACCCATCTACTTTTGCAGAAAATGGTGGGCTGAAGTTGTGCAAGATCATTGTTACGAATTAAGCAAACGCGTTAGTTTAAAATCCTAATAGTTTTGCTTCCACAGCAGGCTCGTAATCCTGCACTTCTGATTGGCCGTTTCTGGCTGATCTGATTGGCTGACAGCAGGTTGCCGCTGATTGGACGCTACCAGCGCGGCAAACTCAAATCATTGGTTATTGTGACAGCAGCCAGCTCTATAAAAGGAGCTGCTGCTGCCCCAGTATTTCCGCTCTGTTCTGAAGTCACTAATAAAGAGTTGGAGTTACTATTCGATGCCTCGTCTCCGTTCCTTGCGCCCACGTTCCAGATCTAACAATCATGGTGCCCAGAACATTTTACTCTTGACATGTGAAAAGCATTTGCAAGTTGATTGAATGCTGGAAGAGAAATCATCCCACTCTCAAACCAAGGCAGAGAGGAGATAGATCTTCACAGTTTCTAATACAGTTTATTTTTTATTTATTTTAATTTGTCAATTGCTTACAAAATAATAGGTATAAGTAAAAACATAGTTATGAATATATGGATACATATGAGAAAAATAAAAAAATATATCAAAGAAACAATAGGACAGGGACGGTAGGCACGTTGGTGCGCTTATGCACACTCCCTATAGGCCTCTTAGGAAAGGGGTGAGGTCAATAGTAGACAGTCTAAGGTTAAAGTTTTTGGGGTTTGGGGAAAAAAACCACAGAGTCAGGTAGAGTATTCCAGACATTGACCACTCTGTTGATGAAGTCGTATTTCCTGCCATCAAGTTTGGTGCGATTAACCTTGAATTTGTATCTATTGTTTGCTCTTGTGTTGTTATGGTTGAAGCTGAAGTATTCATTAACTGGTAGGACATTGCAATGTATGATTTTATATGCTATACTTAGATCGGACCAAAGGCGGCGTAGTTCTAGGTTTTCTAGGTCTGGAATTTAGAGTCTGGAGGCATAAGCATAAGCTTCAATTAATTGAAAAACTTTTATTTCTCACTTTTATTAGTTTAATGCACCCAATGAAACAATCCAATTTTGGATTAATTTTTAATGTTCAAATAACACAGGCTACCTTTATTACTTACAGGTTGGGATGTTCAAAATTCACCCCGAAATCCCTAAATCACTTTCTGCTGAAGCTAAAGCTTTTATCTTACTTTGTTTTGAACCTGATCCAAACAAACGTGTTACAGCATCTGATTTATTTAAAGACTCGTTCTTAAAGCAAGTGAACAAAGGCAAGAAAAATAGAATTGCATTCAAACCTTCAGGTAAAACAAAAAAGTCAGTATATCTACAGCACAGCTAAGAATTATGTAAGAATAATTAGATAAAATTGATTGATTTCCAGATGTGGCAAGAATTATAATTCATAGATGAAAAATATGCTTTCTTTGCAAACAATCCATGTTCAGTCTCTGGCATGTCCAGAGAAGTTTGGCAAAAGAAAAAAAATATCCTGTCTGACAGCCATTGTCAATTTGGCAGTATAGATCACTATACAATAGCTTCTTCTGCTTATATTGTGCAATTAATGTTACGGTAATAACTGTCCCCTGAATGATCTGTAGGAAACAAGAGTCCTGGAATTTATTAAATAGATAAAGAAAAAAAATATGAGAAAACTTTCCACGGTGAATAGTATTTCCTGGATCGCACTTGTTCTCTTAAGTATAGCTCTATGTTGAAAATAAGAACAGTTGAGATGGTTATAACCAAAATTGGGTAAGCATTGATTTGACTTAACTATGGAAGAAACCTTACACAAATTTCAGGACAAGTAGTTCTCAACTTAGCAATCATTCATTTAGTGACTCTTTGAAGTTACAACAGCATTGAAAAAAGTGACATCATCATTTTTCACAAAACATAACTGTTGCAGGATCCCCATGTTACATGATCAAAATACAGGTGTTTGGCAACTGGCATGTATTTATGACAGTTGCACTGCTCAGGTGTCATGTGCTTACAATTTGTAATCTTCCCAGCCACTTTTGACAAGAGAAACCAAATTTGCTTAATGACCACATGATTTATTTAACAGTTTCAGTGATTCACTTAAATGTGGCAAAAAAGCTCACAAAATCAGGTAGAGCTCACTTAACAATTGCCTTACTTAGCAACAGAAATTTTGGGCTCAACTATGGTCTTGAGTACTATCTATATTACAACAGTTAACCACAGCAAAGACATTAGGAATGGGGCAGTCATCCTGGGTTGAGCCAGTTGGATGAAGCCCTGTCTTAAATGTTTGTCTTTAAAGCATGTAATTTTCTAGTTCCCTCAGTGTCACTGAATATAACTTCGGTTCAGGCAGTTTAGCACCCGACAGGATTTCTGTGGAGCAGTCAGTTGACCAGTGGGGTGGGAGCGCGTCTGAGCCCTTTTCGCTTAACACATCCTGCAAGTCTCGGTACTCCTGTGGAATTCAAGGGTTGGTCTTCTTTCACGGCCACATTGTAGCCCTACCTCCTGCCTTGGCTTTGGGTCCCCTAAGTCTTTTCCCAGATTTCCTTTCACTTCAGCTCACCAGATTTGAAGCAGCCACCTTCCACAGTTCACATAGGGGTTCCATTTCCATAGCCATGCCAATCCTAGTATCTTTCTATGCCTGGTGGACCAATAAAACTCAAATGTTTCTGTGTGAGCCCCCATTACATTTCTGTCAGCTTGCTGAAGAACGTTGCCACTTCAGCTGTCATCCCCCCTCCCAAATTTCCACACAAAAATGCATACAGGTTTATTGATGCCCATTTGTCTTCCCTCAAGTCCATCCATCCCCCCCAGTCTTTGGATGACAGGATGCCAGCACAGTACCAAGCCGAATATGGTGGACCTGATGAACAGTTCATTTAGTGTCTGTTCAAAGTTACAATGGCATTGAAAAAAGTGACTTAGGACCCTTTTTCACACTTATGACCTAGCATTCCCATGATTACTGAATATGATTAAAACCCAGACATTTGGCAACGAACATATTTATGACCGTTGTGGTGTCTCAGGGTCATGTGATCACCTTCTGACAGACAAAGTCAATGAGGGAGCCAGATTCATTTAATAACTGTGGTACTAACTTAACAACTGCAATAAGTCACTTAAGAAAGGTGGTAAAATGGGGGTAAAACTCACTTAACAAATGTCTCAGTTTGCAACAGAAATTTTGGGTTCAATGGTGGCCTTAAGTCAATTAATCAGAATCGAGCTGGAAGGGCTACCTGTAATCTGTTTGGGCTTTATTTTTCTGCTTTGCTTTTCCAGTGTCTTGTTTGGTTATATTTGATAGCTATTTTAACTAAAATGGATTGTAGCCCATTTTTTCCATCACTTAAGTGATGAATAACATTTTTATTTATTCCTTTGCTCCTTTCCAGATTACAGTCGTAGTGCTTCTCTGCCTCTGTCAGTCCCCAAGGAGCAGACCGGCAGTAGTAGCAGTGAGCCTGGCTCTGTCTCGCCAGACTCTGATGTGCAATCTGACATGTTATTTGAAAAAGCAAAGTGTTCTCTTTCTGAAGTGCAATCCAAGAGTCCCATTTCCCATTTATTAAGGTAGAATTTACTATGGTGAAATTACTTGTCTGGTCATGGAAGGTATGTGGGGAGGGTGGCAGTTTTATGTCAGCGGTATAGCATAAACTTTGTTGTTAAGCAGTAGTTTGGCATGTTAAGCAATAGTTTGGTGGCAATCTAGTCCAGTTATTCGAAGTGATTTGAATGTGCCACATATTAAAAAAGTGTGCATACACACAAGATTTAATTCCTTATCTTTGATGTCAATGTGGAGCAGCTTTGTATCAACTCAAACACTGCAATTGAATAAGTTGTGCATCTCTTACTTTACTGTCCACTTTATGGCATTAGTACTCAAGGCTTTTATATCACTTGTACAGGCTAGTCTGAAACTAGAAATATTGATTTTTACTTGCTGACATCTGAATCTCCAGGAAGATGGGCAATTTTATTCAATTTCAATTGTTGTCAGGAAGTTTGCATCCTGATCTTTATGCCAGTTAGGAGTTTGCCGATGTGCTGGAAAATAGTCTAATGATATAGTCAATATTATCACCAGTTTCCTTTTGTCACTTATCTTTTTATTATATTTTATTGAATCAATAAAATAAGTTACTTAACTGTTAGGATATATTTTATTCATAATTTTATGTGGTCATTTATACTTTTCTGTGAATGTTGTCATTTCTCACATAGTGTTCCTGATGACAGCTCAATTCCAGATGAGAGAAATTCCTCTCCTTTCCTTGACGAAAAAGATTCTGGTCTTTTCTTACTGAGGAAGGACAGCGAACGTCGTGAAATTCTTACTAAAATACTTAAGGAAGAGCAGAATCAAGTAGCTTCTAATCTACAAGTTTGTATAGCACAGGTAATAACATACCTTGCTAATTTGCAAAAAGCTAATACTATGGTAAAATAATTGCTTTATATGAGAATTTTAAAACACAGTACTTTATAAGGTAGGATTTGTCGATATAACAATATGAAAGTCAATAGAAAATGATACATTTTTTTTATTTTTGGCCATGATTGTCCTAGACTGACCTTCCTTCCTTCCTTCCTTCCTTCCTTCCTTCCTTCCTTCCTTCCTTCCTTCCTTCCTTCCTTCCTTCCTTTCTTTCTTTCTTTCTTTCTTTTTTCTTTCTTTCTTGTTTTCCTTCCTCCACAGTTCCCACAGGATGACATAAAAACATTTCCACTAAATCTCATGCTTGGTCCTTCTCTGGCTTTTAGGATCATTTTATATATGTACATAAAATTGCTTTATATTCTTTATACTTTCCTAAATAAATAAACATTATTAAATGGAAATTTTCATAGAGGGAGTCATAAAAAGTGATATAGTTCAGAAATAACAAGTTTATTTTTCTTTCTACTTCTTTTCCAATCTTAGGAGTCCGCAGCATGTGAAAGTTAAGCCTGGCTGCATCTTCATTTTTAAAAGATTTTTGGTCTTGCTTTATTATTTTCTAAAGAATAACACAGTGAACATACATAATACAGGTAGTCCTCAACTTATAACAGTTCCTTTAAACTTACAACAGCATTGAAAAAAGTGAGCTTACACGATCATTGCAACATCCCGGTGGTCACTTGATCAAAATTCAGATGCTTGACGACTGACTCATATTTATGACAGTTGCAGTCTCCTGGGGTCACGTGATGCCCCTCTGCAATCCTCTGATAAGCAATATCAATGGGAAAACCAGATTCACTTATCAACCATGCTACTAATTTAACAATTGCAATGATTCACTTAACAACTGTGGCAAGAACAATTGTAAAATGAGGCAAAATTCGCTTCACAAATGTCTTACTTAGCAACAGAAATGTTGGCCTCAATTGTGGTCGAAAGTTGAGGATTACCTGTACGCCTTTCTCTTCCTGTTTTTCCCACAACAAAACCCTGTGAAGTAGCTTCAGCTGAGAGTGAAACTGATCCAGTCACCCAGCTGGCTTCCATGGCTAAGGCAGACTAGAACTCACAATCTCTTGCTTTCTAGCTCCTTAACCATTACATCAAACTAGCTGTTACTGCTCTTCCATTCCTAATTACTCCTATATAACTATATAAGAAATGAAAATAAATGAAACTGGTAGCTTTCAGTTATACTATCAATATTCAATTTGACAAACCAGTTACTAAGCCTCTTTTCAATTAATGTATTGATTCAGTCATGTGATTTAGGGTAATTATGGGTTGGAGTTACAATAGTTATTTCTTGAACTCATCATTTCTGGCTTTTTAAAAAATTATTTTGCATGTTCATATTTTTCAGAGTTCTGAAGAGCTGCGTCTTTCAGTTGCTCACATTAAGCAGATAATTGGGATTTTAAGAGATTTCATACACACTCCTGAACACAGAATTATGGCATCAACTATATCAAAGTTGAAAATGGATCTGGATTTTGACAATGCTTCAATCAATCAGATTCAATTAGTATTGTTTGGATTTCAAGATGCAGTATGTTCGAACCTAGCTTAATATTGGAATACAGGGAAGGGCAAAGTTTTGTTGTTGCAAACATTCATTTATTCTTAAGCACTTTAGCACAGCTGGTATATATTCACCAGTATGAGCAAATGAATACATCTCTCATGACCTAAAATTCAAGAAAGTTACAGCAAAAACATATCATTCTGAAGTAAGAGCAGAAGACAAACTGGCCTGACAACTCATATAGATATAAAAATTTCATTACAGATGATGATTAAAGGCACATACATAGAAAATCTTCTGGAACATTTTTATTTATTTATAAAATTGCTGTAAATGAATTCCACTTTCTACTCTATGGAGATACTTGTAAAATACATTGTGTGTAGAACTTTAAATAAGCAAATATCCCAGATACTTTTGCATAACCAGTACAAATACATTATTTCATCTGTGGCTTATTGCTTTGCCTGGATGGGTAATATAGTTGCAGATAATAAAAATAAAACATTGAAGTGACTAAGCAAATATATGTTCTGAACACTACAAACTTTGACTTTTCTTTAAAAACAGTGATTATAATTTTATTCAGATATTAAACAGTCATTCTGTCAATCTAACCAGTTTTTACCATGAAAAGTAAGCTTTCCCTAAGCTAGAAGTCTTCAAATGATAATGTTGTCTGAACATTCTGAATTCTACCTGTGTTTCCCCAAAAATAAGACCTTGTCTTTTTTTTTTGACACCATAAAGGGCACCAAGTCTTATTTTGAAGGAGGAATGTTGCCCACTGACTCACCTCACTTGTTTGTGTTGCCCCGGCCTCCTTTTTGCTGTCAGAGGCCTTCAGGAACTTCTTTGGCTTTGAATAGTTGCATCCAGGCCTAGCACACCTCGGCCCATTTCTTCTGCAGCCAGCAAGGCTTTCCTGAAGGCCTCTCTAGATCTGGAGCTCTGTTATTGGCTAGAGAGACCATCAGGAAAGCCTTGCTGGCTGTAGAAGAAATGGGCTGAGATGTGTGAGGCCAGGCTGCAACTATCCAAAAGTAAGTAGTAGGACTGCTCCACCCCCATCTCCACCATAACTTAATTTTTGCCCATATACTCTGGAGTGGGCAGGCCTTAATTAGGGCTTATTTTGGGGTAGGACTTATATTGAGTGCATGTGTAAAAATCAAGCTAATACTTTCTGAGTAGGTCGTATTTTGGGGGAAACACAGTAGTATCAAAACATTTAATTAGCACCAACTTAAGAAAGTCTGATAGTAGATAACCACCAGTAATATTCTTCAAATAGAAGCAGTTGCCTTTTCCCAATAAATATAAAAATTGAAGTTCTCCATATTTACTGAACCTTTTTATGTTATAACTCAATTGCTTATAGGAGCTATTAAGTTTCTTTATTGTAATGCTGCAGTTACCTGATAAGTTTAATCAATAACAATTTGTTTGCCTCTTTGTAACAGGTGAACAAAGTATTAAGGAATCATGTCATCAAACCTCATTGGATGTTTGCAATGGATAATATAATACGGCGTGCAGTTCAAGCAGCCATCACTATTCTTATTCCTGGTAAGTGAAATGGCATGGTTAAATATGCTGTGCCTAACCCTGTTAGTATGACATACTACAGAATGAGACATACCCAATATAACTTAAAAGAACCATTAACGTCATTTATGAAATTAATACAAAAACTGAAGGCTCCTGTCACACATAATGTACTTTGGGGTTACTTGCAGTATCAATTTATATCTGAAACCCTATAGATCAGGGATGTCAAACTTGCGTCGTCATGGCATAATCACGTGACGTATCGGGACTTTTTTCCCCTTCACTAAACCAGGCAGGGGCAGGGTCAGTACGTTGACGCATCTGGCCCACAGGCCACAAGTTTGACACTGTTGCTATAGATCAATATCTGAAAGTGGTATCTAAGTGACAGTACTTAGGTTTTTAAAAAGTTACATTTCAGTTTTACTGGCAAACTGATAAAATTGTGGGCTACATCATACTTTAAATTTATAGAGGTTGATAGTCTATACCCAGAGTGTTCATCAGTAATGGTCTTGCAGTGGCATTAAATTTTTGTCCTGTACTATAAGATCTGTATACAAATCTTGGTCATAGATTATCATCAGATTTTTTTTGAGAATGACAAATGAAGTAGAAATATTTGTACACATAGGATGTAGAGCTTGGTCAGAAAACACATACACCATCCTTATTGGTGATATGATTCTTCCTAAAATCTCAAATAAGAAAACCTAAGAAGGAAACAAAAGGACTGGAACACATCCCCTCCAGCAACCAACACTCTGATAAGCAGGCACCAGACAAATGGACAAAAGACAATAATTGAGGGACTATCAAGGAGGAAGCCACCTACCCATCAAAATAGGCAGAGGGTCAGATTGTCCCAGACTGATCTCCTTGGGAAGTAAAACTCTTGACTCCATTTGGTTGAAGTGAAAAGGTACTTTCACTAAGAGATGCTGAATACAGTAAAGTCAAGTGGAATCTAAAATTCCCATGTCCCGATATAAAACTAAACCCATGATTTCCTTTAGCTGTCTTCCCATAGTCTGTCCATGTGTAGCCAATCTGTCACTGCCAAGATATTTTAGGAAACACTGAGGTGTTTGGACTGGTGAAATTCCACTCTCAGGGTAAACAGTCTTGAAGATGTCAGTGTGAACTGGATTCCAAAATTCTCTGTTCTTTTTCAGCTATCAATTCTCTCCAATTTCCCATCATAAAGGTATACATCTTTATTGCCCATTTATTCCCCCCTCTTCTCCCCAATTGATGGCAGAACATCGGAAGTCACCAAACTGAAGCTGATGAATCGGACATGTTGCTCTCCTTGACAAGGACACCAGTCCTTTCAAAACAAATGGAAAGACACAACAGAGAGAGAGGGGGGTATCTGCAAGGTAGATGTGCAGTTAGAGTAGGGAACTATTTTGATTAATCTGGATATTGATTATGGAAGCATTTAAGGAGTTTGGCCACTTTAATGTGCTTAAGATCCACCCATTCAGTCTTGGAGGGACTTTCAGTCTTTCCATGAAACTAAATATTGGAGTTTTCCTCTGTGTTTGTGAGAATCTACAATATCCTTAACTTTTAAATGTTGTTTCCCCTCAATCATGACAGGTTTGGGTGGCAGAGGTGGCCTGGGACACAGAGGGGATTGAGTTTCTGATTTTAATAACTACAATGCAAAATCCAGTTGATGCGCCTAAGAGATTTCCACAGTTTGAGTTCTACTGTGACCAGGTTGATTATTCTTTTGATGGGGAACATACTAATGGTCCCAGTTTTTTGGAAGGTTGCAGGTATTTTATGGAGAGGTAGACCTGATCTCCTATTTTGAAGTCTTTGGACATTGTCCAGTTTTTGTCTATATGTTTTTTATAAGTCTCTCTTGCCTCCTCCAAATATTTTTTAACAAACTGATCAGGAATTCTGAAATTGGTCAACCCAGTAATGAAATGGGAGGAGTGATCAGGGCAGTTCAGGCATGGGCACAAAGTCCTGCTCCATACCTATGTTAAAAGGAGTAAACATTTGCTGTTATATATGGAGTTATTATACGCCACTTCAGCAAAACGGAGGAGGTCAGTCCATTTGTCCCACTGGTAGTTTACATTACATCTTATATATTGTTCTAGCACCCCATTTGTACGTTCACCACCCCCATTTGTTTCAGGAATGATGACTGAAACTAAGTCCTTGGGACATCCTGAGAAATTTTAGAAACTCTTGCCAGAATTTGGAAGTAAATTGCATCTCACGGTTGGAAATTATTCTTTGAGGAGCACCGTGCAGCCTATAGATCTTGTGGATGAACAACTTAGCCAAGGTTTGGAATGAATTTTCAGTAGGGTACAAAATGCACTTGTTTGGAGAACAAATCAGTGATCACCCAGATTACAGTATTTCCCAAGGTTTCTGGTAGTTCTATTATAAAGTCCATACAAATTTCCTTCCAGGGGGCATTAGGTTCTGCCAACGACTAAAGAAGTCCTGTGTTTTCCCCTGCCAGCACTTGGCTGAAACGTAGATTGGGAAAGAACCACATAACTCTGAATATCTTTTTTAAGTGACAGCCACCAAAACTAGGGTAATTAAGTGTAATATCTTAACAAAGCCAAAATGTCTGGTAGTCTGGTGGTTCTTTTCCAGGATTAGCAATCTTTGGCTTTCAGGAATGTACACCTTGTGCCAACTGTCCCATTCGGCACATTCCCCACGTTTGCGCCCAGTGGGTTTTTGATCCTTGATACAGGGCATTTCTCAGCCACTCTCTTGAGCTTGCTGGCTGCTCTGGCTTTTCAGCCTTCTATTTAAGGCATGCACCCACCAGCTGTGTCCCTGGCCTGGCTTGCAATGCTGCAAGGGCTCCTTGAGCCAAGGGTTCCCTTGGCTTCTCCTCCAACTCTTTGTCACCAACATCTTGGGATTACTGAGCTCCTGGTGGGGTTCAGGTAGGCACTACTATGAGTACTGACTTAATATCAGGCATTTCATTTGTCACATTCAAAAAAAGAAACTCCTGGCATGTACAATTACCAAGAGTAAAACTTTATTAAAAGATCCATTTAGTTACAGCAGAAGCAAGTCAGATTTCAGGTTTTCCCATGAAAAACCAACATACTGTAGGAAAACTCCCCCTTTCCCCCTATGGGCCACCAATAGCCAATCGTTCATCAATCCAATCCAGTCATTTTGTTTTAGGAAAACAGTCTGCACGTTTGAACAGTTCATAAGCTGTGACCTTGAGGTGTCAACTTTCTCAAGCAACAGAAAGCTCACATGCATTCCTCAGCCCTCCCCCCTCCCTAGATATTTACCAACCCCCACACAGTTTCTGTTTGGCAAAATGCAAACTGAAAGCAGGTGCAATGCTGAAGTCGAGTCAGTTTTGACAGCTTGGCTTCCACACAGGCTAGATCTTGCATTGTGCATTCATTTTTTGTGAGCTTGGAACCAGTTATCCCCTTCCAATGCTGCCCTCAGGGTCTCTGCTATGTCTTCCCCAATTTGAGGTTTTGCTCTTGCCTGTACGCAGGTGGTGACTGGTGCTGCAAGCTGGTGGGACAGAGTAACTGGTCTATTTCCTGCTTAATGTTGTTTTATTTTTTATTTTTTCCAAATTTTATTGGTTTTTAAAAACAAACATAAACAAACAAAACATAAAAACATCAAGCTATCTTCCATTGGTGTACATACAGTGTACCGGTTGGTTTACAAATTGTTTTGTGCTTCCATTTCGTCGTCTTCAATTACAATTACATTACATATAATCTCATATTGTCAATCAAAAATTAAATACCTTAGTATCATTATTAATCAATCATTTGACTATACTTTTATTCATTCATGTTTTACAAGATAACCATAATTTACTTAGATCTTATAACAGTTCATATTACCATCCCAAATCTATCCTAAAATCATTTTGTAGATATAATAAGAAAGAAGTACATCTTTGTATATTTATTATTTTCTAAAAGTCTACATAATTCATTACGGTACTTTATTGTCTAACCATTGGTAGAAAAGATCCCAAATTTTATAAAATTGTTTATCCTCTTGTTCTCTAATTTCAAATGTCAATCTACTCATTTCAACACATTCCAATATATTCTTAATGATTTCCTCCTGTGATGGTATTTTCTCATTTTTCCAGTTTTTAGCAAATACAATCCTAGCCGCTATTAATACATTTACAATCAGGTATTTCAAGTCTTTACTATATATTTCAGGTAAAATTCCCAATAAAAATATCTCTGGTTTCAAGTCTATATGTTTTTTTTGTCATTTTTTCCAACCACATGTGGATTTTAGTCCAGTATTTTTTAGCATCCGCACAAGTCCACCACATATGGTAATATGAGCCAGGTGTCTGATGACATTTCCAATATTTTTCAGATTTCTTCTTGAACATTCTTGCTATTCTTGTCGGGGGAAAATGCCACCTGTAAAACATCTTATACAAATTTTCTTAAAATGCTGCTGACATTGTCATTTTATAATTTTGAGACCACGATTTTTGCCATTTCTCTAAATTAATCCCATATCCAAAATTCTTCCCCGAAGAACTTGTTCTTCTTCTAGTTTAATTTCCAATAAATATCCATACAATTTTTTAATCACCTTTTCATCAGTACCTGTCAAAATCTTATCTAAGTCAATTTTGATGCTGTTTCTAAAGGGTCTTCTGAGATGAAAACCAGATCATCCGCAAATGCTTGCAGCTTAAATTCTTCCTTTTTGATCTTCATTCCTTTTATATTCTTTTCATCTCTAATATTTCTGTTTAGCACTTCCAAAGTTAACACAAACAACAAAGGTGATAGTGGACACCCTTGTCTTGTTCCTTTTCTTATATTGATAGAGTCTGTCAGTTCTCCCTCTATCATTACCTTTGCCGTTTGCTTATAGTATATAGCTTCTATTGCTTGAATAAATTTTCCAGCAAAACCCATCTGTTCCAACAGTAATAACATCAATCGCCAATTCACATTATCAAATGCCTTCTGTGCATCTAGAAATATCAGAGCCATTTGTTTTTCAGGATGTGCCTCATAGTATTCCAAAGTGTCCAAGATTACTCTCATATTATCTTTAATTTGTCTCTTTGGCAGAAGTCCATTTTGATCAGGATGGATAAAATTATTTAAATATTTTTTAAGTCTTTCTGCCAATATTGAAGCAAAGATTTTATAATCTACATTTAGTAGAGAAATGGGTCTATAGTTCTTAATTTGTAATGGGTCGGCCTCCTCTTTTGGAATAAGTGTAATATAGGCTTCTGACCATGATTTAGGTATCTCCTTCTTTAACATAACTTCATTCATAACTTCTAGCAATGGAAGATTCAACAATTCTTGTAATGTTTTATAAAATTCTGCCGGAATTCTGTTTTATTGAGGCATCTTGGAAAGTGCATCAGCTAAGAAATTCCCACTAAGAGGAAGCAGAGTGAAATTAAATCAATTTCTCCTGGAGGTGTACATACAAGTCGCAAACAGTTGCAGGGCACTTTGGCTGTTCCTTTGTAAAAGAACAGCTCCCATGGCCACATCACTAGCATGTGCCTGAATAATAAATAGGGCGTTAGGGTCTGAATGTTTTAGCACCAGTTCAACAGCAAAGAACTGTTTGAGTTCTTCAAATGCTGCCTGGCATTCCATTGTCCATTTCAGAGTTTTGCTTGGTTTGGGTTCCCCTCCCAACTTTGTCTTTAGCAACTTTGTTGTAGGGAGGGCAGACTGGGTGAATGATAGGATAAATTGGCAGTAAAAATTCACGAATCCAACAAGCTTGGTAGTTACTTTCTGGTGTGAGGTGGAGCCACTCTAGCACTGCCTTAACTTTCTCAGGATCCATCTCTATCCCCTTATGGGAGATGTGGTAGCCCAAGTAGTCAATTTTACCTCATTTATCAGCTGCATGAAGACAATAGAGGCCCCTTGTACTCCAAAGAGGAGGATCCTGAATTGAAAACACCCTAAGGGGCAGTTAAGTGATTTTCCATTCTTCTCCCTCCTTGATTCAAATTCAGTAATAGGCTTCTTGCAAGTCCAACTTAGTAAAGGTCTTTCCTTTGGCCAAATGGGCTAACATATCTTTCATTATGGCAATGGATAGACATTTTCCACACACACAGCATTTAACCCACCATAGTGCATGCTTAGGTACTACATCCTTTTTCTCCTAGATCAGTATCGGGGCAGCCACCCTGGGTTGGGCCATCGGACAAACCCCCGCTTCAGTTTTTTGTCTATAAAAGAGCATAGTTCTTCCAGTTCTCCAGGAGTCATAAAATACAATTTGGGTTTGGGTAGTTCAGCTCCCAGCATGATCTCTATGGAGCAATCCATTGGCCAGTGGGGTGGGAGTTCATCTGAACCCTTCTCGCTAAACACATCCCGCAAGACTTAGTACTCCAGTAGAATTTGGGGATCGCCCTTCTTCTGCTCTCGCATGCAGCCCCCACTCCTGGCTCAGCCTTGGGATTCCCTAAGCCTTTCAGCTTCAGACCAACAGATTTTTCCCCCTCCTTCAGTTCACATAGGGTTCCATTTCAATTAGCATGGCTAATTCCAAAACCAAATGTCTCTGCATGCTGAAGGTCACAATACAACTCGAGTCACATTTCTATCAGCTCAGTGACAAATGTTTCTGGGATTCTCCTCTATAGAGTCATCTAACTGGCAGAATGCCACTGGCACTTTAAGTGGTCTAAGTCTCATCCCTAGTTTCTCTACCAGGGCAGAGTTGACCAAGCAACTGGTGTACCTCAAGTCCAGAAGGGCTGTTAGGCTAGCTTTTTATCCTGAGGATTGGATGATCAGTTCAGTGGGGACTGTCACCAGGATGACCGGGCCACTTACCAGGGGTCAGCATCCTAGTTGGTATTGTTCTCCCCTGGACTTCCCACTGGGCTGCACCTCATTCCAGGGTTGCCTCGTACGCTCATAGTGATGGCTTTAGCAGGCTTCTCAGCGGGTTCTGGAGTTGTTCTCTGAGTCGGTCAGTTGGACCTGCACTCAGAGGCCCAGTGCTTTTTGGGAGGGGAGGTTTCTTCTCCAGGAAGGATTTTTGCCACGACCTCCCTGAGCAATGATTGTTTCAGTGTCTGCTTCAGATGTCTGCTTCCTAAGATAGGACATACCAGCCATGGACGAGGAAGGATGCCCTGTGAGATGCAGGTGTTATAGACCTCATTGGTTAGCCCATCTTTGAAGCAGCTGATCAGGATGTCTCGTAGCCGGTCATGGAACTCCTGGGTGACCTCACCACACTTCTCTGGCCCTGGCTAATAGTTTTAGTGCAGTCCCTGGCTTTGTGGTCAGCAAGGAGGTCCTTGAAGTGTTTACAGAGTGCTTCCATGAAGCGATTGAAATTCTTTTGTTCTGGGGTGTTGTCATTATGATAACAATACATCTCGCTGAGGCCCCTTCCAGGGCCATGACCCATCTCATCTTGCTGCCTTCTGTAGCTATTTCAGGACCCTATTCCTCCATGTAGGTCCAAACCTGGCCCACGAAGAATCCCAATTGCTGAGGTTCTCCATCAAACTTTATGCCTGGAGAGGTGAGTTTTGCAACTCCTTCTCCTTGCTGGCACCAGTCCCACAGGTTGCCCACACTGGTCTGTTCCTCCAGGTGCTGGGACTGTGGAGGCTGCTGCTGCTGAAGATCCAACCCCGTTGTCTGCCATCAGGTCATTTGGCTGGTTGGCAAGGGTGAGGGCTTCACGCCTTCAGATTTTTAAAAGCTTCCCCATATAAACTTGAAGGCTTACTCCATCATCCAGTCTGTCTGGCCGTCTATTCCTCCCCTCCTCCAGCTCCGCCCTCTGTTCCTGTCGGTGGCTACTGCAGCTTCTATGGGTAAAATCATCCCTGTGGGTTTCTCTTCCCAGTCCTCCTTCCTCCTGATGCCAAGGGATACCTGGGTCTCAGTGGATTGCGGCACTCTCTATGTCTCTTGTTCATTTGGAGAGATCTAGCCTGGGTGGGAGCCTGGATGAAGCCTCCCCCCAGAACTCAGTCTCCTCCTTGTTGCTCCCTTGAGCCAACGTAGCATGCATGGTCCCATAGTGGAGTTGGTGTCCTCTCTGGGTTGACCAAAATGGCAGATTCATCTTATATGTCAGACCTGCCCCAGCCTGATCTTCTAAGGAAGTAAAAGACTATATTACATTTAGTTGATATTACTAAGAGATGCTGAATACGGTAAAATCAAGCGGAATCTAAAATTCCTGTGTGCCAATACAGAACTAAACCCCAATTCCCTTTAGCCCTCCCTACATAGCCCAGCCATATGTAGCCAATTCGGCACTGCTCAGGTGTTTTGGGAAATGATGATGTGTTTGGACTAGTAAAATTCCATTCTCAGGGTAAATGGCCTTGATGCCAGTGGGCCAACACAAATCAGATTCCAAAGTGCTCTGTTCTTCCTCATCTGTCAATTCCCCCTCCCAATTTCCCATCATAAAGGTATACATTTTTATTGCCCATTTGCTCCCTCCCTCTCCTCCCTGATTAATGGCAGAATGCTGGCAAGACACCAAGCTGAAGCAAGCAGCAAAATTCACACTTAGTTGACAGTGATAATGGTATCTAGGTGGGTAAACATTTGCAAGCAAAAACCAACTGAGATAATTTCCATCAAATGCCATGTTGGTTATATTTTCTTCTAAAAATTGCATACAATTATGAAATCATATATATTCCAGGAATGCTAAATATTTTTAAATGGCTATCATTTAGAAATTGAGATTTTAATTTTATAGATAGAAAAGAAGTAAGAAATAGTACAATTCTGCTTTATACACAGAGCTTCAAACTCATTTTGAACCAGCATCAGAAACTGAAGTAGATAAAGAGGAAGATGAAATTGAGGAAGATTACCAGCAAGCTGAACAAGGTAGACCAGAGGAATCAATTACTGCTGGAGGGTACACACTTACTTCTTCACAGTCCCCAGACACTGAACAGAAACTTAGCTTGCAGTTAAATAAATTAAAGCAGCGAACAAACAGGTAAAGAGCTCTGGACAATATTTGCATTAAAACATTCAAACTTATATTTTAATTTTAACGATAATCTATATCAGGGGTGTCAAACTTGATTTCATTGTGGGTAGCACCAGAGTTGTTTGATCTTGAAGGGCTGGGATGGGTGTGGCTAGGGTAGGCCTGGCCGGGGTGGGCATTTGACACAGGTTCAAGTTTTATATTTTCCCTTTGCATTCAAAACAGCTATTTCAGATAAAGGCAGATTTACTTTCTGGCACAAATAGTCTCAATTCCATAAGAGATTAAAAGACACGTAGAATCCCCAGCTGCTATGGGGCCTTGACTCTGATATAAGAGCAGATCTGAATATGTGCATAATATTGTAGGAACAGAGATGTTCAAAAGCCTAATGTGAGTTAAGACAAACAACATCCAGGGTATTATATTTCAACTAGGTTGAATTATAAATTAACATTTAGAACCTTAAAATACTTTTAAACAAAACAATTCATTACTCTTTGATTCATCCATATCTCCTTTTTTAATCTTTATTTATTAATCAGTCTGCCTTATTTCTGGCATTTCTTTATCTCCAAATAACAAAATTGTACTCTTTGTTACTGCTTGGGCAATATCAGCTCAAATTTCCTTTTCCCTGTTGAATCTGTTCTTTGAAATATTAACTAACTCTATGTAGAATATTTTAGGCGACCCTCGCATTTTTCAATTTAATAGAGTTCTTTGAAAACATGAAAAGTTTATTCCAGATATCCATTGTCAAGAAGAACATTGTACAATGCAACAAAATCATCACAATATATTACTAAATGTCTAGGATAAGGTTTCTTCTTAAGAGATGTAATACAGAAACAGTCAGGCTTTGTGAAGATATAACATTTTCCATTATCTGCTTTGTGTTTTTAGTCTTCACATTGCAGGTAGTTGTGACTTTAAATTCAGATACTTGAAGTTTTCCATTTTGGGCTGTATTCTTATTTTTTTTAAAAGGCTAACTTTAATTTATCTTATTCATCAAAATAAGACTTGTCACAACCAGTGTTTCTGACTAATTCTTGTTCAGAATTTAAAGTATTAAATTGATACTTGAAAATTGAAAACTGATTCCTGTTAACCCAACATAAAAATATACAAAGAAATTATACTGGTGTAATATAGACTTCTTCATTCTCCACCTGAATGTGTAAATTATTGTTCAGGAATTAGGTTTAGATCATGCTTTATCACATAAATGAAACTCCTGCCCTCCACCATTTTTTGTAATAGAAGAGTCAAAGGACACTTCTACTTCAGATCCCATCATTGAAATTTTCTCAGTGGAGTTTGAGTTGTCAATCAACTCATCATTTCAGTAGGTGGGGGATTTTACCCACACATAGGCATAGCAGCCAGCCATATATAATTTTGCAGTTCTAAAAATGGTAATAGATGAAATAGTTACAGCACAGACAGCAGAGTCTTGTGGCAGTTTAAAGATATGTGTATTATTACATATATTATCTTTTTAGGATCAGTAAAGATTCTCAGCCATTAATCAGGACCTTTCCCTAAAGACTTGAAAATACCCTTGGGCTTAGTTACTTTCTTGGAGCCTTAATAGTCCCCTGTGGGACTATTAATAATTTCCCTTAATAAGTTCCCTTAATAATTCCCCTATGGGAATTTTTTTTTTTGCATATTTTTGTATGAACAGGAGTTGGTGTGAAGCTATTACAAAGATAAATGAACAGATGCCCTGGGCTCATAATGTTAGTATAAAAAGAAAACATTATGATTATTGAGATCTGCATTGGTAACCTCTAATTATCTGGATGCAAATGAATGGTACTCAATATATGAGTAGATCTATCCACAAAATAAATTCACAGCCTCCTGCAACTCTCTTTAAAATTCTTTAAAATTGGCCTTCCAGCAGCCGATTTTGGCCTCCACGGCCTCCTGAAGCACTCTGCCAGCCCAAAACGAACCGCATGCGGTCCCTTGGGGCCCATTTTTGGCCTTCACAACCTCCTGCAGCACTGCTGATCCAAAACGGGCCATGTGCATCCCCCCACATCCCGTTTTTGGCTTCCATGGCCTCCTGCAGCACTCTACCGGCTCAAAATGGGCTGCACGCGGCCCTGCCACAGCCCATTTTGGATGGCAGAGACACTACAGGCTGGTCTTTTGATATTTCCAGGCCAACCCCGCAGACCAGATCTAAGCATCCCATGGACCAGATCTGGTCTGTGGGCCTGGAGTTTGACACGCCTGGTCTACATATTGCATAAATTTCTTCAGCAATAAAAGCTCAACTAATTAAAGGCTATAAAATCTGCATTTTTTATTTATCTTGCAAGGACAATTAATTTCTCTGCTGGTAGTCCAATGGAGAGGAAGACAAAAGGGATGTCCACACTCATTTCTGGGTCACCAAAGTTAGTGTACAGTCCAACAAAGAACCTAGAAGAAACTATTTTTATATATACTGCCTTATTTTTACAAATAACTCAAGGAAGTGAACATATCTAACACACCTTTCTCTGGTTCTTATCCTAACAACAACCCTGTGAGGTGGCTTCAGCTAAGAGAATAATTAGCTCAATAATTAGTCCTCAAAAGAAAGATGTTTTCTGCTCCAGAAAATCAAAATACATTTGCATAGGACACTATATTATTAAATTTTAGATTTAGGATTGAGCAAATTTAGAGAATATACCACAATAGTAGCTTCCATATACACACCTAATTTTAAATACCAGTATATGAACAGTTTATTAATTTCATACCAGACTCCTTTGCATGTTAAAAGTGAGTTCTGTACAATTAATTGGTGGCCTGAATGCATAACTTATCTGTAGTTCATTTGGTTGAAAATAATAATTTGGCAAAATGATAAACGTGTGTATGGAAAAAGGAAAAATATTGTTTAACAATAAACATTTTAAACTAGGTTGTCCAGGTGAATGAATAGTTTTTAAATTAGATTGTGTTTTATGTCAGTACAATTTTTCATGTAATAATAGGCTACTGGAAAACCTAATACAGAGGGAAAGGGAATACCAGACACTCCTTCAGCAAGCATTACAGCAAAAAAATCAAGATTTGCAACTTCTTCGGCTCCAGTTAAAAACTACTGGTAAGTGGGCAAATGAAACTTTCTACATTCATTTAAGTGGAGTTAACAGGCTATATAAAGCAATACCTATGAGTATCTAAGGCCTATTCTAGAAACAAACATTTGAACAATATGTTTAGTTAATATACTTTGAATTGTTGCAGAAATTCAACCATCGTCATCTGCTCTTCAGTACAATGTTGATGAAGAACTTACCAAGTGGTTAAAACAACAAAGAGCTGATTCAGATGCAATTGATAGGGTAAGACTCAATAGCCAAGATGTTAAATGCTGTTATTTACTGTTTTCTAAACACAAATTATTTCTTTCAGTTTGGTCAAGAGGACTATACACTCAGTGATGTTCTAAACAGTATCACAAAGGAGGATTTGCAATTGCTCAGACTCCGGTAAGAACAGTATTGCATAATTTTAGAAAATACTGCTTTCCAATAGACCAAGCCTAAGATGATGTTTTATTTTCTCATACAGTGGTGGACTTGTCTGTCGCATCTGGAATGCAATATTAAAACACAGAAAGCAAAATACAGTGTTGGGGATGGAGGTTTAGCATTTCACTTTTGCCAGATGCCAATGGACTGAGAAAAAAAAATACATTCCAAATACATTTTATACGCTGATTTCCTTGCATGTTTTGCACAACCATTAAAAATCTGTTTGTAAGTATTAAATAATGATTAGTCTATTATAAATTGTATATTATTTAAACAACCTACTCTTTAGATATGCTACATGTACAATTCACCTTACAAAATGCAGTTGCTCATATATAAAATGTAAACCTTTTCTAATATATCTGCTGCTTTTAAAAAATATGTTTGGGTGTTGTATAACATAAAGTATTAGATTTTATATGATTTTGTAAGAGCAAGATAAATCCCAAAGCATTTCAAATTGTGCATGGTTCCACATTAAGAAAAAACAATTTAGGTTGAATATATTTATATTAAATATATCAATATATTTTGATTATATTAAAATATCAAGTTTTAAAGCAAATACAATGACGAAACCATGAAAAACAGTGAAGAGAAGAAAGCAAAGGAGATAAACATAAAGCAAATATATGCTTAGATAATCTTGATGAGTCTTTTTTATTAATGTAAATAATGCTATTTTAGCTGAGTAATTTTCATCATAGAGCAACACAGAAAAAACTGAAGTTTAATAAACTTCATTTACCGTAATTTACTTCTTGCACAACTTTCTTTCAAAATTCCGTATTTCTCATTTTCCCATTCTCCATAAAATGTATTTTATGATTTATTTTATCTGGCTTTTATCACTTAGAACGTAACAGTTAAACTCCAATACGCTAGTTTAACTAGCTGCTGAATCAGAATTCTCCTAGCCAACAGATTTGTATCTAGTCCACTGATTTGGACCACGCACTTCAAAGGGTGGCTCTTTATTATAGATATAATTGCCTAGTTCTTCCAAAGGTGGTTCTGGATCAGTGGTGGCGAACTGTGCTGCATCTTCAATCTGTTTTCTTACTTCCACATCAATCTCCTACACCAGAAACAATAAAATATTAATAGACAAAAGAAGAAAGCCTGAATCAAAATGCAAAGTGCTTTAAACTTGCATTACCAATGCATATCTTGTTATTGCAATAAATAATCAGGATCAAAACCACAGCCTGTAGTTCTAATATAGGTCGATAGTCAAGCTACAAAAATGTGAGTCCTTTATGGGTTTTGGGTGTTCTTTATAACTCCTACTTTGAAACTGGGATTACTCTCTACTTCATTATCTTTTTCTTTTTTTTTATTTCTTCTTTCTCTTTATTTCCTACCTCGTGATTGGTTATATGGTGGTTTTTGCTTGGAATTAGGTTCTAAAGGTCATGAATATTGCCCCCCCCCCCCCCCCATTTTAGTTTAAAGCCCTTTTGATAAGAAGGGCCAGTCATTTTCTGAATATATTCTTTCCAGTTCTTGTGAGGTGCAGTCCATCCCTTGCCAGCAGCCCTTCATGTAGGTAATGCAGATCATATCCTAGGAAGCTGAAGCTCATTTGAAGACACCAGTTTTTAAGCTAGTATTTCATTTTTAAAATCCTTTGCTACCTCATTGGATGTTGGCCCTTTCTTGGAAATATAGATGAAAATTTCACTTGGGCACACTAAACACTCCTAATTCTTTGACTTTCTTCCCTAGTCGTTTATAATCTCCTGTTATTATTTTCAGATTCATTGTTGTGTCCCCACATGTAGAAGAAAGAGGTAGTAATCAGTGGGGTTGATTAGTTTAGTAAAGTACAGTAGTTACATCTCTGATTTGAACAAGTGGATATTACATGAGGACTATCTGTACCTCCAACTCATCACTAATTATTTGGAGAAAAAGTTTTTTCTATCTAATTTTCACAACTTGTGAAAAAAAAAAAATATTACCTTGAGCTCCTCCACACTAGCTAAGTTGTTGTTCACCATTCTGTCCTTCAAGAGTGTAATAGGATCACTTTTGCTTCTTACTTCTTGAATTTCTTCTCTTGTTCGGTAACTGTAAAAAAGCCAATTACACCAGTAAACAGTATGACAATTTCTGTCAATAAATTGTTAATTATATAATGAAAAATATGTCACTTATGGCATTTATTTCGCAAATGGTGTAAGATAGTCAAGGCATTGTTCTTCAGGGGCAGGAATATAATTTAAAGTAAAATACGAATATAGACAAAATAGCAAAAAAAAAGACTCCTCTTACATTTAAAATCCCTTGCCTTTCATTGCTCGAACAAAAACTAAGGGAAATTAAGAGATGTATTCAGGATTGGAAATCAATGCTATCCATTAAATTATGAAACAAAGTTTGATTAAAAACCAATTGTTGATGTGAAATGAGAAAAGTTTACATTCAGATTTACATTTTGTACATGTAGTACTACTTATTAAACTTTTAAATCTATATATATAAAAGCGAAATATCACTCATGCATCATCACAAAATCTCCACAACCATAAAGCCTACAAACTTGAAATTTGGCACATATGTTCCTCTTGGCTTCTAGGTGCTCACTAAGAAAGGGTTTTTCAAAACAACCATCAGAGCATTAGTATTTCCTATATTATTATTAACATGCTGTGATGCTAAGAAATTCCACTCCTCCTCCCCACCTGAAATCTGTCCCAAATGCAAAACACAAGCAGGAGCGGAGTTTCAGTTTTACAGTAGCAACCAGTTAGTACAGAACAGTTGAGCTAAGCCACGCCCAGACTCCTTGCTATCTCCTCCTTGCTCACACAGCATATACTGCTTCAGTTTCCAAACAGCCCTCAACTCTTTCACACACCTGACAGGACTCTAGCCAGATGAATACTGATGGATGCTGATAGGCAGAGGCACAATTTCCCTCCTTATTTTCCTCTCCAAAAACTAAGCCCAATCACGTAGTTTTGTAGCAAAGCACGGGTATAGAGCTAGTATATTATGTATTATTTATTTCTACTATAGGTCCTCAAATTGTAAAAACAATAAAAGTATTTGAAAAATTAATCCAATACAAGGCATGCAGACTGGGAGTTTATTATTTAAAAAAACAGTCCTAAATCTGGTTTGGCCATTTACAAAATCTATTATAAAATGGTAGAGAAAACCTTCAGAATTTAAGGGAGAAAAGGTAGGGAAGAAATTGAAGTAGGGATGGGTAAGAAATAAATATACTACCTAATTTAATAATTAAATTTTAATTTACTACATGACTTCTAATGTAACCATCTACTGCAGGCATGCCAAGCAAAATGGGAGAGCTGTTAAAACTAACTCCTATTTTTCCCAGGCAAGGTGCAGCTGGCTTGAATAAGCCAAGTAGGATCTGAAGCCCGGTGTGTATTTTGACAACACTCCTGCCTTGCCCTCACAAGCTTTTATCATGTGATCCCTGCAAGGTAGGAAGAGGATACAATCCACAGTGTGAAAATCTCTATTTTAATTTCGTCATTTTAAGAAAATGATTTGATTAAAAATATTTAAGATTATGTAGTAGAAGAGATTGGTAGTCTTATTCTCTTAGCCAAATTTTTATACCTCTAGTTTGTTAAATATTTGCATTTTCTGGTTTTTCTTCAACTATCCTCCAACATAATCTATTTTTTCCCGCCACTAATAACCATATATGCAACAATAAAGAATTACTGTACCTGACTCCAGGATCACTCATACTGTGCCCATGATAACGATATGTTTGCAATTCCATCACAATAGGGCCCTGTTAAAATGGAAATATTTAATAACTTTGAAAATCATGCCTTGATTTTGCTGATAAGTAAATGTATACAGCCATGCCAGTTTAAGACAATCATTTAGACCAGTAGCTCTCAACTTTTTTGCATCTTACTCTGTTAAAAAATACAGATCTGACCAAGACAGCAACAAAAGTATTACATTTTTTCCCTGAGACATTTATATGTTTAAAGTATTTTGTTATATTCAATATTTAATGCTTAGACTTGAATAAAATTTCAGGAATTTTCACTTGATCTCAATAAATCTACTACCATACTATGTCTCATTTTTGGCGTCTGTAAGAGTCATAAATACAGACTACTCTTGATAGTTGGCTAAATTGTTGATTGTAGTTCTTGTTCTTATTTTCTAATGCTTTGAAAACACTGAAAAATCCCTCAAACCTCATTTAAGGGAAAAAGGCAGATACCTGAAAGTACGCCTTGATTCACGACCATTCATTTAATAATTATTTGAAGTTGTGTTGATAAAAGTGACTAATGACCAGTCCTCACACTTATGACCATCACAGTGTCCTCACAGCCGCATGATCAGTGTTTGGGTGCTTGGCAACCAGCATGTATTTGTGACAGTTGCATCATCCTGGGTCATGGGATTGCAATCTGTGACTTTCCCAAAGGGAAGCAAAGTCAATGGGGAAGTCAGATGTATGATTTGCCTAAAATTGTGATGATTTGCTTAATGACTATAGCAAAAGATCATAAAATCAGGCATGGCTCACTTAATGACTACATCGTTTGGTGGCAGAAGTTTCAGTCCCCAATTGTGGTTTTAAGTTAAGTAATGCTGTATTTACACTGAGCTTTTTAATTTAAAAATGGATTTGCCAAGAACTGTTAAGAGAGGGTCTGTTTGTGGTTATGTGGTTCACAATATAAAATGTTACTGTGATAACCTGGTATCAAACTGGTGGTGATGTCCATGTGTAAAGTTGCATGTTTAAGTTGTCTTGTAAGAATTGGTAATTGAATTCTTTCACATTGCATTTACCCAATCCAAATCTTCCAGCAATGCTAGGTTCTCCTTTTCTCCATATTTTGCCTTCCCATCACCCACCCATATGTGTTCTTTCTCAATGGTGCAACTAGGTCTTTCTTGAAGTTTAGCACAGAATATCTTGCAGGATCCAATCTGAATCAGTCACCGGGACTAAAGGTTTATTCTTCTAAGCTGTCAGGCTCATCATCAGGGAACCAGAATATTGCACCCACTTTTGGAGAGAGAAAAGTTCCCTGATGATGGGCTCCAACATGAGCCGAAAGCTCAGAAGAATAAACTTTAGTTAGTCCTAGTGACAAACTTAGATTGGATCTGGTAACATTATCCTGGGATACGTATGTTTTACCTTCATATATTCCACAGAATATTCCTTCATTTCACCTATGATAGGTGCACACACCCTTCGTGCTGATGTTTATAAGATAATCATAGTTTTAATGATACGTATAACTGTTTATTTGGTTTTAGTTGAGCAGGTATTTTATGGTGTCCTTTTTGAGTATGCTGCCTCTTCATTTCTTCATCTGAAGTTAACTTACCTATTCCCATACTAGTTAATCACACTATTAAGCACCATGTTTTTAATTTATAAAAAGTAAAAATTGATTTATTGTTCAATAATAATCATAGGCCCAAAGATACTGGATCAAGTCTGCAAGATTTAATCTTTGAGTTGATTTTTATTATTCGTATACTATTTACATCATATTACTAGGTTTGGAACTCACAGGGTAGTTTGTAAATGGGGCTAAAAGTACTCCCTAATTTAGTATTGTTACATGTATTTGAAACAGAATAAATTTCTCTGAAATTCTGCCTACCTTAAACATGCAAAAATACACACACACAATGCAATATAGTTATTTCTACTCATGCTTACTTTTCCTGCTCGGCAGTGGTCAGCAGCAAATTTTGTAGCTTCTCTTACAGCAAGAACATCCATGCCATCAACCTAGTAGCAAAACAAAACAAAAGTTTACTTAAAAGTATTACTGCAATGTTCATTTTTCTTTTAAAGAATGGAGAAAATCTCTTACCCTAAGACCTGGAATAAAGTCTCCTCTTTTGTAATAATCTGTGCTGGCTGCAGCTCTCTCTACAGAAGTACCCATTCCGTATCTATTGTTCTCACAAATAAAAATGCATGGCAGCTTCCATAAGGCTGCCATATTAAAAGTTTCAAATATTTGACCCTGGAAGAAGAATAAAAGATTTTAGATATCTTTACATATATTCTTGAAGTTGGCAAATGTGACTATTTCATTATAAAGTTCATATACATTCTCCCCTTTTCAGTCTATATAACAACCTCACTGTTGTCCAATTTGCTTGTGTCTACCTGAAGTACTAGAAATTGTTAAACCTCTTATTGGAAACCAAGGAAAGATTATCCAAATCAAATTACAATTAAACCTTCAGCATGAGCAAGTTCCTCAGTGCAAATCACTGGCTTTATTCATGTACATGGAAAACTACTTTCATCAGATTTTCTACATTGTAGAGCTTGAGGGCACCACTGCTACAGCAGCATGGGAAGAAACCACCTAAAACCAGCTGCCTTAGTATTATCCTACCTGTTGTGTTTAAAGGCAAGTATAGGCATATTATGATGTCAAATTGGATAGAAATATGCATCTAATTGAATAAACCTGGAAACTTACCTGATTTGCAGCACCATCACCGTACAATGTCACACAGATCTCATCATTCCCAAAGTATTTACATGCCAAAGCAATACCAGCTCCCAAAGGAACCTATAAGATATTATATGCAGTAGGTAAACCATCTTAAACCACCTTGTTTTTCTTATTAATGGCCAATCAGGTACAGACTGCTTGCACACACAAGAACAGCCATATCCACTTCCTATTGTTTTCCCCAAGCTGGTATATGGAGACATGCTGTCACCAAACAGAAATAACACTGAATCTTAAGATTATGTGCCCTTGATAAATCTGCCTTTTCCTGAATTCATTTAATCCACCTTTAAAGTCATGCAATAATTGGCTATAATCATCATCTTGTCTTGTGGCAATGTTTCCACACCATGCAATCAGGAATTTAGATAATGTTAGGTTTACGAAAAAGAAATATTCAGGATCAGCATCCTACACAGAATTATAAAAGTAATGAAATAATCTAATATGACAGACATTAAAAGCTTTATCCACATCTCAATAAAAAAGCTACCTGGGCACCTTACCTGGGCACCAACAATACCATTACCACCATAGAAGTTTTTGGCATACATGTGCATTGAGCCACCTTTACCTTTAGCACAACCACCTATACGACCTGAAATATTAAAAATACAACATACATTGGGGCTCTACTAGAGTTCACATCAATAGTATAAAGGTAAAGATTTCCCCATCCAGTCATTTCTAACTGTAAGAGGCGGTGCTATCTCCATGTCTAAGCAAAAGGAGCATGTACAGAGGTACATGGAACATTGTTACATTCCTACCCAAGTGGTACCTATTTATCTACTTGTATTTGCATGTTTTCAAACTGCTAGGTTGGCAGGAGCTGGGGCAAGTAATGGGAATTCACCCCATTGCATGGCATTCGGGTGGCCAGCTTTCCAGCTGACAAGCTTAGCCTCTTTTAACCACTGAGCCATTGCACCCTCTATATGAATAGTATATAGGTCTTTTTAGCATACCATCCCTTTTTGCTTAATTGGAATTTTAATAAGATTCCATAATAAGAGAAAAAGTAAAAAGAATTAAAAACATTCTTTATAAACTTTATAAATGTTATCCACTTGAGCAAAGATATATACTAAGCAAATTATGTTGGTTTTCACTGTGGAAATGCAATCAAAACTTAACGTTTCTAGATCTATCTACAGTGGCATTTGTCTTTTCCATATTTACATTTCATTTTACCAAACAAACCTGTGAGTTCAGCAAGAATTTCTCGAACTGGAATACCACGTGTATAAGTAAAGCCATGAGCCCTGTAGGCAGTGATCAAATGATCTGTTCGATTTATGGCTGCCTCAAGTCCAACACAGCAAGCTTCCTGTGGAAAAACAAACCAAGAGCACTGAAATAGTATGTATGATACCATAACATACAAGTAGACCGATTTATTTGTATACAATTCTCTATAAATGTCAAACATGGAGTTTGCACTATGGTTCAGAAGAAACCAAAAAGCCAGTTCTGGGAAATAGATGCTTTGCCTATTCAGATGAGGCTGCTGTGTATCTGAAGGAATACGGATGTGGCTCACTTCAAGTACTGTAGCATGTGCCTCCTGGAGCTGCCCTACATATAGTCAAGAAACTACCTTGAGTTCCAATACTTGAGTTCCAACTATAGCGCACTAGGCCTCTGCAATGCAGGATCACAGTGAAAGAACACTTATTAATTCACAATACTTTGAATAGTCAGTTCATAATATTTTAATGCATTTTGGCCTTTGAGAAGGATGCCGCACTTAAACAAATACTGGCCCTTGTTATATATTCTGTTTTATTACTATATTAGAGGTATCTTATATAACATTTTACCATATTTAATTTTTCAAAGTATGATCTGGAGCAGGGATGTCAAACTCAATTTAATTGAGGGCTGCATCAGGATTGTTGCACTTGGGGGGGGGCAGTCTGGGCATGGCAGGGTGGAAGCGGCCAAGTGGGTGGGTGTGGCTGGGGTGGGCATAGCCAGCTTGACATTGCTCATGTCAGGGTGGGATCAGGGCAGGCGCCGAGGCCTGATCCACCGGAGGAGCCACACTGACCTCTTGGGCCATACGGGGGTGGCAGGTGATATCCCGCTCCCAGAGGGCATACCCACCCTCATTTGCCTGCTCTTCCAGGCTGCTACTGCTGTGCTTGCTCTCCTTGCCTGGGCTGAGTTTCTTGGGCTGGGGGGGCTGAGGGAAAGTGAGGCTCCTGCTGGAGGGGCAGCTGTTGCTGGTACTGCCGCTGCCACAAGAAGCAAGGTGAGGGAGAGCAGGAGTGACTTGGCTGTGGGACTCCAAGATGCACAGATGTGGGACTCATGGGGCAGCTGTGGGGCTACGCTCAGGTAAGACAGAGCAGGGATGGAAGTCTCGGCTATCACTTGGGGATGGGGGCTTCTCACCCTTCCCGTTGCGGGTGGGGTGGCAGGTAGGAGGCTCTTTCCACCTGTCTGGTGGAGTTGCAGGAGATTAGGATGGGAGGGGCACTAAGCGGTGACACTGGCAGCAGTCGGAGGCAGAGGCACAGGGGGAGGCATGTAATTCAGCCCACCAGGCAGCCATGTGACTGCTTGCCCTGTTCTGGCTGTGGGCAAACAAAAACAATCATAGAGAAAGATGCCTGGCACGTTCAGCAGGCCGGATCAGACCTCCTGCACCTCTGCCTCTACCTGCTGCTTGGAGAGCTGGGCCGGCAGTTGCAATGCTCAAACCCACCTGTGCTGCGTGAGCTGCAGAACCCCATAGTGCGCTACAGCAGCTGCCAGACTCCATCAGCCCCCATGTGCTCACCTGTGTGTGTGGCAGGGTGGGCTGGGCCCAGCAGGGGCCAGTACTTTGCTGTCAGTGGGGTGGCCCTGCAGGCCAAGTCTGGGCCTATTGCAGGCCAGATGAGACCTCCAGGCCTTGTGTTTGACATGTCTGGTCTAGAGACATGTAAGTAATCTTAGCAAAGACAGCTGCAATACAGTAATTATATTAATGATAAACATGTTAGGAAAAAAATCATTAAAATCCTTCAAAGGCTATGGGAGCAAAATCTTAAGGGTACAAAATACATATAAATAAAAAAAAATGGAAGGAGAAAAAAAATCAGAAAAGATTTGAAGAATTTAAATTTTTAACCTCTACCATTCAGGAGTAACCAGACTAAAATAAAAATATTGGCACTAGTCATTTAATCAAAGTAGTTTCCGCCAACTACACACAACAAACTATCCCCACTGAAGATACTTCACAAAATTTCAGCATTTTTAGAAATGATAAATGTTCACCTTTTTCAACCACCTGGGAATTTGTTTGTTTATATTGGCAGAGTTGAAACATACAATTCTTCAAAATTCTTCTTTTACCTATAACAGCCTAATTAAAATGAAACAGAAAATTTGATAAAATCTGCTACCCACCTGGCCATCATATAAATGGCAGAAACCCCGAATAATCTTTTGCTTATACAGCTGGTCTGCTTTCAGTTCCATGCGCCGAATAGTCTGCATAGTCTTATAGTATTGGAGACCTTGTTCTCGAGTCAGTACCGCTGTGGTAGGAGGACCTTCTTCCAAGCGATGGAGGTCATGTTTCTGCAAAAAATAAAGACAACCAGTCAGCTTCTATTTTTAAAGTATTTGAATAGCTTAATACTTAGCATCTTTGTGCTGAAAGATTTCTACTGCCCCACAGGAGGCATGCGAGCATGCACGAGAACTGTCCTGCCCTGCAGGCTGATTGCATTCTGAGCACTTCCCTTTCAACCAGTATGACAGAAAGTGAGGCCGAGACAGTGGGATGGCCACTTGCAAGAGCAAGGGCAGCCCCGTTTGATCGGATTGAAGGCTGGACACAGGAACCAATGCTGTTTGTGGCCTGGATGCGCTGCTCACCTACGTATGCCAGCCTTACTGTTTGAGCACAGGAACAAAGCCTTTTAACTGAGTGAGGAGGCGTCACAGGGCCAGCCCCTATCCAGCATGCCATGCCGGGGAAGGAATGAGACCCCATTGTCCCACGGAGCCCGCCGCCACTTGTGCAGGGAGGAAGGAGGAAAAATAGTAGTGAGTCTTTGTGCCAGCCAGCTGGCCAGGCAGGGAATAGGCCGAGCTGGTGAGGAAAGGAGGATCATGGCTGTTCAGCAGGCTCTGACCTCTACCACCAGCAGCTTCGGTGCCCTGGATCTGTCCGAGCTGAAGAATGTGGAGATACAGCAGCGGGATTGCCTTCAAACATAGCTCCATTTCTAACCTTCCCATTTGCACACAGATGCCCCATTTGCACACACACTTTGTGGCTTTGTGGGACAACGGGGTCTCATTCCTCCTCCGGTGAGGCAAGCTGGATGCGGCCTGGCCCTGTGGTGCCTCCTCGTTCAGTTGTAGGCTTTCTTCCTGCCCTGAAACAGTAAGGCTAGTGCATGTGAGCAAGCAGCACACCCAGGCCATGGACAGTGTTGGTTTCTGCACCCAGCCGATTCTGATTCCACGGCAAATCTCCTGGCTGCAGCCATGATGTGGGTTGAAGGAGCTCTCTCCACAGCGGATTTTAGCAGGCAGAGAGTACCCCTACCACTATCATGGTGGACAGGAGTTCAGGGGGAGGAGCAAGAGACAGGCACAGCAAACACTTCTCGTGCTGAGAATGAAAGTTTCTGAGTTCCTGGTTTTCTGCAAAAGAGGATGGATGCCTGAACTTACGTGTTATTATGGCACCCAGGAGAGTCTGTTGTCGGCGCAAAAAAAAAAAAAACATTTCCAATCCAATGCAAAGAAACAGCGGCAGAGAGGAAACAGATCATTGCAAGGTTAAGTGAGTCTGGTGCGGCAGGAAGGGATGGGGAAGCATGAGGTATCTTAATGGGTTGGGAAGGCCTTGACGGCTTGTTCCATCATTAACCTTCCCCCCGAGATACCTCATGTTCACAATGGTGCATTAGATTAGCAAATGTGTGTGCATTGGTATTCTTGAATTGTGAGCTCTTAGGAAAGTATCCCCTCGTGGGTTGCAAACAGCCATTTCCAGTGGAGAAAACAGGACAAAGTAGAGTGGGGAAAAATATTTTGCTGTGCTGTGTTTCCAGTCTGAATTAGATCGTGGCAGGGTCCCTATAAGAAGCCCTTTTAAGGATTATGTATTAATAGAAAAGCAACTAACTTATCTCTCTTCCTAAATGCATAAAAAACAAAGGAGTTCTGATTCAGGACACCACTTTGACAGTTTTGCTATATTGTTGTCTGTGGATGCCCCCACTAAATGCAAGCATGGGATAAACTGAGCCTCATTTGTTCTCAGTCTTTTAACTGGCCACAAACTACTAGCAAAAGTGGCATTTGATCACAAGGCAAGTGGGCACTGAAAAATGTTTCCCCTTTTGCATTTGAGCATCCAAGAGGGGACAGGAAAGGAGAAAGGGAAAGAGGAAAAGAAAAACAAAGAAGGAAAGGGGGGAAGAGAGCAGAGAAGGAACAAGAAGAGAGGAAAAAAGAAGAATGAAGAGGGAAGGGAAAAAGAGGAAAAGGGAAAAAAAGGAAGGAAATTATGATGAGAGGGAGGGAGGGTGGGTCTGAGGGAAGTCCTACCTTAGCACTTGGTCACCAGCAGCCCTGCTGCCTTTTTATCATCCCCTTGACCCCTCCTCCTGACCTCTCCTGGTAGTCTCCCATCCTATCGCTGAGGATGCTTTGGTTACAAAGCTTGGTCTCCTTGCGAGGAAAGATGGTAGGCTTCCCTCTGACCTACCCACAATGAGCAATCTGGCCAAGGAGAGTGAACACAACAGCAGCAGTCTTGAGGAGGATGTAAGTGCAGCCAGGTGCCCCCTTGGGGAAGTGGGGTTGGGCTGAGCTGTGGGGACATGGTGCCCTGGGAGCTCGAGGGCTGACTGGGTGCTTGCCCTCCGCTGCCCTGGGCTCTGGGTAGCCTGCACAGCCATCCAAAGGTCCTCTGCATGGCTTGAGAGGGATGGCAAGGCTCCTATGGTGTATAAAGGTTTGGTGCTTGTCCTGGTCTCGCCTTCCTCTGCTGGAGACAGTGGATTGCCCCAGCCCCACCCAGGCCACCACAGGCATCCCCCAACATGAGCTATGTTGATCTGCCCCCCCAGCCCGCCCCGCTCCCTCCTGAAGTCAACCAGAGCTCTGATACAGCCCTCAATGAAATTGAGTTTGACACCTCTGCTCTATCTGCTCCCAGCCACAAAGATATTTACTTGTCAATGTCTCTCTTCGCAGGCTTCACAATGTACCACATCAAAACACAATACAAGGAACAATTTTAATAAAATCTGAAAAAATTGTGACAACAACAAACAATAGCACATTTAGCTATTCTTCAAAACCTCTAAGAACAAGGGCCATTGTTGCCTGATGGGATGACCTATGCCAAAGAAGCCACCTTCCTCCATGCCATCTCCTGTCATAATTACATATAGGAGATACTTGTTTTCATTTGGGTTTAACAACCACAATTATTTAGAATTAATAAGAAACTCAGGCCCCAAGTTACGTAGGCTTTACAGAAATAATCACCGCCCTGAACTGTATTTAGAAACCAATAATCAATGCAGCTCCTGTTACAGCCCGTTAGTAGTGGTAATTGAGGCAGCTGAATTTTATACCAGCTGAACTTTATTTTCAAAAGTAGTGCTGTGTAGATCAACTATGCAGGTAGAAAGTGACAATGGCAAAGTGACAATGGCATGAGTAACCATCTTCAAAGTATCCTATTTGGTGTAAAGATTGACTGATGCTGACACTTGATGAAAATCTTCGGGTTGTGGTCTCAGCCTACTCCTTCAGCAGTACCTGTGAATCAGGAGGACCCTAAAGACTACAAGCCTATTTTTGTAGGGGCTGCACAACTATGTCAAGAATCAGGTTGGTATCACTCCCAATGATAGGAAAATGGAATACACACAATCTTGGAACTATTACATAGCCATCTTCCTAAGGGATGGTAAATTCAGGTGGTAGAAAGAGCAGCAGCAGTGAAATCTTAGGGGTTTAGTGCTCTTAATGCAAGGGAAAAACTTCTACTTAGAAAATAAGATTACTTTGACATATGACAAGTTTATATAATGTGAATCAAGTGGCAAGGAGAAAAAACATATTTAATGTTACCAATTATGGTCACTTAATAAACTAGTCAATAGTACATTCTGAATGGGCCAAAGCAATTATTTATACAACACAATAATATATTTTATTACTAACACTAATACTGGATTATTTCACAGATCAGTTAAACAATGTAAATTATAGCAGCTAAATAGAACCATCAGGCTGATATATAATAAGTTTCTGAAGAGCAATTGCTGGAAATGATAAGCAGAACTAGGAGCAAAAATAGATTCTGACCTTTTTCAACAAATAACATTGAAATAATCCAGAACTAGGCATCATGGTCTCTTTAGTTGGTTTCCCTTGACTTCTGCCCCACTTAATATTTTTACAAATTGTTTTATTTATCTTACCCCCTTTCAAACAATCGTACAGCAATTTACTCTAGCATCACATTTGAGTCCAGTGGGGGTAATAACATCCTTAAAACTTATTGCATTTTCAAGAGAGAAATCCCCACTGTAACAGTTTTGTAACTGCCTAAACTACTCGTAGGAAGTCCTCACTTAACAGTCAGAATTAAGACTGGCAACTTTGCAAAACAATCTGGTTGTTAAGCAAAACAGCTTCCAATTTTACTACTGGTTTTTCCATTAAACTCTAATTATCAGATGCTGTTGTGACCCCTCGGCTGCCAGTAGAGTCAGACGAGGAGGTTGAGGTTTAGGGAGAGCCTGGGCCAGCTTTGGAGACTTTGGAAGGCTCTGACAAGGAAACAGATCAGAGGCAGAGGCAGGGTTTTCCATCCTCTCCCAGGTGTCCTGAGCTGAGTGAGGGGGTGGAACATATGGGGCCCATCCCAGATGTGCATATGCGTAGAATGAAAAGGAGAGGAGAGCAAAGGAAAGCAATAAGCCGCCTTTCAGGGAAAAGCAGACAAAGATGCTAGCCGGCCCTTCCCTGGCTAGAAAATAAATAGTAGAGTTTTAGGAGTGGCCAGTTGTCGCAGACAACCGTTCGTTTTCTGGTATATGGCAAGCAATTTGTATTCCTTAGCCAGAACCAGGTTTTTCGGACTATTTATATTTGGTTTTTGTTTATCCACATGAATAAAAGACTGTTTCTGCCCTGTTTTGAAAAGGGGTTTGTTTTACTCAAGAGTAAGTGGCTTATCATTACTTGCAAAGGCTGGGTCAGAACAGAGGCCAGCTATGAAGTACATAAATGGTAATCATAACCATGGGATGCTGCGATTGTAAATGCCCACTGATTACAAAGCCCTTGATATTGGTCCCCTGACTACAAGGATGTTGCAAGTATCATAAGGGTTAAGATCAGTGTAAAGATAAAGTTATTATTTCAGTACCATGTAACTCTGAACAATTGCTAAACAGGGCAGGTGTTAAGAGTATCTGTACTCTGAAATGTTCTGCATTAGCCAAAAAGTCTGAAATTGATGAAAGGTAGAACCTGATGAAATTTAATAGGATTCTTACATTAGAAAGCAGGCTTCCCATGGCTCCCACATTCCCTATTTATGGCCATTATACTTTCTCTTTGCATCTGCAGTATAATTGTAAGATCTATTTCACACCAGCTCATAAAAATAGTTTTTATATAATTTATAAAACATGCTGAATGATCACTGTGTGGCTTAAAATCAGCAAATATGTCTTTCATTTAAACAAAATAATAACATAAAATTAGTGGTAATTAAATTGCATGTTAAAATTTTAAGTTATTTTGTACTTTCCCTCTAAGTATATTTCAATCCAAGAAATGATGTCCCCCATTTTGTACTTAAAAATATACCTTTATAATCTTATTTCAATGTAAAGGAGTTTGACTATACATTCAAATGATTCTTTAATATATTGCACATTAAAATATATATTAGTTTTAGTCTAGTATTGGTTTTCTAAAATAAAATAATAAATCTGCTTACCTTAATTTCAAATGTAGCCTCATTTGCAAAATCTGCATAATTACGAGAAGTGACAACCACACGGGCAACCTTTCAATAAAAAAGAGAGGCAAGAAACAATTATACAGATGGATATTAAATTAAAATAATATTTTTTAAAAATATTCCTATCTGCTTCAAGATTATTTCAACTTACATCTAATAATTTTAAATTTCTAAAGATAATGGATATTTTATAAGAAGTATTTTGTCTATATTTATTATTGATTCATTCCATTTTGATGATGCTTGATTCCAATTAATTGTGGATGACTTAAAATAAGCAATATAATGCGGTATCTGCTATCCCGCATCAGATGGGTGGCTCATGATAGGGAGCGAAGGAGAGAGAAACGACAGGAGACGAAGTTCCTCGGGATGAGCGCGCCCCGAATGTCTTGGCACACGCTCTTTTATTGTGCTTCTTCACAAGAAAATGATTTAATCAAAGCTCAAGTCAAACAGGATATACATGTTTTACAAAGCTTAAGTCCATCAGGATGTGCATGTTTACAAAGCTGCATACCAGACAAATCATTCACAATGTGGATAAGCTTATTGACAGCCGTCTAGCTCCTTGTCCCTTGTACGTGCCTTGCAAAGGTCACTGAAGAGACAGAAGTTAATGATTACACATGAATGATACATAGTTACAACAATATAAAAATAAGGAAATATGAAAATCAAAATAATCAAAAAATGAATTATAAGATACCAACAAAAGAAAATATTTCTAATTCAGGGTTGAACTATGGAATTTTTGGTGCTCTCTGAACCTATGTAAAGCTGATGATGTTACACAGCTGCATAATAAAATGTCTACAAGTAAACAATCAAGCTCATAGAATACTAAGAACTTATTATAATAAACAATATATTTTGCAGGAAATATATTGAATTATGTGGGTCCCATAAACACATCTGTGTTTTCTATTTTGGAAGGTTTTGAATGGAAAAACTTGGGGGGGGGAGAAGCAATGTAATCAGAATCAAGTTAAAATAATGCAGGTAAGAAAAAAAACACTTAATAAACTAAATGCCTTAAACACTCTAAGGCAGGGGTGTCAAAACGTAGCCCGCGGGCCGGATGCATCCTGAGCAAGCCATACCCACCCTAGCTCCGCAAAGGCAAAAAACATCACGGTGTCATGTGACTTAGTGATGCAGCAAGTTTGACACCTGTTTAGCAAACAATTTTTCAGTCTGTCTATCACCTGTTCTACCAGTTGTGATTATTTGGCAGCATGTATGTGCAAATGATTATTACCACTTATGTTCACGCAAGATCTGCTACAGCAGCAAAATGCCACAGAATATATGATTCAGAGGACACCAAAAGAAACATAATACCGTAATAGGAAAATACAGGCAATGATAAAGTTTTTAGCAATGTTTATATTACTTAGATTTTCTAACATTTCCAGAAAAAGATAAATTCTTATATTTCATGCATCCAAAAACCTGTTTTCTCAACTGTGCAAAGATCAACAGAGTTGTCTATTGACAGGAAATGCTGAAGCTCCTAACTTTGGTCCAGCACTCACGTCGTCACGTGATGTATTGGGACTTTTCCCCCTTTCGCTATACCGGGAGTGGGCATGACCAGCGCATGACACATCTGGCCTGCGGGGAAAGGTGACAGCTCTAGTCTAGCATGATACTTATTCTAGAAATAATTTTTACTGAACTGAATGTCTTAAAATTAGAAGAGCTACCAAGATTTCAATTTTCTACACAGGTATAAATGGACTAATAAAATAACTAACAAATCAGAATGGAATTTTTTTTTTGCACAACAAATTATGGCTTGTTATGAATATTCATACAATTAAAATTCTGGTCTTACCTCACCAACAGCTCCCTAAAACAGTAGAATTGGGAAAAACAAAAATAGAAAGGAATATCAGCTACCATCATACAGATGTGGGAAAAATTATTCCTTACAAATATATTTTTAGTACCAATTTTATTTAGTCAAGTGACACCTAATTATTCAGCAGAGAGGTTTTTTTTAATGCAAGAATAAAACTTCCTTTAAAAAGTTATTGCATTTCAGCATAATGAAGAACAGATGCTGTTATTTTTAATGCACCAAAGTACTCTGGAACAATTATACCTATTTGTGCACCAATCTTCATACACACAACCCAAGTCAGAAAGATCTTCCTGCTGATTTCTGTGAGCAGATAGATTATCTGGATGGCTCTAAATCAGGGTTTAAGCCTGGGCTTGGGATCAAAATTCATTAATTGCTCTTGTGTCAGTTGATGGGATCTGAAAGGAGATAAAGGCATAATGGAATCGGGCGCTGTTTTGCACTGGACTGTCTGCAAAGTTGAGAATTTGAAGCACAATTTTGCAGATTCCACTCCTATTTTGTTCACTGCAGAAACAAGAGGGCTCAGGCCTGTCTCAGGTAATTTCTACTTGGGAGAGATCATCTGTGCACTTAGGGCTTGGTATTAACAATACGTACAACTCTATATAACTCTTTTATTGTTAAAAACCGCCTAGAGTAGCCCCACAATGGAATAAGCAGAACATAAATTAAACAGACAGACAGACAGACAGGTATTGTTGACACAGGAAACCTTTGCTTCAGTTGAAGTTTTATCTGCTCAAGAGTGGGAAAAAATGATCAGCTATTGTTTTACACCTAGTGTTAAACTGTAATTTTCCTTTTTGTGTGACTGTTGGTACCATGAATTAGTGTCGTATGAACATGTAAACTGTGGTTTATTCAACACACCACTGATAAAATCATGGTTCAGTACAGAATGGTATTAAAACCTAAGTACAAAGAAGACCATTGAGGTTTATTATGGGCAATGATTTCTTTAAGGCCCCTAAATCTTGGATTTTTAAACAGGATTTTTATTGGAATCCTACAAGTCCACCCTTAAAGAATCCAAAAAGTAGAAGAATTTCTGTTCTAACTTACTACTTACTATGAATAAAAACTTTTTTTTTAAAAAAAGTAGCTTGTTGATATAAATTTCAGAACAAAATAAAGGAATGTGGTTTAGAAAGATTAATTTATGACAAGAGCACCCTGGATCATGAGATCCAAGTCTAAGTAACTCAGAATTTGTGTTGCATGGTATTTTTAAGATACATATTGCAAATTGATCTAAAGCGATCTGAAATGAAAATATAAACCAGTAACAATGTAGCACAGATTTATCCCCATATTAAAAGCTGGGCTTGAAACATCATGCAGGGAATATCACTGTTTCCCCTGCAGTATCTGATAGCTTATGACAGCTCTATAATATACTTTCCTTAATACTGTTAAATCACACATTGGAACAAAAATGTCTCCTTCAATAATACCTCCCAAACCTGACCAAGTGCTTACTCTTTATGGACATGTTATAGGCTGATTGCATTTTAAATATTCAAAAAGACACACTATCGAGGAATTCAAAAAGAAGAGCCGAAAAACCCTGTTCTGTTTACTTGTTTACAAAACACACTAATGATTAACTAAGCAATGGTTACTCAAATATCTGGGTTTACACAATACACTGAAATCTTAAGTAAAGTGTTCATAGAGTGTTCACACAATCTTTTAAGTCTAAATATTCACCTAATTTGTTGCAGGATCCAATCTGAGGCAGTCATTGGGACCAGAGATTTAGTCTTCCTAGCTTTTGGACTCAAGCTGGAGCTCGTCCTCAGGGAACTTCTCTCCCTCCAGAATGTGTATGACAAAGAAGCTCCACAACACATTCTGGAGAGATGTTCCTGAGGAGAGGCTCCAGCACGAGTCCAAAAGCTTGGAAGACTAAACCTCTAGTCCCGATGACAGACTCAGATTGGATCCTGCAACATTATCCTGAGACATGTATATTTGCCTTCATTTGCCTAATTTGTGTTTCAGTTCTAGTCTGCAAAAAGCCAGATGAGGAGGAGACGGCAGCCAAGATTCAGACCCATACCATATTCAGACAACCCATACCATACGGGGTATGGGTTGCCTGAATATTTCCATGGACACCGTGTGCACAATTATTAGGCAAGTTATATTTTGGAAGATTTATTTTATTGTTGAACAATTACAATGCTCTCGGTCAATTCAAAATGTTAACAAACCTCAAACCCGAATATTGAAGAAAGTAAAAATGAGGTTTTGGCTTTCTTAGGGGAATATGTGTGCACAATTATTATGCAACTAAATGAACAAGATGCAAATGTTTATTTGCATCTGTTAAAGTGAAAATAATAAACAACTCAAAATATATAAACAGTTCTGACAATTCAAAAAAAAAAATCAGTAACCAATATAGCTATTCTTCTTTTCAGTAACAATCATAATCCTTCCATTTATGAAGTCTGTCAGTTTCTTGATCTGTTGACGATCAACTTTTTGTGCAGCAGCAACCACAGCCTCCCAGACACTGTTCAGACAGGTGTACTGTTTTCCTTCATCATACATTTCCCGTTTAAGGAGGGCCCACAAGTTCTCAATAGGATTTAGGTCAGGTGAGGAAAGGGGCCATGCCCTTATTCTTACATCATTAAGGCCTTTATTGGCTAGCTGCGCAGTGGAGTACTTCAATGAATGTGATGGAGCATTGTCCTGCATAAAAATCATGGTCTTCTTGAAAGACGCTTTTTCCTGTACCACTGCTTGAATAAAGTGTCTTCTAAAAACTGGCAGTAGGTTTGGGAGTTGATTCTGAATCCATCTTCAACCCGAAAAGGTGCAACTAGCTCACCTGTAATAATACCAGCCCATACCAGTACCCCACATCCACCTTGCTAGTGTCTGAGTCAAAATGGAGCTCTGTGTCCATTACTGATCCAGCCACAGATCCATCCATCAAGTCCGTCAAGAGTCACTTCATCTCATCAGTCCATAAAATCTTTGAAAAATCTGTCATCAGATATTTCTTGCCCAATTTTGCCATTTCAACTTATTAGAATTAGAATTCTTTATTGGCCAAGTGTAATTAGACATACAAGGAATCTGTCTTGGTGCAAATGCTTTCAATATGTGTCTTCTTCAGTGGTGGTTGAGTTTCAGCCTTCCTTACCTTGGCCATGTCTCTCAGCAATAAACACTTTGTACTTCTGTGCACTCCAGGTAGATTGCAGTTCTGAAATATGACAGCACTGGAAGATAATGGGTTCCTGGTAGATTCACATTTGATTCTTCTTAAATCTTTGGTAGTTAATGTGTGTCTTTTATCTCAACACGTTTCTTGTGACCCTACTATTTGCAACAAAATGTTTGATGATTCTGTGATCACAACCCAATACCTTAGCAATTTCAGGAGTGCTGCATCGCTCTGAAAGACTTTTTGAGTTTTCAGAGTCAGTTAAATCTCTTTTTTGGTCCATTTTGCCTGAGGAAAAACAGCTGCCTAATAATTATGCACACCTTGATATAGGGGGTTGATCTTCTTAGGCCACACCCTCCCTCATTACACAAATACACATCACCTTATACGCTTATATCCACTAAGCATTCAAGTTTATACAGATTGGAGGAGGGAAAATATGCATAAACACAATATGGTCAAAATACACACTTACCTAATAATTGTGCACACAGTGCACATCTGGTATGCTACCGTGCAAATGGAGCAGAGAAGAGCCTAAATCAGGTTAGAAACTCTTGTTCCTGATTTGCATTCACTCACTGCTTAGTCTATTCAATAAGTCAGTTAGAGTAGCAATTCTCTACCTGGGGCCATATGGTCCCCTTGGGATGTTTCAAGTAGGCCAAAAGTGAAAAATATGTAAGAGGGGACCCATCATAGGAAAAGGGATCATAGAAAAGCAGACTGTATTATACTGCAAACACTGTCTTTACTGTAAATAAAAACATATATTCTATTTGCAACCTGTGTGTGAGAGGGGCAAATGAGTAGTTTTGTAGTTTGCTAACTAACATAGTTACTTTGTATTTCAATTTATTTCTCCTTTTTAAAATGGTGCTCGGGTTTATTAACTTTTAACATTCCTAAACTGAAAAACAACCTGAAGACTAGCTCCAGATAAGAAAATGTTTGTTAGTACAAATTGGGTTTGGTTTATCTCTTTTGTGACCTCCAAGCAACCCTTTTCCTTATAATTATATCCCTTCTGACCTCAATCATATGAATGAACATGTGTGATATTATGGAATACAAATATGTAACATATTTGACTATGTGTAACTGATTTCCTATGCAAAGGGGAGGTTACTTTTATCCTGACCAATCTACTTTCCTCTTGCATTTTCTTTGTTGTGTTCACTGTAAGCAGGAGTGAAACATGGGGCTCTGAGTTCTCTCTCCTTTTTCATAGAGAGATTCACTTTATCAGGGTACCCTAACTAATAAACCGCTTTTAAATGATCTTCCAACTCAGTTGCTTTTTGGGAAGGTAAACTGAGGCAGAACCTGGGGCCAGATTTGGCTTGCAGTGGCAAGCTTTTTCATCAGTAATAGGACCTGGAAAGTGGGGAGGCACAGGAGAAAAATTACAAGTTGAAAACAGAGTGAGAAACATGCAATGTTTCTTAATTTTTGGCAATTTTAGATGTGTGGACTACAACTCCCAGAATTGCCCAGCTAGGGAAACCTGCTGTCTGGAGAATTCTGGGAGTTGAAGTCTACTCGTCTTAAAGTTGCCAAGGTTGAGAAACACTTGGTACATAAAACTACAGGAAGGAATAATCTTTGGAATACTTTTTTTAAAAAATCTTGCAACGTCCACGTCGAAACTGCCTACACCAAAGCCAAAAGCGGCCCTAGTCGGGCCTTGCTTCCCTTCTCTTTTCTATGAAAGCCCCAATAGGCAAAGAATCCCAGCCCGCTTGGGTGGCGACGGGATGCAACCAAGAGCTGGTCCCGACAGTAGCAGGAGAGGGGAGCCGCTATGCACGCGCTTATGCAAAGCGCCCAACCTTGGATCGTGTGGATCCCACGCACTCGGGCAAAGGCTATCTATCCGAGGGTTGGCACGAGACCCCCGCGCGCGGGCTCCAGACGCCGGGAATCGGGTGCTTGCGAGCGGTGGCCACTGCCGATGCCTCCTGCCCCCGGGATACTCACCGGTCTTGAGGCAGACGTCCCTTGCAGCAGGCGGGAGAGGGCGGCCAGCATCTTGCGCATGGAGTGTGCCGTTGGATCCCCGCCGGCCGGAGGCTCCTGGAGCAAGGACGGAGACAGAGTCTCCTTCAGGATAGGGCGTCTTCGCCGCTGCCGGGCAGACAAGCCATTTGCCCAGAGTGACGGCCGAGCAGCTCTCGCCTGCCCCCCAGCGGATCCCGAGAGCCGACCGTCGCCCTCCCCGGCGTGGTTGCTGCGCTTGCCTTCGACACGAGGGGGCAACAGTGCGAGTGTGCAACGTTTCCCTTTTCTCCGCGTTTAAATGTGGGCCCAGCTAGCCTAGGAAGAAAGCGCCGCTTCTGCGGGTGTTTCCGAATCGAATCGCCCGATTCCTGCCTCTGCTTCTGGTTTTTCTCCTATTTCCACGCAGCTAATGAGTAGCCATTGTTCCTGGCTTTTGAGCCGTTGCAGAATGTACATACACTAACCATGTGGTTATTAGTTGTAGCGTTATTTTGGTTGTTGTTTTTTTTAAAGGAAGTTAGGAAAAGAGGAGGATTTAAATAGTAAAAGAACTGTGCGTTTCTTTCTCCAAATGGGTTTGGAGTTTTCACATGAAATAAATGCCACGTGAAGGCACCACTTAAGACCCAGTGCTTGTTTTTATTAGGTATTGTGGGCAGATTGAAGAGGCAACAAATCTTTGACTTCAAGCTCTTTATTCAGTAACAACAAGAACAATCCAGCAACGTGCCTGTCTGACAGATTGCCCTTTTATAGGGAACTGTCAGGCGGCTCGACCAATCAGGTTAAAATATCCCCCCCTCCCCCGGGAAGATCCCCCAAAAAGTCTGCAGGAAAATCCCCCGCCCCATTTTCTTACCATTGCAGAATTCTCTCTCTCTCTCTCTCTCTCTCTCTCTCTCTCGGAACGGAGCTGAAAAGCAGGTTAGGAATGTGGCTGCCCGGGGTATGGGGGTGTGAAAGAGGGAGTGTATGTTTGTGTGTGTGTGAGTGAGAGAGAGAGACCATCACCACCAGCCTCTGAGGTTAGATCTCTCTCTCTTCCCCCCTCCCTCCCTCTCTCCAAAGTCAGCAAGCCACCATCAATCAAAATTCATATTAGTGGTCTGTGGGATTTAAAAGTATGACTTTGATGGTCCCTGAGGTCCAAAAGGTTGGCACCCCCTGCTCTAAAACCAGTGATGGGATTCAGCCCGTTAGCATCAGTTCACCTGAACCGTTAGCTAATTGCTGAAAATAAAATGCAAGAGGGGTGTTTTTTTTCCTCTCTCCCTCCTTTCAGTTCATAGCTCTAGGCAGACAGCCAAGAACCACATAACAGGCTACTTAAGCTACTTAGTTGTGATAACAGCCAACATATGCCTTGAATAAAGTACATAAATAATAGAAACTGAAAGGATTAGGGCAGGGAAACAACCAGGAAACCCATCAATCACCTATCTAGGATGGAATTAACCTCTTTCCTTCAGGAAGGACAAGATTACAAACATTTTTATTATAAAGGGTATTAAGTAACATTTCTATGATCCGCTGATATTCCCTGGAGTTCCCCAAGACCTTTTATAGCTGCTGCAGTGTTGGCTATTTCTTGTTTCTTCCTGGGGAAAAAAGATACAGGAGGGGACAATGATGCAGCTTGATCATACAGACTGTGAATTTAATGCATGTGTGGTCCAGCCAGCTGTATTGCTTCTGCTGTGAAACACCCAATTTAGAACATCCAGAACATAGAATAATAGAGTTGAAAGAGTTAATGGCTTTTGGCAGCATGCCCAGGCTTTCAATTAGCCCCAGTGGCTGCTCTTAGTTTCCCTCTCAGCTGCTGCTTTTGCTTTGGGGTTTTGACTTTTTATTTTAAAGGGGAATGGCTTTTTAAAGTTGTTTTAGTGGTTCCTGGCACTAACCTTTTGGGGTGTACTTCCCTCATTCTTTTTGAAAGTCTCTAGTGGTGGAATACCCACAACTTCTGAAGGCAAGCTATTCCATTGGTTGATTGAGCTCACCCTTAGGAAATTTCTTCTTAGTCCTAGGTTGCTTCTCTCTTTGGTTAGTTTCCATCCATTGTTTTTTGTTGGGCTTTTTGATGCTTTGGAAAATAGATGGACCCCTCATTTTTGTAGGAGCCCCTCAAATATTGGAAAACATGGATGTATTTACCTGATATTTTCCCACATAACCCTGGCATATGAGACAGGTAAGAATTTTACAGGATATGCCATCATTGAAGAATAAACCAAAAAGTTGAGAAAAATAAAGTGTATAAAAATGAAATAAATGTAGTAGTGTAAGGCATGTGACAAGGCAGTCAATACCCCTTCTCTTTTAGAAGGGCATCATTCTCACAAATGATTTATTTATCAATTAAATTGTTGTGGGATGTAGAATGTGCTGTTTAAGCCCACGGAAGGCTATAAGAAAACTATTCTAAAAGGTTGTACCATTGAGCCAATTCCCCTGTGTCGAGCAGGGATATTAACTAAATATACCTGGGGTGGGGGGATCCAAACTAAGCCAGCGAGGCAGCTGCACAAAGCCAAGGGAGCCACAGTGAGGTCCCAGCTGCAGCAGCAGGACTCCTGGGTGCTGTGCTCCACCACCGTTTGTCAGCTGTCCACTCAACAGCTGATCACCTATGGATTGGGCCTCTGGTCAGGAGGGAAGGCTGCAGCTGCTGCTGCAAGAAGTCCAAGATGTCCAGGATGTGCTGGCCAGTTGATCGCTTTCCAGCTGGCCACTTAGATGGACAAGATGTGACTTCTGTTACTGCTGATGGTGTGAAGAGCTGGAACATGACTCCAGAAGGGTGGGGGAGAGCTGCGGTTGCTGGAAGGTGAAAGCTCCCAGCATTGACTTTGCAAGGGACTTGTATGTTCCTACTCACTGTGTACCAAGGCTCTGGGCTGAAGTTTAAAGACTGGTTTGCTGCTACGTTGTTGTGCTCTTTGTTATTGGGTGTATGTTCTGTGGTTCTTCCCTTAGTCCAGCCTTGGACCTTTGAGAGTAATCCCAAAGGAATAACCCTTTCCTTGTTTTGGGATCATGTAACGATCATGTCCAACAAAGTGGGGCAGATGAGGGAACATAGAAACAATTTGTCACAATTTCCAGCTGTTATTAATGAATTGAGAATCCCCAAAAGCTTTGGGAGTGGCATGAGTTCTGAACAGTCATAAATATTCAGCTCTTCTATTCAGCTTAGTTTTTTTTTGTTTGTGCTAAACATTACAAAAGAACCTATTTTTTTCTGGAACATTCTAGAAGACAGATGTTGAGAGTTTCTCCTCAATATAGTCTTCCCCTTGTCTGAAAGCATGTCAATCCTGGAACACTAAACTGGGCTTCAATTGTTTCATATGGATGTATAGGAGAAGAACTGGCAGAGTCAGGGGAAGGGGTAAAATAAGGGATCAGTTTAGAGCAGGGGTGTCCAAGCTTGAGCATGAGAGAAAATTTTGGAGGGAAGTAAAAGAACAGAAACTGTAAATTGGTATGAAACTAAGTTTAGAAGTAAAGGATTATCAATGAATATGCTGATTAAAATATTTTCTGTAGTCAGAAAATTATCCACTTTACTAAACAAAACAGTATCTTTGAAAAATATTTATCAAACATGCTTTATTTCTAAATAGGAGAAACTGACTGTAACACCCTGTTCCAGATGTAATGTCTCCTGGGTGGTGAGTCATTAGTAATAATAAATTCAATTACATGATTGCAGGCTGTTGTGGTCATTGGTTTTGAAAAAATACGGCTGAAAATATATAATGTGCCATATTGCATATGCTTTTATGCAGTATATGGGGTTTTTTTTGGCAGTAATATAGAAACAGTTTGTCAGTATTTCCCAGTCTAGCTTAAACTCCAGATATTTCTCAGTAATCTCTTATCCAAGATTTGACCACATCCAAGTCTGCTTAGCTTTTGGATGTGAAGTACTTGTTGGCAGCTGCTATAGAACAGTTCATATATACAATGAACATTAATATTCACTTTTTAAAAAATGAGGCTTCAGTTGTGCAGCCACACCTGTAATTTTGAGATTGCTGACTCTTCTCAGCAGATGTCTACTTCAAAAAGATTTTATTTATTTGAATTTATTGACCATCCACTAGACCAGGGGTATCAAACTCAATTTCATTGAGGGTCGTTTGACCTTGGAGGGCCGAAGTGTGCATGGCTAGGGTGGGCATGGGCCGCTCAACAACACTTGTGTTGGGGGTGCCTGTGGTGGCCCGAGTGCTCTGCCAGTGAAAATGGGCTCCAGAGCTCCGTTTTGGCGGCGATGGCCTCCTGCAACCCTCTGCTAGCAAAAATGGAGCTTGAGAGTGCCATCCTCAGCCCTCGCAAGTTCTGTTTTCAGCTGCAATGGCCTCCTGCAACATTCTGCCAGTGAAAACAGAGCTAGAGAGGGCTCCATTCAGCCCTCCCGAGCTCTGTTTTTGCTGCCAGAGGCACTCTAGGCCAGTCCTTCACTGTTTCCAGGGCAGCCCTGCAGGCCAAATCTAGGCACCCTGCAAGGTTGGACACCCCTGCACTAGGCTTATTTTCCAATGGAAAGTGGATTTTTCAATAAAGGAAAATCATACATATTTCTTCAAGTGTACACAATTGTAGTCTATATGCATGTAATTACTTCAGTGCTTAATATGTATATATGTACATATGTACAGTATATGCATGTGTGTATATATATGTGTGATTGTATGTATAGATTACATTTAACTAATTTGCTTCTAAATTCTAGGCCCTCCAATTCCCCTAAAATTATTGTCTGAATTCAATCACAATCAAAAGATAAATTAAAATGCACATATATGTCCGGTTGGATCTGCCACTAAAAACACGCGTTAACATGTCATTTGTCTGGAACATATTCAACCAACTTACCTCCAAATCTATCATTTTCAGTCTTGAGTCTAGGAATAAATAAGTCATTTTAAAAATAACATGCCCTTTCTGGAATTGGTGGTTAGAACTATCAAAAAAGACATGCAGATAGGGAAAAATGTGTTTTCACCCAAACAAATGGTTATTTATTGCAAATTGTTGTGTTGTGTTGTGTTATTTCAACAGAATTTAAAATCAAAATGATTAATTATGCTGTAACTTTGAGGACTACATATGAGCAGGAAATTTTATTAGACCTGTTTTTTCGATCACCTTACTCCGTTTTTTTAAAAAGGAATAATTTCAATTTTAATATAATTCTGAGTGCTTATCTATGCTGGTTTAATGGTTAAGCATCAAGTCTAATCAAGTGAAGGAAGAAGAGCTTTCTGACAATTGATAAAGATCTGACTGAATTCCCAGTATTCAACAAATGGCAATTTTGGAAAAGCAATTGGAAAAAAAGTTGCCATTTGAAAGGTGCATGTTCCACATCAATGTTTTCAATTTGATGCTTGTGAATTCTGGAAGCAGTAAGCCAATATGTCTGGAGGACACTGCTAATTACATTAACAGCATGGAATAGATTCCAGGTGCATTGAAATAGGCAAGATATCCTAGGAAGAACTAAGCGGTATATATGCTTGTTCTAATAAAATCTCATAGCCTTTATTTGATTTGGATTTGTTAGTTCTTGACTGCATGCAAAAGTAAGAAATTGGAAACGTTCTAGAAGAAACAAAAGCAAGCCATCACTGTGAAAGAAACTCCATAGTTGTGTCTGTGTTGGTACCAGAGTCAAGTTTTTGTTGTCTTCTATTAAAAGCAGTTTTATAAGTCATTGTTCAGAGAAGCCACTTGCTGAAGAATATGCTATAATATCAAAGGTGAGTTCACAAACTATCGAGAACAGATGTGTCAAATATGCAGCCCATGGATCCGCGATAGGCCTAGGGTTGTCTCGTGGGGCTGTCCCAAAGACAGCGAGGGACCGATCTGTGCTGCCACTGCCCACCCTGGCCAAAGCCACCCAGTCAGCTGCAATGACCAGGCCATGCCCACCCCGGTCCCCCAAGGGAAAACAAAATCCTGATAGGGCCCACAATGGGATTGAGTTTGACAACCCTGATCTAGAAGATCTATAATATCAAAGGTGAGTTCCCAACCATCAGGAAGATGACTTTCTATCATACAAATCTGGTCCTTCTTGGATCGAGAGGGGCTTCTTTGTTATGTCTCTCTCTTTGGAAAGTGCTAACGACCCTATTTGAATGACATTTGTACTTGTTTTATTTATTTTTTAATGTAATATAGCAGTAAGTTCTATATGCTACTGCACTTTACTATAGTTTTTAAATGCAGCTGCTCTCGTTCTTGTTTGTTTTCCTGTACTATGCCTCCTGTTTCCCAATTTCAGAAGATCAATGCAGATTAAGAACTGAATTTAGAGAAGTGCTGTGATTCAGAATAGCAATAGAAGTGATACAATAGTATGTCTTGCTCTCATTTTAACATTAAGACAACAGATGATTTTTCCCCCCTTGAGTGCAGGAGAATAGTGTAGTTATCCTTCTTCAAATTCACAGAGGTCTTTCTCTGTACATATGCAATACTTAAAAATTAATACATATTGTGCCTATCTGTGCCGGATGGAGATCACTTGACATGTGACTATTCTTTTAACAACAATTTGAAGTTATTACAGCACTGATTTATGACTAAACCAGACATCAATGTACAACTGTCACTGTGACCCCATTGGTTATGTGATCAAAATTCAGGCACTTTCCAGCTAATATGTAATTACAGTAGTTGTGGCATCCTGAGGTCATGTCACTTCAGCTTTCTCAGGGATTTCAGCAAGCAAAGTCAATGGGGGAAGCTGGATTTGCTTAATGATCATGATAAAAAAGATCACTACATGGGGCACAGCTCACTTAATCACCATATTCCTAGCAATGAACTTCTGGTCTCAGTGATGGTTTTGTCATGCCCACGTCGGAGTCTGAATCCAAGGAGGAAGATGAACAGCCGACAGGGAGTGGGAGTGTGGCTCCGTTGGTTGTGGAGGAAACTGGGGAAGGGCAAAGTCCAGCTGGGCAGAGGAGGGGAGAGGTAGAACCAGGGAAAGGGAGTTCAGAGGAAGACCCAGGCCCATCCATCTTCATCCCAGGGCATGCAGGGAGGAATGGAGAAAAGAGCAATGTGGATTGCATGGCTTATGGGGGAGGAAAGGGCCCTGAATCCCTTCATTAGCCACACCTGGAAAGGAGAGTTTAAAAGAAATACATGCTGACCGCGGCAGTTGCTGGGAGCAAACATGAGTTTATCTTGTATTGACTTTGCTTATCTCTGACCCTGGCATCTTCCCAACCATGTTGAGTTATTGCCGTGCCTTCACGTCTGGAATTCTTGCTCCTGCCCTGTCAAACTAATTACCTCATTTTGCCTTGATTGGACTTTTAGTTACAGTTTTAGGTTAGTTACAGTTTTGGTCTTGATTCTCTGCAGCCAAAGGCTGTTCCTGGGAGAGTTTTTCTCCAGCCAGAAGGTGACCAAGACATTAGGGGCAAAGTTGGAGCTAATAAAGGAACTCCTACTGATTATTTGACTGTGTTGCCTTGTGCCATTCCCTGGGTCATTACAGTTGTAAGTTGAGGACTCACAGAGCTCACACCTTGAGAAATTGAGAAAATATTCTGAGAACCATGCCACCTTATCTCTTCCAGGTACAAACTCAGGGTCATCTTATAATAAGAATTAAGGCCTTGGTTCCACTTATATAATATGTTGTTAACATGTAACAATGCTGTGCTTAGGAATAGCTACCATGCTGTTACCAGAACCAAGTGAGTCCCTCTTTCTGAGCCTAGATTCCACACTCCCACAAAACAGTAATATTTCTTGCCTTATATTGTTTTTATAAGAATTTATAGCACAACATGAGAACACAATACAAAGGACTGTTGAAAAAGTAATTCAACAGTAAGGATTTTCATCCTTGTTATGGCATCAAGAATCTAAATCCTTTCAACTGAAGCCAGACTAACAGTAAGTGTCAATGAAGTATGCCAAGTTGATTATACATTACCTCATTCCTGTAAAATGCAAAATTTATTTCCTGGCATAAGTCTACTGTTCTTTCATCTATTAGCCTTGTATGCTAAGTACACCAGTGCATTCTGTCATGCATACCAGCAAAGCATTGAGGTTGAGTATCATGTATTTTTATCAGCTGACAGTAATTCTCTGATATGTAACACAGTTGAGAATTATATAAGACCTGGCTTAATTAGCAGATAGATGGTAGAACTGTTTTATTCAGAAAGAAAACATTATTATGCCTTCTTGACTTCATATTCAACCATTTATATGCCAATGGTTTAGAAAAAGCCATTGTCAAAGCTAGAAACACACTTTTGTTCTGTTTTACTGTAGTCAAGTTTGTGCATGATTCTTGAAAATTGATTTTAAAAAGTAAGCTCCCTGGAAGAATAAGCCAAGAAGATCAGTCATATCTACTTGCTTTCAGCTGTAACCAACACAAAAAAACAGGAGAGTAGGAACACACTTCTCCCTCACTTTCAAACAACTGGCAATCTGAATATCTTGGAGGCAAGTGCTAGTCATCAGGATGTCTAGCACACCAATGGCCTTACCTGTTGTGATGTTTGTCTAATCTCATGGTAAAGCTATCCAACACGAACAGCCATTACACTGCGCCAGCCTCACTACAGGCTCCCTTTTTCCTTATTCCCAAGGCTTTTTATTTTAGTTTTGATGCTTGGTGTGTCTGTTGGTCTGCATGTGCGCATGTGCACTTTAATACAATTTAATTTTATGTAATTGTATTGTTTGTTTCTTTGCACTTTGAGATAAATTTCAGTGACAAAAAGTTCACAGTTTTAAAAACAACAAATGCATTAAATGCTGCATGAAGAATTAGATTCATACATTTCTGGCATAAGCGAAATAGCCCTCAGCAAATCAGTTGTCATATTGTCACATCTCATAACATTTTTTCATGGCGTGCAAGTAGTCTTCTACTTACAACAGTGACCGTTTAGTGACCGTTTTCAAAGTTACAACATCACTGAAAAAAGGAACATGACCATTTCTCACACTTAAGTCCGTTGTAGCATCCCCCATAGCCACATGATTTACATTCGGAGGCTTGACAACTGACCCATTTATCACCATTGCAGTGCCTCAAGGTCACATGATCCCATTTTGTGACCTTCTGTCAAGCTAAGTCAATGGTGAAACCAGATTCACTTAACAACCGTGTTACTAATTTAACAACTGTGTTGATTCACTTAACAAATGTGGGAAAAGAAGTTGTAAAATGGAGCAAAACTCACTTAAATTTCTCACTTAGCAACAAAAGTTTTGGACTACATTGTGGACACAAGTTGAGAACTTTCTGTACTTATATGAAGAAAAGACACACTGGGTTTAGAATTTTAAAAAATCTCAATATTCCTATATAATAGACCATCTCAAACATACAGTGGAAAAAGTGAATGCAATGGGCCAATTAATATTTCCAAAAGGAATAAATATACATATATAATATTGAAGTCATTGCTTGGGAAATATAATAGACGCAATAGTTTCAACTCAGCTAATTCTGATTGCAGTTTCCAATGCTTAGATGCAAATACTGGTTTATCTAGTGTTTGACCAATTTTCCCCAAGCTCTCAAAAGTATATGTGGGAATAATTCTGAGAAGGCAGATTTATTGGCAAGACTTTTAGAATTGGTTTGCCATTGCCTACTTACTACGGAAGAAAGTGAGTGACTTGCCCATAGAAACCCAACTGGAAGCATTGTTTCTAATCTGGTGCCTTTAACTGTTAGATCTGAGGTGGATCGGGTCGACAGAGACGCGAGACCATCTTAGTGAGTTCAGCTCTTTATTTAGTATTAGAATAGTCTGAAGAATACAAGCCGCGGCAGCCCCTCATATAGGGCTGGCTCGTGGCTCGGTGGCCAATGGCAGTGCTTTGAATCTCCTGCGATCGGCGCGGCCAATCACGGTAGATTCCTAGCGCTCCAATCATGGCCGGGGTCTCGACCAATCAGGTCGCTGTCCATCCGGACCAATCAGTTGTGAGGGTTTGGAATATGTTAATATAGTACACCCCTCCCCTCTTGGTTTCGCCTGTCGATGCGTCGTGACGTAGTTGCGCAGGTAGGCGGGGCTTTGCACCTGCCTAGTTGACCTGCGCGGTTCAGTTCTAGTGTGGTCGTCGACCGGTTCGGAGGGTTTCTCTGTCGCTCCGGTTCCTTGGGCTGGAACTGCCTGGAAGGGTGAGCCAGGCCTTTCTTGGCAGCTCCCTCCCGGTCTACCCGGGCTGGTTGAGCTGCCGTTCCTTTTGTTCCCGCCGGATCCTTCCGGGCTGGTTGAACTAGCTTGGCTGCTCCTTCCAGGTGAAGATTCCAGGGATTCGTGTCCAGTTGGTCCTGCATTTACTGGTGAGTAGGACCGGTTTATTTGTGGCTAATTTGTTCTGGGTGGGGGGTGTTCTGCTTGCGCTAGGAGGTTTCCTTCTACTCTTTCTTTAACACTTGCCATTCCCCCCCCTTCTAGTTTCTTGCTTGGGTGTCTGGTTGGTGGTGACGGCTATTCTTGACCTTAGTTGATCAATGTGCCATTTCCAGTTTTTCCCGTCGCTTGTCTCTAATCAGTATTATAAGGGGCCAGTTATCTGGGTGATTGTTGCTGGTACTCAGAGTGGTTCTCCTGAAAGGTTTTTAGCGTATACTGTGTCCCCTATGTTAAATTTTCTGTGTTTGCTAGAGGAACCCGGGTTTTTTTCTGGATTATATGTTGGGTGCATTCTATCTAGCGTTGACCGTAGTTTTCTGCCCATCATTAGTTCTGCCGGGCTTCTATTTGTGGTCACGCTAGGTGTAATGTGTTGAATGAGGAGCATTTTATTGATTTTGTCCTGTATGTTGGTTGCTTCTATTTTCTGGATGGTTTTCTTCGTGTATTCGACCATGCATTCTGCCCGCCCGTTCGCCGCCGGATTTGCTGGTGCGGTTAACGCATGGCGTATGCCTTGGCCTGCCAGAAATTGTTCGAATGCTAGTGCGGTGAACTGGGGCCCATTGTCCAACACTATTACATCTGGCAGGCCATGCGTGGCAAAGAGTTTACTCAGTTTCCTTATTACTGCCTCCGATGTGGTAGACTTCATGGTGCTTACCTCCAGCCAGTTGGAGTAAGCGTCTACTGTGATAAGGTACATGTGCCCCTTGGTTGGCCCCGCGAAGTCTATGTGAATCCTAGACCACGGGCCTCTTGGCATTTCCCACTCTTGGGTTGGGGCGGCGGGAGGGTTTGGTCTGGATTCCTGGCATTGTTTGCATTTGGCTACCCAGGTTTCTATTTGTTTGTCCATTCCTGGTCACCATGCGTAGCTTCTGGCCAGGATTTTCATTTTGACTATCCCTGGGTGTCCCTCATGCAGCATCCCCAACACCCTTTCCTGTAATGTTTCCGGGATTACCACTCTGTCCCCCAAAAGTATACAGCCCTTCTCGGTAAAAACTTCAGTTTGTCTGTTTTGGAAGGGTCCGAATAGTTCATCTCTGTCCCCTTCTGGCCACCCTTTTCCAACCTAGCTCAAGACTCGCGCCAGCCGCTTGTCTTTATTTGTTTCTCTGGCAATGTCTGGCGCGGTCACTAGTGGGTTGGATATTGTTTCTATTTGAAGTACCTCTGTCATGGGTGCTGGGTTGTCTTCCAGGTCGGGCAGGGGTGAGCAGCTTAGGGCGTCTGCATGGGCGATGTCCTTTCCAGGTCGGTGGACCAGCTGGTAATTGTATGCTGCTAGGAATTCGGACCACCTTGTCATTCTTGGTGATAGAATGTTCGGTGTGGCCTTATTTCCTGCCAGGATCCCTAGCAGCGGCTTGTGATCCGTGATGATTGTAAAAGTCCTACCGTAAAGGTATTCGTGAAATTTCTTGATACCGGCGACGATTGCTAGGCCTCTTTGTCGAGTTGGCTGTAATTCCACTCCGGTTTTGAAAGTGTCCTTTATGAGAAAGCGATGAGTGCTTCCTTCCCGTCTGGTAGCTGGTGGCTGAGGATGGCGCCGATCCCGAAGGGCGATACGTTGCATGTCACTGTTAGCAGCAGGGTCTCGCTGTACTGGATTAGTACCGCGTCAGATGTTAGCAGGTTCTTTGTGTTGGTGAATGCACTCTCTTCCCATGCTCCCCAGGTCCAGGTGGCTGTTTTATCTAACAGCCTATGTAATGGTTCCGCCACGGTTGCCTTTTGAGGTAGGAAGACATTGTAAAAGTTTAACAGTCCCAAGAAAGCCTGTAGTTCCATTTTGTTTTTGGGCTGTGGCGCTTCCCTTATGGCTCTCAGTTTCTTTTCCGTAGGGTGGATCCCTTGCTTATCTAGGAGGTACCCTAGAAATTCAACCCTCTCTGCCCGTAGTTGGCATTTCCTTTTTTTAACTTTGAGTCCCGAGTCTCTGGATTTCTTTAGTACCTCCCTCAACCGGGCTTCCAGTTGTTTTTCGTTTTTCACGGCCACCAGCACGTCGTCAAAGTAGGGCACCACCCCGAAACTTCCGGTTTGCGTGGCTTCGGAGCAGCAGGAATTCGCGACAGCTCGCGATTCCTGCTGGCTAGCTGCCGAGGTACCCCCGATCCAGATGGGTCAGGGGGTTATGGCTGCCCTGTAGGGACAGCTGAAGATAGAGGGGAGCCGGTTAGGGAGGTGGGGGCATCGCAGACCCCCCCCTTCTCCGGGAAAACCCCTTTTTCCCAAGGCGGTGGAGCGGCGGTCAGCAATGGCCGCCACGAAGAAGCCAGCAACCGGGTAAGAACTGTGCTGGAGGAAGTGTGAAGAGTGAAAGTTCTGTCTGAGCCGGGTCAAGTAACAACTTTTAAATTGCCTCGAATTGAGCTGCTTGTTGCTGGAGGATACATTGTATCCCTAAGAAGATCGAAAGCGGCGGAGAAGCTGTTAAAGGGAACTTTTTTTTTATTTTTATTTTTTACTCTCTCATCCCACGGAAAAAGCAGAAATATTTGGATGTATTAGACACTGAAAGTGGATTGCTTTGAAAGCTAAGCTAAGAGACAAAGGGATTTTTGGACATTGAAAAATTTAAGAAATTGGAAAATCTCTGCTGGAGGTATGGATTTTTGATTATTTAAAATTGTTATTGCAAGTGGGAAGGGAGAAAGAAAAATTGGAGCAGAAACTGAAAAAGGAGGAGACTGTCTAGAACGTCTTGGTGGATCCCAAAAGAAGATATATGGTAATTGGACCTCTTTGATCAAAAATTAATTTGGAAAGAGAAAGAGAAGAAGGAAGAAAAGTATTAACTTTTGGAACTTTTTTCTTTTTTTCCTTTTTTTAATTGCTTTTGATTGTCTTGGATTAAAAATACTTGTGGTTGTTTTGGAAAAAGTTTCCCTTTTCATAATGGCATTCTCTGTGGATGAACTAGAGATTGAATATCAAAAATATAAAAAAGAAGATACTTTGGGCGCTTTGTTCCAATTCTTAGAAATGGCGTTATGTTCCTTAGAAAAGTTGACGCAGCAGAAGGACTGGGACAAGGAAGAAGAGGAAAAAGAAGCCATCTTTGATGAACAATGGGTTCCTTCCGGAGAGGAGGAGAAAAAGGATAAGAAAAAGGGGTTTTTAAGAATTATAAAAACAACCAAAAGAGAGAAAAATGAGCGAAGAGATGGAGGCAAGGTTAGAAAACAAAAGAAAAGGAGCAAGAAAAGCGAAGGGAAAAAGCAAAGGGGTAGAAAGGGCAAGGAGAAGAATAAGCAAGAGAGAAAAGGGGGGAGGAGAAGCCTTAATGGGGGGAAGCAAGATTTAAAGAAAAAAAGTTTATTTAGAGACAATGGGTGAATTTAATTTAGACTAAAAGAGGGATTCTGGAGGGTATTTAAGAGTGTGTTTTTATATGTATGTATATTTAGAATAAAAAATTTATTATGTAATTTTAAGAATTTTTTAAACAGAATCCCAAGAAAGATTTATATGTAGTATTTTTAAGTTAGGTAATGTGTTATAGATGCAACTCCAATTGGTTTACAGGAGAAGTATAGTAAAAGAAAAAAGATGAATGGATGTTTGGAAATAGAACAGACAAAGAATGTTGTTGAAAATGGTAATAATGGAAGGATATATATGCTTTTTTTTTTGATTTTGTATATTGATAAAAGGCAATAAAATTTTAATTGATAAATAATTTGGATGGAAAAGAGAAGTAGGGATAAGATATGAAGTTAATATTATATGAAATATTGATATTATAATCTGGAAATGTTATGTTTTATTGGTCTATCATTATTATTTTTTTTTAGAAAAGAATTTATAAGCTGTTATGCCTTGATTTTGTGTGTATTGATTTTAGAAAACTGATAAAAATGGTTTTTATATATATATAAAAAAAAGAAAATGATAATAAGATATAGAAGGAGACTTAGGTTGAATATGATGTTTGAATTTGTGTCTGTGTAAAGAGTTTTTAACCCGGGAACAGACAACCTTCAGAAAAGATCTTGTAGTTTTGTCTATGTTTTGTGTTTGTATGTTTGTGTATTATGCTTATGATAAAACTAACAAAATTTGTTTTTTATTAAAAAAAAGGAAAAAAGAATCAATAAAACCTTGGAGGAATGTTAGATGAGAATAATTTAAACAAGTCAGAAAGAAAAGAATATGATGATTATAAAATGGATAAATATGGAAGAGAAATGAAATTGAATTGGAGTAAAGAGAAATAATGAGAAACTTGATGAAAGATATTTGCGTGTCCATATGGGGATGGGATAAATTGGAATTATGTTGTATAAAAATATTGTTTTGTTTGACTTGTAAGGATTTACAATATTAAGAGGTTTTATGTGTTTATGTATTTAATGGTTAATGATGTGTTGTTTTATCTTTAAAATTAATAAAAAATTGTTTCAAAAAAAAAAAAGTAGGGCACCACCCCCTCTATGCCCTGGAGGAGTCTTTCCATGAGGCTTTGGAAGACCCTGGGTGCCATACTGACTCCAAATTGGAGCTGGTTGCAGCGGAAAGCCCGCCAGTGTGTTACGATGGTTTGGGCTTCTGTGGTTGTGGCGTTGACTGGCAGTTGCTGGTAGGCTTGTGCCAGGTCAAGTTTTGCAAAAATCTGGCCTCCCCCCAGTGAGTGCAGAAGGTGCTGTACTACTGGGACGGAGTATGCACTTTGTTGGAGCGCGTGGTTTAGGGTGGCCTTGTAGTCACCACAGGTTCTCATGGACCCATCTGGCTTGATGGGGGTGACTATGGGGGTCTCCCACTGGGCATGATCGATTGGTTCCAGCACCCCTTGGGTGATGAGCTTATCTAGCTGCTCATCGATTTTGGGCTTGAGTACAAATGGCACTCGCCTTGGCTTAAGGCGGATTGGCGCTGTTAGGGATAACATTGTTTACCCTAACTGGTTTAGGTAAAATAATAACTAAATAATCATAGTTTGTATGTTAAAGTGTCTGCAACTTTAACTATGGGAAAGTAATTAAGGGAGTGGTTGTGAAAGCACTTTAAAAGAAGCAAGACTGCAGCTTGCTCTCTCTCTGGCTTTGATGATCCCTGATTACTGCTTGGAATCAAGACTGCATTGCTCGAACGGGAGAGAAACAAAGGACTGATTTGTAAGTGAACTGACATAGGATATTCTGCACGGACTTTGCTAACTGAATATCCCTGAATGGACTGACTAAATGATACATGACTATTGGACTGTTATTTTGACTATGCTATGAACTCATAATGGAATAAACTATATTTTTGATAACACAAGCGTATCTGTTATTTTTACTGTATGTTAATAAACATACAAGCTTAGTTCACTCATTTATCTGTGTGCCTATCTGACTAACGCTGCACATTCTGTTTAGCTTGTCTCCCTAACCCCTGGTTGGGGAAACCAGGCTTAACACTGGTTATGGGCTCAGAGGCTGCAAAGTCAGTTTAACTAGGATAAAACAGATTTATGTAAAAAGTGAAAGTTTGTGTTGTTATACATTACAGTAAACAGACAGCTGTGTTTTATTAATTATAGTTTTATATCCATATAAAGAAAACATGGCACAAGTCAATCTACAAAGTTTGTCCCTTATATCCAAGTTGGATGGAACAAACTATGTATCATGGTCTATGAAATGTAGTCTGCTTCTACGAAGAGAAGGTTTGTGGAACATAATTGAAAATCCACCAAACGTAGAAGAATGGGATCCAGAGGATGATGAAGATAAACTAAAGATAGAAGAATTTATGCATAAAAATGAACACGCTATTTGCATAATTGCTTTAACCTTAACTGACCAACAGCTTGTTTATATCCACGGAGAGAAAACAGCTGTTGGGTGTTGGCAGAAGCTGAAGAGGATTTATGTTCGAGATAATGTTGGTGCTCACATAAATCTAACACGGAAGCTTTTCAGTACGCATCTCCAGACGAATGGTGATATGCTGAGTCATTTGAAAACTATGCAAAGCATTTTTCAAGAACTGCAAAGTGCCAGAACGCTGGCCAGAATACTAAAAGTCATCAAAAGATAAATAAAAATTTAGAGTTAGCCATGTATAGTAACGGAGCTGTAAAAAATAATTTATGGGTGGTTGACAGTGGAGCATCCCACTGTATAACAAATGATAACAAAAATTTTATAAAAATGTCCAAGAGTACACAGCAGATATCGTTAGCCAATGGCTGGAAACTGAAAGCTAAAGGTCAAGGTATAGCATATTGTTCTTTTATAAAAGAGAATGTAAAAATGTTATATGTACCACAACTTAAGTTTAATTTAATTTCAGTTAAAATTTTGGTTAAACTAGGATATGTAGTTACTTTTAAAGGAGATAACTGCATAATTGAGAAAGAAGATAAGAAAATTACTGCATCTTTAAGAGGTGAATTATATGTGTTAAATGATAATGGTTTAAAGGTGGCTAACATGGTTTATGAAAATAAGAAACCTCATGATGAATGTATTCGCTTGTTACACCGAAGGCTAGGGCATTTAAATTTTAAAATGCTTAAGAAAACTGTTGAATTATCTAAGGGAATAAGTTTGAAACCTTGTAATAAGTATTTGCAATGTAATGCCTGTAATCAAAGCAAAGCCAGGGTCACACCGGCTGATAGAGTTGATGGATTTACTACCAAAGAGCCTTTAAAAGTAGTATTTGCAGATTTAATAGGTCCGAAAAAACCAAGTGTAGGAGGAGCTCGTTACATACTAAGTATAATGGACCACTATTCTAGATATGGGTTTTGCTATTTAATGAAGAGGAAAACTGAAACGTATCTAAATCTATTTAATTGGATAAAATTTGCTGAAAGGAAAACTAAAAAGAAATTAGTAACTCTTATAACAGATAATGGTACGGAATTTACAAATAATAAATTCCAGAACAGACTAAGAACGTTAGGTATTCAACATAAAAAGTCTGCACCATATAGGCCACAACATAATGCCTTTATAGAGAGACGAGGCCAAATATTACAATCAATGACACGAACTATGATGTCTGATTCAGGATTACCTGACAATTTATGGGGAGAAGCAATAATGTGTGGTAATCATATATTAAATAATGTTGTTAATTCAACAACAGGTGAATTACCATTCACACTGTGGCATGGTACAAAACCTGATTTAAGTTACATGCACACATTTGGAGCACCAGCATGGGTGCATATCCCTACACAACTTAGACACAAAGGACAGCATAGAGCTAAAAGATTATATTTTGTAGGATATACATCTAATCATAGATATTATAGATTCTGGGAACCAGGTACATCTAGAGTTTACACCAGTGCCAGTGCTAAATTCCTAGAACATGTAGGATGGAATAGATTAGAGCAAGATTTAAATAATGAAGTAATTATTGAACCCTACAAAAGGCAGAAAGATCAGATTAGTTATAAGAAGAGTCCAATTAAAGAAGAAGTCCATGAAGAGCAAATAGGACCAGAACAAGAGGAAACAGATGATCAGGAAGAGTTAGATAATCAAGAAGAGTTAATAAATGAAAGTCCACCTGTAAGTCCTGTAATACCTAGACGTACTACACGTGTAACTAGACCACCTGATAGATATCAAGCAAGTATAGTTTGCCAAGTAACTAAAGTTCCAACTAGTGTAGATGAACTTAGGATGTATCCTGCTAAGGATCAGGAGAATTGGCAAAAGGCAATGGAAAAAGAACTAAATTCATTAAAGATAATGAAAGTATATGAAGATGCTAAATTACGTTCAGGAGAAAAATCCATTGGGTGCAAATGGATATTTAAAGTAAAAACTGGAAATGATGGGACTGTTGCCCATAAGGCTAGGTTAGTAGCTCAAGGATTTAATCAAACTGCATCTGATTATGATGAAGTTTTTGCACCAAGCCTTAAAGCAACATCTTTAAGAGCAGCATTAGTGTGGGCAGCTAAGAAAAACTATGTCATTAACCATTTAGATGTAGAAACTGCTTATCTGCATGCACCATTGCAGCACACTATATATTTAAGAAAACCAGTAGGTATAAAAGACAATAAAGTAAATAGTAATGATTGTTGGAAACTCAAAAAGAGTCTTTACGGGTTGAAACAATCTGGGTTTGAGTGGAACCAATATATTGTGAAAGAGTTAAACAATATAGGTTTTAAATCTGGTTTAGCAGATCCATGTGTGTTTAAAAGAGAAAATAATGGAACGGTGTCATTATTGTTATTATTTACAGATGATATTGCTTTGATAACTAAGACTAATAATGAAGCTAATGAGATTATATCATTATTAGCCAAAAAGATAAAATTAAAGCATTTAGGTGAAATTAAAAAGTATCTAGGATTGACAATTAACAAAACAAAAAATGGTTTTAAGATATCACAAGAAGATAAAATTTGCCAATTAATTAAAACGTTTAAAATGGAACTTTGTAAACCGGCAAAGACTCCAATGAGTCAGGAAGTTTGCCAAACTGATGATCAAAGTCCCAAATTTGATAAGTCCATATATCAATCTTTGATTGGAAGCTTATCATATATAAACAATTGGTCTAGGCCTGATATAGCTTATAGTGTAAATCAGCTGGCTCGTTTTAATTCAGATCCACATCAATGTCATTGGCAATCATTAAAGAGAATTTTAAGATATCTTAAAGGAACAATGAACCATGCATTGTATATAGAACCAAAGGGTGATTTGAGTCTTAGTGCCTATGCAGATGCAAGTTTTGCAACTGATATAAACACAAGAAAATCAACATCTGGGATGGCTATATTACCACTAATAGGGTGGAGGTCAATCAGACAACAGCATATTAGCTTGTCCACGATGGAAGCGGAATTTTCATGTCTGTCATTATTATGCACTGACTTGATTTTGTACAAACAGTTATTATTAGACATGGGTATAACTGTTAAAGATTCCATTATTGTGTACGAGGACAACCAGGCAGCTATAAAGTTAGCTACTAGTATTGCTGTAAAAACTAGATCAAAGCATACTGACTTAAGATACTTAAATGTTAGAGAATCTGTAAAGAATGGGCTAATTAAATTGGAATGCTGCATGACGGAAGAAAACATTGCAGACCAATTTACAAAAGCTCAAGGAGCAATTAAGTTTAAATAGAGTTGTAACAAATATGATTTAAAGATGTAAATAGTTATATTTATTATTATTTCCTAAAAGGGGAGAATGTTAGGGATAACATTGTTTACCCTAACTGGTTTAGGTAAAATAATAACTAAGTAATCATAGTTTGTTAGTTAAAGTATCTGCAACTTTAACTATGGGAAAGTAATTAAGGGAGTGGTTGTGAAAGCACTTTAAAAGAAGCAAGACTGCAGCTTGCTCTCTCTCTGACTTTGATGATCCCTGATTACTGCTTGGAATCAAGACTGCATTGCTCGAACGGGAGAGAAACAAAGGACTGATTTGTAAGTGAACTGACATAGGATATTCTGCACGGGCTTTGCTAACTGAATATCCCTGAATGGACTGACTAAATGATACATGACTATTGGACTGTTATTTTGACTATGCTATGAACTCATAATGGAATAAACTATATTTTTGATAGCACAAGCGTATTTGTTATTTTTACTGTATGTTAATAAACATACAAGCTTAGCTCACTCATTTATCTGTGTACCTATCTGACTAACGCTGCACATTCTGTTTAGCTTGTCTCCCTAACCCTGGTTGGGGAAACCAGGCTTAACAGGCGCGATGCTCGGGTCTATATTGAATGAGATAAATGACCCCCGGTACTTGCCTAGGCCGTCATCGAAGACTTCCCGGAAGTCCCTCACCAGCGCCGCTTCCCAGTCCGTCTCTCTGATGTGGTGGATGCCGGTTACTTCGATGCCCAGGGGTGCGAACCACTGTAGTCCCAATAGGCTCGGTCGATCTCAGTCAACGATTGTCAGGGGTAGCACTTTGGTGTGACCCTTGAAGGTGATTTTGAAATGGCCTCTGCCGACTACCGGGATGCGGTTTCCTTGGTAGTCTTTGAGAGTCAGTGTTTGGTCTTTTAGTTCGTGGCAGCGGATGGTGGGTGCCAGGTGCTAGATGGTGCGCCATGAGACCATGGAGACGAATGAACCTCCATGTTGCATGGCTGGTCTTCTATTCCTACCGTCACGTATACTTTCCTGGCGTCGCTTGTGGAGGAATGGCCGATGACGATGATCTGGTGTGTTTCCTCCCTTTGTCTTGCCTCGTGGAGCTGCTTGTTCCAACCCTCTCAGCTCCAGTGGCTCTCCTTCTGGTGATCTCGGTGTCTGGTGGGGGTGTCTTCTCGCCATCGTGGGCTGCTCTCTCGTTGCCGGGGGCTGCCTTCTTGTCATCGTGGGCTGTAGTGCCTTTTATTTTGGCACACCTTGGCGATGTGCCCCCGTTTCTCGCAATGCCAGCAAACAGCATCAAGAAAATGGCAGTCCGAACGGGGGTGATCACCTCTGCAGCCGGCACACTGGAACCTCAACTTACAACCTTGTGGTTCCCATTGCTCCCGCGCTGCTTGAAGGCGGTGAATTTCCTCCTCCTCATCCTCAATCTCTGAGAAGGAGTCGATGTCACCGTGGTGCATGGTTGTGTCTCAATGGTCGGTTTCGGGTCACCTCTTGGCGGTCGCAGTCGTCTCGCCAGTGACCGGTCGTGGCGTGATGCTCGATTGCTGCATCCGAGCCGCTGACTTCTTAGCTGCCTCAGCTGTGGCAGCCTCGGTGAGGGCATCGGCGAGGGAGATGTCACCTTTTGCCATGATGTGGCTTTGGAGGACGGGGTCTCGGAGCCCCAGGATGACGCGGTCTTGCAGTGCCTTGTCCAGGTCGGCGAAATCACATAGGTCAGCCAAGTCTCGTGGGGCCGCCATGAAGTCGCCTAGCCCCTTGCCTTCACGTTGATCCCGCCTGTAGAAGTCATGCCGCCGGATGAGGATGGGCACGACGGGGGCGTAGTGGTTTCGTAGTAGGGGCTTGAGGTCGCCCCATTCCATGGTCTTGACATCCTCTGGTTTGGCCAGGGCTTTGGCCATCTTGAACACCGCGGGCCCGCAGTGTGTGAGAAACATGGCTCGCTTCTTGTGGCCGTTGGCATCTTTAAGGTTGCTACTCTCGAGGAACATCTGGAACCTATCGATATAGGATTCCCAGTCCTCAGTAGTGGGGTTGAAGGGTGCGGGTGGCGAGTTGATGCCGGCCATGCTGCCTGCTGCTGCGTGCTGCTTTGCCACATGCTGAGTGGTCTCCTTGTCTCATGAACCCACCTTCGTCGCCAGTGTTAGATCTGGGGGTGTATCGGTTCGACAGAGATGCGAGACCATCTTAGTGAGTTCAGCTCTTTATTTAGTATTAGAATAGTCTGAAGAATACAAGCCGCGGCAGCCCCTCATATAGGGCTGGCTCGCGGCTCGGCGGCCAATGGCAGCGCTTTGAATCTCCTGCGATCGGCATGGCCAATCGCGGTAGATTCCTAGCGCTCCAATCACGGCCAGGGTCTTGACCAATCAGGTCGCTGTCCGTCCGGACCAATCAGTTGCGATGGTTTGGAGTATGTTAATATAGTACATTAACCATATACCAAAATGGTTCCATCTTTAATGCTGGTCTATGATAAATACAAAATTGTGGAAACTGTAATAGGAATATTCCAGGGTTGTTCACAGAACATGTGCCGACCTGATGCAATTAAAAGAAAGCACTTTATTTTACTTTCATATTTTTATGACAGTCTCCAGGTTCTGCTGGAGGCAAGTATATATTTATAAAAAACCAAATACATACAGTACTCCTACTTCTTCCAAAGTTGAAAGATATGTTTATATGGTTGCATTCTAATCATAGTTAATATTACTATTCTTGGGAACTTCCGGTTTGCGTGGCTTCGGGGCAGCAGGAATTCGCGACAGCTCGCGATTCCTGCTGTGCTAGCCGTCGAGGTACCCCCGATCCAGATGGGTCAGGGGGATATGGCTGCCCTGTAGGGACAGCTGAAGAGAGAGGGGAGTCGGATAGGGAGGTGGGGGCATCGCAGACCCCCCCCTTCTCCGGGAAAACCCCTTTTTCCCAAGGCGGTGGAGCGGCGGTCAGCAATGGTCGCCACGAAGAAGCCAGCAACCGGGTAAGAACTGTGCTGGAGGAAGTGTGAAGAGTGAAAGTTCTGTCTGAGCCGGGTCAAGTAACACCTTTTAAATTGCCTGGAATTGAGCTGCTTGTTGCTGGAGGATACATTGTATCCCTAAGAAGAGCGAAAAGCGGCGGAGAAGCTGTTAAAGGGAATTTTTTTTTTTTTTTTTTACTCTCCCACCCCACGGAAAAAGCAGAAATATTTCGATATATTAGACATTGAAAGTGGATTGCTTTGAAAGTTGAAGCTAAGAGACAAAGGGATTTTTGGACATTGAAAAATTTGAGAAATTGGAAAATCTCTGCTGGAGGTATGGATTTTTGATTATTTAAAATTGTCATTGCAAGTGGGAAGGGAGAAAAAAAAATTGGAGCAGAAGCTGAAAAAGGAGGAGATTGTCTAGAACGTCTTTGTGGATCCCAAAAGAAGATATATGGTAATTGGACCTCTTTGATTAAAAATTAATTCAGAAAGAGAAAGAGAAGAAGGAAGAAAAGTATTAACTTTTGGAACTTTTTTTTTCTTTTTTTAATTGCTTTTGATTGTCTTTGATTAAAAATACTTGTGGTTGTTTTGGAAAAAGTTTCCCTTTTCATAATGGCATCGTCTGTGGATGAACTAGAGATTGAATATCAAAAATATAAAAAAGAAGATAACTTGGGCGCTTTGTTTCAATTCTTAGAAATGGCGTTATGTTCTTTTGAAAAGTTGATTACGCAGCAGAAGGACTGGGACAAGGAAGAAGAGGAAGAAGAAGCCATCTTTGATGAACAATGGGTCCCTTCCGGAGAGGAGGAGAAAAAGGATAAGAAAAAGGGGATTTTAAGAATTATAAAAACAACCAAAAGAGAGAAAAATGAGCGAAAAGATGGAGGCAAGGTTAGAAAGCAAAGGAAAAGGAGCAAGAAAAGCGAAGAGAAAAAGCAAAGGGGTAGAAAGGGCAAGGAGAAGAATAAGCAAGAGAGAAAGGGGGGGAGGAGAAGCCTTAATGGGGGGAAGCAAGACCTAAAGAAAAAAAGTTTATTTAGAGACAATGGGTGAATTTAATTTAGATTAAAAGAGGGATTCTGGAGGGTATATAAGAGTGTGTTTTTATATGTATATTTAGAATATAAAATTTATTATGTAATTTTAGAATTTTTTAAACAGAATCCCAAGAAAGATTGCTATATGTAGTATTTCTAAGTTAGGGTAATGAGTTATAGATGTTACTCCAATTGGTGTACAGGAGAAGTATAGTAAAAGAAAAAAAAGATGAATGGATAATTGGAAATAGAACAGACAAAGAATGTTGTTGAAAATGGTAATAAGATATGGAAGGATATATATGCTTTTTTTTTTTTGGATTTTGTATATTGATAAAAGGCAATAAAATTTTAATTAATAAATAATTTGGATGGAAAAGAGAAGTAGGGACAAGATATGAAGTTAATATTATATGAAATATTGATATTATAATCTGGAAATGTTATGCCTTATTGGTCTATTATTATTATTTTTTCTTAGAAAAGAATTTATAAGCTGCTATGCCTTGATTCTTTGTGCATTGTTTTTATAAAACTGATAAAAATGGTTTTTTTATATATATATAAAAAAGAAAATGATAATAAGATATGGAAGGAGATATGGGCTGAATATGATGTTTGAATTTGTGTCTGTGTAAAGAGTTTTAACCCGGGAACAGACAACCTTCAGAAAAGATCTTTTAGTTTTGTTTATGTTTTGTGTTTGTATGTTTGTGTATTGTGCTTATGGTAAAACTAACAAAATTTGTTTTTTTTTAAAAAAAAAAAAAAAGGAAAAAAGAATCAATAAAACCTTGGAGGAATGTTAGACGAGAATAATTTAAACAAGCCAGAAAGAAAAGAATATGATGACAAAAAAATGGATAAATATGGAAGAGAAATGAAATTGAATAGGAGTAAAGAGAAATAATGAGAAATTTGCTGAAAGATATTTGTGTGTCCATATGGAGATGGGATAAATTGGAATTATGCTGTATAAAAATAATGTTTTGTTTGACTTGTAAGGATTTACAATGTTAAGAGGTTTTATGTGTTTATGTATTTAATGGTTAATGATGTGTTGTTTTATCTTTAAAATTAATAAAAATTTGTTTCAAAAAAAAAATATTACTATTCTTGATATCATTTATAACAATTATGATTTGGAAAAATTATAGTAATGACTCAGATATAAAAGAAACATCAGTACTGAACTTACTCAACATTTGAAAATTCCTAAAGTAAAACTACCAGTGAATGTTCTCTCTGCCTTATTTAATTCTAATCTTCTGGGACTTTTGCATATGCTACATAATAGTTGAAAACAATTTTAAAAAAGAAAACCAGCATGACTTTAAAACAGATACAGATACAAAAATGAAAAAACAAAATATATGCTTGATTTTAAAATAAATTTTAATTATAAATCATTGTGTTATAGTGTAAATTCTAAATTAATATTTCCAGAAAATTATATTTTCAGGATCTTCAATAAAACTTATTTAGCAATTTGGATTTAATTAAACATGTCAGAACAAAAATTAAAAATAGCTGTTAATCTAAGATCCAAAGGAACTACAAGTTCCTACTGTGGTGTTTATTAGCACAGATAATAATCTCATCCCCATCAAAAAGAAGAGACATCTTTAATAGTAAAGCACTTGTTTCATTAAGTGTAGCTTTTGAATGGCTTAATAACAAACATCACATTATTTGTGAAAGCTTGATGAAGCTGAACAAAATGTAATGTTTATTAATCAGATTTCAAAGTATTCCACCCAAGTAGTTTTGCCAACTGTGACTCATTTAGTTTGTCCTTTAAAATTCAAGGGAAACCAATTCCATTTCTACTAAAATAGCCTCACCTCATCTATCTGTAAAACCACTCTCTGCTTCTATTTCTTGCTATATATATCAAAACACATTACAAAGACAAGTGAAGTGCTTTGCTATTAAAGATGTCTCTTCTCTATTACTTGCCTTTCTAAGTATATCTAATAGTTGTACTGAAATATATTGGGAGATTTGGTCTATGAATATATTTTTGGTAAGTCTATAATTGGTAATCTTCAAAAGTGACCAATATTGACATGAATATTTGTATTGAATGTTTAATTTGTATTGAAAATAACATATATTTGTTGGATTAGTTCCCCAAAAATGTGCATTTATTTCAGTGGGAAATTGAGTCATCCTAGGAATGTATCTGTTGGCTTGTATGTCACTATGTAGAATTAGTTGGTTACCATAGTGTCCAGAATCAACAGACTTTGTGCACATTTTCAAATCAGAACACTTGACTGGTATGAATACTTTCATTCACTATTTGAAGCTTCAACGGTATAACTTGTTTTTACTTTTTTTCCGAGGGCATGATCCAGTGGTGAGATTCAAATAATTTAACAACCGGTTGTATGCCCTAATGACCATTTTATTGATTAAAAAATGATATACCAAAAGGATTAAGGTTAGGGTCAGAGTGGTATTCAGCAGGTTCTGACCAGTTCTGAAGAACCGGTAGCAGAAATTGTGTGCAGTTCAAAGAACCGGCAAATCCCACCTCTGACTGCCCCCCCCCCATCTCTTCTCTGCCTCCCATTGAGTCCCAGCTGAGCGGATGGGTCTTCTTTGGTTGCCCTGCACAGGAGAACGGAGCTGGAAAGCAGGTTAATGGGGTGAGGAGGGAATGGGACTTTGCAGTAACTTTCCCCCAGGAGTGGGGAGAGAATGGAGATTTTACAGTATCCTTCCCCTGCTACGCCCACCAAGCCACACCCACAAAACTGGTAGTAAAAAATGTTGAATCCCACCACTGGTTAGAGCCCAAATGTTAGGGCTGCGGGGTGCCCTGAATGTCAAGAGAACCAGGGTGGAGACAAGCAGAGGCTGCCTCTTTTCCATCCCTGCCCTGGATCAGGGAATCTGGTAGACGGATGGGGGTGGGGGCTGGCCAGAGCCTCAACCATCAGCTTCTCTCTCGCATCCTCACCCCCAAGCAGCCTCCAGAGGTGGTCTGCCCTGCCTTGTGGCTTTGCCAGCCTTAGTTTTCTTCTGCGGAAGAGCAGGAGAGAAAGATGGGTATCTCGAGACATCCCATTCAGGGAAGCGACTCAGGTTGCACTTGATAGGGAAGTAAAGCTTTGGAAACTGCCTTTGCCTTTACATTCATCATCAGTACTGTAATCCATCCTTTATTTTTCAAACAAATGATTTGTATTTACCACAATTAGCCTCCTTGAATGCCAATGGGAAGGCACGGTATGAATTCTGCACATGAGCTGCTGAAATAGACACTTGCGCTCTCAAAGCTCATAATGCTTCCTTGCTCAGGGCGCACCACTGCTTTAGGGGTGTGTTCAACTTCATGGCTCAGCTAAACTCTTCAGATGCGGTGGGCAGTTCTGATCACTTTCAGGAAGCCTGGGTGATGAAAACGTTAGGCCAGGCTCCTTGCAGCTGAAGCAATCCAGCTTACCCAAGGTCAGGTTGGCCATCGTAGGAGGCGTGGTCCATCCCTGTCCTCCAGCAGGACAAGCCTGACTCTGGGTGAGCCGGATTGCTTCAGCTGCAAGGAGCCTGGCCTAAGGTTTCCATCGCTCAGGCTTCCTGAAGGAACTGCAGCTCCTGCCATTCTGAGAAAGTCTCATTGATCCCTTTCAGGCAAACATCATTGCCTGAAATTCTCGTTACAGGCAGAGGCTGTGCGTTGCTTCTAAACACACACATCACACAATCTTCCAGGGATTCTGCAAAGACAATTTGCTCTAGAATGGAAGCAGGGAAAATGGAAGCCAGGAGATGTCCTGGCCCAGCAGTCAAAATTTCAAGCAGGAGGATGACCACTACTAGATGGACTCACAACTGGCTGGCAAACCGTACTCAACGAGTAGTCCTTAATGGGTCTAAGTCTACATGGAGGGAAGTAAGCAGTGGGGTGCCACAAGGTTACATCTTAAGCCCAGTACTCTTCATATCTTCATTAACGACTTGGATGAGGGAATAGAAGGGGAACTTACCAAATTTGCAGATGATACTAAGCTGGCAGGAACACCTAACACCCAAGAAGATAGGCTCAAGATCCAGATGGATCTTGACAGACTACAACACTGGGTCATATCTAACAAAATGATATTCAATGCAGAGAAAAGTAAAGTCCTACACTTAGGCAAGAAAAACCAAAATTACACATACAGACTGGGTGAAACCAGGCTCAATAACAGTAACTGTGAGAGGGATCTTGGAGTCTTAGTGGAAAACCAGCGAAATATGAGCTAGCAGTGTGCAGCAGCAGCCAAAAAAGCTAATACAATCCTAAATTGTATTAACAGAGGGATACAATCAAGATCAAGGGAAGTACTAATACCACTCTATAAAGCCTTAGTAAGACCACACCCAGAGTACTGCATCCAGTTTTGTTCACCACATTATAAAAAAGATGTTGAGACTCTAGAAAAAGTACAGAGAAGAGCAACCAGGATGATTAGGGGAGTGGAGGCTAAAACATACAACAAACGGTTGCAGGAACTGGGCTTGGCTGGTCTAGTAAAGAGAAGGACCAGGGGAGGCATGATAGGAGTCTTCCAATATTTGAGGGGCTGCCACAGGGAGGAAGGGGTCAAGCTATTTTCTAAAGCACCTGTAGGCCAGACAAGGAATAATGGATGGAAACTGAACAAGGAGAGATTTTATCTGGAAATAAGGAGAAACTTTCTTACAGTGAGAACAATCAACCAATGGAACAGCTTGCCCTTGGAAGTTGTGGGAGCGCCAGCACTTGAGACTTTCAAGAAGAGATTGGATTACATTTGTCAGAAATGGTGTAGGGTCTCCCACTTGAGCAGAGGGTTGAACTAGATGACCTACAAGGTCCCTCCCAGCTCTGATTATCTGTTATCTGATGACTGCAAAGAGGATGTGTGGATCCCTGCAGCTCCTGGAAAGTTTGAGCGCTGTTTTTCGGCACTGTTTGGTTGGTCTGGTGGGTGGGATTGCCTTGCGCTTTACCCGCAGTTACATTGGCACCTGGTGCTGTCCTCCCAAGAGATGGTGCAGTGATTGGTCAGCAGCCATGCCATGAATGGGGATTGACCATCCTCCAAACCCCCTCCCCCCTGCTGTCAAAGTGGATCCTGGGCACTACAATGCATGGAGAAACAGGAAAAGTCCTCTTTTGGACTTTTGGGGAGGGTTTTTTTTTCCCACCTGGAAGAAAGTTGAATGAAAACCAGACAAGTTCCAGAAAACACAGAATTATCATAACCAGTTTGACAAACTCAACAAAAAAGTAGATATCACTTCTGCCGGGCCGGTGAGAACCGGCTGAATCCCACCACTGACATGATCTCTGTAATAAACACAAGAGCATCCTTTTTCTTCTTGAGACTACAGATAATCTTCAGCTTATGATCCAAGTGGAACCAACCAACTCAGAAAGCTCAAACTGCCTAAGGAGCTACTGATCCAGTTCTACAGAGGAATTATTGAGTCTATCATCTGCACTTCTATAACTATAACCAAACCAGATGGTTTGGTTCTGCACCTCAACAGGACAGACCCAGACTTCAGAGGATAATTAAGACTGCAGAAGAAACAGTTACTACCAACCTCCCTCCATCGAGGACCTGTATACTGCACGAGTCAAAAAGAGGGCTGTGAAAATATTTACAGATCCCTCACATCCTGGATATAAACTGTTTCAACTCCTTCCCTCAAAACGATGCTGTAGAGCATTGCACACCAGAATAACTAGCCACAAGGACAGTTTTTCACCCAAACACCATCACTCTGCTAAACAAATAATTCCTTCAACACTGTACAACTATTTACAAAGTCTGCACTACTATTACTATTAATTTTCTCATCACTCTTTATCACCCATCCCCTCCCATTTTGTGACTATTTGACTGTACCTTTGTTGCTTGTATCCTTACGATTTATATGGATTGTTTCCTAGTATGGTTTGATTGCTTATAGTACCCTATGTCTATTATTAAGTGTTGTACCTTATGATTCTTGACTCTTGAGGAACGTATCTTTTCTTTTATGTACATTGAAAGCATTTGCACCAAGACAAATTCCTTGTGTGTCCAATCACACTTGACCAATGAAGAATTCTATCTAAAAAATTCTATGCTGCTATGATCATAAGTGCAAGGACTGGTCATAAGTCATTTTTTTCAATGCGATTGTAACATCAAATGGTCGCCAAATGAATGGTTGCAAGTTGAAGACTACCTGTAATTCTGAAGATGTAGCCGCATGTCCCTCTAACAAAAGCATGAATATGCCTCAGAAACTATTTTTAATGGCATGTGTTCTAGACATTGACTTCAGCCCATTCCAAGACAATACCTGAGGCAGCTTAAAGGGATATTTACCTGTTCTAATTTTAAAATAAAATATCCCCTCTTCTGGATGGAACATAATGGATAATGAAGCTATCAGCCCCCATAGACTGTAGACAGAGCAATGTTTCTCAGCCTTAGCATGTACGATCAATTCCCAGAATTCTCCAGGCAGTTAGAGTCAAAGTCCATCTTAAAGTTGCTAAGCTTTAGAAACATTTTTATAGATTATGGCTGCTTATACAGTAACTGGATCTTAGATGCCTCCATACATTATATTTAACCATACTGATAGAAAAATAACTTTCTGTGAAATTGAAGCAACATTTTCTATTATTTTTAATGTTACAGTTTCATTGACATTACTAATAATTTAAACTCCCTTTTCTTGGAAACAATACAAGATGGTTTACCATCAACTCCTGATTTTCATTGTGGATTTATAAATGAATTGAGCTACAAAAGAGCAGCTGGGAAAAAACATGAAGCCAAATTAAGTAATTTAGAAAAATTCTAGACCATGTGCTCCAATATATTATACTATGGAGAAAAATCCATCATGGGTAAAAAAAAATGGAGCAATTGATCTAATAGGATTTTCCATTCTGTGGTAGCAGATACATGATTTATTGCTATATAAAAATGCCCTTTAGGAGATTATGAACATCTACACTAGCAGTCCTTAGTGGAACTCATCTTGTTTTTAGGACAATAGAAAAAGCAACCAGCATAATGATAATTGGTCCCATCCCTAGCTTTTTGTGCCTGCTTTCCAGTATGGAAATCAGTAGGACAAGGCTGGGTAATCAGATCCAGAGGACAACGCAAGGCCAGTGTTGTAGAAACAGAGTGTTAAACTGAAGTCATCAGATACTCTTGGTGATGCTGCAAATAATAAATACTCCACGTCTCACTTTTTCCCTTCAGCTTTCACACACACCTATTTGTATATTTTCTCCATTTTCTTTTTTTTTAATAACAAATTTTATTAATTTTACAAAAACAGTGCACAAACAATCAAGGCATAACAGCTTACAAATTCTTTTCTAAAAAAAAAAAATAAAGAAGAAAACCAATGGAACATACAAAATGATTCCAAATTATAATATCAATATTTATGTTATCTATTTAACTTCATATCTTATCCCAACTTCTTTTCCTTCTAATTATCCAAGTTATTTCTTGCTAATTAAAATTTTGTTGCCTTTTATCAACATACAAACACAGAACATAGAAAACAAAACAAAATCTAAAACATCTTTTCTGAAGGCTGCTTGATCCCGAGTTAAAACTCTTCACACAGAAAAAATTCAAACATCATATTCACTTTATATATCCTTCCATATCTTATTACCATTTTCAATAACATTCTATGTTCTATTTCCAGCTATCCATTCATCTTTTTTCTTTTATTATACTTCTCCTATATACTAATTGGAGTGATGCCTTTAACTCATTGCCCTAACTTAAAATTACTTCATATAACAATTTATCTTGGGATTCTGTTTAGTACATTCTAAAATTACACAATAAATTTTATAAGAAAGGTAAAAACACAGCAATAACTAAAGAAAAAACCTATATAACCACTATCCATATCATTTAAAAAGAAAAAAGAAACTAATCATATATATTAATACTCATTTATGTCTTAAATATTCTACTCTAGATACACATATAAAAACACAAATCTTATGTACCTTCCAGAATCCCCCCCCTTTTTTTCCAATTAGATTCACCCATTGTCTCTAAATAAGTTTTTTTTCTTTAGATCTTGCTTCCCACCATTGAAGCTTCTCCTCCCCACCTTTCTCTCCTGCTTATTCTTCTCCTTGCCCTTTTTACCCCTTTGTCTCTCCTCCTCCCTTTTCTTACTCCCTTTCCGTTGCTTTATACCCTTGCATCCACCTTTCCTCTCATTTTTCTCTTTTTTGGTTGTTTTTTCAAACCTTAAAATCCCCTTTTTCTTATCCTCTTTCTCCTCCTCCCAGAAAAAAACCATTGTTCATCAAAGATGGCTTCTTCCTCTTCTTTGTCCCAGCCATTCTGCTGCGTAGTCAACTTTTCATAAGTGCATAACGCCATTTCTAAAAATTGAAATAGAGTGCCCAAAGTATCTTTTCCATCTTGTTCTTCCTTTTTATATTTTTGATATTCAGTCTTTAATTCATCCACAAGCGATGCCATCATGAAAAGAGAAACTTTTCCCAAAACAACCACCCAAGTATTTTTAATCAAAAATAATTCAAAAAAAGTTCCAAAAATTAATATATTTTTTTTCCTTCTTCTACTTCTCTTTCTGGGGTTACTGTTTAATCAAAGAGGTCCAATTACCATATATCTTTCTTTGGGATTCTAGGCAATCTCCTCCTTTTTCAGCTTCTGCTCCAATTTTTTTCCTCTCCTTCCCCCTTCTAACAACAATTATTTTTTTTAAATGATCAGAAATCCATACCTCCAATAAGGGTTTTCCGATTTCTTAAATTATTGTCCAATGTCCAAAGAGTGTTTTGTCTCTTGGCTTTAACTTTCAAAATAATTCACCTTCAGTGCCCAAATAAATTTCAAATCTTCATCTGCTGTTTCTATGGGGTGGGAGAGTGAAGAAAAAAAAAAGTTTCCCTTTAACAGCTTTCTCCACCGCTTTCTGATCTTCTTAGGGATACAATATATCCTCCAGCAATTCAGACAGTTCAGTTCCAGAGAGTTTAAGAGATGTTGATTCTTACTAACTATTCTATTGTTATATTGTATTATCTAACCATTGATAAAAAAGATCCCAAACTTCATAAAATTGTTTATCTTCTTGTTCTCTAATTTCAAATGTCAATCTGCTCAGTTCAGCACATTCCAATATTTTCTTAATGATTTCTTCCTCTAATGGTATTCTCTCACTTTTCCAATTTTTAGCAAATACAATCCTAGCCGCTGTTAATACATTTACAATCAAATATTTTAAATTTTTATTATATATATCAGGTAAGATTCCCAATAAAAAAATATCCGGTTTCAAGTCTATATGTTTCTTTGTCATTTTTTCCAACCCTATTCTAGTCCAGTATTTCCTGGCCTCCTCACAAGTCCACCACATATGGTAATATGAACCAGGAATCTGATGACATTTCCAGCATTTTTCAGATTTGTTCTTAAACATTCTTGCAATTCTTGTCGGGGGAAAGTGCCACCTATAAAACATCTTATACAAATTTTCTTTATATGCTGTTGACATTGTCATTTTATAATTTTGAGACCACAACTTTTGCCATTTCTCTAAATCAATCCCATATCCAAAATTCTTCCCCCAAGCAATCATTGTTTCTTTAACTTGTTCTTCCTCCGATTTAATTTCCAACAAATAATTATATAATTTTTTGATCACGTTTTCATCAGTACCTGTCAATAACCTATCTAAGTCAGTCAATTTATCATAGAATCCTTCCGTTTTAGAATCTTTAAGATACTTTGAGTGTATTTGCGTATATGAAAACCAATTCATCTTTATACCTTGTTCTTCTAAATTTTGCATCGTTTTAAGTTCACCCTTTTCATCTAGTAATTCCCCATATCTAACTGTTTGTTCCTTCTTATAGGTTATAGGATAAGAAAAAGCTTCAATAGTTGATAACCAAACTAGGATTTTCAAATAACATTGTTTCTTAATTTTCTCCCAATTCAACCATAACGACTCCTGTATATAATTCCTTCTAAAATAACCCTGCGATTTAGTTCCCTTATACCATAGAAAAGCATGCCAACCCAATAATAAATCATGTCCTTTTAATGCCAACAATCTAGTCTTTCTTAACGTTATCCATTCTTTAGCCCACATTAAATTTGCAGCTTGGTAATACAACTCCCAATTAGGAAGGCCAAATCCTCCTCTAATTCTAGCATCCTGTAAAAGTTTTAATTTTATTCTCGCTTTCTTACCTTGCCATATATACTTCAACACAATTTTATTTAATTCTTCAAAATAGTCCTTACCTAACCTAATTGGTATTGTTTGAAACAAATATAAAATTCTTGGTAAAATATTCATCTTAATTGTTGAAATTCTACCTATCAATGACAATTGTAAATTTTCCCATTTTTTCAGGTCAGATGCTATCTGCTGTTTAAGTTTAATATAGTTATTCTCTTTCAGTGCAGCACATCTTGACGTCAAATATATCCCCAAATATTTAACTTTATTCGTAACTTGAATTTTCAATAGGTCTGTCAGTTCTTCTCTTTGTCTTAATAGCAAGTTCTTTGTCAAAATCTTTGTTTTGTCTTTATTTATTTTCAAGCCAGCCATCTCACCGTACATCTCTATCTTTCCCAATAATTTTAAAGCTGTCTCTAGAGGATCTTCCAAAATAAAGACCAGGTCGTCTGCAAAGGCTTGCAATTTGAATTAGTCAAAAGAATATTTAGAAATCTAGGATATAATGAATATGCATTTTTTTTTCTTTTTGGTTTTGATAATATTTTAAGAATATTTTATTAAGATAGATTTGGTATGATTTTATGATTTGTTATAAAATTAATTAAACTATAGTTATCTCGCTTAAGTATGAATTAGTTAAATCACAGTCAAATGATTGTTCAATAGTGATATTGGGATATATGGTTGTTGATTGATGATATGCATTATTATGCAACATAATTATTATGATGACTATGAAATGGATGCACAAAAAGGAGTGGTAAACCAACCGATACACTGCTTGTAAATTTATGAAGAATGATGATGTTTTTATGTTATGTCCTATGTTTTATATGTTTGTGTTTGTTGTAAAAAATTAATAAAACTTGTATTGAAATTAAAAAAAAAGAGAGATGTTGATTGACCCGGCTCAGCCAGCACTTTCACTTTTCTTGCTTCCTCCAGCACAATCTTACCCAGTTGCAGGCTTCTTCGTGGTGGCCATTACTGACCGCCACTCCACCACCTCAGGAAAAAGGGGTTTTTCCGGATGAGGAGGGGGTCTGCGACACCCCCAACCCCCTGTCCAGCTCCCCTCTCTCTTTGGCTGCCTCTACAGGGCAGCCATATCCCCCAGACCCATTTGGATCTGGGGTACCTCAGCGGCAAGCGCAGTAGGAATCGTGAACAGTCGCGAATTCCTGCTGCCACTGAAGCCATGCGGAACCGGAAGGTTAAGGCATTACACTAGAAACGTGAAGATTATGAATTCTAGTTCTCTCTCAGGCACAAAGCTAACTAGGTGACCTTGGGCCATTCATTTTTTTCTCTGCCCCAGAGACAATGGCAAACTGTGGCTGAAAATCCTTGGCAAGAAAACTACAGGGACTTGTCAAGACAGTCTCAGAAAATTGGACATGATTAAATGGAAGAAAAAATGAGTTTTATTATAAGCCATCAGTTTATAATAAATGATGATAAAAAAATCAAAAATCTTCAGAGGCATTGAAAAAGAATGATCTGTGTCTAGACTTTGGCTGAGGTACTATTAGATCAGTGTTGTAATTGCTTATTTATTTCTACAATTTCAACTGTTTATGATTTCATATTAAAATCATTTAACGAGATAAAGAACTGCTGTTACAGGAATGCAATGAAGAATTTATGGTACAAATAGTACCATTCACTTCCACAGTTATTAGTCATAGTTATCAGGATTCTATCCTTCTGAATAGCATTGTACATACAATTTAAATGTTTCATATAATGTCTATATAATATGATTTAGAACACAGAACAATCATTTTTACATCAAAGCCAATGTTAAGGTTCTATGTGCAATTCAAATAAAAGATACGCATTTTCAGAACTACCATTTTGAACTGAAGCCTCTTCATTCAATATATTTGTTAAGTCCTGAGCATGGGCACAAGGAACGGAGACGAGACATTGAACTGTGACTTCAGAACAGAGCAAATATTTGGGCAGCAGCAGCTCTTTTATAGAGCTGGCTGCTGTCAAAACAACCAATGATTTGAGTTTACCGCTCCAACAAGCGTCCAATCAGAGAGACCCGCTAACAGCCAATCGGACTGGCCAGAAACGACCAATCACGACTCGCTGTTTGCGGGCCAATGAGAAGTGCAGAATTACGAGCCTGCTGTTAAAGTAAAGCTATTAGGGTTGTTACTGATGCATTGGCTTAGTCCATAACACCCCTCCCCCCTAGGTTCTGTCTGAGGAGTGGGGTGACGTATTCTCGTAAGTAGGCAGGTTGCTTCACCTGTCTGCTTGATCTGCGTTGTTCCACCGGTTTCTGTCCTGGCTCTGGTTCCGGTGGGCTGCTTGCTGAGCTGGGTGGCGAAAACGGTCCCGCTGTTTTGTTGAATGGCTCTGGGCTGTTCTCTCTGCTCTCGCCAATGCTATCCTCCGGGTTCCCTGGATCTGTTTCCATCACGGTGCTGTCACGCGGTGAGGCCACTCCCCAGCTCAGTTCTCCTTCTGGCGGTGAGTATCCCATGGTTGGTTGTGTAGACTGCTGGGTTTCGATTGTTAAATCATCTGTTATTTCTTTTTCGGCCCCCTCGATGTCCCTTCCCCCCCCCAGTTGGAGATTCAGGGGATGAGATGGGAGTAGGTGCTAGTCTGGATTGAAGTTGGTCTATGTGGCACTTCCACATTTTACCATCTGCAGTTTGTAGACGATAGGATCGGGGTCCTGTAAGTTGCGTTATGGTAGCGGGGACCCACAATCGGTCGCCCGAGAAGTTTTTCGCAAAAACGGGGTCACCTTCCTGGAATGATCGACACTTGCTGCTGGAGCCCAGGGGTTGTTCAGGCGTGTAAGCAGGGTGGAGGCGATCGAGATGTGAGCGAAGTTTCCGGCCCATCAGGAGTTCAGCTGGGGTTCTTTTTGTGGTGCTGCTTGGGGTAATATGTTGGAGGAGAAGCATCCGGGTTATTTTGTCGTCAATGTCACCGTGGTCCATTTTGTGTAAATTCTTCTTTACAAATTGAACTATTCGCTCAGCCCTACCATTGGCCGCAGGGTGAGCTGGTGATGTTAAGGCATGGCAGATGCCCCGGTTTGCTAGGTACTGTTCGAATGCCAGGGCAGTGAATTGGGGGCCATTATCAGAGACCAGGACATCCAGCAATCCGTGGGGAGCAAATAGCTTATTCAGTTTTTGAATGACCACCTCTGTGGTGGTGCTTTTCATCTTGTGGACCTCAAGCCAGTTAGAATAGGCATCCACAGTTAGAAGGAAAGTGTGTCCTCTTGTGGGTCCCGCAAAATCGATGTGGATACGGGACCAGGGACCTCGAGGCGTTTCCCACTGAGTTGGGGGTGTTTTTGGAGGAGCAGAGCGAGTCTCCTGGCATTTGCTGCACGTCGCCACCCAGGTCTCTATCTGCTTGTCTTCATCCGCAAGATGCCTGGATGTCCATCGTGCAACATTTTTAAAACTTTATGTTGCAATTTCTCCGGGAAGATCCCCACAAGATGCAGCCCTTTTGGGAGAATAGTTCTGTCTGTCGATTCCTGAACAGCTTGAAAGTATTGTTAGGTGTGCTGTCCAGCCAACCCCGTTCCACCCAGCTGAGGACTCGTGCCAAAGAAGGGTCCTTTTTCATTTCTGAGGCGATGTCTCGAGCGGTCAGCAGCAGTGATTTAAGAGTTTCAATTTGAAATACAGCTAGAGTTGGAGCTGGGTCATCTATGATGTCTGGTAGTGGAGAGTGGCTCAAAGCGTCAGCGTGGGGAATGGCTTTCCCCGGGCAGTGTTGCAGTTGGTAATCGTGTGCGGCTAAAAATTCCGACCAACGTGTCATTCTTGGTGATAAGATGTGGGGAGTTGGTTTGTTTCCCGCTAAAATACCAAGTAGCGGCTTGTGGTCTGTAATTATGGCAAAGGGTCCCCCATACACATATTCATGGAAACGTTTAATTGTGGATACAATTGCGAGAGCCTCTTTATCAGTTGGCTATAGTTCCTTTCAGTTTTAGATAAAGTTCTCGAAAAGAACGCAATAAGTGCCTCATTACCGTTTGGCAGGACATGGCTTAAAATGGCTCCCATTCCGAATGGTGAGGTGTCACAGGTAACCGTTAAGGGTAGAGTCTCGTTGTATTGTATCAATACAGCTTCAGAAGTTAAGAGGTCTTTTACTTGTTGAAATGCTCATTCTTCACTCCGTCCCCAGACCCAGGAAGCCTTTTGTCAAGAAGTCTATGTAGGGGCTCGGTTACTGTTGCCTTCTGGGGCAAGAAGATGTTATAAAAGTTAATGAGTCCCAGGAAGGCTTGGAGGTCTGTCTTATTTCTAGGTCTTGGGGCATTTTTGATTGCAGTTAGTTTTTTTTCGGTGGGGTTCCCTGTCTGTCGAGAAGGTATCCCAGGAATTCCACTCTCTCCGTGCAAAGTTGACACTTGTCCCTTTTTACCTTCAGGCCAGCGTCTTTAAATTTTTGAAGAACCCTTCTGAGTCGTTGTCCTAATAGCTCTTTAGTAGGGGCAGCTATTAAGACGTCATCAAAATAAGGCACTACACCTTTTATGCCTTGTAATAGCCTCTCCATCAAACTTTGGAAAATGTCCAGCGCCACGCTTACTCCGAATTGGAGTCTATTGCACTTGAAGGCACCTCTATGTGTAACTATTGTCTGGGCTTCTGCAGTCATCGCATCTACAGGTAGCTGTTGGTACACCTGAGCTATGTCCAATTTCGCAAATATTTTTCCACCACCCAGGGAGTGAAGAAGGTGTTGCATCACTGGTACTGGGTAAGCGCTCTGCCTAAGCGCATGATTTAGGGTGGCCAGGTAATCCCCACAAATTCTTAACAAGCCATCTGGCTTTATGGGTGTTACTATTGGAGTTTCCCATCGGGCATGATAATCGGTTCCAACACACCTGGGCTATCAATTTGTCTAGTTGCTCGTCGATCTTTGGCTTGAGGGCAAAAGGCACCCAACGAGGTTTAAGGCAAATAGGAGCTACCTCGGGACTGAGATTAAATGATATAGGGGTCCCCTTGCCTAATGTTCCCGTGAACACATCCTGGAATTCCTGGATGAGGGCCTCTTCCCAGTCATCGCTTCCGGTTTGGTGTATGCCAGCTAGTTCAATTCCAAGTGGGGTGAACCACTGTAACCCTAACCAACTGGGCCGGTCATGATCGACGACAGTCAGGGGAAGCGTCGCAGTGCGGTCCTTGAAGGATACTTGGACATGGCTGGAACCGACAACCGAAATTCTGTTTCCCAGGTAGTCTTTTAGGATGATTCTTTGAGTGCTGAGGTCCTGGCGACAGATGGCAGGGATCAGCTGTTTGAGGGTTTTCCAGGAGACCATCAATAAGGATGACCCTGAATCGACTTCCAACACGCATGGTTGATTCTCAATATTGACCTTTATGCGGATCTTTCTTGCATCTAGCGATGAAACGTGGCCGATAGTAATAGTTTGGTGTGCCTCTTCTCATCTTGTTGAAACGGCAAGTGCTCGATTTCTGTAGTAGTGGTTGTTCCGTTGGTGGTTCAGGCGGTCCCGATTTCCAGGTGGTTTGCCTGTCTCCCGGCAGAGGTTATTCTCCCTTCGGATTGGACTGGACTCTCACTTGCTTCTGCAGACCTTTGCAATGTGGCCTCTTTTCCCACAGGAACGGCAGAGTGCGTTGAGGAATTTGCAGTCCAATCGTGGGTGGTTTGCCCCGCAACCAGCACATTGGCGCGGGAGTCTCTGGTTCCTTTGCTCTCGTTCCGAGCAGAGCCAGTTGATCTCCTCTTCCTCACTGTCTGAGGATGACTCGAGGTCTTCATGATGGGCAGTAATAGCATGCCTCTCAGAGGAGAGCGGACTATCGCTAGTGAGTTGGTGGTGCGGTGCGTTCGCTCGGCGCATTTGAGCGGCTGACTTTCTGGTTGCTTCTGTGGCAGTAGCGTCGGCGATGACATCTGCAAGGCTGATGTCTCTTTTCGCCATCAGTTTACTCTGCGCAGTGTGGTCATCTAATCCCAGAACTATGTGATCTCTCAGGGCTTCCTCGAGGTTTGCAAAATTACAGAGGCCTCCCAGGTTCAGGAGGTCGGCTACCAAGTCCCCAACGCTCTCGTTTTTCCGTTGGTCCCTCTGGTAAAACTCGTGTCTTCATATCAGTGTAGGTACTGCAGGTGCGTAATGGGCCCGGAGGATCAGCGCGAGGTTATCCCAATCCATGGTCTTCACTTCCGCTGGTTTGGCAAGTGCTTTACCATTTTAAAAACGGCGGGGCCGCAGTGGGTCAGGAACACCGCTCGTTTCTTGCCAGGCATCGCATCTTTCAGATTATTGGTCTCCAGGAACATCTGGAAATGGTCTATATACGAGTCCCAGTCTTCGTTTGCTGGGTCAAATGGAGTGGGTGGTATGGTGCAGCTGGTCATTTTGCCGTTTGTTGCGTGCGCTCTTCAGCCACGTGCTCTGTCTTGTTCGATGAGTACTTAGTCAGCTCTATCGTCTCCGCATCCCATCCTCGTCGTCAGTGTTAAGTCCTGAGCATGGGTGCAAGGAACGGAGACGAGACATCGAACTGTGACTTCAATTCTTTATTGTGACTTCAGAACAGAGCAAATACTTGGGCAGCAGCAGCTCTTTTATAGAGCTTCTGCTGTCAAAACAACCAATGATTTGAGTTTACTGCTCTAACAAGCATCCAATCAGAGAGACCCACTAAGAGCCAATCGGACTGGCCAGAAATGACCAATCACGACTCGCTGTTTGCGGGCCAATGAGAAGTGCAGGATTACGAGCCTGCTGTTAAAGTAAAGCTATTAGGGTTGTTACTGATGCGTTGGCTTAGTCCATAACAATATTAATTACAGGAGGAGTTCTGAGGAGCTTATTGCATATCCAGGTGATGTTTCTTTATTAGAACTCCAAAATTATGGAATGGTCTCCCTTTGAACATCATTCTTGCGTTCATTGTGTTGATCTTTTGGAAAGCATTGAAAGCACCATCAGAAGATAAATCAGTAGTTGATTATTGCCTTCTTGTTCTTAGGGTGAACTTGAAGTTGCCCTCTATTGTTATTGATTGATTCAATGGTAATGATTGGTAAATTGTATATTAGGTTTTTTATTGTTATGTTAGTTATACTATGGATGCTGTAATAATTAAACTCTTAGACAATTTTGTTTTAGAGCTTACATATGGGGGATGTTTTATTGCATTTATTATTTATCACTTCACAGTCCTTTTACAGCTCTCTCTGAGCGGTTTACAGAGTCAACATATTGCCCCCAATAATCTGGGTCCTCATTTTACCCATTTCAGAAGGATGGAAGGCTGAGTCAACCTTATAGCATATATTTTTAATTTTTCTAAGCCACCACACATCTATATAGGATTGATGACATACAAATTTGTAAATAAATTCATAATCTGTGGGGCAGGTGTGCTAGTATCATGCATTAGCCTACAAAATTGTGACGACTCAACAGTGTATATGACTGCTGCTATCCAGGCTTGTATACTTTATAATTCTGGAAGAAATATTTTCACTGCTTCCAGAATTATAAAGCATTGATATTGTGAACAAGTCCCTTAATTTTGCACACTGTATATTAACTGGGTGTTCAGTTGTGCAACTGACTATGGGTCAATTTGCTACATGGCTGGCAGTCTGGTAGAGTCAGCAGAGAAGACCAGGGTTAGAATTAGAATGCTAATTGGGTGTGGCTCACAGTCACATGCTTTCCAAACATGAGCCTGTTTTAAATTATATTTAGCCTAACAATTATATCCTTGATTTGGAGAGTTATGAGAAGAAAAAGGCTAATTGTAGATCAGGGGATTTATCCGTAGTTCTTTAGTCCTCAAATTTAGCTGTTATGTCTACATCAAGTTCAGAAATGATAGACTTAGGAAGATGGTGTAGTCTGAAGCTTGGCAGTTTTGGAGAAATGCCCAGTCCGAAGACCCTTCCACAGAAATTCTGCTGAACCACAATGGCCCATCTCAGTGCTTCAGCTGGAAATACTGAGGCAGTATCTTGTGCCTTTTTGTTGATGCACTGTCCTAAGTCGCATTTCTCCTTCAGTTTGACTTGAAATGACTCTCCAGCTTGGCTCTACTTTGCATAGTCTTATAATATTGTGTACAGTGATATATTAGAAAGGTCAGATATCCATGTTGCATTTTAAGATATATCCTCTATAGAATTATAATTATTTCAACTGTCATGTTTTTATAAGTATATTACTTAACAATTATACTTCATATTCACAGTTACCTTACATTTGTTTGAGTTGTATCAAGATTTGTACAAGTAGTCCTTGCTTACTGATCACAATTGGGACTGGCAATTCCGCCATTTAGTGATGTGGCTGTAAAGTGAACCATCATGTGACCATGCTGATTTGTGACATCAATTCCAGCTACAGTCATTAAGTGAATTATCCATGGTCATTAAGGGCATGCAACGTCCAGCTAGTTTGTCCATTGACTTTTGCCATTGACAGTATCTTAGTGGTCTGACTTTCCATTTACCAAGAACAACTTCATTTTATCTCTATTAATTTCGTCTTGATTTCCATTTTCAAATTTTGGCAGCATTAAGGAACAAGTTGCTTCCTTATTAAAATGACACTAAAGCTGGATGGTAATTAGAAGTATAGCAATAACAATAGCACTTAGATATATACTACTTCATAGTACTTTACATCTCTAAGAGGTTTGCAGAGCCAACATATTGCCTTCAACAATCTGGGTCCTTGTTTTACTGACATCAGAAGGATGGAAAGCTGAGTCAACTTTGAGCTGTTCAGAATCAAACTCTTGGAGTGAGCAGTGAGTTAGCCTGCAGTATTGCATTCTAACCACTGTACTACCACAGCTCTTGATATGACATACTTGGTATGATTTTCCCCAGCAGTTTCATGAAGACATTTTAACAGTAGGGGCACATGAGAAAACTCTGAAGTCTTCTGATGCTATTTTCTGAGCATGGTCCCATAGGAAGAACTAGATCATTTATCTCCAATTCATTAGAAGGTATCTTTAGTAGAAGTCATATCATTGCCTTCTGTAAGCATGAGCTTATACATACTGTAGTTCCACAAGGCACTGACCAACACCATTAGTCATGAGTCCAGGCCCACTCTGGCTGTTTTAATTAACCAGAAACACTAAAACTCAAATAAGCAGGTGATGACTGTCATCCTTCCATGCTCCACTTCTTCATTTTCAAGCAAAAAATAATCCAAAATAGCAGGACAAACAATAGTCAATTTGGGACTGGCAACTCCACATCTTTGACATTGAGTTGAACCTGATCATCTTTGTCTCATAAAGAATACTGGTAATCCTCAGCTTACAACCAGTTGAAATTACCAAAGACCTTCCCTGGTGTACGTGTGACATTGTTCTGAAGTTCCCATGACTGCCCCTCATGGAATCACATGGCCGTATTTTGGGCACTTAAGAACTGCCCCACATTTGCAGCCATTTGCAACATGCCACTTACTTCTGTTTTCTGCCAAATATCAAAATCAGCCAGTAGCAAACAATTGGTTTGCTTAATGACTACTAGAAAAAAATGTCATAAAATCAGGTCAGTCATGTGATGACCCAATTTATGTCCATCACAACTAATGACTAACAGGCAGGTTTCATTACAATCATAAATCAAGGATTACTAAATGGTCACAGTGAATCATCCACTGCTCTGGTGCTTCCTTCTACAATCTTGGTACAAAAATATGGCACACTGCAGAAAAACAATGCAAATATTCCATGAATTTATAAGGTAGACACAGAAGTGAGAACTCTTTTCTACTTCTGTTGCAGCTGAATACTACTTCAAATGGGCTTTTAGGTGAGTTTCATTCTGTGCTCAGTCAGGTCCATCTCAAGTTCTAACTTCTGATGTCCCATCTGGCTCATTGCTCTCTGGGAATGAAAAAGGCTGATTTCACTCAAAGAAGGGGAAGAAGGATCTTCAGGGCAACAGTGATATCCATTAGGATTTTCTCCCTTTTCCAGTAATCAAAAAGGATAGGAGAGTTTAGGGGATATCCCCAAGAGCAAAGGTGCTATTCAGCCAGTTCTGACAGAATCTGGAGAACCGATAGCGGAAATTTTGAGTTTGGAAAACTGGTAAATCCACCTCTGATTGGCCCCACCCCCATCTATTCTCTGCCTCCCAAGTCCCAGCTGATTGGCTGGGTCTTCTTTTGTTGCCCTACACAGGAGAACGGAGCTGGAAAGCAGGTTAGTGGAGAGGGGAGGGAATGGGATTTTGCAGTAACCTTTCCCAGGAGTGGGGTGGAATTGGAGATTTTGCAGTATCCTTCCCCTGCCATGCCCCCCCAAGCCACGCCCACAGAAATGGTAGTAAAAAAAATTGAATACCACCACTGCCCAAGAGCATCCAGAAAAGATACGGATTTTAATTTTACTTAGTATTTTATTGCAACAGAAATTTTAAACCAGCCCTGACAATGTAATAATTCCTTCAGGTTGGATGCTGATAGTGACTGACTCAAAAGTTTATTCAGTGAAATTTCATAGCTGAAGGTGAACCCGAACTTGATTATCCCAGTCTTAGTCAAAAACGTTAACTACTGCACTAATTTCTCACTGGTTATTACTTGAATGTTTTTACTGAGATGAGTTTCCATTCTCCTCTTGTTCTGATGCATTGCTTATTGCCCAATCACTACCAATCAACAATCCAGATTCTTCCCACTGCCTGCTGCTTTTCCCACCAGTACCCATATAAATCAAGACTTCACAATCACCTTTAAATTTCAGGTCAGGATGAAATACTAGGAACAGAATCTCTAGCAGGACTAAACAGTCCAAGGCTTAATTTGGCAGTGAAGCTGTCTTTCCCATGGGCAAACTGATAAGCAGAGTGTCAGGCATTCAAATAACTTAGATATTAACACAGGTGCTGAAATTTTGCTAACCTGGTTCAGTTCAGGCAGGAGTATTGGCCCTGCTGGCTCAAGAGTTTGAGGTGCCCCTGGACCACCTTGAGTGATGGTGCCACTATCCACCAATGTGAATATTTGCATTTTTGGAGTGATTTGGAAGGAGGGGCAGCATTGGCACCCCCTAAGTTTTGGAGCCCTAACCTAAAGCCTATTAGGCTTTAGCCTAAAGGCAGTCGTGGTTGGATAAAACTGGAAGGAAGCACAGCCCAAAAAAATGTATATTTGTCATTTAACTTCAAACTATCCACCATTGACCTCACCCCATTCCTAAGAGGTCTGTAAGGGGCGTGCATAAGTGCACAATCGTGCCTACCGTCCCTGTCCTTTTGTCCCCATTTATTTGTACCTATTTCCTGTATTCTTACTCATGTTTATACTTATACCTATTATCTTGTAAGTGATTGACAAATCAAATAAATAAATAAAAATAAAATAAATAAATATTTATTCTGACCACCAGAAGCAGAACTGGACTTAACAATTATAGAAGTAGTCCTTCTAGCTGTGTCTTATTGCTGCCATCTACAGCTGCCAAGTAGCAAGCCATGTAAAATTTACAAGGCTGTGGAACTTGCTAGTTTTTTTTTCCCAAAGATTTTCTAGGGTCCTGGGTCAAGCAGCAAAGCTCAAGTGATACACCATGGCAGGATTCAATTGAACTTCCCCCATCCTGCCTTTATAGTCTCCATAGAGCCCTGCTATGTTCTCATGGAACTCTAAGGTTTCATAGAACATAGTTTGAAAAACTCCAACGTAAGATTGTAAAATACATTTGATTTATTGCTTATTTCAGTCATAGACTAACTTCAAAATAATAGCATAACAATCACCCTAAAGCAGAAATAAAAGTAAAATGGCACTTTGATCAGAATAAAATAAAGTAAAAATTAAAAAGAAAATTAACATCAAATTACAAAGTACAGGGATTAAAATCCCAAAAGGCTTTATAGTTTAGGACACTGGTAAATATAATTATAACTCTGGAAAACTGATCTAGGGTATAGCCACAGCAGTGTTTAATTTGTAAAGATAATAATAATTAATTCTATACTACTGGCAATGTATATCTGGAAGAAGGAACCACATAATGCAGAATGTAAATATTTGCGAATATGTTTTGTGGCAAATGCATATGAAAGCCCTACATTGCAAAAGGACAGTGACAACCTTTCTGTGTTTATTCGTCTAAGTGAAAAATGAGCCTTACTGAAAAAAAAACCAAAAGTGGGGGAGGTGGAGAGGAAAAGAAAAATGTTAATGTCACAGCCAATTGCCTTGATAAGCAATAAAAAGGGGACACGAGAATAAGTTAATGGCAGGAGGATATAAAAAATTTAAAAGATGCTATTGATTTAAGAGATGATGTCTCAAAAGCTGAGGAGCACCAACTATTGACGGCATTGTAGATTTTGCAATGTATGTGGTGGCCAATGAGTGTTTATCAGGCTTTCCCAGTTGTTTTATAAATGTTACTAATTCTGTATTTTTGCAAGGCAGTTTGTACCGTTTTTTTCAAACATAATAAATAATGATAATGGACATGTCAGCCTTTTCAAAAGTCATTGCAAGTGCAAACAAGAACGTCTACAAATCTACTTATATAAAAAGCAGAATAAACAATGAAAACAAAAAAAATACTTTGGAAGCATAAACATTAAATATACAAATCTTATTATTTTTTGAGAAAGGGAATGTTGGCCAGAAAGCCTTGGCCAGAAATTTTTGCAGAATAGGAAGGCAAATCTCCCTCAATTAAATAAAATAGTTTATTTCTATTAGGAAAAAACTGTGTGCCAAAAATGTATAATAAGTATAAAAAGTAAAATCATTTTTATTTCAGTGCACATATGTGCATATTAGAATGGTAAATGGTGATATGATGGATAACCAAACCAAATTTTGAAATGAAACCTCTAGGTTATCTGTTTTAACAGAGAAATACAGCAGTTAGCAACTGAAAACCTTTAAAGCCTTCCTCCTGTTTTTTAATGTCAGATCTCTGTCATCCTTTTCTATGTTTTTAGGCTGTTGGCACATTTAGCAATATTTTATATAACCCAGGCTTGTTGATAACACAGTAAATTTTGCTTCATATAGTGGAAGTGTTGTATACAGCACACAAAGCTGCAGCTATCGGGTTTCACATGTTGTGCTACTTATGATCAGATTACAGATTAACAGAATTAGAAGGGACCTTATAGGTCATCTAGTCCAATCACCCCCCCCAGCAGGAGATCCTACACAATTTCTGATGGCAGTCCGATCTCTTCTTGAAAGCCTCCAGTGATGAAGCTCCCACAACTTCCGAGGGCAAGGTGTTCCATTAGTTGATTGTTCTCATTGTCAGAAAATTTCTCCTTATTTCTAGGTTGAATCTCTCCTTGATCAGTTTCCATACATTATTCCTTGTCTGTGGCAATTATAAAAAAGGGTGGGGGGAAACCAGGGTCAAGGGTGACAGTCACTGGTGGGATTCATTTTTTTTACTACCAGTTCTGTGGGCGTGGCTTGGTGAGCGTGGCAGGGAATGGATACTGTAAAATCTCCAGTTAGAGGTGGTATTTGCCGGTTCTCTGAACTACTCAAAATTTCCACTACTGGTTGTCCAGAACTGGTCAGAACCTTCTGAATGCTACCTGTGGGGACAGTGAATTACGTGTCTCAGAATCGGCTACGTGTCTCAGGTCGTGCCAATATGTCACTCCTAATGAATTCTTTGAAGCTTTTTGAAGTTTGGCTCAAGGCTCATGATTTAATTAGGGCAATTGCTGGAATCCTGGCAGCCTGGCCTTCAAGTGCCTTGTAAAATAGTTTTACCCCTCTCAAGCATCAATTACCAACAGGAAAATAGCCAATCCCCCCTTCCTAACACGGAGCGGGGTGAAACATCAGAGAATGTTCCCAGTGCTTGCATTCTCCTTATATAGGAGAACATCATCAGACTTGTGAGTGACTAAGAAGTTCAGTTTTGACTTCTTGACCATGGGTATCCAGAAGTAGCCAAGAAACAACCACAAACAATATACATGGCATAGTTTACTTCTGGAATCAGACCTGCCCTTAAGAACTACAGTTCAGCAATGGGCCCTACCACCACCAAAATTAGTATCATTTGGATGATACAAAGGTCATATCAGGAGAATAGGGCAGAAAAACTTTACTGAAATATATTCTTGGTTAGGGACAAGGGAGGAATAGCTCTGAGACCAGTAGCAAAAATAATGATGGAATGTAGTCCAGATTCCCAGGAGGGAGGGACTGCATTCCAGATGAACAACAGACAGTTAAGTTTAGATAGTTTGGGAGGAAGAGGATCAAGACAACTCCTCCTTAGAAGTTCTCAGAGTATATCTTTAACAATGCAAGTAGTTTGATTTCTGTCCATAGCTGAGGAGCAATAAGGAAAAAGCTTTGAAGTAACTTAGCACGTCCTTCTTGAGTTTTGGAGTCTAATAGAGTAGAGAAGAGGATAATGGCAAAAAATAAAATATGTTCCAGATAACAATATTCTTTTAACCTATAAACCAACTACTTATGAAAACCATAAATATATATGGCTGCGTTTCTTTAATGTTGTTGCTTTTTTCAACAGTTAAGTTTTCAAAATGTTATGAAGATCCCTAGTTGATCTTGGAAAAAATAAGCAGGGTCAGGTTTAGTTAGTATTTGGATGGTAGTTTGAAAGAAAATCCCTGAATTGCAGAGTAAATGAGGAATTTAAAAAAATATCCTGGAAGAAGACAAATGTGATTACTTCCAGACTGCCACAAAATTAACATGGACATACCTAATCTATGCAGTCAGCAAGAAATGGGCTCACCTTTTATGATGATCTCACATTCATGTTACGGACATCAAGAAAAGATTAACTAATAGATTCATTGCACTAAAAGGTAACCTGCAGTGTCCTTGGTAACAGTGCAGGAGTGTAAGATTGGTTGCTATTGTTACATAATGGGATATTTTGACTTTCTTTTAATTCCTTGCCAACATTTCAAATCCCCACTACCACAGCAGCAAATCTTTTGAAAATTGGATTACTGTTATTGTTGAAGTTTGACGGGTAATGTTTTTTTATAAAGAAAAATAAAGAGGAATTATAAAATATGGTAGTACCTCATACTCATTGTTAATTGGTTCCGGGAGGCATGATGAGTACCAAACAATTTTTCCTAAAAAGAATAATGTAGTGAATCGCAAGGCAGCCGACACTGACAAGTTCTATGTTCTGCGTTGAGTACCAAATAAATGATGAGAACCAGTGTCAAAATATGTTGAGCACCAAATTCAATGAGTTCAAAGCAGTTGAGTACCAAGGTACCACTGCAGACAGTTTCCTGCCCATGTAACTTTAACAACAAATTATTTCTAATTTGGAATACACATGCTTAACTAAAATATACAAATGCATACACTTGTCTCCTCATTTGAACTAAATGTGTGAGCCCTATATACTGTGTATTTCAAATAAACAAGTATCTATAATCAGGATACTAGCTTCCAACAGTCAGCTACTACTAGTGGAACATTTTTAGCATATTAACAGATTTGAAATGAAAGGCACTTTTCACTCTCACTTTTTGATGAATGCTTTTATGAGATCTTTATGAAATAATTGGTAATTAAAAAGTGACATACTGCATTATGAACATTTTATGTCTATCAAGTCCTCTAGCATAAAATATATAACATAGATTATGTGTACTCCAATCAACAGTTTGCTGCATATTATACTATAAATGTCAGCCAGGACCATAATTTCAAAGTTGAGATGAATGTTATTGCTAAGTTATTTTTAATCTTTCAATTTCTTATGACGGTCTTGCCTTCTAATTTACAGCTATATTGAGCAACAGAACCATTTCCCTAAGAGATCAGATAAATTGCAGAATAGACAGGAGAAGAGTCATGATGGGTAATGCTATAAGCAAAAACAATCAGAAAATACTCTCACTGCACTCTATATTAATTATCCAGTGAGACATAAAGGCAGAGACATCTAACCATTCTCAACAAAGTGAGGCAAGGCATGGGGAGAATTTATTTATTTATTTAAATTTATTATTATCCATCTCACTATCACACAACTCTGGGTGGCTTACAATCCAATAAAACCACTGTATAAAAGATTAAACAGTACAGACATTAAAATTAACAAGACATAGCTAAGATAGTTTGTGCGGGGTACACAATAGAGTGGAGGTGAGATCTTCTAATAACCACCTCCAGGGTAATATTGCCATAATTGAGCCTCAGGCCAACTGGCACAGTCAGAACAGATTGAGACTACTTGCCATGGCCAGCCAACTTGCCATGGGACAACTCGCCACTGCCAACTTGCCACAGGATAACTCACTGCAGAAACAATTCAACAAATACAAAAGTTAAATTAATTTCAATGGAACTGTGACCAATAATAATTAAATAAGAAAGTCAATCCAGAAATACAGGAGTTACAATAGTTTTGTACAAAAACGTGGTTACTAATAACAAAAGTAACTGAATGAAATGATTAATACAGCATTGAATTGTCCCAGAACAAGTTCTCCTGTGGTAAGTTGGCCATGGCAAGTTGGCTGTAGTGAGTAGTCCTAAACTTAAGTATTTCTGGGTGGATAGATAGCATTATAAACTACAATCATCTGCATAATTTAAATAAGTTTTCTTATGGATCTCTATGATTGTTTTTATGTCTATAATTGCAATAACGTTTGAAAAGATAACAAACTAAACATTTAACCAGGATTCTATAGTTTTACATTTTCTTTTCTGCCTCTAATTATATTTATGGGAATTGAAGGACTGGTTTGTTTCACAATTAAAGTATAATAACTGGGGCTGTATTTTTTCAGAAATATTTTTCCCTTAATAAAACCATATCATGATTTTTAGATAAACTAAACATAAAGCACGTATCATCTGACATTCCTTACATGAATGATAGCATTGTGAAGAATGATTAAAGTTTGTATCCAGCAGTGCCTTGGAATTTGAACTGACAGCATATGACAGCTATTTAGACATAAGGAGCAACACCCTAAACAGGCCTGAACAAAGTCTGCTGAAGATATGTCATGCTGTTGATAATATTGCAATGCAAGATTTTTATTGTTTTAACATTATACAAATAATGAGATTGTTTTAAAATGTAATTTCCTTTTGCAGATTAAGGAAATATCTTGAACAAACAACACATATGGCCAACAAGATATGTGCAGTGCTCATCACTGCTAGCAAATAATTCCCTGCATGTATTTATTTGTCTCTTGAAAATGTTTCACTTGATTACTTCAGTGAATATATTCATGAGCAAGCATTATTGTACTGCCATGCAACTGTCACAAAGACTGCTTATTTGGGATGAGAACATCTCCCCAGACAAACATGAAGGCCAGAAACCAGAAGTCAGCTTGTGCATCATTCCCATCCTTGGTCTTTAACTCACCATATTAAGCTTTTTGTAGCAAGCAAGCTACTGTCAGAGAAAGGCAAATTGTTATTTTCTTTAGTGGGAAATGACAAACAGAAAGGGTGTGGGGAAGGATGTGATAAGAAAGAATTATTGTTAAGAGTGTGGGGTGGGGGCTTGAAAAACCACCCGAGATTCGATATAAATCCAAGGAAAACAGCTTTATTGTAGCATTTCTGCAGAAAAGGGTTCCTGCCCTGGCAGGTGGGAGGAACCCAGAGCAAAATTTTGCATTCTATTTTATACCCTAGCCTACCGCCCCATCCGAAGATGGCTTGGTTTACAATCTACCTATTGAATTTCAGTATACAATTCATTACCAAATATGGGACATCAGGAAGTTAAATGCCTCCTTAACACGTACGCATTTTCCCAGATTTTCCCAGAGCACAACGTGTGATTGTTCAATGTTTCAAATTCTCCCTTTGCAGTAGAAAAGTATCGACCGGTAATTTTGAGATTTGAGTCACAGCTACACAATATACAAAGGATTTATTCATTTTCTCCCTTTACAATTCCCCCCTTTTCTTGTTTCACTCTTGACTCAAACTCAAGCAAATCTTCTCCAATGTTTCTCAGCATCAAATCTGTGTTTTCCGTTTGCAGAATCATTATTTGTTCAAAATCCTTATCCTTAGATATTACAGCCAATACACTTTTGCTAGCTCCCTTGCAAGTCGTGATTACATTTGGCAAGCATTGTAAACAACAGCATACCATTATTCCCATTACTACGATCATGATTATGGTAACCAGAATATCCTTAAACCAACTCCTACTGGGCAGCCATGACCACAGTGAGTTCCAAATATCTCCCAGAACATTGTCATATTCCCCAAACTCTTTCTCATGATCCGAGATTCGTTGTTCCATAACCCAGACTGTTTGGGAAATATTTATGCTATATTCATGTATGTAAACACAGCAATGGCTTTGTATTAGGGCACAGACTCCTCCCTCTGCTGCTAACATGATGTCTAGAGCATATCTATTCTGAAGGGCCACTTGCCTTACTTCAGACAATTCAGTATTGATCATTTTAATCATTTTAATGGTGTCATTGAACATGGCCACTGTGAAGTTGTTCAGGGTATGAATATCCTTATTATTTAGTGCTACCCCCAAAGGTGGGAGGAGAGCCCGATATAACTGCACCCACCAGGATCCTGTCCCCAGATCCGCCCTCTTGTTTCTAATCCGGATTTTTGGCAACTGGTCAAGCTTGTATATGGCAGGAAGGACGTACCCTAATGTGCAGACACCCTCCCAATCTGCAGGTGCCCATTGATATCCTTTATTCCCTCACAGTAACCATATACCTCCCGTCAAATTATATAATCGGTTCAAGGTTCGGTTTGCATAGTATGTGATCATTTCAAAATCTAGGCAAGTTGCATAAGCCCTTTTTGGTAATTGTTGTGAATTAATAAAAGTACTTGAATAAAGATTATTAAGAGCTTGAAGTAAAGTGCAGGGTTCTGGCCCTGCACTTCTGATTGGCTGATAATAGCGACATTGGATTGGTCCATTCAGGAGAATCTGATTGGCTATTAACGAGCCTCTCCCATTGGTTAATGGAGCTAGCGCTCCCTGTGTTTTCATTGGTTAAATACTCAAGAGCTTGCCTATATAAAGGGGGCCGTTGCGGCCATAGAGCTGAGCTGTTACACATGTAAATAAAGAGTTTGAAGTTCACTGTTCACCGGCTCGTCTCCTCCTTAGCGCCCATGCACAGAACTTAACACTGGCGACGAAGGTGGGATGTGGAGACATCAGAGCTGACTGAACGATGAAGAACGATAACAGAGCACGTGGCTGAAATGCACCAACGGTGGAACCATGTCCGGCGGCGTCATACCACCCGCTCCATTCGACCCGGCACAAGAAGACTGGGATTCATATATGGATCGTTTCCAGATGTTTCTGGAGACCAACAATTTGAAGGATGCCACTACCGGAAAGAAACGGGTGGTATTCCTAACTCATTGCGGGCCGACCGTATTCAAGATGGCCAAGGCATTAGCGAAACCGGCAGAAGTAAAGTCTATGGACTGGGACGTCCTCGAACCCCTGCTGAGGGCTCACTATGCACCGACTGTGCCAACGCTCGTTAGAAGGCATGAATTTTACCAGAGAAGTCAGCGGAAGGGCAAAAGTGTTGCTGATTTCATAGCGGATCTCTGGAATCTGGGAGGCCTATGCAAGTTTGCCGACCTAGAAGAAGCCCTGAAAGACTGAATAGTTCTGGGATTAGATGCTCCAGGCACACAGAGTAAACTGATGGCGAAAGGCGACATTAGCCTTAAAGATGCCATCGCTGAAGCTACTGCAGCAGAAGCAACCAGGAAGTTGGCTGCCCGAATGCGCCGCACCCACACCCCGCTTCGCCAACTCGCCTGCGAAGTTTCACCCCAGTCAGAAGGACAGCCTATGACAGCCCACCACGAGGACCTCAAATCGTCATCAGAAAGCAATGAAGAAGAGGTCCACCGACTTCGGTCCGAACGAGACCAACGCCAGAGATTGCAGTACCAATGCGCTGGTTGTGGAGCAAGCCACCCCCTGGTCAGAATGCAAATTCCTCGACGCGCTCTGCCATGTGTGCGGGAAAAGAGGTCATATCGGACGGGTCTGCAGAAGCAAGCTAGGACCCAGCCAGCCCTCGAGAGGGGCTAACTATCGCCAACCAACAGGAAGCCGTCCTGTAAAGCGAGAACCCGTGAACCACCAATGGAACAACCACTCCTACAGAAACAAAACCCTAAACCATTCAACGAAGCGAGAAGAGGCTCACCAAACTGTCACGATTGGTCACGCCTCATCTCTTGATGCCAAGAAGATCCGAGTGAAAGTGGCCATCGAAAACCAGCCCTGCCTGATGGAAGTTGATTCAGGATCGTCCCTCTCGATGGTTTCCTGGAAGACCCTCAAACAGCTCATCCCTACTGTCCAGCAGCAAGACCTCAGATTCCAAAGACTCATACTCAAAGACTATCAAGGAAATCGAATTCCGGTCATTGGTTCCAGCCGAGTCTGGGTATCGTTTAAGAACCGTACAGCATTCCTACCCCTGACTATAATCGACAGGGATCGGCCTAGTTTGTTAGGCCTCCAATGGTTTGCTCCACTCGGAATTGAAGTAGCCGGCATTCACCGAACCTGCAGCAGCGACTGGGAAGAGGACCTCGTCCAAGAATTCCAGGACGTCTTCGCAGAAAAACTAGGTGAGTACAAGAGGACCCCGATATCATTTAACCTCAATCCTGAAATAGCTCCCATCCGCCTTAAGCCTTGTCGAGTTCCATTTGCCCTTAAACCAAAGATTGACGAGCAGCTTGATAAATTAATAGCCTAGGGTGTGTTAGAATCAACTGATCACTTTCCTTGGGAAACCCCAATCGTGACACCCATCAAGCCAGATGGATCGATAAGAATTTGTGGGGACTACCGAGCCACCCTGAACCACGCCCTTCAACAAAACGCTTACCCGGTACCGGTGGTGCAACACCTCCTCCATTCCCTGGGGGGCGGAAAAGTTTTCACTAAACTAGACTTAGCCCAGGCATACCAACAACTGCCTGTAGACAAAAAAACGGCAGAGGCCCAAACGATCGTTACGCACCGAGGTGCGTTTAAATGTAACCGACTCCAGTTCGGAGTAAGCGTAGCCCCGGGAATCTTTCAAAGTTTCATGGAAAGACTATTACAAGGGATAAAAGGCGTTGTCCCATATTTTGATGATGTGTTAATCGCTGCCCCGACTAGGAAAATACTAAAGGATCGTCTGGGGTTGGTTCTCCAGAGATTTAAAGACTCAGGTCTCAAAGTTAAAAAAAACAAGTGTCAACTATGTACGGATCGTGTAGAATTTTTAGGATATTTAATTGATAGTCAAGGCATTCACCCCACCGATAGCAAACTTAGGGCAATCAAAAACGCCCCAAAACCCCAAAATAAGGCCAACCTCCAGGCTTTTCTAGGCCTTATCAATTTTTTTTTTTGATAAAAGTTTTATTGATTTTAACGACAGACAAAAACATGTAAGACATAAAACATAACATTAAAAAAAATCATTCTTGGCTTCTGGTTTTTGAGTGGCTTCGGGGCAGCAGGAATTCGCGACTGCTCGCGATTCCTGCTGTGCTAGCCGCCGAGGTACCCCCGATCCAAATGGGTCAGGGGGATATGGCTGCCCTGTAGGGACAGCCGAAGAGAGAGGGGAGCTGGACAGGGGGTTGGGGGTGTCGCAGACCCCCTCCTCGTCCTGAAAAACCCCTTTTTCCCAAGGTGGTGGAGCGGCGGTCAGCAATGGCCGCCACAAAGAAGTCTGCAACTGGGTAAGATCGTGCTGGAGGAAGCAAGAAAAGTGAAAGTGCTGGCTGAGCCTGGTCAATCAACATCCTTTAAATTCGCTGGAACTGAGCTGTCTGAATTGCTGGAGGATACATTGTATCCCTAAAAAGATCAAAAGCGGCGGAGAAGCTGTTAAAGAGAACTTTTTTTTTCTTCACTCTCCACCCCATGAAAAAAGCAGAAGATTTGAAATTTGTTTGGGCACTGAAGGTGAAATATTCTGAAAGTTGCTTGGACATTGGACTTAAAAATTTAAGAAATTGGAAAACCCTTATTAGAGGTATGGATTTCTGATCATTTAAAAATTGATGTTGCAAGTGGGAAGGGAGCGGAAAAATATTGGAGCAGAAGTGGAAAAAGGAGGAGATTGCTTAGAATCTCAAAGAAAGATATATGGTAATTGGACCTCTTTGAAACAGTAACCCCAGAAAGAGAAATAGAAGAAGGAAGAAAAGTATTAACTTTTGGAACTTTCTTTTTGAATTACTTTTGACTAAAAATACTTGGGTGGTTGTTTTGAGGAAAGTTTCTCTTTTCAGGATGGCATCGCTTGTGGATGAACTAAAGATTGAATATCAAAAATATAAAAAGGAAGAACAAGATGGAAAAGATACTTTGGGCACTTCATTTCAATTTTTAGAAATGGCGTTATGTACTTATGAAAAGTTGATTACACAGCAGAATGACTGGGACAAAGAAGAAGAGGAACAAGAAGCCATCTTTGATGAACAATGGGTTTTTTCTGGGGAGGAGGAGAAAGAGGATAAGAAAAAGGGGATTTTAAGGTTTGAAAAAACAACAAAAAAAAAAGAAAAATGAGAGGAAAGGTGGATGCAAGGTTAGAAAAGAAAGGGAAGGGAGTAAGAAAAGGGAAGAGGAGAGACAAAGGGATAAAAAGGGCAAGGAGAAGAATAAGCAAGAGAGAAAGGGGGGGAGGAGAAGAGAGCAAGAGCAGAAATGGTGGGAAGCAAGATCTAAAGAAAAAAAAGCTTATTTAGAGACAATGGGTGAATCTAATTAAGGATAAAAGGGGGATTCTGGAAGGTATATAAGATTGTGTTTTTATATGTGTATTTAGAGTATAAAATTTATTGTGTAAATTTAGAATTTATTAAACAGAATCCCAAGATAAATTAAGTGTTATATGAAGTACTTTTAAGTTAGGGTAAAGGCGTCACTCCAAATAGTGTATAGGAGAAGTATAGTAAAAGAAAAAAGATGAATGGACAGTTGGAAATAGAACAGACAAAGAATGTTATTGAAAATGGTTATAAGCTATTATGCTTTGTTTGTGCACTGTTTTTGTAAAATTAATAAAATTGGTTTATAAAAAAAAGAAAAGAAAATGATAACAAGATATGGAAGGATATATAAAATGAATATGATGTTTGAATTTGTGTCTGTGTGAAGAGTTTTAACCCGGGATCAGGCAGCCTTCAGAAAAGATGTTTTAGTTTATATTTTGTGTATTGTGTTTGTAAAATTAATAAAGTTTGTTTAAAAAAAAAATCATTCTTCATAAATTTACAGTGTATCGGTTGGTTTACCACTCCCTTTTCTGCATCCATTTCATAGTCATCAAAATAATTATATTACATGATAACTCACATTATCAATCATCAGTAAAATATCCTAATATCATTATTGAACAATCATTTGACTATAATTTTACTAATTCATACTTAAGTGAGATAACTATAATTGAGTTAAATTGTTTTATAACAAATCATAGAATCATACCAAATCTATCTTAATAAAATATTCTAAAAAATTATCAAAACCAAGAAAAATTATATATTCGTTATTTCCTAAATTTCTAAATATTCTATTATTATATTGTATTATCTAACCATTGATAAAAAAGATCCCAAACTTCATAAAATTGTTTATCTTCTTGTTCTCTAATTTCAAATTTCAATCTACTCATTTCAGCACATTCCAATATTTTCTCAATAATTTCTTCCTCTAATGGTATTTTCTCACTCTTCCAATGTTTAGTAAATACAATCCTAGCCGCTGTTAATACATTTACAATCAAATACTTTAAGTTTTTATTATATATATAAGGTACAATTCCCAATTAAAAAATCTCTGGTTTCAAATCTATGTGTTTCTTTGTCATTTTTTCCAACCATATGCGAATTCTAGTCCAGTATTTCCTGGACTCCTCACAAGTCCACCACATATGGTAATATGAGCCAGGTATCTGATGACATTTCCAGCACTTTTCAGATTTATTCTTGAACATTCTTGCTATTCTTGTCGGGGGAAAGTGCCACCTGTAAAACATCTTATACAAATTTTCTTTATATGCTGTTGACATTGTCATTTTATAATTTTGAGACCACAACTTTTGCCATTTCTCTAAATCAATCCCATATCCAAAATTCTTCCCCAAGCAATCATTGTTTCTTTAACTTGTTCTTCCTCCAATTTAATTTCCAACAAATAATTATATAATTTTTTGATAACTTTTTCATCAGTACCTGTCAATATCCTATCTAAGTCAGTCAATTTATCATAGAATCCTTCCGTTTTAGAATCTTTAAGATACTTTGAATGTATTTGCGCATATGAAAACCAATTCATCTTTATACCTTGTTCTTCTAAATTTTGCATCGTTTTAAGTTCACTCTTTTCATCCAATATTTCCCCATATCTAACTGTTTGTTCCTTCTTATAAGTTATAGGATACGAAAAGGCTTCAATAGTTGATAACCAAACTGGAATTTTCAAATAGCATTGCCTTTTGGTCTTCTCCCAGTTTAACCACAGAGATTCCCATATATAATGTCTTCTAAAATACCCCTATGTTTTAGTTCCTTTATACCATAGAAAAGCATGCCACCCCAACAACAGATCATGTCCTTCTAATGTCAACAATCTAGCATTTCTTAATGTTATCCATTCCTTAACCCAAATAACATTGTTTCTTAATTTTCTCCCAATTCAACCATAACGATTCCCGTATATAATGCCTTGTAAAATAACCCTGTGATTTAGTTCCCTTATACCTTAAAAAAGCATGCCAACCCTGTTATGTTTGGAGAATGGGCGAGAAAGAATGGAGACGAGCCTCTGGAACAGTGAACTTCATCTCTTTATTTACATGGTGACTGCTCAAAAAACAAGGGCAGCTAAGGCCCTCTTTATTTAGGCAACCCAATAACTATTTAACCAATAATAACCCAGGAGCGCTAGCTCCATTAACCAATACTAAGGCTCCGTTAATGGCCAATCAGATTCTGCCATTTAACAGCCAATCAGAAGTGCAGGGCCAAAACCCTGCACTTGACTCCAAGCTCAAAATAACTTTATTAAACCTTATGCATTCACAACAAACCCAGTAATAAATCATGACCTTCTAATGCCAACAATCTAGTCTTTCTTAACGTTATCCATTCTTTAATCCACATTAAGTTTGCAGCTTTATAATACAACTCCCAATTAGGAAGGCCAAATCTTCCTCTAATTCTAGCATCCTGTAAAAGTTTTAATTTTATTCTCGCTTTCTTGCCTTGCCATATATGCTTCAACACAATTTTATTTAATTCTTCAAAGTAATCCTTACTTAACCTAATTGGTATTGTTTGAAACAAATATAAAATTCTGGGTAAAATATTCATCTTAATTGTTGAAATTCTACCTATCAATGACAATTTTAGGTTTTCCCATTTTTTCAGGTCGGATGCTATCTGCTGTTTAAGTTTAATATAGTTATTCTCTTTCAGTGTAGTACATCTTGACGTCAGATATATCCCCAAATATTTAACTTTGTTCGTAACTTGAATTTTCAATAAATCTGCCAGCTCTTCTCTTTGTCTTAATGAAATGTTCTTTGTCACAATCTTTGTTTTATTTTTATTTATTTTCAAATCAGCCATCTCACCATACATCTCTATCTTTTCCAATAGTTTTAAAGCTGTCTCTAAAGGGTCTTCCAAAATAAAGACCAAGTCATCTGCAAAGGCTTGCAATTTAAATTCCTCCTTTTTGACTTTCATTCCTTTTATGTTTATATCCTCTCTAATATTTCTATTTAAGACTTCCAAGGTCAATACAAATAACAAAGGAGATAATGGGCATCCTTGTCTTGTACCCTTTTTAGTATTGATAGAGTCTGTGAATTCTCCTTCTATCATTACTTTTGCCGTTTGCTTATAATATACGGCTTCTATTGCTTGGATAAATTTTCTAGCAAAGCCCATCTGTTCCAATAATAATAACATAAATCTCCAGTTCACATTATCAAATGCCTTTTGGGCATCTAAGAATATCAAAGCCATTTGTTTTTCCGGGTGCGCCTCATAATATTCCAATGTGTCCAGGATTACCCTCATATTGTCTTTAATCTGTCTCTTTGGTAAAAATCCATTCTGATCAGAGTGAATAAAGTTATTTAGATATTTTTTAAGCCTTTCTGCCAAGATTGAAGCAAAGATTTTATAGTCTGCATTCAATAAAGAAATAGGTCTATAATTCTTAATTTGTAATGGATCAGTCCCTTCTTTTGGAATAAGTGTAATATAAGCTTCTGACCATGTTTTAGGTATTTTCTTATTTATCATAACTTCATTCATGACTTCTAACAGTGGAATGCTCAATGATTCTTGTAATATTTTATAAAATTCTGCCGGGAAACCATCTGGTCCTGGTGCTTTTCCATTGTTCTGTCTGTTGAGTGCTTCAGTTAATTCCATCATTGTTATAGCACTTTCTAACATTCTCCGAGTTTCATCAGGTATCTTAGGTAGGTTAGCATTTTGTAAATACTGTTTAATTTTTCCCTCATCAAGATCCTCCTGTTTACATAATTGTCCATAAAAATCTCAAATGATTGCCTTTTTCTCCTTATTACCATAACAAATTTGACCATGCTCATTTATTAACTGTGATATTTTCCTTGATTCTTTCTCTTTTCTCAACTTATATGCTAACCATCTACCTGGCCTATTTGCATCTTCAAAATAGTTCTGTTTAGCACTTCTAATTTTTTGTGCCAGTTCTTCTTTCTCTGCTTGATCCATTTTATGTTTAGTTATGTCCATTTTAAGTTTGATATCTTTTTTCTGTGGCGTCTTCTGTAATTCTTTTTCCAGTTTTTTATGGTCATCTTCTAGAGCTTTAATCATTTGCCTCTTCCTAATGTTCTTTTTATTTGTATAGTCAATTATTAATTCTCTTGCATATGCCTTCATTGTATCCCAAACATTCTGTATTGAAGTATCTTCTTTTTTGTTTTCATTAAAGAAGAAGGCCAATTCTTTTTCCATCCATTGTGTAAAATCTTTTTCCTTTAGAATAGTATTGTTTAATGTCCATCTAGATCTTCTTTTTTGTCCTTTCCATTTAATTGTCATTGGATTATGGTCTGCCCATGTACTTGTTTCAATATTTATTTCTTGAATATTAGATAATAATTCTGTTGATGTCCAAATCATATCTATTCTGGACCACGATAAATGCCTGTTTGAATAAAAAGTATATTGTTGAGTTTTAGCATTTCTTTCTCTCCATGTATCTTTTAAGTTTAGTTCATCTGTCATTTTGAAAAAGGATTTAGGGAGAGTTTTCCTATTTTGTCGTGTTGTTTTTACTGTATAGTCCAGTTTATTGTCTACAATTCCATTGAAGTCCCCCATCATAAGTATATTAACATAGTCCAGTTCAATTATTTTCATATGTAATTTTTTATAAAATTCTTCTTGTTTATCATTCGGGGCATAAATTGCAACCAAGAGTATTTTTATATTATTATCCACTATTTCAACTATTAATACTCTTCCGTCTTCATCAGTATAAATCAGTTTGGTTGGAGTGGTTTCTTTGATGTACAAAACCACTCCTCTTTTCTTACAATAAGTCAGAGAAGTAAATATTTTCCCTAACTTTGGTCGTATCAATAATTGTTCATGTTGTTTTTTAATGTGTACTTCTTGAAAGCAAATTATATCAAATTTTAGCTTCTCTAATTTGTGAAAAGTTTTCCTTCTTTTGATAGCTGAATTCAGTCCATTTATATTCATGGAAATCAGTTTTTTTTCTCCCATGGTTATGCTTTATATTTAGGTCTAACAGCTCTCGTGGATCTTATTTCACGTTGTTCTTTGATCTCCATTTGTCCACCTATTGCGCCTTCTTCTTTTTCCATCTCCATTTGATCCTCTTCAAATTCAGTTAAAATCTTTTCTTTTTCTATCTTCATTTCTCTTCTTTCAAAAAATTCCTTATAGAATATTTCTGCTTTCACAATTGAATCAATTCTGTGTCTCTGTTCTTGCCATGTAAACATTAATCCTTCTGGAATCAGCCATCTATAGTTCACCTCTTTTTTCAATAGCATTTTGGTCAAAAATCGATACTCTCTTCTAATCTCTCTCACTTTTCTAGGTACTTGTTTTAAGACCAGGATCTCTTTGCCTTTGTATTTCAACCCCTTCTCTCTTACCACTTGTAATATTTGGTTTTTAATAGTTTTTTTGGTGAATCTAACATGGACCTCTCTTGGTAATTGGTTCCATGTCGCATATCTTGTGAAGACTCGATATATCTCATCTACTCCATCCATCACCTTTTCCTCTGTTATTTCCAAGACTCCAGCCAGAATTTCAATCATTACTGCCGCCAAGTTTTGTCCTTTTTCTTCCTCAATATTTTGAAATCTAAGATAGAATTCTGACCTGTCCATCTCCCACTTCAACATCCCACTTTTTTCTTGTTCGACCATTGTTAATCTGTTATCGATATTTCCAATTGTATCATCTCTTTGCTTATCTTTCTCTTCTATTTTTTGGATTCTCTCATCGTGTTTCACCATCATTTGTTGAAAGTTTTCAAATTTCTCATCCATCTTTCCAATTCTTTGGTCAATACTCTCCATTCTTTGTTAAATACTAATTTTAAATTCTTGTATTCCTTGCATAACCATCGTTAAATCCACTTGTGCTTTATCTTGCTTCACCATTGTTGAGAGTCGTCCTCCAGATGACGAGGAGACAGGAGCAGAAGTTGAGATGCCCGAAGGTAAAATTTTCTTACTCATTTTGATAACTCAGGGTCTTCCGGGTCTTTTAATCCAATTAGTGAGGTAGCCAATTATAATCCAATTTAGAAAAAGGAAAACACCATAAAAAACAAAAAACAAAACCAATAATAAGTAAAAAGCCCAAAATTAAAAAGAAAAAATTCTTCAGGTTCTTCAAGACCTAAATCCAATTGTGAAATATGCAAATATAATTCAAAAGTAAAAATTAAAAAATGAAGAGAAAAAAAGAAACAAAATAAAGCCCAATAATATCAAAAAGTAATAAGTAAAGAAAAAGGAAAAGAAAAAAAAGAGAGTTCTTCAGGTTCTTCCCACCTTGATACAATTGAAAGACCTCAGAAAATGAAAAAAAGCCATAAAAATAAGTCAAAAATAGAAATCAAGAGGCAGACATCCCTATGAAAAAAAGAAAAAAAGCGAAAAAAGAATATTCTGAGACTTCCCCTTTAAAAAAAAATAAAAATGAGATATAATAAAAAATAAAAAATAAATATATCAATATTACAAAATGGTGTGGGGTTGGAGGGGAGGGATGAAACAATTAATAAGGAGTTGGAAAAAAAACGCACACTGCCTTTTATTTATCCAAGGCTCTTATTTGGCTTCACAAATTTCAAAGCCAAACTTCAGATATTCATTTAATAATAGAAGTTCCAAAGAGCACCTGTGTAAACATCCTCCAGTACTCTTCCCTCTATCTTATCATTTCCAGTAGCCTTGAGAAAAGTTTTTCAAACGAGTTTTTCAACTTCAAACAGAATATTTTTCAACTTCAAACAGAATATTTTCAAGCCTCTAGTTGGCAGTGTTACAGTTTCTTCAAACCACTCCCCCTTCTTCCCCCCTGAAAAAAGCCTAAAAAGAGAAAAAAAAGTATATATGTATATTTATGTATATTAAAAAAAATATTAAAGGTGGCCTCTATTTTAAAAAATATAAACAGTCAGAAAGGTGAAGAGAGAGCAAATAAATATAAAAATATAAAAGAAAAAAACCAGTCTGATTAACTAGATCGCAATAGAAATTCATTAAAGAAAAAAAAAAGTAAAAATAAAAAGCCAAGCCTCACTTTGACATTACTAAAAAAAAAATCGCTGCTAAATCAAATTTTGTCAATAAGTTTACAGATTTCTTCTCATATTAGAGTGTTCTTAAGTCCCAAGCAAAAAGAAAGATCCTCACCAGCCGATACACTTCTTTCTATCCCGTTCTTCCGGAGCTGTCCCAGCTTCAGCAGCCTAATGGCTGCCTCTCTGCCGTTGGCAAAAGGGCTTCTTCTGGATCGACCAGGGACTTGCGATGTCCGTGGAATCTACAGAACGCGCCCCTTACTGTCCCCGTCACTACGAGATGGTTTAGGTCCATTAGGACCGACCAGGGGTGAAGATATCAGCTGTGATCTCGGAGCCCCGAGATTGCAGCTGTATCGCGGCGACGAAACTCCGCCTTCTCCCCTCTAGGCCTTATCAATTTTTATAACGTTTTCCTGCCTCACAAAGCAACCGTAGCCAAAACCCTACATCGTTTGTTGGACAAAAAAGCAACCTGGGTATGGGGACACAGAGAGGAGCAGACATTTTGACATGTGAAAAATTTATTGACTTCTGATGCTGTTTTGATGCAGTATAACGAGACTTTGCCTTTAACGATCACGTGTGATGCATCACCATTCGGAGTGGGCGCCATTTTGAACCACATTTTGCCAAACGGTAGTGAAGCCCCTGTTGCCTATTTCTCAAAGACGTTATCAAAAGCAGAACGCAATTACAGTCAAATTGATAAAGAGGCCCTTGCTATTGTGTCTGCTGTTAAGAGATTTCATAAATATGTGTATTGCCGAGCCTTTACTATAGTGACTGACCACAAATCTTTGCTGGGAATAATAGCGGGAGATAGGCCAACATCTTATATATTATCTCCCAGAATGACTCGCTGGTCAGAATTCTTGGCTGCATATAATTACAAGTTGCAACACCGCCCGGGGAAGGCCATTCCCCACGCCGATGCATTGAGCCGTGCACCACTTCCGGAGACTATTGATGACCCCGCTCCGACAGTTACAACACTGCAGATCGAGACACTTTGAACACCGCCACTAACAGCCCGAGATATCGCGATTGAAACAAAACACAACCCCCCATTTTAGCACGAGTCCTCAGTTGGGTCAAGTGCAGATGGCCATTGGACCAGATACCTGACAACTACGTCCCATTCAAGAATCGACAAATGGAACTATTTTCCCAGAAGGGCTGCATTATCTGGGGTGATAGAGTCGTTGTCCCAAAGCGGTTACGACGAGCCATACTAAGAACCTTGCACGATGGCCACCCCGGCATCGTGCGCATGAAAGCCCTCGCATGAAGCTACGCGTGGTGGCCGGGTATCGACAAGCAGATCGAGACATGGGTAAAAGCTTGTCACAAATGCCAGGAAGTAAGCAATGCCCCTCCGAAAGCAACCCCGACTGAATGGGAAACACCAAGGGGACCATGGTCCCGTATTCATCTGGACTTTGCAGGACCTACCAAAGGACACACATTTTTATTAACAGTGGATGCCTACTCGAACTGGCTTGAAATCCATGAGATGAGAAATACAACAACTGAATTAGTCATCAGGAAACTAGACAGACTATTTGCAACACACGGATTACCAGAAGTTCTGGTATCCGACAATGGGCTCCAATTTACCACGCTGTCCTTTGAACAGTACCTGGCGGACCGCGGTATTCGCCATGTGCTGACTTCGCCGGTGCATCCTGCGGCCAACGGAAGGGCCGAGTGCATGGTACAATTCGTCAAGAAAACCTTGCATAAAATGGACTATGGCGATATAGAAGACAAGATTAACCGGATACTCTTTTTGCAGCATATCACTCCACACAGCGTCACCAACAAAACTCCCGCCGAGTTATTGATGGGGTGGAAACTCCGCTCCCACCTTGACCGTCTGCACCCATCATATGAACCTGAAAAACCACACGGATCCAGCGGGAAATGCCGTAACTTCCAGGTAGGCAACTTGGTTTTCGCTAGGAACTTTTTGGGCGATCCGTTGTGGGTCGAGGCAACTGTAGTCCAAGTAACCAGCCCCAGATCGTACCGCGTGAGATGTTGCAACGATAGAATATGGAAGCGCCATATTGATCAGCTGTGTTCAAGGCTACAGTCGGGGATCTCCGAGTCCCCTGACTTCCAAACCGAGGGGGGAGGAGATACCGAGGAAGCTGAATTTGAAATGGCAGAAAGCTTAAGCGGAAGTAATGACCGCTCAGAGGCAACACATGAGGAAGGATCAGGGATGGGGGTGAACTCGCCTCAAGGAGATGCCGAAAACATTAGCGGCAACGAAAATTTGAATACAGAACTGGAGGCACCCTCTTCACCAGATAACGTCCTATCCCAACAAGACTGTAGCCAAATACCGGGAGAACAACGTAAATGAAATAGACAATCAAAACAACCTGCCTACCTCAAAGACTACGTGACCGCACTCCTTAAACGAAACCCGGGGGGAAGGGGTGTTGTGAATTAACAAAAGTACTTGAATAAAGATTATTAAGAGCTTGAAGTAAAGTGCAGGGTTCTGGCCCTGCACTTCTGATTGGCCGATAATAGAGACATCGGATTGGTCCGTTCAGGAGAATCTGATTGGCTATTAATGAGCCTCTCCCACTGGTTAACAGAGCTAGCGCTCTCTGTGTTTTCATTGGTTAAATACTCAAGAGTTTGCCTATATAAAGGGGGCCATTGCGGCCATAGAGCTGAGCTGTTACACATGTAAATAAAGAGTTTGAAGTTCACTGTTCGCCGGCTCGTCTCCTCCTCAACGCCCATGCACAGAACTTAACAGTAATCCTGCGATTTGCTCTGACTCAGTCTGATTCCACATCCATCCACAACTCCTGTCCCTTCCTGTGAATGGATAGGTGTGTTTGCAGTCTTCCCATATCCCCATTCTTGTTGCATTTGGTAGCCGTCCGGTGCTATTAATGCAGATAGTTGCTTTTTCTCTGAATTGTAACGAGACCGCAATTAAAGCATCCATTGGGGCCGGACTGCCCCATTTTCTCGGATGGGGGAAATGGTTCCATTTTGTCAGGTTCATAGGGACCCCATACAAAACCATTCCCTCCTTTCCTGTCCCTGGCATATGCATACATAACCAGCAATTGGTGTAATTCAAGGTCTTAGCCATCTTATTTACGTCCTTCACGAAGTTGTTACTATCCCATAAGTCAGTCCCAAAATCCCCTGTCTTCCTGACCTGTTGTGGGTAAACCAAGTTCAGTCCTACAAGTCCGATCAGGATCGGCAGGAACTTCATCTCTTTAATCTCAGCTTCAAAGGTTGCCCGTTCACTGGTTCAGCTCTCCAAGGCTTTTCTGGCTCAGGTGCTCTCTTCACTCGACTACAGTGCGACCATCCTCCCTCTTTGGTCCGGACAGGGCATTCAGTCGTCAGTAGCACCTGATATGGGCCTTCCCAGCTAGGCTGAAGCTTCTCACTTCTCCAAGTTTTTACTAGGATCCAATCTCCAACTTCATAGGGGTGCTGGCTTCCCGCAAGTGGTAGTCGTGCCAACAATCCCTGTTTATGAAGAGAAAACAAAGACCTGGACAGTGTCTGCAAATATTTTCTCAGAAACAGATCTTTAAATTCAGGTATAGGATTTCCCAGTCTGGCCAGGTAGGGTCGCCCCATTAACATTTCAAAAGGGGAGACCCCTGTGTCTTTTCTTGGGCATGTTCTAATTCTAAGGAGTGCCAGGGGCAGATTCTTTGTCCAAGGCAATCCATTTTCCAATTGGAGATGTTTCTTCAACTCGCCATTAGCTCTCTCCACCCGGCCATTGGCCTCCGGATGCCAAGGAGTGTGCAAATCCCATTTCACCCCAATCGCAGCCATCACTGACTGCAAAACTTTTTGTGTAAAGTGGGTTCCTCTATCCGAATCAATTGCTTCCATCATGCCATATCTGGGGATAATTTGTTCTAACAGGATCTTGGTCACCGTGGGGGCTGTTGCCCTTCTGGTGGGATATGCCTCTACCCATCCTGTTAATTGATCTTTAACCACCAATAAGTACTTCCATCTCCCCTTTTCTGGGAGCTCTGTGAAATCGATCTGAGTCCTTTGAAACGGCCAACTAACCAAAGGCCTTCCCCCCATTTCTTTCTTCCTTGCTGCTTTCTTGTTTACCTTAAGGCAGATCAAACACTTCCAGCAAATGCTCTGAGCTAATGTCCACATTTTGGGGCTCCAGAAATGTGGTTTTACAGCCATCACCAATGCTTCCGTTCCCCAGTGTCCCCCTTCGTGTACTTTTTCTAAAATTCCCCTCATTACATCCCTGGGGACGACTTTCACCCCTTCTGATGTTTTCTACCCATCCTCTGTTAGTGTGCACCCTTCTCCTTCCAACTCGTCTTTCTCTTTCCCTTCCGGCTTCCAATTCTCATCCTCTTCTACTTCCAACAAGGGAATTGATACCATTACCAGTTCCATCTCCCCTGCCGCTTCTTTTGCCCACTTGTCTGCCCACCTGTTTCCAACTACCTCTGGGGTATTCCCTTTCTGATGAGCATTCACATGCACTATTGACACTAGATTTGGCAGTTGCAGGGCCTCCAGAACCTGTTCCACAAGCTGTAATTGTTCAACTTGTTTCCCATCAGCCCTGATAAAACCCCTCTCCTGCCAGATCTTACCAAAGGTATGGAGCACACCCCAGGCGTATTTGGAATCAGTCCAAATTGTCACATCAATTCCTTCAGCCAATTCCAAGGCTCTCTTCAAAGCAAACAACTCGCACTTTTGTGCAGACCATGAAGGAAGGGAGCCTTTTTCTATGATCTCCCCTTCTCCTGTCACGACTGCAAATCCTGACTTCCTTTTTCCTTCCTCAACCCTACTTGATCCATCCACAAACCATCTTTCCCCATCTTTCAAAGGAGTCTCTTCCAGATCCTCCCTCACCTTTGTCATCAAATCTACTTGCAACAAACAATCATGGTTCTTCAGCCTCCCATTCCTGCCTTCTTCCTTCTAAAAATTCAGCTGGACAAATTTCTATCTGTCCCAATCACTACATCAGGGCTGGTTCTCAAAATGGTCTCATATTTGAGAAGCCGTCCTTCTGTCATCCAAGTTGTTGCCAACTGACTTAGCACAGAAGTAATCTGATGAGGAGAATGCACTACCAGGGCCTCTCCAAAGGTTAATTTCTTGCTCTCTACTACCAACATAGCTGTAGCTGCACAGCCTGCACACAGATTGGCCATCTCCTTACTACTGGCTCCAGAGTTTTGCTCAGAAAGGCGATGGGCTGATACTGCCCCCCCTTTCTGTGCCAACACTCCTAGAGCCGTTCCCTGTAATGCTGACACATACAGATGAAATGGGAGCTTCAAATTAGGCAAGGCCAAAACCGGTGCAGATGACAGTGCCTTCTTTAAATCCTCCCACTTCTCATCATCTCCTTCTAGCCATTCTATACTCTCTCCTTTCCCTACCAACTTCCTGTGCAGGAATTGGGCTAACACAGTGTATTGGTCCACCCAAGCTCTACAATATCCCAGCAATCCGAGGGCTTTCCTGATTTCTGTCTTATTTCTGGGAGGAGCCAAGCTCATGATCCCTTTCACCCTCTCAGGATCCAGGGACCTCACACCCTGCTGAATATAATGCCCCAAATATTTCACCTTCCTTTCCACAAATTGGATCTTTTCCCTTGAAACTGTCAATCCTTGTTCCTTCAGCCAATTTAACAAAGTCACAGATGCTGCTCTGACCTCTCCCTCTTTCTCTCCAGTCAGCAACAAATCATCCACATATTGAATCAACGTGATCCTTTTTCCTTTCTCAAAAGACACTAACTTTTCTTCCAAAGCCTGTCCAAACAGCAAAGGGCTTTCAGTATATCCCTGGGGAAGTACTGTCCACCTTAATTGCTGTTTCCTTCCACTCTCAGGATCATTCCATTCAAATGCAAACAGGTCTCTACTTTTTTCCTCAAGGGGGCACGTCCAGAAAGCATCCTTCAGATCTACTACAGTAAACCATTTGTCTTTAGGAGGGATTCGTCCCAAGATAGTATAGGGGTCGGGAACCACCGGGAATCTGGGAACCACTATGCTATTGATCCTCCTCAAGTCCAAAACCAACCTATGTTTCCCATCCTTCTTCAACGCAGCAAGTATTGGAGAATTAAAAGGTGACATAGTAGGCTCCAGCACGCCCTGTTTCAACAATCTATCAATCACAGGCTTCAACCCCTCTCTCCCCCTTCTACTCATTAGATATTGTGATGTCCAAAGCTTTGTCATCCCAGGCTGCACTTGAATCTTGATTGGCTGAATGTTCATTCGCCCTACCTTCTCATCTCCTGCCCAAACCTCATCCGAAATTGCCCTCTCATCTTCCACAGTCATCTTTCACATCCTTACTCCCTTCCTGGTATCCCACAGCTGGATACCAAACACAGGCAACAGATCTCTTCCTAATAAATTCACTTCAGAATCAGGAATATACAGCACTTCAGCCTCAGTTACCACTTCATTCATTTCCAGTCTGATTTGTTCAAACACCCTCACATCCTGTGGTTTTCCACTCACCCCCACTACTTTTATCATTTTCCTTGATCTATGTGCAGCTTTTATCGGGTCACATACAGAAGTCCGGCTTGCGCCGGTGTCTATCAGGAACAGCCGCTCCTGATCGTCAGGACCCACTGAAATGTTTACCAATGGCTCCCCGCAGGTCCTCTTAAAGGAGTTGGAACAGCTCTAATCATACAATGCATAACTCCTCTTCTCCCGGTTGGTAGGACACTCGTGCGCAAAGTGTCCTTCCTTCCCACACCTAAAGCAGCTTCTGTCCATTCCAGGCTGTCTCATTCCCATCCCTCTGAAACCTCTTCCTCTTCCTCTGAAACTTCCTTGCATTCCACCTCGCCTTCTCTCACCCTGGCCTCCTATTGCCCCCCTTACACAATCCACACTTTTCTTCACCTCGTTCTTAGCTGCAGCCTGTACAGCTGCAACCATCATCTGAGACTTCTGTCTGGTTTTTACAGTGTCTCTGTTAACAAATGCTTGTTGAGCAGTTTTCAGGAGATCTGTCATTCCAACTGCACCCCAATTATCTAATTTTTGAATTTTCTTCTGAATATCTGGCCAGGCCCCAGTCACAAACTGCATTTTCAGCATGGATTCAAATGCAGGTGTGCTCAGGTCTACTCCAGAATATTTTACCAGGCTTTCCCTCAACTTTGTACAATAGTCACCAGGGGATTCATCTTTGCCTTGTATTACTTCAAAGGCTTTGGTTAAATTCCTCCCCTGTGGCACAGCAATTTTGATACCATTCAATATCATTGTTTTGAGGTCCCGCATATTCCGTCTATGCTCCTCATTTTGTATGTCCCAATCAGGAGTGGCCAATGGGAATTTCACATCTCCAGCAACCGCATTGTCATTCCCCAGTTGCGATCTGCACCAGACTTCTATAACCCCTTGTCTAATCAAATCCCTTTCTTCTGGGGTGAACAGATGTCCCCAAACATACATCAATTCCGGATACGTGTAATCATTTGGTCCCAAAAACAACTCTAATTGTTCTGACACATTATTGGCATTTTTGTGAAGTCTTGGAAGGGTCTTCTTTAAGTCCCATAATTCACTTGCCTTAATTGGAAACACCACATACATTGAAACCGCGTTTCCCTGGGCATTTACTCCGTTCGGGACTTCACGGAGGGGAAAGGCAGATGCCTGAGGTTGTTCTGCAAAAAGGCAAGTTTTTCACATTTTGTTCAAGTTGACGCAGTTCTCTCAGCAGCAGTTTATAAGGGAGGGGGTGATGGCAGCAGAGGAATCGCCGCTGCTTGGTCTACCAGCGCATTAGGCACTACTGGAGCCTGCGGAATTGGACGGGGCAACGGATGTGTCTTATACAAGTATTCATCCGATCCCTCTTCATTCTGCTTTGCGCAATATTGTCCTGCCGGTGGGTCAGGACCCTCAAAATTTACATGAAACCACACCTCAATATATGGTAATTGCGAATTCATCTTATGTCCAATTATGTATTCTTTTAGTTGATTTATCCAATAAATACTGGTCTCCCCCTCCGGAGCCCAGTGGTATGGGAATTTAGCGTCAATTAGAGGGTATTTTGGCCACCGGTTTCTACTAAGGTAGATCATATGTTTCTTCTCCAGCTCCTTCGTAAAGTGTTTCAAATTCGGGGAGAACCACTGCTGGAGCAGTTGTCCCAAAGGCGAATCTACCGGAATTGATTTCCTGCCATTGTCAGTTTTTCCCTGTCCCAGACAGGCTTCTTCCTGGTCTCCAAGACCCTTGCTTTTTTCCTTTCCCATCTCTACTCTTCCAGACTCCCAGAGCCTTGACTCACCAGTCCAGTCCTCCAGCAGACGCTGGATTCTCCCAGAGAGTTTAAGGACCCCTCTCTTTCAGACTCCTAGTCCTAGTCCTCCAGCAGACGCTGGATTCCCCCAGGGAGTTTAAGGACCACTTCCCCCTACTTTTCTTTTTCTGACTGCAAATGAAAGGAACAAAGTTTTACCTGATCACTCCAGACCTCCAAGGTAGTGGATGTGTGGGCGTCCCCAACTCAGGCTTTCCTCTATTCTCTTTTCGATAGTCCCAGACTATCAGCCGGCAAAACGCTGCTTCTGAGGATCGTCTGGATTTCCAATCACCTCTGGAGCCGACCAGAATTCAGGGAAGAGGCACCTCTCAACGGGAGGTCATGGCCACTACTCACCTAGTCCCCGGCTTCCAGAAGACCACCGTTGAGGCTCCTGGCTTGGCTCGCCAAATTGTGGGGTGGGGAATTGAAAAACCACCCGAGATTCGATATAAATCCAAGGAAAACAGCTTTATTGTAGCATTTCTGCAGAAAAGGGTTCCTGCCCTGGCAGGTGGGAGGAACCCAGAGCAAAATTTTGCATTCTATTTTATACCCTAGCCTATCGCCCCATCTGAAGATGGCTTGGTTTACAATCTACCTATTGAATTTCAGTATACAATTCATTACCGAATATGGGACATCAGGAAGTTAAATGCCTCCTTAACACATACACATTTTCCCAGATTTTCCCAGAGCACAACATGTGATTGTTCAATGTTTCAAATTCTCCCTTTGCAGTAGAAAAGTATCGACCGGTAGTTTTGAGATTTGAGTCACAGCTACACAATACACAATGGATTTATTCATTTTCTTCCCTTACAAGAGGAAGCTGTTGTCCCTTTGTAGCTTGAGGTATCTGCTGCTCAACTTTTGTTTTTTGGAGAACAATCCAAGCCAATTAATTGATGCAATTGCTCAGTTTGCCTTTCTGAGACTAATCACACAACCAAGAAAACTTTAAGGATCTGATTGTTGATCTATATGAAAAGAAACTGAGTTCCCAATTATTTGCCTAGTTAGTCTATGTTATATGCTTTCTTGGGCATATTATATGCTTTCTTGGGCATATTATATGCTTTCTTGGGCATATAAGAGCGATGCTCTGGTTTTGTTAACAGTAAAAGTGTTAAAATGCAGTGGGCTGCCTCTGGATGAATTAAGTTATAGTTTAATACAGGACAGGCTATTTTGAGCTAAAAAAAAGCATTGGTATCTTTTTGGGTAGTGATATGGAGAGCAATAATGCTAATTTGTCTCACTAATTTAGTTAATTCTAATATAACTATTATATTAATAATTTTACTTCATTCATTCTTGAATCTAAAAAATTGGATTGTTTTTTTGAGATTTTCTGAAATTTCCTTCCACAAATATCATGTCTTATAGCTAGAGTAGTACGTTTTTAAAAGCATCATGATAGACTTCATATTTCAACAGAATAATTGTCTATTTGCAACAGGTATTTAATAAATGGCGAGTTGCAAGTAAATGTTGGTTACACCATGTAATAATTCTGAATTCTTTCACCCGGGTTCTATTTATTTTCTCTTTAAAAGTTTATGTTTGTTCCAATACAAGACATTTTGTGTGGATGAAAACAATTAATTATAGGAATTCAGAGTACAAAATTATTAACAATGGTAATACATTGCATCAGTATGTGTCTTACATTTATCCTATTCCCCTCACAATAATAATATCTGAATGGAAATATTAGCATCTTTAATATTTTAAAATGATATTAGATAGATATTACACCCTTTCTTTACAAGAACATATTTTTCTTTAGAGCATGGTATTTATGTTTTATCTAAGTAATGTATCAAATCATGTGTTTTCACCGGGGGGGGGGGAAGCAACAATTTGAATGTTTTAATCTAAGAACATACAAATAATGTATTTTCAGAAAAAACCAGAAGCAACAACATTTTGAATGGCAACAGGTATGCTGAATATGAATATCTAGTGCAAGCCTGCTGTAATATTTTTAAACCAAACTTAGCATTTTAAGATGTATGGACTTCAGCACCTAGACATCCTAAATGTTGTGATTGCCTCAGTTTTCTTAATTTAATAATAGGTTAATATGAAAAAATGACATTTTAGTTTTTAAAAACTATTTAGTATATTTGTTACCAAGCCAAATATATGACTGAGTAGTAAAAGAAATATTAATTTTTTAAAATTAATTTAATACCTTAAAGTCAACATAGGGAATATGATGGCTTGTATCAATGAATGCAAACAAAAAGAAAAACAATTTTTTTTTTAAATGAAAGCAATACAAATGAGAAAAGTTTAAAAAATTTTAAAAGTCCTTACAAAGTTTAAACAGATGGATGGATGGATGGATGGATGGTCAGAAAGACTATTCAGTCAATTTATTCTTCTGTCACCAAACACTATCCCTTTCTCTTATTTCCCCATCAGCTACTCTGTTCCTATGATGAATGGAAGAAGGATTATTAGGTTCTAGCTGCTTTGAGTTATTTTTCAAAATAATAAAGGTGGGGTAAAAATATTAAAATAAAATAAAACAACAAAAAATAATAACTGCTCAAATGGAAATGTTGTAGAGTTGGGAAGTGTGGGAGAAATTTTGTTCCAATGTCTTCCCAATACTTTATCATGATCTTAACCCTGGGCTAGAAAGGATTAAGCAACAGAAACGTGGTCAATGTTTGCTTTTATTTTAAATGGAAATGCTAAGTTTTTATTTCTTTTGCTGGCAACTTCTAGACTTGTCAGAGCATTGCAATGTTGGAGAATTCCACTCATGGTTCCATGAGTGATATCCTATAATTTATTTAGCTGCCTTTGTCTTTTAAGTATTGAAAAAGAAAAAGAAAACATGGGAGGATGAAAAAGGAGTAGAGATTGGGAGAAGGCTAAATAAATCTTTTCCCAGCAAACTTCCTTAGGAGGTTGCTAAGCATGTTTGATTGTGTGCAAAGAAATGTCCTCATAACTAGGGGAGCCAACACACCAGACTTTTATCTGTCTGCTGATGCATAGTTCTTGCTACTCAGGTTAAGATCTAATATGGCTATACTTATGCTAGTTTTTTATTCCTAATATATGAAAGAAGGGATTAAAATTAAAGGCAAAACAAATTTTAAAAAATTCTTCTACCTCCTACAGTTATGTAATAACAGAACAAAGAGAAGATTTAAACCATCTGCCACCAAGATTAGCTGTCATAACCCCGTTTTTATTCCATTTTAATCCTGTTTGCATCAAATTTCACATTTGTAGCTCACAAGCTCATTTTATGTTTTCCCCAAAGAGATCAAATGAAACAACCTGAAAGACAATTAAGCAATCTAAAAAGGTTTTAAAAATAGGGTTGTATTCTGAGAGTGTGTGGACAGAAAAATAGCATGGATCAGAAGAAAGAAAAATAGACATATATTGTTTATAAAAAGTACATCTGTCAGCCTCAAGATATCTTTCATAATATGTATATTCTGCACCCTAACTATTGCTTCTCTGCTGCTATGCCAATCTATTTCTTTCGGCTGTCATTAGCAACAGAGGGAGGGGGGAACTTGGAGGGGAAGAAAGCTGGAGGTGTTTTGCATTCCTTTGTGGGGTTAGCAAGGGGAGGGGCGATTCCTTTCTTTAACTTTCCATTTCTTGGCTAGCTTCTGTCCCCTTTTGTGCAACTGCGAACTTTTATCAAAATATGTCAAGGTCAACTGAAAGAAGCCTCATCATCACCTAGAGATGGCCACATGATCATATTCAGAACTTTTAATTGGAAGAGTATTTTGGACTTTGGGGGGTGGGAGCATTTCCATTCCTTTGTATACGTGAATTGCCCACCAATTTCTCTGATTCGGAATTAAATCTGTAGCTTTCACTTTATTTTCCAGTAAAAGGATATTTTGCTCTACCCATGGAGTCTGAGTATTTCTTTCTTGGGATTTGAAGGGAGCACAGACTGACATCATCTTTGGTACTTTTGAAGAAAAATCTGTAAGAGAGATTTTTAAAGTTCATTTTATCTCTCAAGCAGGACACAAGTATAATTCATTCTCCAAACTCTTGATGATGGGTTTGAAGAGCTAAGTCAAGCATATGTGTATATGTTCAGTTTTCTATGGGCAAGACTCTGATATAGAGGAAACAGCACATTAATTAGTCAACAAGGAGATGTAAGTTTAAAGATTTGTTTGTATTTTCTAAATTTAATTTATTACAGATGAAATTGGAAGGTCTTTTGGGATTTTCCATAAGGAAAATATTTAAAGTGCTGATGGCCCATTTCTCTATCTTATAACCTGACTACATGTAAATCAGTTCAGCAATAAATTTTGCAGCTGGCATAAATAGCAAAAGAAAATAGTGATTTGCATGGATTGCAGCAACCATCATAAACTGAAGTAAATAAAGGGAAAATTATTTCACAGACCAACAGAAGCCAGACTTCTGTGCATCTAATTTCATATATTGCCTGCAGTCAGTGGTAGCACCTTTAAACCATTTATGATATAACTATCAAGTGCAATGAACTGGAAAAGAACAAACTAGCCTAGGAGGCAATGTTCAAAATACCCAGTTCATAAACCATACAGTATATTTAACCTTGCGGTAATTATCTCCAATAAGAATTGCAATGAGGACTAAAAGGATTTCTTATACACAGAAAATAACAAACTTTGCTAGCTAATTGTTAAATTTTTTAAAAAAAATTAAATCCCAAACAGAAAAACCGTATACATTGATCAATACAAATAATAAAGGGCTACAGATTGGAATTGTTTTTGTGTGTGGAAACATATTTACCTACACTGTGCCATACTTACTCTGATGCCTCCATCAAACTAATAAAAAGTACCAATATGAATATTCTTTTCCAATATCTTTCTGGTCCTGCCAAGATGGTGCCGACGATGGCTGCCTTGGTGAAATGCTCTCTAATGGTTTCTTTATTCCTTATTATTATCTGCAATTCACTATGGATTTCATACTAATGAGACCATCTGCTAAGAATTAGGCAATGTTTCCTTAAGGAGCAGCTTTCTGATTCCTCACCCCCACCTGTCTTTGCAAATGCAGAGGAGATTTCCTGGGGCTATGGATTACAACAAACAAAGGAGGAAAGTGGCAACACCAAAAAAGGAGACGAGGTAAATGAGCGGGAATTTTAAACAGACTAAGGAATAGGGGGAAAAAAAATCCTCTCCCTTCAATCTGACTAATTTACACTCACTTGCTAACAAGATTGATGAAATTCATCACTTACATAGATGGAATTCTGATTTTTACAATTCAGCTGTTTTTTGTTTTACTGAAACCTGGCTTAATCCACAAATTTATGGGGACAATACCATATACATCTGAGGATTTCAGACATTTAGATCAGACGGAATTGAAGAGTCATCAGGTAAAACAAAGGGTGGAGGATTATATTTATACATCAACAACAGCTGGTCTCAGGATATAACTATAAAATGTAAGTTCTGTTATGAAAACTTAGAGTCTTTACATATCAACTGCAAGCCATTTTATTCTCCATGTGAATTCTCCTCATTTCTCCTAATAGCTGTGTATGTTCCTCCGCAAGCCTGTGTAAACAAGGCATTATGAACTCTTGCTGATCAAATTATGGAGGCTGAAGCCAAACACCCAGGTTCCCTTCCCATCATTTTAGGAGATTTCAATCAAGCAAATTTAAAGAAAGAGCTCCCAAATATTAGTTAACAATTCTGTTGAAATCCATATCATATCTATTCTGGACTATGATAAGTGTCTATTTGAGTAGAAGGTGTATTGTTTAGTTTTAGCATTTCTTTCTCTCCATGTATCTTTTAAGTTTATTTCATCTTCCATTTTAAAAAAAGATTTAGGGAGAGTCTTTCTATTTTGCTTTACTGTTTTCTGTGTTGTGTAGCCCAGTTTATTAACTACAATTCCATTAAAATCTCCCATCATAACTATATTAACATAGTCCAATTCAACTATTTTCATATGTAATTTTTTTATAGAATTCTTCTTGTTTGTCGTTCAGGGCATAAATTGCAATCAGGAGTGTTTTCATATTATTGTCCATTATTTCCACCATGAATATTCTTCCGTCGTCATCAGTATAAATCAATTTCACTGAGATGGTCTCTTTAATATATAAAACCACTCCTCTTTTCTTACATTGTGTCAAAGAAGTGAATATTTTCCCTAATTTTGGCTGTATCAACAATTGTTCATATTGTTTTTTAATATGTACTTCTTGTAGGCAGATTATATCAAATTTTAATTTATCTAATTTATGAAAGATTTTCCTTCTTTTAACGGCTGAGTTAAGTCCATTTATATTAATTGTAATCAATTTTTTCTCTTCCATGGTTATATTTTGTAGTTAGGTTTATCAGCTCTCGTAGATCTTGGTTCATGTTGTTCTTTGGCTTCCTCCTTTCCACCTACTGCACCTTCTTCTTTCTAAGTCATCATTTGGGAGTCCTTATGGAATTCAATTAGTGAAATTTCTTTTTCTGCCTCTTCCTCCCCTCTGAAAAATTCTGTGTAAAATGATTCAGCTTTCTCAATTGAGTCAATTCTATATCTCTGTTCTTGCCATGTAAACATTAAAACTTCTGGAATCAGCCATCTATAATTCACCTCTTTTTTAACTAATAATTTGGTCAAGAATCATTATTCCCTTCTCATCTCTCTCCTGGGTACTTGTTTCAAGACCACAATCTCCTTATCTTTGTATTTCAATATTTTCTCTCTTGCCACTTGCAATATTTGCGTTTTAATGGCTTTCTTTGTAAATCTGATGTGAACTTCTCTTGGTAAGCTATTTCTCGTCGCATATCTTGTGAAGACTCGATAAACCTCATCTATTCCATCCATCATCTTCTCTTCAGTTATTTCCAAAGCTTCAGTCAATATTTCTATCATTACCTCAGCTAGATTTTGTCCTTTTTCTTCCTCTTATGTTTTGAAATCTAAGATAAAATTCTGATCTGTCCATCTCCCATCTCAGCATACCACTTTTATCTTGTACAGCCACAGTTAATCTGTTATCAATGTCTCCAATCTTCTTGTCTCTTTGTTTATCTTCTTCAATTTTTTGGAGTCTCTCATCATACTTCATCATCATTTGTTGGATGTTCTCCACTTTTTCATCAGTTTTCCCTGTTCTTTGTTCAATGTTCTCTGTTCTTTGTGCAATGTTCTCTATTCTCTTTTCAATATTCTCTGATCGTGTTTGAATATTTTGAATTCCTTGCATAATCATCTGCAGGGTCACTTTTTCTTGTTCTTTTTCTTGTCTTAATATTGTCTGTATTGAACATTGTCCTCCGGATGGTGGAGAGGAAGAAGTGGAAGTTGAAGAACCAGGAGCTGTTAATTTCCTACTCATTTTGAGGAGTTCAAAATCTTCAGGTTCTTCTACACCTTAATCCAGTTGTAAAATAACCAATTGCAGTTCCAAATAAAAATAGTAGGAAAAAAGTAGGAAAATAGTAAGAAAAGAGAAGCCAAATAGTAATAATAATAGAAAAAGAAGAAAAAATTTCTTCAGGTTCTTGTATACTTTAATCCAATCGGTTGGTTAGATGACAGTAGAAATTAAAAAATGAAGGAAAAGACCATGAACACACCATGAACACACACACACACACACACAAAAAGTTGTAAAATCCTAAAAAAGGTGAAAAAGTGAAGAAAAAGGCTAAAAAAGAAAGGAAAAAATCTTCAGGTTCTTCAACACCTTAATCCAATTAAGAGGTCTCAAATATAAAAGTATGCATAAAAATAAACCAAAAAAGAAAGAAAAAAAAACCAATATGGAAGGTAGATGGAAAGACAAAAATACCAGGAAGGGAAAGAGAAGAAAAAGGCTACTCTCTTAAAAAGAAAAGGAAGGGAAGCATTAATACTAAAGCTTTCCCTTTAAAATAAAAAGCAGATGTAGAAATTTAACTTCCAAATACAAGAAAAAACAAAAAACAAAGACAAGTTCCAGAGAGCCAAAAATCCAAAGCTATTGCAAAAAAAAAAAAAGTAAACTGATGAGGAGGGGTAGCACAGCTCAAAATGAATTTAAAGAGCACACTGCACTTTGTTTGATTATCCAAGGCTCTTGTTATAATTCTCTTCTCCAAAGACTTATCACCTTTTCTTTTCCTAAGCTTCAACACCAGACTCCAGCTGTTGATAGAAACCCAGAAGAGCACCTGTAATAATACTCTCCCGTGCTCTTCCCTATATCTTATCAAACAGGCAATGTCCTTGAAACAAAGTCTCAGTTCTTTCTCAGCTTTGTCTGGTCAAAAGAAAAATAGCATATTTCCAAACTTCTACTTTACAAAGTTTCTTTAGCTTTCACTTTCCCCCTCCTTTTGCAAGCAAAATATAATAAGAATTAATTTTTTAAAAAAAGATATTTAAAAAATAACTAAAAGGGAGTCCCTGACTTAAAATATTGTAAAATCAAAAAGGAGAGAAGAATATATAAAAAGAAGAAAAAAAACTAGTCCAGTTTCAAAATATAAGATCATGTGTAGGAAATCCAGCAATGAGAAAAAAAAATACTTTGACAATCCTGTTTAAAATCACCGCTTAATAACTTCTGTCAAAACTTTTACAGATTCTTTCTTTCCCTTAGGGTGTCCTTTCAAGTCTTAAAATAAAGAAAAAGTTCTCACCAAACCGGCACACTCTCTCTTTCCGTTCTCTTTCATTTCAGAGCTGTCCCAACTTCAGCAGCTTTGATGGTTGCCTCTTTGCCGCTGGTAAAAAGAGCTTCTCCTGGAACCACCAGGGACTTTGCAATATCCCTGGGATCGACAGGGTGTTTTTCTTTACATTCACCATCTCTTCGGGACGGTTTAGATCCACTTGGACTTTCCAGGAGCAAAGATATCGGCAGCGATCTCAGATCTCCAAGATCGCATGCCGTATCGTCGCAACGCCAGCTCTGCCATCCAAAAGCTTGTGTCGAGGGCTGACTTTCAATAGATTGCAGCGAGGGAGCTGCTCTGCTATGCACAAAACCCCGACCCATTTGAAATTAGAGAACAAGATGATAAACAATTTTATAAAATTTGGGATCTATTCTATCAATGGTTAGACAATAAAATATAGTAATGTAGACTTTTAGAAAATAATAAATATATAAAGATGTATTCTTTTCTTATTATATCTACAAAATGATTGTAGGATAGATCTGGGATGATAATCTGAATTCTCATAAAACAAATTAAGTAAAATATGATCATTTTGGAAAACATGAATGAATAAAAGTATAGTCAAATGATTGATTAATAATGATATTAATGTATTTAATATATTGATTGAAAATACGAGATCACATACAATGTAATTATAATTGAAGACTATGAAATGGAAGCACAAAACAATTTGTAAACCAACCAGCACACTGTATGTACATATATGGAAGATGATTTGATGTTTTTATGTTTTGGTTGTTTATGTTTGTTTTAAAAACCAATAAAAATTTATATTAAAAAAAAAGGAAAGAGCTCCCAAAATATTTCCAGCATGTAAATTGTCCCACCAGAGGCAAAAATACTTTAGACCACTGCTACACAACAGTAAAAGATGCTTATAGGTCTTTACCATGAGCAGCTGTGGGACACTCTGACCACTGCATGATTCACCTTGTACCTGCCTACAGACTTAAGATTTAAAACCATTAAACCAACAATTAAATCAGTGTAGACTTGGTCGGATAAGGCAAAGCTGAAACTCCAGGCCTGCCTTTATTGCGCTGATTGGAATGTTTTCCAAGATGCCTCTGCAGACCTAGATGAGCTCACAGATACTGTAACATCATATGTCAGCTTCTGTGAAGACTTATGTGTACCAAAAAGAGACCTGCAAATATATAGTAATAATAAACCTTGGTTCACAGCTAAACTTAAGCAGCTACGTCATTCCAAAGAGGAAGCCTACAGAAAAGGTGACAGAATGCTATACAACCAGACCAGAAACATATTAACAAGAGAGATCAGAGCAGCAAAAAGAAGCTACTCTGAAAAGTTAAGGAATCAGTTCTCAACAAATGAACCAGCAAACATGTGGAAAACACTTAAAAACATCACTGGCTTCAGCAAACCTCCTTCTCAGGCAGAAGGAAATCAACAACTAGCAGATGACCTGAATGTGTTTTACTGCAGGTTTGAAAGGAAACTACAGCCACCTATCTCCACAATCCCCTCTCAAACACACCAACAACAGCCATGCCTCCTACAACTGACCCCAACCCATTGGGTTCACAACCTCTGGTGATCACAGAAAAAGAAGTGCAAGATCTATTACACAGACAGAAGCCAGGAAAAGCACCAGGACCAGACAAGATAACTCCTTCTTGCTTAAAAGTCTGTGCTAACCAATTGGCCCCCATCTTCACCGGAATTTTCAATAGATCACTAGAGATGTGTTATGTTCCTTCCTGTTTCAAACACTCTACTATCATCCCAGTGCCAAAGAAGCCCTCCATCAAGGAACTGAATGACTACAGACCAGTTGCTCTAACATCTGTAGTTATGAAAATCTTTGAAAGGCTTATGCTGTCCCACCTGAAAACCATCATGGATCTGCTCTTAGTTCCCATGCAGTTCGTATACCGAGCAAATAGACCAACAGATGATGCTGTTAACATGGCTCTGCATTACATCTTATAACACCTTGAATCTCCAAATACCTACGCAAGGGTCCTCTTTGTAGACTTCAGTTCAGCATTCAATACCATCATTCCAGGCACTCTTCTAAGTAAATTAAACCAACTAGCGGTACCTGAACACACTTGTCAGTGGATCATAAGCTTCCTAACAGACAGGAAGCAGCAGGTGAAGCTAGGCAGAATCACATCTAATACCTGTACAATCAATACAGCCCCCCCCCCAAGGCTGTATGCTTTCCCCACTTCTCCCTATATACCAATGACTGCATCTCAAATGATCCATCTGTTAAAATACTGAAGTTTGCTGATGACGCAGCAGTGATTGGTCTCATTCAAGACAATGACGAATCCGCAGACAGGAGGTTATACAACTTGCCTCATGGTGTAACTGGAACAATCTGGAACTGAACACACTCAAAACCATAGAAATGATGGTAGACTTTAGAAGAAATCTTCCCATACTACCACCTCTTTCAATACTAGACAACACAGTATCAATAGTAGAGACCTTCAAATTTCTAGGTTCTACTATATCACATGACCTAAAATGGACACTTAACATCAAAAAATCATCAAAAAAGCACAACAAAGAATGTTCTTTCTGCACCAACTCAGAAAGCTCAAACTGCCCAAGGAGCTGCTGATTCAGTTCTACAGAGGAATGATTGAGTCTGTCATCTGCACCTCTATAACTGTCTGGTTTGGTTCTGCAACCAAACAGGACAGACACAGACTTCAGAAAGTAATTAGGACTGCAGAAAAAACAATTACTACCAACCTGCCTTCAGTCGAGGACCTGTATACTGCACGAGTCAAAAAGAGGCTGTGAAAATATTTACAGATCCTCACATCCTGGACATAAACTGTTTCAACTCCTTCCCTCAAAATGATGCTGTATAGAGCATTGCATACTAGAACAACTAGACCCAAGAACAGTTTTTCCCCGAAAGCCATCACTCTGCTAAACAAATAATTCCCTCAACCCTGTTCAACTATTACAAAAGTCTGCAGTACTATTACTGTTAATCTTGTCGTCACTCCTTATTACCCATCCTCTCCCACTTGTGACTGTATGACTGTAACTCTGTTGCTTATATACTTACGATTTATATTGACTGTTTCCTAGTATGATTGATTGCTTATTGTACCCTATGACTATCATTAAGTGTCGTACCTTATGATTCTTGACTCCTGACGAATGTATCTTTTCTTTTATGTATACTGAGAGTATTTACACCAAGACAAATTCCTTGTGTGTCCAATCACACTTGGCCAATAAAGTATTCTATTCTAGTCTATTTATGATAGCATTTCGTGGATTGTTTTGCATTGTAAAATTGTATTGGTAAAACATTACATTTGTTTTTTATTTATTTATTTAGTGAGTCCTATGCATTACTTTTAGTGATTTATTCTTTTCTGTGGAAAAAAGTTAAAATATAACAGCAATATAAAATAAAAATATAACACAAAAGAATAACAAATTAAAGGCCACAAAGGACAAAATATCTATCACAAGTCAGTGTTCCAATTGTAGCTTTTCTCAGCTCTTCTCCAACATTTAATACTAAACTTGAATCAAGAATATGGTTGTCATTTAAGCTAAACCTTTCTATATTTGTATTATTAACATTTATTGTTTATAGAACAGTATATGAAAGGATGAGAAACATCTCTGCCTCCAGATGAAAGGACTCAGATTAATGAAAATGACAAACACACACATGTTGCAGCAGCCTGATATAACAACCTCTTCTATACGTCTTGTGATATCACATTCATACCCCAAAGAAATAATGCTAATGATGTGGCAGCCCAATACTGCTTCTGATATCCTAATGCAGGGGTATCAAACTCACGTTGTCATGGCATCATCATGTGATCACAACCTTTTTCCCTTCACTAAACCAGGTGTGGGCATAGCAAGCATGTGACACATTCAGCCCTTGGGCCACGAGTTTGACAGCCCTGTTCTAATGAAAGTAGAGTACTCCTGGAAGCATCATTATGCTCAGGTTCAATTTTACACAGCATTAGTAGTGAAATGTAACAATTTTAATCAAAATCTGGAAAGTTATAAACTGTTCACCTTACCTTATAACCATTTTTGCCCTTTGTGCATAAAATATGAATGCTACCCATATGATCAACTCTTATGTATAGTGTATTATATAGAGTAAATTAGGTCTAGTGAAAAGTATGATAATATCATATAAAATGATCTGTTTTGACCTTTGTTAAAATGTACTATGTGATTTAATTCTACCAATTCAAATCCCTGTATCACATCTAATGAGAAATAAATGTATTGAGTCCAACGAGGTTTTAAAATCTGTAGTAGTAAAATCTCAGTTTATATTCTGTTAAATAAGAATTCTGTCTATTTCAAAGACAATATGGGGGACAGAAAAAAATGTTTCATAAGGCAATTACCTTTGAAAAGGTAATTAAAAATATGCAAAATTTTGGTGGCATTGCATGGTAACTAATGATTTCAGGCAAGATCATGAAAACTTGTAATATTTTCATGAAGGAAGACCTTTGATGGGAATTCTTTGTTATTTTGAAAATTTGCAGTTTGCATTGCTGTGAATAGATACAGAAATTTTACATTGCTTATTTTTGCAGGCTTTATGAGTTTACTGATTTTTTTTTAAAAAAACCATGCAGTAGTCTATATCAGGACTGTCAAACTCTGGCCCATGAGCCGGATGCATTACATGCTGCCCATGCCCACGCTCAGTTTAGTGAAGGGGAAAAAAGTCCTGATATGTCAAGTGACCCTGCTGTGATGACATGAGTTTGACACTCCTGGTCTACATGATCGCCAAGCATGTATGTAATTTCAGTGTATGATTTTGTGTATCTTGTAATCCTTATGTCATGCCCCAGCATATAACTTGTATATATTGTTGTTACTCTCTAGCCCCATCTAGTGGCCAGAGAGACAAATACCAAGTATATTATTTGAAACTGACCCCACCCCATTATCCATCAGTCCACATTCTCAAAACAAATGCACTCTGGAAAGCCTTCCTTTAGCATTTGGAGAAGGCAGAAGCACAAAGAAGAATCCATCTTAATTTGTGGCACATGGTCATCCAAGAACAAACCCACATTCTACATACAAAGCATGGCTGGTGAGATTTAAATTATTTGTATTTACTAATTGTTATGTTCAGCAGTAACTCAATACTGCCTATCTTGTGTTTGGTTCTCATTACATGTATTCCTATTTTCTCCAGTTTCACCTGATTCTGTTCTTTCAATAAAGCATTCAAATCTACACACATGATCTGTTTTATTGGAGGATAGATCGGTTTAGCTGCATGCTTTTTTTAAAAACAAATTTTATTCAGTTTTTCACATTAAAAACAAAAATCTCTTTTTAGTGGACAACATATTTCTGGGTCATCACCTTTACATACAAATATGACAGCAATTATACATTCATATATGCATACTTAATTCTATTATTACCTTTTCCATTCCAAATTTTCAGTAAGGAGAGAAACAAACACATTAATTCTAGCCTCTTTCATTAATCTCAATCGAAACATCTTTTTGTTTCATTTCAATTATTTCAAATATAATCCTTTAATATTTATTTTAAAAATAAAGATAAACAATATGTGTTATTATAATAATAATAATAATAATAATAATAATAATAATAATAATAATAAAGGTTACCAATGTCTCTCCTTTCTTCCCTCCTGCACAAATCTTAATCCAGCTGAGTCCTCCTCTTCGGAGTGGCCCTTTTAAACCACTGCTGCAATCGTCTTCAGGGGAAAAAGACCAAGTCCGGGGGGGAGATGCAGCTTCCCTCAACCTGTCTTGCGGCTTCCCCTTACTCCACCACCCCTCCAAGGCAGCTTCAGCCCCTAATCATAATTATCGGGGCTCTCCAACAAAAGAGCACGGACCATAGCCGCTGAGAGTTGTGAACTATGGTCCATCAGTGAGGAGGCTCTGCCTTCTTCCAGTTTAGCTGCATGTTGAGCTGCATACAGACTAACATGTAGTGAGGACAAAACAATGAAACAGCGGCTGCCCAGCAAGTGGGATACAGAATAATGACTATACAGAGACCTGCTACTCTGCCAACACAGTTACCTGCATACAACCATACAGCAGCCTCTAGAGTCTAGACAGTCAAGCACCTCCAGAAGACACCATGTCACAGAGCCGACCATCTTCATACAAGACAAGGTCTCAAGTCTCTAATTCTTCCAAATAGTCATCAGCTAATAGTGCACTTGCCATTGCCAGTAAGCTGCAAAAGCATGAGCAGACTTTGCTGAACAAGAATTAGTGTTAGGATTAGGATTAGTGTTTGAAGAATAACAGCAAGGTTGATGGGGTATAAAGATTGATAACCACTGAATTACAACCTGTATTATCTTTTTCTTCCATAATAATTAACACCTTTATCTCTTTCTTTTTGTAGATTATAAATACTAAAGTACTCAAAAATGAGGAAGGCACCATCTGCACCATCTTCAGCAACATCTAGTCCATCAGGCCAGAGGTCATTGGATGCAATGTTACAGCAAGAGAAAATAAACATTATGCAGATGGAACTAAAAGTTATGATCCAAATTCTGCATGATGGCTTGAAGGAATGAATAGGGAAAGTAGAGTTAGGGAATAAGGAAAGTTTTCAACAAATAATGGAGAACAGTGAACAAGGTATACAGAAAGTCGAAGAGAAAGCTGAACAACAGAAAAAAGAGTGAAAGAAGTTGATTACAGACTTATTTTGGCAGATAAAAATAAAGAAAGAGCAATAATATCATGAAATGGATAGGGCTGTTTATTACCTGTGGTTTCAGAACATGGAGGAAGAAAAGGGAGAGAATTTGGAGGAGATATTACTGGTGGATGCCTTAAAGATGACCAACGAGAAAGTTCTTGCCAAGATTGATGAAATGTTTAGAGTTTATACTAGATATGTGACAAAAAACAGACTTCCTAGAGAGATACACGTGAGATTCACTAAAAAAAAGCAGTGAAAATAGAGACCTTACAAAGAGTGAGAAATAATCCTTTAAAATACAAAGGTAAAAAAAATAGTAGTTCTAAAGCAAATTCCAAGAAGAGTCGGAGAAATAAGGAAGGAATACAAATTCCTGACAAAACAACTAAGCAAAAATGAAGTGAATTTTAGATGGCTGATACTGTAGGGAATACTGGTGACCTTGATGGAGCAAAGACATATATTGGATTTCATAGAAAGAGCAGAACAATTTTATGAACACTACTTTGGATCACAAGAGAAAATGAGAATAAGAGAGGAAAATGAGGGAAGGCAACAAGAGGAAACTACAGGAGAGGGAAACATACAAGAAAAAGAAGATGAAAGAGATCTGGAGGAAACTGCAAAAAGAGACAGAGTGAAGCCAAAAGAGCTGAGAGAGACAAGAGCAACTAGAACAAAAAACCCATCTATAAGTAAAGCTGTGGAAGAAGACATAAAATTAATGTCAACCAACATGAATCGACTGAACTCCGCAATAAAAAAGAAAAGGACTTTTTTGGCAAATTAGAAAAATTAAAGTTAGATATAATCTGCTTGCAAGAAGTTCATATTAAAAAACAACATAATAAAATACTGGAGCACCCCAAAATTGGGAAGTTATATACTTCTCTACCACAACAAAAGAAGAGGGGAATAGCTCTTTAGGTAAAAGAGACAATAAATGCTAAGCAAATCTTTACAGATGAGGAAGGGGGGATTTTGATGGTGAAGGTAATGATGAACTATAAACAGATACTCTTAGTAGCAATATATGCACCAAATAGTAATCAAGAGAATTTTTATGGAAAAGTTTATAAGAAAATAACAGAACTGGAGTATGAAAACATATGCACAGAAGAAGACTTTAATGCAATTGTTTTATTTTTATTTATTTTTTAGTTTGATTTGTCAATCGCTTACAAGATAATAGATATAAGTATATACATAGTTATGAATACATGAAATGGGTACATATAAGAAAAATAAAAGAAACAACAGGACAGGGACAGTAGGCACATTGGTGTGCTTATGCACGCCCCCTACAGACCTCTTGGGAAAGGGGTGAGGTCAATAGTAGACAGTCTAAGGTTAAAGTTTTGGGGGTTTGGGGGAAGAAACCCCAGAGTCAGGTAGAGTATTTCAGACATTGACCACTCTGTTGCTGAAGTCGTATTTCCTGCAATCAAGTTTGGTGCAGTTAACCTTGAATTTGTATCTATTGTGTGCTCTTGTGTTGTTATGGTTGAAGCTGAAGTATTCATTGACAGGTAAGTCATTGCAATGTATGATTTATATACCATACTTAGATCAGACTGAAGACGGCGTAATTCAATTCTAGAATTTCTTTTTTTTTTGAAAGAGATTTTATTAATTTTCTACAAACAAACAAGACAAACAAAACATTAAAACATCAACTCTCATATGTACATCCAGTGTGTCAGTTGGTTCATCAGTTTTGTGCATTCCTTTTGTAATCTCAATTACAATTATGTTACATAACAACTCATATTGTCATTCCAAACTTATATATCCTAATATCACAAAGAAAAAAGAAATTTTGGGGGGGAGAAGGCGGAGCTTCGTTTTGGCGATACAGCTGCGATCTCGGGGCTCTGAGATCGCAGCCGATATTTTCGCCCCTGGTCGGTCCCAACGGACCTAAACCGTCCCGTAGAGACGGGGATTGAGAAGGGTACTGTTCCAGGATCCCAGAGATATCGCAAAATCTCTGGTTTGATCCGGAAGAAGCCCTTTTGCTGGCAGTGGAGAGGCAGCCTCTATAGCTGCTGAAGTCAGGACAGCTCCGGAAAGAAACTGGCTGGAGTGAAAGTGTGTCGGCTGGGTGAGAAAAACTCTTTTGTGTTGTAAATTCGCTGAGGTTGGAAAGGACATCCTGATCAAAGAAGAAATCTGTGAGACTTTTTTTTTTTGACTGAAACTGTCTGAGCGGCGTTTTTTAAAGTGATGTCAAATTGAGGCTTGGGGTTTTTTTTTCTTTTCTCTATATTTTTTTGGGGGGGACTTTAGTGTGACTTTGTAGGTAACCAGATTGAATTTTCTCTTATATATATTTTTATGCTCCCTTTGATTTTTTAACTTTCTTTAGGATAGAGGCTCCCTTTGGCTATTTTTTTTTTTTGTCTCTGTATATATTACTCCTTTTTTCTGGCTGGGGGGGGGGGGGGGAAAGAGCATTAAGAAACTTTGCAACACTGCCAACTAGAGGCTTGAAAGTATTTTATTTGAATTGGAGATAATTGCAAAAAGACCTCTTCTCAAGGACATTTTAACGTGATAAGATAGAGGGAGAGCACAGCAAAATATTATTGCAGGTGCTTTCCTGGACTGTTATCAATAATTCAACACTTGAGGTTTGGCTTTGAAGCTGCTGGAGAAGAGAGTCATAACAAGAGCCTTGGATAAATAAATAAAGTGCAGTGTGCCTATATATATATATATATATATATATATATATATATATATATATATATATATATATATATATCCTATTTGCCAGCCTTTTTCTAAATTTCAATTTTAGTAATATTTTTATTTCTGCCTTTTATTTTAAAGGGAAAGCCTCAGAGTTTTTTCTTTATTTTTCTTTTCTTTTTTATTGGGACTTTTTTGCTTTTCCTATCTATGTTTTTGGACCACTTTGTTTTTCTTTTTTGATTATTGAGACTTTTCAACTGGATTAAGGTGTGAAGAACCTGAAGGAACTTTTTGTTTTTTCTCTTTTTTCTTTTTTTTTCTTTTCTTTTTTTTGCTCTTAATCAATATTATTATTTTTGGATTTGTTTGTTTTTCTCCTTTCTATTTTTTCTTTTTTATGGTGGACCACTTCGTAATTGGATTAGGGTCTAGAAGAACCTGAAGATCTTTCTTCTTCCTTTTTTCCTGTTTCTTTTTTGGTTTTGTGCCTTTTACTATTGGAGTTTTCTATTTTGGATTATAATTGGCTGCTCTACCAGTTGGATTAAAAGTCAAGAAGAATTTGAAGCTTTGGAAGCATTGAAATGAGCAGGAAACCAATACCATCTGGCATTTCTACTTCTACCTCTGCTTCCCCACCAGCTGGAGGACAACGTTTAATTCAGACAATGTTGAAGCAAGATAAGGAACAAGAAAGAGTAACTTTACAGATGATTATGCAAGGAATCCAAGATCTCAAGACAAAATCAGACATCATTGAACAAAGAACAGGAAATATTGAACAAAGAACAGAAAATATTGAACAAAGAACAGAGAAGACTGATGAAAAAGTGGAAAACATTAAACAAATGATGGTCAAGTATGAGGAGAGATTCCAAAAAATTGAGGAAGAAGGAAAACAAAGAGAGAAGAAGATTGGAAATATTGACAGTAGATTAACAGCGGTTGAACAAGAAAAAAGTGGGATGTTGAGGTGGGAGATGGAAAGGTCAGAATTTTACCTCAGATTTCAAAATATAGAAGAGGAAAAAGGAGAAAATTTGGCAGCGGTAATGATAGAAATTTTGGCAGATGCTTTGGAAATTACAGAGGAAAAGATGATGGATGGAATAGATGAGATATATCGAGTCTATACAAGGTATGCGATGAGAAATAAATTACCCAAGGAAGTCCACATTAGATTTACCAAAAAATCCATTAAAACGCATATATTACAAGTAGTAAGAGAGAAAACATTGAAATACAAAGGTAAAGAGGTTGTGGTTTTAAAACAAATACCCAGAAGAGTGAGAGAGATGAGAAGAGAATATCGATTTCTGACCAAAATGCTATTGGAAAACGAAGTGAATTATAGATGGCTGATTCCAGAAGGACTAATGTTTAGGTGGCAAGAGCAGAGATATAGAATTGATTCAATTGAGAAAGCAGAACTTTTCCATGCAGAATTTTTTGGAGGAAGAAGAGAGGAGGCAGAGAAAGAGGTCTCATTAATTGAGTTTCAAGAGGAACAACTGGAGACTGAAAAAGAGAAAGGAGCAGTAGGGGGACAGATGGATAGCAAAGAACAGCGTGAAGTGAGATCCACAAGAGCGGTTAGACCTAAATATAAAGCATAATCATGGAAGAAAAAAAACTGATTACAATGAATATAAATGGACTTAATTCAGCTGTTAAAAGAAGGAAAACTTTTCATAAATTAGAGAAATTAAAATTTGATATAATTTGTCTACAAGAAGTTCATATTAAAAAACAACATGAACAATTGTTAGGTACAGCCAAAATTGGGGAAAATATTTACTTCTTTGACTCAATGTAAGAAAAGAGGAGTGGTTCTATACATTAAAGAGGCTATCCCAGCAAAATTGATTTACACAGATGAAGATGGAAGAGTATTAATGGTAGAAATAATGGACAATAATATAAAAATACTCTTGATTGCAATTTATGCTCCGAATGATAAACAAGAATAGTTTTATAAAAAGTTACACATGAAAATAATTGGGCTGGACTATGTTAATATAATTATGATGGGAGATTTTAATGGAATTGTGGACAATAAATTGGATTATATAGCAACAACAACAAAGCAAAATAGAAAGGCTCTCCCAAGGTCTTTTTTTTAAATGACAGATGAATTAACTTTAAAAGATATTTGGAGAGAAAGAAATGTTAAAGCTAAACAATATATTTTTTATTCAAATAGACATCTATCATGGTCCAGATTAAATATGATTTGGAACTCAACAGAATTAATATCCAATATTCAAGAAACAAATATTGAAACAAGTACTTGGGCAGATCACAGCCCAATGACAATTAAATGGAAGGGACAAAAAAAAAGATCGAGATGGGCATTAAATAATACTATTTTAAAGGAGAAAGATTTTATACAATGGATGGAGAAGGAATTGGCTTTTTTCTTCAGAGAAAATAAAAAAAAGATACTTCAACGCAGAATGTGTGGGATACAATGAAGGCATATGCTAGAGGTTTGATAATAGATTATACAAGAAAAAAGAATATTAGGAAAAGGCAAGCTTCTAAGGCCTTGGAAGATGAGAATTACAGAAAATGCCACAGAAAAAGGATATTAAATTGAAGCTGGATGTAATTAAACATAAAATGGAATTAATAGAGAAAGAAGAACTGGCACAGAAAATCAGAAACTCTAAACAGAATTATTTTGAAGATGCAAATAAACCAGGTAGATGGCTAGCATATAAATTGAGAAAAGAGAAGGAATCAAGAAAATATTGAAGTTAATAGATGAACAAGACCAAGTTTGTTATGGGAATAAGGAGAAAAAAGAAAAAAGAAATTATTCTGCTGATTCTAGTGCAATGACCTGCTCCAGCAGGGTTAGAAGGGAGTGTGTGTGTATGTGTGTGCATGGCTGTCAAAACTCCAAAAACGGGTCAAGTATCTCTGGGGAAGCCAGTCATAAATTAGAACACTTGCTAAACAACCAACCATTAAGTGAGGATCACTTGTATTTGGTTTGCCAGTCACCTGACCACGCCCACCCAGTCACATAACCACCAACTCACACCTATCCCATCATGTGACCAGCAAGCCATGCCCAGCCAGCAAGCCACTCCAGCCAGTCACATGACCAGCAAGCTATGCCCACCCAGTCACATGACCAGCAAGCCACACCCACCCAGTCATGTGACCAGCAAGCCACACCCTCAAATTAGGCCACGCCCACAGAAATTTGAATTCCACCCCTGGGTGGTGGGCACCAAGGATGAGTTTGTAGCACCAAGGGGGCGGTGGACTGAAAAAGTTTGGAACCACTGTATTAGGCTAACCATAACATATATGGGAAAGAAAAATAAAAAGAAGAGACAAAATCAAAAGAAACTAGAAGAAGAATATAAGAAACTAGAGATAGAATTACAAAAAGAACCACAAAAAAGAACATAAAAAATCAAATGGAATTAATAAAACATAAGCTGAATTTAATAGAAAAAGAAGAAGTACCACAACAAATTAAAAGTGCTAAAAAAAAAATTTTGAAAATGCAAATAAACCAGGAAGATGGTTGGCATACAAACTGAAAAAGTAGAAAGAAAAGAAATTGATACACCAATTAATGGATGGTGAAGGAATTCAAAATGATGATAAAAAGAAAATGATTCAAAATTACTTTGAAAAACTATATGATCAGGAGACAATCTCAGAAGACAAAATAAAACAATATTTAGAAAAAGCAGAATTACCTAAAGTCCTGAAACAGTGAAAGCAATGTTAGATGAATGAATAACAATGATGGAACTAACAGAAGCAATTAAGAGACAAAAGAATGGCAAAACACCAGGTCCGGATGGACTGCTAGCAGAAGTATACAAAGACTTACAAAATATTTTAAGTATTCCAATGTTGGGAGTGTTCAATGAACTATTGTTAGAAGCGAAAGTACCAAATGGAAGCATATATTACTCTCATACCAAAAGAAGACTCAGATTTACAACAGATAAAAAACTACAGACCGATATCCTTACTGAATGCTGATTATAAAATATTTGCTTCAATAATTGAAGAAGGGCTAAAAAGATTATAAAATCAATTTATACATCCAGACCAAAATGGTTTTCTACTAAGAGACAAATTAAAGACAATATGGAAATAATTCTAAATACACTGGAGTATTACGAAGCTCATCCAGAGAAGCAAATGGCGTTGATCTTCCTAAAAGCACAGAAAACATTTGACAATGTGAACTGGCAATTTATACCAGCACAGTTAAATGACATGGATTTTGGGAAGGGATTTATTAATACGATTAAAGCAATATATTATAGGCAAATTGCAAAGGTGATAGTAAATGCAGATTTGGTGGAGAAGACCAGTATTAGAAAAGGTACAAGACAAGGATGTCCTTTGTCCCACCCCTATTATTTATATTGACACTGGAAGCATTAAATAGAATTATCAGACAAGATACAGAGATAAAAGGTGTGGAAATTAAAAAAGAAAAATATAAATTACAAGCATTTGCAGAGGACTTAGTTTTTATTTTGGAAGACCCACAAAAAAGGACCTAAATTGATTTTTAAAAATAGAAGAATATGGCAAGGTCACAGGATTGAAAATAAATAAAGAGAAAACTTAAGATTTTAATAAAAAACCTTACAGATAAACAGAAAAAAAGTTGAAGAGAATGGATATTCAGATCACTAAGAAAGTAAGATACTTAGGGATTCAGCTGATAGCAAGATAATGATTAAGGAAGATAACTATTATAAAATTGATGCAACAAATTAAAATAGATCTGGAAAAATGGAAAAATCTGCAATTATCCTTGATAGGAAGAATAGCTATAATTAAAATGAATATATTGCCAAGACTAAGGTACTTATTTCAAATAATTCCAATAAAGTTGGGAAAAATACTTTGAGGATCTCAATAAAATAACATTCAAATATATCTGGCAAGGGTTAAAAAAGCAAGAATTAACTTTAAAATGTTGTGGAACTCAAGAAATTGAGGAAATTTTGGAATACCAAATTGGGAATTGTATTATCAGGCAATGGTATTAACATGGATGAAAAAATGCATTGCATTGAAGCAGATGAGATTATTGACTTTGGAGGGACATGGGTGAGTAAGATACATGGATATTTTCAGAGACATTATATCTGGGACGCTTTATTAACAATATGGAAGAAAATAAGGGCAGCATTATATGAAAATACCAGTCTGGTTATCAACAATAGAGGCTTTTGCATACCCAAATGTTTTTAAAATGGAACATATTATTAGATATAATGAAATCTTAAATGAAAAGGGTGAACTCAGAACAAAGCAAGAATTAGATAAACAACAGATTAATATGAATTGATATTCATATTTGCAAATACATTCAAGATATGAAAAGGATAGTAAGACAGATGGGTTTCATAAAGAACTGATTGAGCTGGAGAAAATCTTAACAGGCACCGAAGAGAGGATGATTAAAAAATTATATGGTTATTTATTGGGAGTGAAATTAGAAGAAGAGCAAGTTAAAGAAACAATGATTGCCTGGGGAAATTTTTTGGATATGGGATATGTTATGTATGTACCATAGTTAATTAAGTATGAGCTTGAGGTTAAGTGCAGGGTTCTGGCCCTGCACTTCTGATTGGCTGTTAGGTGACCAGATTGGATTGGCTAGTTCTTAGGAATCCGATTGGCCCTTAACAGAGGATTATTATTGGTTTAAAGTACTTGCATTCATAGCTCGTTATTGGACAATTCTCACAAAGGTTGCCTATATAAGGCAGGGTTTACTGTTGTTGTTCTGAGAAGTCACTATGCAATAAAGAGCTGAAAGTTCACATTCAAAGACTTGTCTCCATTTACTCCAACCCATGTCCACGTACTTAACACTGGCGACGAGGATGGGATTTGGAGACGTCTGAACCTAAGAAGTCAGGAAGCAAGACCGAGCACGTGGAAGACGACGCCAACAATGGAACCATGTCCAGCAGTATCGTACCACCTGCTCCGTTCGATCCAAACCAAGAGGATTGGGAATCCTACATGGATTGCTTCCAAATGTTTCTTGAGACGAATAACTTGAAGGACGCCACACCAGCAAAAAAGTGGGCACTGTTCCTGACGCACTGCGGCCCGGCTGTTTTTAAAATGGCAAAAGCACTCGCCAAACCTTGAGAAGTGAAAGCCATGAGTTGGGACGAACTCGAACCCATCCTGAGAGATCATTACGTGCCAACCGTGCCTACACTCGTGAGACGCCACGAATTTTACCAAAGGAACCAGAGAAAAGGAGAGAGCGTGGTCAATTTCGTGGCAGACATCCAAAATTTAGGAGGCCTTTGCGGGATCGCAGATTTAGAAGAAGCACTAAGAGACCGAGTAATTCTGGGATTAGATGCGCTAGGCGTGCAGAGCAAGCTGATGGCAAAAGGCGACATCAGCCTTGCTGACGCCATCGCTGAAGCCACGGCTGCGGAAGCAACCAAAAAGTCGGCTGCACAATTACAGCGAAGCCGCACTTCGGCAACACAACCGACTGGCGAAATCTTACCCAACTCAGAAGGGCAGCTCGTTACGACGCACCACGAGGACCTCTCTTCGTCGTCAGACAGCAACGAAGAAGGGGTCCATCGACTGCAGTCCGACCGGGACCCTCGCCCTAAGCCCTTACGCCCTTGCGCTGGCTGTGGAGCAAACCATGCCAGGGCCGAATGCAGATTCCGCAACGCACTCTGCCATGAGTGCGGGAAACGAGGCCACATCAGCCGGGTCTGCCGCAGCTTACCAGGACCCAGCCAGGCCTCAGAAGGGGCCAACCATCACCAATCGACAGGAAACTGTCCTGTAAGGCGAGAACCAGTAAACCACTCCTACAGAAATCGCACTTTGCAAAGAGAAGAGGCTCACCATACTATCACTATAGGTCACGCTTCAGTCATGGACACTAAGAAAATTCGAGTCACGGTAGCCATCGAGAACCAGCCTTGTCACATGGAGGTCGACTCAGGATCGTCCCTCTCGATGGTGTCTTGGAAGACACTCAAGCAACTTATCCCCACAATCCAACGCCAAGACCTCCAATTTCAACGCCTCATCCTCAAGGACTACCAAGGAAATCGAATCCCTGTGGTCGGGTCCTGCCGAGTCCGAGTTTCCTTCAAAAAACATACAGCGTACTTACCTTTAACGATCATTGACAGAGACAGGCCTAGTCTATTAGGCCTCCAATGGTTCGTGCCACTAGGCATCGAGGTGGCCGGCGTGAACCGAGTCGGTGGTTGTGAGTGGGAGGAAGACCTTGTTTCTGAGTTCAGCGACGCCTTCGCAGACCGTTTAGGCGAGTATAAGGGGACCCCGATCTCATTTAGTTTAGATCCAAAAGTAGCCCCAATTCGCTTGAAGCCCCGTCGAGTTCCATTCGCTCTTAAAGCTAAGATCGATGAACAACTCGATAAGTTAATTGCTCAAGGGGTATTGAAGCCCATTGATCACTCTCCATGGGAAACCCCTATAGTAACACCCATTAAGCCAGATGGGTCAATCCGAATTTGTGGGGACTACCGGGCCACTTTAAACCATGCCCTAGAGCAGAATGCGTATCCAGTTCCGGTGGTGCAGCACCTCCTCCATTCCTTGGGGGGCGGAAAGGTTTTCGCTAAATTAGATTTAGCTCAAGCTTATCAACAACTACCAGTGGATGAAAAGACGGCTCAGGCCCAAACAATTGTAACGCACAGAGGTGCTTTTAAATGTACTCGATTGCAATTTGGGGTTAGTGTAGCCCCGGGGATATTCCAAAGCCTCATGGAAAGGTTGTTACAGGGAATCAAGGGCGTGGTTCCGTATTTTGATGACGTATTAATTGCAGCCCCTACCAAAAAAATTTTGCAGGATCGTTTGAAAAGTGTCCTTAAAAAATTCCAAGAGGCAGGACTTAAGGTGAAAAAAAATAAATGTCACTTATATACTGACAGTGTTGAGTTTCTAGGGTATAGGATTGATAGCCAGGGCATCCACCCTACCGAAAGTAAATTAAAGGCAATAAAAAATGCCCCCAAGCCATGTAACAAGGCCGATCTCCAGGCATTCTTAGGCCTCATTAATTTTTATAATGTATTTTTACCGCATAAGGCGATTGTTGCTGAACTGTTACACCGGTTATTAGATAAAAAAGCATTGTGGGTATGGGGTTACCGGGAAGAACAAGCGTTCCGGAATGTTAAAAAATTGCTCACATCGGACTCTGTACTTATGCAGTATAATGAGACTTTACCACTAGTTATAACCTGCGATGCCTCGCCCTTCGGGGTGGGCGCCATTTTGAGTCATGTACTGCCTAATGGGAACAAAGCCCCTGTTGCATACTTTTCGAAAACTCTTTCACATGCAGAGCGGAACTATGGACAAATTGATAAAGAAGCTCTTGCAATCGTTGCCGCTGTAAAGAAATTTCATGAATATGTGTATGGAAGGACATTCACCATTATAACTGACCACAAACTGTTGCTAGGGATAATAGCCGGGGACAAGACAACCCCCTACATATTATCCCCTAGAATGACCCGATGGTCAGAATTCCTCGCTGCTTATAGTTATCACCTTCAATATCGACCGGGGAAAGCCATTCCCCACGCCGACACATTAAGCCGAGCACCGCTTCCAGAGACTCTCGACGATCCGGCACCAACGGCAACCACGTTGCAGATTGAAACACTCAACTTGCCGCCTATGACCGCCCGAGACATCGTGAGAGAAACCAAACGAGACCACACCCTAGCCCGAGTCCTAGGATGGGTAGAACGCGGATGGCCATTGGACCAAGTCCCAGATGACTTTGCGCCATTTAAAGCAAGACAGACTGAACTTTTTCCACAAAAAGGCTGTGTCATCTGGGACAATAGAGTCGTCCCAGAACGACTCCGGAAGACGCTACTACAAACCTTGCATGAGGGCCACCCCGGCATCATGCGAATGAAAGCACTCGCACGCAACTACACATGGTGGCCGGGCATGGACCGGCAAATCGAGCAGTGGGTCAAAGCGTGCAGCAGTTGCCAACAAGCCAGCAACGCCCCACCAAAAGCCATGCCTACTGAATGGGAAACGCCACGTGGATCCTGGTCCAGAATCCACCTGGATTTCGCGGGGCCAACCAAAGGATATACCTTCCTGCTGACAGTCAACGCATATTCCAATTGGTTAGAAGTTCATCGTATGACGGCCACAACTTCTGAGGCAGTGATTAAGATCCTAAATAGACTCTTTGCAACTCACAGATTGCCTGACGTCCTGGTGTCCGATAACGGGCCACAGTTCACGGCATTGATGTTCGAGCAGTACCTCGCTGACCGCGGCATCCGCCATGCGCTCACCTCGCCTGCGCACCCTGCGACCAATGGCCGAGCGGAACGCATGGTCCAATTTATTAAAAAGACTTTGCAAAAAATGGACTATGACAATATCGATGACAAAGTCAACCAAATTCTCTTTTTACAACACATAACTCCACATAGCGTCACCAGCAGAACTCCCGCAGAACTTCTGATGGGACGAACACTCCATTCCCACCTCGACCGGTTGCACCCTGCTTACGAACCGGAAAAGCCAATAGGATCCAGTGGCCGCTATCACACGTTCCAGGTACGGAACTTATCAGGCAACCCATTATAGTTAGAGGCAACGGTAGTACGAGTGACCGGCCCCAAATCCTACGTAGTGAAATGCTGTGACAATAGACTGTGGAAACGGCATATCGACCAATTGCGGTCACGACTCATAACGGCCAGTCAACAACTCCCCCATGACCAAACCGAGGGGGGGGAGGTACAGAAGAAGAAGATGACGTTCCAGGGAACATACTCGAAGAGAGCGACGAATCGAGTGAGACTCAAGAAATGGAGCAGGAAGGAGAATTGTTTGCACCACAAGAAATTGCATCTGAGCAAGAAGCAGAGACACTGCCAAACAACAATCTACCTCAACAGGACTGCAATCAACCAGTCCAACGAAAATCTGAAAGACTTAAAAGACAGCCATCCTACTTAAAGGATTACATAACTACACCATAATTAAGAAGCCAGGGGGAAGGGGTGTTATGTATGTACCATAGTTAATAAAGTATGAGCTTGAGGTTAAGTGCAGGGTTCTGGCCCTGCACTTCTGATTGGCTGTTAGGTGACCAGATTGGATTGGCTAGTTCTTAGGAATCCAACTGGCCCTTAACAGAGGATTATTATTGGTTTAAAGTACTTGCATTCATAGCTCGCTATTGGACAATTCTCACAAAGGTTGCCTATATAAGGCAGGGTTTACTGTTGTTGTTCTGAGAAGTCACTATGCAATAAAGAGCTGAAAGTTCACATTCAAAGACTGTCTCCATTTACTCCAACCCATGTCCACGTACTTAACAGGATAGACTTGGATAAATGGCAGAAACTATGGACTAGAAATTACAAATTAACAATGTCAACTGCCTATAAAGAGAATTTGTATAAGATGTTTTACAGGAGGCATCTACCCCAGCAAGAATAGCATTTGGAGGATAGGTGGGTTTACCTGCATGTCGAACTGCACACAGATTAACATGTCGTTAGGACAGAATTTAATTTCAGAGTTATACTCTATTTGAATTTGAGGAGTACCAGGCAGAAAATATTTTTGATAAGGGGTTTAAAACTCCATTTGCATTTAGCATTGGCGTGGATATGCAGAAGATATGCAGTTCAAAAAAAAAAAGATAACAGATGTAATTCATGATAATTTATTGAAGATTAAGAGAGAAAACAGCTGTGCATTAAACAATATATTTAATTATAATATTTACAAATATACACGAGTTAGGCTATAATTCCTACAATCCATAGTTAGCATCCAGAATGTGTGCAATTACAAAAGTAAGGTTTCCAATTATTGAAATAATATCAGAATTAGTCACGATCTGAGGAATGAGGGAATATTTTCAGTCAGCTACTTTGAAAAAAAAAAAATCTGACTGCTTCTATTGATCTTTCACATCTGCAAAAAATCCACTGCTGGTTACATTCTCAGAAAGCACAATCTGCAGTCTTTTTTTACCTTGAAACCTGAGCAGTGGCAGGACCAGGAAGAAGATGTGTGGTAAGATGAGAAAGAGTAGCTTTGTTTCTCCTTGATATTCAGTCTAGATAGGCATGTAAGATGCTACATTATTCTCAGAAAAGTTTAAGTTTGATCTGTGATAGCTCAATTACCCTTGAGCTGGATGCTTCCTGGAATAAAGATTGCCTGCAGATTTTTTTTATTAACATATGTACATAAATGGATAATGAATGAAATAATAGTGTAAAAAAAATCAGTTCTAGGAGGTAGTGCATCATCTTCTTGAAAGCTATGGTCAAGCATTGTGGCACAAAAGCAGGACGATGGATAATATGCGGGCATTGTAAATATATGCACGCCTGAAACATGTTCACTAATAACATTGCTGATTTCTCCATTATGTAAAAATTATTACAGCTGTCGTGTCCGTCGGGAAAGAGACCAGGAGTCGGTGACTAGGTTTCAGCTCTTTATTGGTCCCCGGAACCGAACAGCTGCTGGTATGCTTGGGCCAGGTCGAGTTTCGCAAAAACCTTGCCTCCCCCCAGTGAGCGTAGAAGATGCTGCACTACTGGGATGGGGTAAGCGCTTTGTTGCAAGGCACTGTTTAGGGTAGCCTTATAGTCCCCACAGATTCTCACTGACCCATCAGGCTTGACTGGAGTGACTATTGGGGTCTCCCACCGGGCATGGTCTATTGGTTGTAGGACTCCTTGCTTGACGAGCTTGTCAATTTGCTCGTCAATTTTTGGCTTGAGTGCGAAAGGTACCCGCCTTGGTTTTAGGCGCCTCGGGGGAACGTTTGGGTCTAGGCTAAAGGATATAGGGGGCCCTCGATACTTGCCTAGGGTGCTGTCGAACACTTCTTGGAAGTCCCGTGCCAGTTGCTGCTCCCAGTCGGCCTCGGCAATGTGGTCGATGCCCGTGACTTCGATGCCGAACGGTGCGAACCATTGAAGTCTCAACAGGCTGGGTCGGTCTCGATCGACGATTGTTAGGGAGAGTTTTGTGGTGCATCCTTTAAAGGTTACTCTAAATTGTCCTGTTCCGACTACCGGGATGCGGTTTCCCTGGTAGTCTTTAAGGATTAGTCTCTGGTTCTCCAGTCCCCTCCTTTGGATGGTAGGCACCAAGCGTTTAATTTCTTGCCAGGCGACCATGGAGAGGTAGGATCCAGAGTCCACCTCCATCTTGCAAAGTTCGCCTTCGATGCCTACCTCCACGTAGACCTTGCGGGTGTCGGTGGCTGTTGCGTGGCCAATGATGACCATCTGGTGCGTTTCTTCCCTCCGCCGGGTCTCGCCACCTCATCGGGCTCGTCCGCTCCGGTCCCAATGGCTGTCGGCTGGGCGGTCTCTGGTTCTGGGCGGTGTGCTGTCCCATCTCCGCTCACTGTGGTCCCACCGTCTGGGGCTGTAGGCTTTCTTGAGTCAGCAGACGCGGGCGATGTGACCCTTTTTGTCACAGTGCCGGCAGACTGCATCGAAGAACCGGCATTCGGCTCTAGGGTGGTCGCCTCCGCAACCGGCACACGCGGTCCCCGACTTATGACCCCGCTGGCTGTGCTGGTCGCATCCTGCCTGGAGCCGGTGGATTTCCTCCTCCTCGTCCGAAGTATCAGAGGTGGAGTGGAATTCGCCATGGTGGGTAGTAGTTTCAGGTTGGGCCTTGGTCGCCCGTGCAGGGTGGTTGTTTGCGGTGCGGTCCCCGGCGTCCGGTCTCCACATGCGGTTTGCTGACTGCCTGGTGGCTTCGGCTGCGGTGGCTTCGGTGATGGCATCGGCGAGGATGATGTTGCCTTTGGCCATCAGTTGACTTTGTAGGACGGGGTCCCGAAGCCCGAGCATGACTCGGTCCTGCAGGGCCTCATCCATGTTGGAGAACCCGCATAGTCCTCCTAGGCTCCACAGCTCTGCAACAAAGTCACTGAGGCTTTCGCCCGACCGTTGGTCCCGCCGATAAAACTCGTGCTGGCGGATGAGGGTGGGCACGGCGGGAGCGTAGTGCCTTCGGAGTAAGGGCTCGAGGTCATCCCAATACATCGCAGTGACGTCAGCGGGTTTCGCTAGGGCTTTCGCCATCTTGAACACTGCGGGCTCGCAGTGTGTCAGGAAGACGGCTCGTTTCTTCGGTCCGGTGGCGTCTTTCATGTCGCTGCATTCAAGGAACATGCGGAATCTGTCCGTGTAAGATTCCCAGTCCTCGCTAGCTGGGTTGAAGGGTGCGGGCGGCGCGATGCTGGCCATCTCGTCGGTTTTGCTGGCTTCCGTCGGACACGTGCTTTTGAGGTTCAGGATCAGGATCCCACCTTCGTCGCCAGTGTCGTGTCCGTCGGGAAAGAGACCAGGAGTCGGTAACTAGGTTTCAGCTCTTTATTGGTCCCCAGAACCGAACTGGGTTCCAAGGAAAAACTTTCGACTTTTTATTTCCAAGCCGCGGTAGCCACGGCCAATGGCACCGCTTTGAATCTCCCACGATTCGAATCCACCAATCGCAGGAGATTCTTAGCGGGCCAATCAGTGCGGCTCGCCCAACCAATCAAATCGCCCCGCGCTTTGGCCAATCAAAACGCGGGGCTTTCAAGAATGTAAATGAAGGTACAGAACAACAGCAATATGTCTTCTTTTCCTCCTCCTCCCTTCCTCTTTTACCATTCTGAGTGTCAAGAGAAGTACAAAATTCTGGCTCTTGCTCTTCAGGCTGCCTCAACCATTGTTAACTGATGTTGTTGTATTGTGTCTTTGATATTGTCTCTCCATCTTCCAGGTCTATATTTATGTATATTTAAATACATAATATGTAATATGTAATATATTTAAATCATAACTAATGTGGCATTCACTTCATTCTTGTTAAGTGCAACCGATATAGCTTCTTATTCACATTTTTTAAAAAAACAGAATTTGTTTTCAGTATTTAAAGATATATTACATACAATTTGGATCTTGGTTTTGCAAAATTGGTCAATGTTCCAAAATGAAAACTACTTGCCAAGCTCCACCCTGAATAAACTATTATGACTAAGTTACAACTCGTTAAAAATATGTTGCGGAATAGAAATGTTGATAAAGTGTTTATAAAATATCTTGAAGTGCTGGAGATTGTACTACTGAAGTTGTAATACTTTGGCAATTTCCCATTCTTTTTTTCATTTTGGGTGTGTGATAATATCAGCTTTTCAGCACTTCTTATTGCCTTTTAAACTTTGCTGTTTGGTGCTGATCTAATAAAAAAGTACCTTTTTAAAGGATTACCGTCTCTTTGGGTTTCAGAAAGGAGACAATTAATTAGTATATTTACCTGAAAGAATAATGCTCTAGAAAAACCTATTGTAGGATAAGGGATAAAAGAAAGTTTGATTTTGGAATTTGAAGATTAGACTTGATTTGACTAGAGAAATATTGTGGGTTGTTAAATATATGGCTATGATTTATTTAGAATTAGATTTTTATATGTTAGATTAAAATTAAACTAAGATTATATGATTACTGGTTTTCAAATATTGGTTATTAATATTTTAAACATTTTCAGGTATTGATATTAGAGGTTGTTGTATTTTCACTGTACTGAAAAAAGTCAAAGGTCACTTTTTATATTTATTTTATGCATTTTTGACAACTTTGAACTTCTCCCTTTTATTCCCTTCCCCCCTTTCCCTTTATGTTAATTTGTATTTCATTGGGTTTCTTTTTAATTCAATAAAGCTATATAAAAAATAGAATAACCTATTGTATAGCATTAAGGACATGACTGAAGAGGAAAAACATTTAGCAAGAGCCAAAAATCAGCTATAAGTATTATTCCTTTACATTTTATGGGGAAGATGGGAATTCTGGATATAGTTGTTAATCTACTGGAATATTATTTTCCCTCCCAAAGCCTCAAAACAAAAACATCTACCTTGCATTTTTTAAAATAAATTGTATTCCAACTATTTTTATAGCAATGAAATTTGCACCAGCTGATGAGTTATTGACAATGTGACAAACATTCCATCAACATAAGACTCAGACTACTCTGGAATCTGAAGTGCAAGTCTAATCCCAAACTGCAAGCTATACCAGAGTCATTCCCACACAAGCCCATTGATCAAGTCTGGTGAGTTATTATTCCTTTACAACAGTTAATATTGTCAACATGCAGTAACACATAGGGAAGCCATAGAGCTGATTCAAGTAAGAGAAACCCTAGCTGTTTACTAAATTTTACATCTTTCGGTACACAATTTGGTCAGTGTTAGTATGTTATAAAACAGAACTGCTTAGTTTTAAAATACTGGAAATGCTCACCATTAAATTCAAAGTTTCCCGAGGCATTGCAGCTGGTCCTCAACTTACGAAGTTTATTTAATGACTGTTCAAGATTACAATAGCATTGACAAAAAATGACTTATGAGTTTGTCACTCTTACAACCACTGCAGCATCCCCATTGTCATGTGATCAAAATTCAAATGCTTGGCAACTGACTCATATTTACAACCTTTGCAGTGTTCCAGGGCCATGTGGTCCTTCTGACAAGCAAAGTCAATGTGGAAGCTAGATTTACTTAACAAACATGTTACTAATTTAATAACTGCAGTGATTCACTTAACTGTGGCAAGAAAAATTGTAAAATGAGACAAAATTCACTTAACTGTCTTGCTTAACAACAAATTTTGGGCTTCATTGTGGTCAAACACAAAGACTACATACAAGCATGTGAAGATGGGTGTCCTAGGGTTGCACAGCATGAAAATTACATTTTTTCTACAGATACCATAAAGTCAAGTCTCACCCATGTTTTCCAGCTAATATTCCAGTTAATATTAAAAATATTAATAATTATAAGCAGGTCTTTTACTAATTACAGATTACTAATTACAGATTACTAATTACAGATTACTAATTACAGATTACTAATTACAGATATTGTTCAGCTAGGTTCAATTCAGTTCATTTAAATAGGTTGTTGTGCGCAGTAGTTAGAATGCAGTATTGCAGGCCAATTCTGCTGACTGCCAGCAATTCAATTCTCACCAGCTCAAGGCTGATTTAGCCTTCCACCCTTCCAAGGTCAGTAAAATGAGGACTCAGATTGTTGGGGGACAATTTGAAAGAGAGGGATGTAAAGTACTGTGAAGCAGTACATAAGTCTAAGTGCTATTGGAAGAGTCCTGGTTATGCCAAACTTCTTCCATTTGAGAAATATGTAGACCACTGTGCTCTTAGGAACCTTCAGTGCAGCAGAAATTTTATTGTAGCCTTCCCCAGATCTGTGCCTTGCAATAATCCTGTCTCTGAGCTCTGCAGGCAGTTCCTTTGACCTCACGGCTTTTGCTCTGCTACAGTGTGCATTGTCAGCTGTGAAGCCTCCAATAGAGAGATGTTTGCCCTTCCAAATCATGTCCAATCAATGCAAGTTACCACAGGTAGACTCCTATCAACCATGTCAGCAATGATCAAGAAAAATGGAAGGCACCTGAGTTAAACTTCAAACGTTGTTGCAAAGGGTCTGAATACTTGTGCCAAGTAACTTCCAATGAATTCTTCTGAATTACAATGATAACTGTACATCTATCTATCAACTTATTATCTAGACAAAAACTTGTATAACTGGTAGCCATTTGTTTTTCAAAAGGAAATAAATGGACTCAGGAAGTCCTTTCCAGAATTAATCAGACAATATCTTATAAATCATCAGAACTAAAGTAATTGATGTATGAGGATTTTCTTAATGATAAAATATATTTGAATGCAGTTGAATGCATTGTGACTATTTTGAATTGATTTAAAAGGGTGTGGATCCTTTTTTAAAAGTATACTTAAATAGTGTGGTTTGGAAATAAGCCAGGATAAATGTATTTCAAGCTTTCCTTGTTCTGCCACACGCAAGGAAACTGAAAACACCTACTTTCTGATAAATATTATCTTTAATTTATTGTTATGTTTAAGAGGCAGAGAAGTTGGTAAGTTGAATGCTTTTTAGTTTGCATTTCAATATGAGCATAACCGATTTGTATATATCAAATTGATATGGAAATGTGCTGATATGGCCTATTTTAAAGAATTTGCATTTACTTTACAATACATAAACACACATTCAAAAGGAAAATTTATTAAGGGACAATCTAGGCAAAATTGTATTATTCATGGTACCCTTCTGGGTCAATTTCAGGGGCTGGGAGTGGATGGCCATGAATTGTATTGCTTTGCTTTGTTCCTCTAGGGCTGGTTCCAGATGGTATTGATATAGGAGTGGGGAAATCTAGCCCATATCATTTGTTTTGCAGAGTTGACACTATTCCCACCCCTGTTTAATTTCTATGCAACCATTGGGTAAAGTTATATAGTAGCACAAGTTGAGGAATGATTACTATGCTGATGATACTCAGCTTTATATTTCTTCCGAGCCAATGAAATAATGTTATGGAGGCTCTGTTTTAGTACTGTGTTTCCCCAAAAATAAGACCTGGTCTTATATTTTTTGGAGGGCTACAAAATAAGCACTAGGGCTTAAACTAGGGCTTATTTGGGGGGAAACACAATTTCAAGGCGATCAGCCAGGCTGGGTGCCCCACCCCGCTCCCATGGGCACAAAGGGCGGAGAGCATGGCGGAGTGACATTATCCAGCAGCAACTTGAGCCTGCTGGCCCCTTGGTCACTACACTCTGGGGTTGCACAGTTTGCACAGTGCAGATGAGTTGATTACCTGTCCAAGCAGCAGATGGCAGAGATGCAGGGGGAGGAACGCAATCTGGATGCGCTGTGTGGGCTGTGGGAAAGCTGAGAGATGGGGGGGCGGAGCGGGAGGCAGCTGTGGGAGGCTTGTCTTCATGTCTCTCAGTTTGCCTGTGGCTTGCATAGAGCATCAGGATCGCCTGGCTTCCTCCTGTGCTTCTGCATCCATCTGCTGCCTGTGCCGCCGCGTGAAGACCAGCCTCCTGTGCTGGCCACATCCACCCTTCACCAGGGCTTATTTTATATTAGGTGTATGTGTTGAAATCAGGCTCGGTGTTATTTTCAGGGTAGGTCTTATTTTCAGGAAAACAAGGTATCCCTGGTATATTTGATGGGGAAATTTAAAAAGAGGATTTGGCTCAACCTTTGCAAGCTAAGTGGCTTCCTGGTTCTAGGAATTTATATCTGGTTTGTCCTTGATTTTCTTATTCCAAACCAAACCAGGGCATCATGTGTGTGTCTCCTGGGATTTGCAGCTGTTTGAGGAACAAGTGGTAACTGTGCTAGAGGGCTTTTCCATGACTTCATGTTGAGTGTCAATTGCATTCTTTCCTGAACTAAGTTGTTTTTGCAGTCATCCATGCCTTAATGAGTAGACTGTCCTATTGTCCCCATAAGAAACTCACAATCTCAAGGATTCTGCCAACTAATAGATCCAAAATCCACCAAGATAACCAGACAAGACTGTCACTCAGAGCCTCCATAGGATTTGTATAGTTAAAATCCAACTCTAAACAAATCGAACTAAGTCACCCTGAACTTAGTCACCAGCTATCTGTCTGTGAATTCAATGACCCCCATCCCCACCCCTCCACTCTAAGTTTTGCTGTTCTTATCACCATAAGATAATACCTAAGAAAGGCCCTTACCTGTATTTGGTTGGATTCCTGCTTTGTTGTTCTCCAGTAATGTTCTAAGTATAGCTGTAGCTGCTCCTTCTCCTGGAATTCCTCTGAATATCCAATTTGTTTCTGATTTAATCAAACCAACCATTTTTTCCAAACACAATTTCTTTTATTGTTAATAAAATATTAAACCCAGTGTTGACAGTCAAGGAAGAGAAAGCTTATCTCTCCTATCTGAAGTTGTCTCACAAGATAAAAAGAAGGAAGAAGAGAAAAGCAGCATGCTTAGCATATTCGTTTATTGAATAATTTATTGTTTAGCCTTAGCTATGAAATGGAAGTATAAAAGAGCATATATAAAGATAAATGCAGAATACACACACACACCCATACACACACACACACAAAGATACACAACAAGGTACACATGCATATTCAAAAATCCTTAGGCAGCAAAACTTTTTCTGCCAACTTGCTATCAGTAAACAAAATTTGAAATATGAATTAGCTTGGCTTTTAATCTTCAGGGCTTGTTATTTGAGCAAATAACATATACTTATGGGAAAAAAATCACAGCCAACAGATCTATCATACAGAATGTAATTTAAAATATTTGATTACATCATTCAATTATATTATTTATCTGGTTCACATACACATACTTTAGAAGATATGAATTTTTACTGAAGATAATGAACTTCCTCAAATTCATTCCCACAGATTATTGCATTAGCTTCTGTATTGCTTAGTTGCAGAACTATTTTAGGATTACCATGACATACTGAAACAATTGGAGCATCTTTGGGTCATTTTCCTTGATTTCTATTCTAAATAATTCCTTAGAAAATGTCCATGAAACCGATTTAACTGTTACTGCTTTAGTTGTAGTAAATATAACAAAAAACGCACATTTTTTCTCTTCTATTGCATAACATATTTTTCTAAACATCTTTGTATCTGAAATATGATTTACTCAGTTCTCCTAGAACAATTTTAAAAGCTATATGCATAGGTGGATACATGTTCAAGTTGCTACAAATTCATGACATTCCTACTTATTATCACTATAATTTATCTCATACCAATATATGCACTGAGAAGTACACATGTATATTTTTAATGTGAACACAGTTCCAGGATCAAGAAGACACCAGGAATTTTTAATAGTTATTGAACAATATTAGCATTAGGCAGTCCAGATGAGTGAACAACCAGGGAAAAGCAAAATAAAAGCATGTGAGCTTGTTGCAGCAAATCCTGCTTCCAATTCACGACAAAAGACCACGAAGGGTTGGAGAACACAGAACACATACTTGCTTTAAGCTGGTACAATTTCTTCTTAAAGAAGACATTCATAAAATTGTTCCAAATTCAGTCATGTAACATAATTTGATGGGGCTAATCTCTTTATTCTTCCAAATAATGTTAGACACCTTGTATTATATCTGTTAGCTATATTGGCTGAGAATGATGGAGCTGAATCCAACAATTGGAAAATCGGCCTATTCATCTGATTTAGTTCACATCATTTGTGCAATTACATATACTTGTGGTAACTCATAGTATCTTAAAGTAAAATCCTTAGTTTTCTCTGAACTTTTTTAAAAATTACACTCTAAAATGGGTAATTTAGAAGATGAAGAAGAAGTTCTTTATTGTCATTGTACAAGTACAACGAAACTGTGGATGCACCTCAGCAACTGTTCTCAATACAATAAAACCAAAGCACTTAAAGATGAAAATAAGAAAAATAGAGTACCCATGTCTCCATTTGCAATTAGAGAGTACAATATCTACAAATATACACAAGCTGTATATCAATGAGGATGAAGTTTGATCAACCACCATAACTTCATTTTGTTCATGTTACAGTTAATTTTTCAAAATAGCTGTAATTACTCTATTATCTCTTTTTAAATTTGTACATCTTGTCTAAATAAAAACAAATACATGCAACCACAAATTCTGAACAGATACATTGCCTTGCTATGTACAGCACATTTCAGTTCTTAGAACAGCTGCAGAATTCAACTGTTACAACTACTGGAGACAGTGCTTTATATCCAGAATAAACCACAACATTTATTGAAAGCAGAGTATAGGGAGTAAAAATAGTGAGAAAATTATAAAAACTGTCTTGCCATGGTATGGAGATGAATAAATCACCAAGTGAATAAAGTCTACAAAACCTTTCTACACAAGCCAAGAATAAAGGCATCTGCTATAACAATGGGAGTAAATGTTGACTGATGCAGAGGGTACAGAACGTGAATGTTTAATGTTCTTGTTCTAAGCAGGTACCTTTGAGTTTGCTGGCCTTCAATTCCAATGATTATTTGTAGCTAGGAGTTAGGGGAGTTTCATATATGCTGTAAAATTGTAGTTTAATATACTGAAGCACAGGATAGAAAATGTTGCTTTTTCTTAAAACACACACACACACACACACACAAGAAATTCACCACCACTCCTCTGCAGTGAAGGAAGTGATTAAAGAACACACCAACTAATAATAAAGGAGAATATTTGTAGCTCAGGGTTGACATGAGGGGTCCTTGGTGGTCTCTGAGCTTGCTTGGATTCTTGCAGACGGTTCGTTACCCAAACTAGGTAATGTGCTGCACTGATGGTTTTAAGCTAGTTTGGGTAACAACCGTCTGCAAGAATTCAAGCAAGCTCAGAGACCACCAAGGAGGCCTCACACCAACTAACAGCTGATCCTAGATGTAAATCAAAGAGAAGAAAAGAGCTCTAGGAAGAGAAAGCTCACGTGGCAGCGGCATTTCTCTGCTTTCCAGCTACTCTTCTCTTATTGAAACTTGGGGAGGGGAGGGGGTGGGGTCTTTCTTTTTGTCTCAGCGCCAACTGAGCCCCTCTGCTCTTTCGGGCACCCCTAACCTCGTTCTCATCCGTAGTGACCTTCCGTGACAAACTAGCACGGGCAGAATCCAGAGCATGTTAAGGCATGCACTTCCATCCAATACACGCCGGAGTCTTGCGGTTTGGAGAAAGGACCGACAAGCAATCGTGGCTCTCCCGGCGATCAGTTGCCAGGCGGAAAAGCCATGCTTGGCGAAAAGCCATTTTTTCCTCGCTATTCGAACGCGGCTTGTTCTGAAAGTGCATCCAATTCGCTATTTTATTCGAAAACTGAAACGACCAGCGCTCCCACCACGCCACTTCTAAGGAGTTTCCGGACCTCTAATTCCTCCTCCCGCCCGCGTTCCCTCCTCCTGGCGGTTGCCGCTGTGCCTTCGCCTTCAAAGCGGTAGCGCAGCCGATCCCGAGCGGGGTTTGTGTGTCCCACTTCGAGGCAGAGAGGTCGGCTGGGTGCGTGGCCAGGGCTGGAAGGGATCAAGACTGGCCAGCGAATCGCTGGCCGCCCCCGGAGAAGAAGGGAGAGCGAAGGGGACGGAGGACGAAGGTCGCGCTTCCAGCAGCGCCTGGTCGCGAGTCTGGGAATCGTATCTGGCTTCGCCGCCGGCCTGAGCGAGGTGAGCCAGGAAATGTTATTGTACCTGGCGCCCTTGGGGCGAAGAGGTAGACGAAGCATGCCGGGCAAGGAGGAGAAAGTTGCTCCTGAGTTCCATTTTACAGCTGTAAGGGTGGGGCCGTTTCCTTTCTTAACAAGAGTTTTTGGGACTGCCTTTGAAGACCTCCGATTGGGTTGGAGCAGGACAGGTTTTTTCCTGCCTTTCCAAGACGCCAGGACTCCTTAACTGGGTCCTTCCTTCCTTCCATCAGATGGTAGATCTCGAGCAAAGGGAGAGGAGAAAGTATTGAGTTTGCACTTGAAAGCGGCAGCAATAACAATCGGGTTTCTCTCTCCCTCGTGTTAAGTAATTAGAAATAAATTCATTTCTTCTCCACCCACACCCAGGAAACAGAATATACAACAGGTGTAAGGACTGCTCTGCACTAGGGTGAAACATGTCGCAACCACAACTCTTGCAGACATGAAGAATATGAAAGAAAGGGATAATCCACTCTCAAAAACTACACAAATCCAGCCTTTGCCTGTTTCAGGCTCTTTAGAGGCAGAAGGGAGTTCATAATACTTGTTTGTCGTTTGCACATTGCTAAAAGTGTGGACTGGTCAGGAAAATCTGAGAAGTCTACTAGCTATAATCTGAATGAAACAATACACAAATATTTTCATACTCCAATTCTGCTATATTCTTATGTAGTTTACTATAAAAGTCCTCTTCTTTACTATTTAGTGCATAAATTGCTACCAGGAGTATCTGTTTGGGATTCATTGTTATCTCCTCCATCAAAATCCTCCCTTCTTCATCGACAAATATTTGCTTAGCATTTATTATTTCTTTTACATGGAGTACTACTCTTCTTGTGACAAGGAGGTTATATAATTTCCCAATTTTGGGGTATTCCAATAATTGTATTGTTTTTTAATATGTACCTCTTGTATGCAAATTATGTCCAGCTTTAATTTTTCTAATTTGTTAAAAGTCCTTTTCCTTTTTATAGTCAAATTCAATCAATTTATGTTAATTGACAATAGTTTTATTTCTCCTCCCATAATTTACTTATAAATAGGTTTGTTGTTCTAGTCACTCTTGTCACTTGTCTCTGTTCTTTTGCTTTTGCACCCTCTCCCTTTGCTACTTCCTCTGCTTCTCTTTCATCTTTCTTTTGTTGTATATCTCTTTCTCCTGTAGCTTCCTCTTGTTGTCTGTCCTCCTTTTCCCCTCTTGCTATCACTTTTTCTTGTGTTCCAAAATAGTAGTCATAAAATTGTTCTGCTTTTTCTATGGAATCTAATCTGTGTCTTTGCTCCATCCAAGTCATCAATATTTCCTCTGGTATCAGGCATCTAAAATTTACTCCATTCTTAACACACTGATTTATTAAAAATTGATATTCCCTTCTTATCTCTCTTAACTCTTCTGGGGATCTGTTTTACAACCACTATTTCTTTCTCCTTATATTTTATGGGTTCATCCCTTGCTCTTTGTAGTATCTCTGTTCTTATCGCTTTTTTAGTAAATCTCAAATGTACCTCTCTGGGAAGTCTGTTTCTTGTCACATATCTAGTATGGACTTTAAATATTTCATCCACCTCAGCAAGCACCTTTTCTTTGGATTTCTCTAAAGCATTTGCCAGCAGCTCTGCCATTATTTCCACCAAATTTTCTCTCTTTTCTTCTTCAATGTTCTGAAAGCATAAATAATACTCAGCCTTCCATCTCTAATAGTATTATTGCTCTCTCCTGATTTTTGTCTGCCAGCATGAGTCTATAATCGACCTCTTCCACACTTTTCTCTGTTCGTTCAGCTTTCTCTTCCACTTTCCGGATATATTGTTCTTAGTCATTGTTTGTTGAAAATTTTCTATTTTATCCTCTACTTTACTAGCCTATCCTTGCTCTGAGATTCTTAAAGCCACGGCTGAGTGCTGTGGGCCCATCCCCCTTTCCATCATCCCCTTCTCCCAGATCCCATTCCCACCCTGCCAGCCCTCATGTTAGCGAGGCTGGCATCAGTTGTGGCTGGGTTGGGCCAGTATATCGGGGTGGAGAGCAGGTTGCATGTCTCCCCAGGGGTGTGGCTAGCCAGTGATGGGACAGGGTGCCTCAACAAAGCGCTGAAAGATGGAGCCGCAGGTTGCCGACACCTGGATTAGAGTAAGTGTTATACAGTATATGTATGCCTAATGTATACTTACTATACTAATTATTAAAAGGATATTTACCAATGAGCAAGAAGGTTCTATTAGAAGTCATGAGGCCTGTTGAAGCTAAGAGGAATTAGTGTTCATTATCACATGCAAAGTGGTCTAAAATACTTCCTTGCATCTGAGCTTTTATAATTTATTTTTAAGAGTAATTTCTCACACTGTTAAGAAGCTTAGCCCACAAGTACCAAAATAATATAAATATATACAGACTGCCCTGATTTCACAAAATAGACAGCATGCTGCTCTTTGCACCAAAAACTATGAAAAAACAGACTAGAATATTGTCATTTTAGATTACGTATGCATAGGTTTCTCATTTGAAAGAATATTTTTGGTGGAATTTTTATGTTGTAATTTTAACATCATTCTTAAGGATTACTAACAGGACTCTGTCAGACTTGTTCTTTGGATTAACTCTTTCCAGTTAGGAAGAAAATTTGACACCTATATATCTATTATTACTTTTATGGCAAAGTTTGAATTGCCATAGTTGACTTGATATGAAATTTTTGCTTATTCATTTCTAAACATCAAAAATGTCATGGAATGGTCTAAAATGAAAATATTATTTATTTTTAATATAAAAGTGTGAACCGAAGGCATTTTTTAATTTGCCCCTTTCTACCATGGCAGTAGATTAATTCCCAAATTTAAGCTTTGGAAATTTGGTTAAATGGGTAGCATGCTATTTTTCTCCTTTGCACTCTTATTTTAATTTGATACGTAGCATTTTATGTAGACTAGTAAGAGTACCATTACGTTCTTTCTATCATTCTGTTAATATCTTTTGTAGTTTGAGCAGATTTCTTCAGCTGTAAGGTTCCTTGTCAAAACCACTCAGCAACTTAGCCGGAAAGTTTCCTGCAAATAAAATACTTTTATTCCACTTAATTATTTAATATTTAAAATACTTAATACTAAAGTACACCTATATTTTAGGGGTTGATTGGAGAATCTATTAGCTTTCAGATTCTGGATTTAAATTTCCACCAACATAATTACTCCTTCCTACCTCAGGATAGAGGAATTACTGGACTGCTGCAAAACCATAATGGTAAAACTATTTGGAGGAAAAATAAATGACATCATGCAGGTATCTTGGAAGACTAAGTAAAAGAAAAAGAATGGAGTTATTTGAGAAAACACAAACTAGACAACAAGGATGAAGCTGGAAAAGCAAAGGTCTTTATCAAAGGTCTTTATCAAGGCTATATTACAAAGGTCTTTATTTACGGTATGAGCATAGAGGGATAAGGGCTTAGAAGTATTGTGCGGCATTTGAGAATTGGCAGAAAGTCAATGTAAATATTTAAGAATAAAATATATTTTCACAAGATTCTTCTGAAAAGAAGAGTGTGTTGCCGAACTGTGACATCAGAGGAAGAAAGGTTATAGTAATGTAAACTCAAGGAAGTAAGGTTCTAGTAATATAGATAGTAAAGCAACATTCATCAATCTAGTTTCCTCTCAATTTGAGACATAATTTCCAGATTTCCAAGCCAAGCATTAAAAAAAAAGTTCTACCGACATCAAATGTATAAGCTTAGAGCAGAGAATTTAACTGTCATTGATATTTGTGAATGAGTAGAGAGAATTTGAAGAGATCAGAAGCAGCAATCTTTAGCAACCCAGAGTTAAGGAACTGAAAGAAAAATTGGACAATTAATGAAAAGGGGTGTGTCTAATGGATTATTTTTTCAGAGTAGTGGATAATATTGTGTGTGTGGCCATAGTAGGAAACGAATCAGCATATAATTATTAGGTAATGAAAAGTGATGATGACGACATAGTTGGGTAGGGTCAGAATCTATGAACACTGTTGTCAGCTCACCAAAGTGGTGGTGACATATTAAAGGAGAAGGTGGAGAGAAAACAGATTCTATTTTTAAGATTTATTATTAAGAAAGGAAAGAAATCTTGAGAATAATAAAGAGTGGGAAGAATATTGGACATAAAAATTATTTCATGATTTTCTTTAATAGTGCTATTTAATCAAGTGGATGGCAGGAATCTATAATAGGCAAGAGCCAACCAGCAGTTTTGTCACCAGATTTTAGATTAATAAGTGAAAATAATTAAAGGAACTGGTTATTAGGGAATAAACATTTAAATTGTTTTGTGTCCTGTAAGAAGATATATACTTACAGATTATCAAACAAAAATTAACTAATATAAAAAATTAGCCCAGGAACTTTAATATCCACAATGTTAGTTAGACTTTAATTTTTTCATATATTGCAAGACAAAAGCGTTTTAGACTTTGGAAAAAGTTCAGAGAAGAACAACTAAGATGATCAAAGGCCTGAAGACTAAAATATATGAAGAACAGCTGCAGGATTTGGTTTTGGCTAGTGTAAAGAAAAGAAGAATTAGGGATGAAATAATAGCAGTATTCCAGTATTTGAGAGGCTGCCACAAAGAAAAGGGGGGTCAAATTATTTTCCAAAGCACCAGAGGGCAGGACAAGAAACAGTGGTTGGAAACTGATCAAAGAGAGAAGCAACTTAGAATTAAGGAGAAACTTCCTAACAGTGAGGATAATTAACCAGTGAAACAGCTGCCTTCAGAAATCATGGGCACTCCATCTCACTGGATGTTTTCAAGGGACTAGACCAAGGGTGTTAAACTCACGGCCTGTGGGCTGGATGAATTACGTGCTGGCCATGCCCACCCCGTTTTAGTAAAGGGGGGAAAGTCACAATATGTCATGTGACAACAAGGTGATGACGCGAGTTTGATACCCCTGGACTAGAAAGTTGCTTATCTGAAATGGTATAAGTTCTCCTGCTTGAGCAGGGGCTGGACTAGAAGACCTCCAAGGTCCCCTCCAGTTCATTCTGTTCTATTAAGATGAAAACCAACATAAATGGAAATCATAAATGTAACCAAAGAAGAGAAGAGAAACAAGAAAGACTTGGGGGTGGGGAAACCACTTGATCGATGGACTGCAAAACACGGAAGGAGGATGAGAGGCCAAAGAGTTTGGAACATAGAATGGTGAAAGATCTGAAACAATTGCCCAATGAGGAATTATACCAGAAGAATGACAAATAAATACTAGCTCAGGAGATCATCAAAGACAGTATATAACAATACTGTCCAAAATGGATGACTAATGGAGAACATGGAGATGCATCAGAGGAGATATTAAAGTTGAAATTATTGGATTTCATTTTTTTGCCTCTTCCATTTGTTCACATTTTTGTCATAGTTAATGTATTTTTGTATTCTATGCTGTATAGAATACAGTACATAAGTGTTGTGGTTCACCAGCCAGCCTATGCAGATGGCAGCAGAATCGGACAGTGGGGAAGAACAGGGACCAGTCCAGGAGTCTGGAGAGGACTCGGATGAGGGTCCTGCATCCGATACAGAGATGGGGCCAGGACCATCTGGGAGTAGGGAGCTGACTCTGGAGCCTCTGGAGTCTGGCAGCAGCGAGGCAGAGGAACAAGGGGAGCCTGTTCCCAGTGCATGTGTATGCAGAGCTGCTAGAAGGCAAGAGCAGCTGAGACAAAAGAGGTGATTCGGGAGTAAGGCTTGGAGGGGATTGCCCCTCCCATAAAGTATAAAGGACATGCAAAGGTAAAGAAACCTTTGTAGGAAGCAAAGTCGTTTGTTCTGTTTAGATTAATCCTTGAAGCTCTGTGTGGACTTTGTACTTCGGTTGGTTTTTTATAGTTCATTTGGCATTTTAGTTGTTGGCAGCAATTCAAAGGAGAGAAAGGTGGATGCTTATCTCGAGGGACTGTTTGGGACTCAATCCCACCATTGTAACTATCATAAAATGTCTTGGACCAAATGTCAGTTTAGTAATTGGAAAATGGGGGGACTTCAACTCTCAGAATTTTGGCAGTCCCCATCTTCTAGTTGAAGTCCCCATCTTCTAGTTGCCAAGGTTGAGAAACACTGTCTTAGAGTATCAGCGTATTTTAGGTATATGTTGTTATAAAAGTGCAGGTAAAGATATTCCATGAGCTATGATGTGACGTGTTGAAATCAAATTTTTCTCAGCTGCTCTGGGTTGGATACAATCAGTTCTGCATTCATAATTTTAGGAATGAGACTAAACACCATATTTTGCTTTTGCGGTTGATAGAAATCTATATAATCCTTCTATTATGTGGACTGGGAATAAGTACACTTACAGTCATTTCAGTAAGAAGTAGCTTCCTTTATTAGCATATCTTGGAAAAAAACAAATCCTTGAACATTTTATCAAAGAAGTTGCTTCATTTTGAATTAATTTAATACAAATTTTAAAGTGACATAAACTTTTCCAGGGTTGTATATTCCCATGATAACTTCTTTCTTTTGACAAACTTAAAAAAATAAGTAGAAGCTGAGGCGTTTGTCTACCAGATTAGAAATTTGGAAGTCCTTTGACTGCTAAGCATAGAAAGTATTGAGATCATAAGAGAAAGAATTGGCATGGAACCCAATATAAAACCCAATAAAACCAGCAAATAAAGTTGTTTGCTTACCTGGAGAAGATGTCTTGGGATTCCATAGAGTACAAGGCATGTACAAAAAGAAGAGAAAGTCAAAGAACATGAGGCAGACCCAGAAGAATTGGGAGAGACAACATCAAAAATACACAACAATAGCATCAATTAACAATGTTTGAGATTGCCAGAAGGCCGATAGTGGGTCCATGACAAAATTCTAGCTCTTGCCAGAATGGGACAACTCACCACAGCCAACTCACCATGGCCAACTCACTGCAGCCAACTTGCTGCAGGACAACTCGCCACGGGAGAAGAGGTACAGTATTATCAAAGAAATAATCAAATAGAAGCAGTAAAGAAAGAATGCCAGTGGATGGACAAATGAAATGTGAATGATTATTTTAAAAATTATTTGAAATGATTAAATTGTATTGTTGAATAGTGCCACAACAAGTTGTCCTGTGGTGAGTTGGTTGCGGTGAGTCATTCCATTCTGGCAAGAGCCAGAACTTTGTCATGGACCTGCTATTGCTCTTCCGGCAGTCTCAAACATTGTTGATTGATGAATAATTTTTAGTTTAATACTAGGCAAAGAGTCTGCTTTGTTTACATAATTTATTTTAGATTATGTTACTCTACGTACTATATTTGTTAACATGATCCACTTGTAAGTTCTGGTCTCATTCAGGGGCTGACTGGCTATCACAGATTAGGACAACATGAAGACGTTATTGTTGAAACCTTCTATTTCAAAATAATTTGTAGTGCAATGTTGTTTGTGGATATTAGGACAAATTAAAAATGCCTTTTGAGGAAGAAAATCCCAAATGCTTTGGGGTATCCTGAACTAGATCTATGTTTGTTTGGATTACTCACATTTATCTATTTATATTTCATGTTTCTAAACTACCCATCTCCCTCAAAGAGGGATTCTGGGCACTGTGCAATATAATCAACACATAAAATAATGTATAAAATTAACATTAAAATATTAAAATTAATTTAAGATTATTATTTAATTATAAGACAGTATTATTATGAGTATAAAATTTCAGAAAGGTAAAAAAATAGTTAATACAAGTGGGGTAGGTTCAGAGGTGGCATTCAGCAGGTTCTGACCATTTCTGGAGAACCGATAGCGGAAATTTTGAGTATTTCAGAGACCCAGCAAATACCACTTCTGACTGGAGATTTTACAGGATCCTTCCCCTGCTACGCCCACCAAGCCACACCCACAGCACTGGTAATAGAAAAATTGAATCCCACCACTGGGTAGGTTCTCATGGAGCCAGCAAGCCCATGGTCTTCTGTGCCCCCCCCCCAAAGTGCAAGGCTGCAGAACCAAATTTTAATGTCTTTATGGAAAACCAGGAGAGTGGGGGCCCGCCTCACCTCTAGGGGCAGAATGTTCCATAATGCAGGGATGGTGGCAGAGAAACCTCTTCCTAGACCCCACTAGTGAAGCTAATCAAAATTCTTTGACTGATGGACCCTGCAGCATATCTTCCCTGCCTGATCAAGGTTATCATCTATAAAGCCCTACATGGCATGGCACGGCACCAGGCTACTTTCAAAACCAGTGTCACCCCCTCACATCAGCTGATGTGGGGCTGATGTGAGGGGTGATGCTGGTTTTATAAGTAGCCTGGTGCCATGCCATGTAGGGCTTTATAGATGATAACCAACACCTTCAATTGGATCTGGAAGCAAACTGCCACCTGAGGCAGTCTGCAGAGTAAGGGTATTATATGTATCCTTCTTTGGGCACCCAATATGGCTTGTGGGCTGCATTCTGGATCTAAAGCTTCGGTATACTTTTCAAGGGTGGCCCCATGTAGAGCCTATTGCAATTGGCCAGTTGGGAGATGAGTAAGACATGGGTGACCAAGCAAAGAGCTGTCCAGAAAGGGAAATAATTACCATATAATATCGAGTTGGGAAAAAGCCTCCTGGCCACAGCTGCCACCTGCTTTTTGAGCAGGAGCCATGAGTCCAAGAGAACCCCCAAGTTATTCACTGGGACTGTCTGGGGAGGTGCAATCCCATTCAAACCTGAAGTACTCCTGGATATAGAGGGGCCCACCCACAGCCACTCCATCTTATCAGGGTTCAGTTGAAATCTGTTGCTCCCCATCCAGATCTCCAGAGCATGAAACATCATGAAAGGACATCCATCACATCATTCACTTCACCTGGGATGGAGATATATAGCTGGCTATCATCAATGACACATCCCATCATGATCTATGATGTCACCCAGCAGTTTCATGTGGATGTTAAAAAGGAGCAGAGAGAGTACTGAACCCTAAGGCACCTCACAAAGAAGGGTGGAGAGCTGGACTTCTTGCTCGCTATTAATACCAATTGAGATTGGCCTCGGAGGAATGTGGTGAACCAGCACGAACTGTGCTGCCCATTCTCAGCTCCCTAAGTCAGACCCATACCATGGTTGATGGTATTGAAGGCCACTGAGAAGTCAAGGAAAGAAAGGATGGATGTACCACCTCAACCACAGCACCACTTGGTTAACTGCCATGGATTGAAGGTTTAAAATAAGTGCTTAAGAATGATCTATATGTGCATGCTTCTTCAGTAAAAATATTATCTTTTGGTAAGAAATCGATAATGCAAATTTTACTTAAAATAATTAGGTCAGAATCAATACTTTATATGTCCTGTAAAAAAAAAAGCAGGCTGAAAAACAGCAGAACTGACTCATAAACCATAACACCATTTCCTACAATATCCTACTAGAACATAGAAAAACAAATGCTGTCTGTGTTTTTAGACAGCAGCCTAAAGAACTGTTATTGCTTTTTTTATAAACCAATTTTATTAATTTTACAAAAACAGTGCACAAACAATCAAGGCATAACAGCTTATAAATTCTTTTCTAAAAAAAAATAGTGATAATTAAAGAAGAAAACCAATAGAACATTATGATTCCCAATTATAATATCAATATTTACTTTATCTATTTAACTTCATATCTTATCCCAACTTCTCCTTTTCATCCAAATTATTTGTTAATTAAAATTTTATTGCCTTTTATCAACATACAAAACCCAAAAAAACATAACAAAACCTTTATATATCCTTCCATATCTTATTACCATTTTCAATAACGTTCTTTGTCTGTTCTATTTCCAACTATCCATTCATCATTTTTCTTTTACTATACTTCTCCTATACACTAATTGGAGTGACGCCTTTAACTCATTACCCTAACTTAAAAGTACTTCATATAACACTTAATTTATCTTGGGATTCTGTTTAGTAGATTCTAAAATTACACAATAAATTTTATACTCTAAATACACATATAAAAACACAATCTTATGTACCTTCCAGAATCCCCCTTTTATCCTTAATTAGATTCACCCATTGTCTCTAAATAAACTTTTTTTCTTTAGATCTTGCTTCCCACCATTGAGGCTTCTCCTCCCCCCCTTTCTCTCTTGCTTATTCTTCTCCTTGCCCTTTTTACCCCTTTGTCTCTCCTCTTCCCTTTTCTTACTCCCTTTCCTTTGCTTTCTAACCTTGCATCCACCTTTCCTCTCATTTTTCTCTTTTTTGGTTGTTTTTTCAAACCTTAAAATCCCCTTTTTCTTATCCTCTTTCTCCTCCTCCCCGGAAAAAACCCATTGTTCATCAAAGATGGCTTCTTCTTCCTCTTCTTCTTTGTCCCAGTCATTCTTCTGCGTAATCAACTTTTCATAAGTACATAATGCCATTTCTAAAATTTGAAATAAAGTGCCCAAAGTATCTTTTCCATCTTGTTCTTCCTTTTTATATTTTTGATATTCAGTCTTTAGTTCATCCACAAGCGATGCCATCCTGAAAAGAGAAACTTTCCCCAAAACAACCAACCAAGTATTTTTAATCAAAAATAATTCAAAAAAAGTTCCAAAAGTTAATACTTTTCTTCCTTCTTCTATTTCTCTTTCTGGGGTTACTGTTTCAAAGAGGTCCAATTACCATATATCTTTCTTTGAGATTCTAAGCAATCTCCTCCTTTTTCCACTTCTGCTCCAATTCTTTTCCTCTCCCTTCCCACTTACAACATCAATTTTTAAATGATCAGAAATCCATACCTCTAATAAGGGTTTTCCAATTTCTTAAATTTTTAAGTCCAATGTCCAAGAATAACTTCAACTTTCAAAATAGTTCACCTTCAGTGCCCAAACAAATTTCAAATCTTCATCTGCAGTTTCCATGGGGTGGGCGAGTGAAGAAAAAAAAGTTCCCTTTAACAGCTTCTCCGTCGTTTTCGATCTTCTTAGGGATACAATGTATCCTCCAGCAATTCAGACAGCTCAGTTCCAGCGAATTGAAAAGATGTTGATTGACCCAGCTCAGCCAGCACTTTCACTTTTCTTGCTTCCTCCAGCACAATCTTACCCGGTTGCAGGCTTCTTCGTGGCAGCCATTACTGACCGCCGCTCCACCACCTTGGGAAAAAGGGTTTTTTCCGGACGAGGAGGAGGTCTGCGACACCCCCAACCCCCTGTCCGGCTCCCCTCTCTCTTCGGCTGTCCCTACAGGGCAGCCATATCCCCCTGACCCATTTGGATCGGGGATACCTCGGCGGCAAGCGCAGCAGGAATCGCGAACGGTCGCGAATTCCTGCTGCCACCGAAGCCACGTGGAACCAGAAACAAGAAAATGATAATAAGATATGGAAGGATATATAAAGTGAGTATGATGTTTGAATTTGTGTCTGTGAGAAGAGTTTCAACCCGGGATCAGGCAGCCTTCTGAAAAGATGTTTTAGTTTTGTTTTTGTTTTTTTTCTATGTTCTGTGTTTTGTATGTTTATGAAAGGCAATAAAATTTTTATAAGCAAGAAATATAATTTGGATAAAAGGAGAAGTCTGGATAAGATATGAAGTTAAATAGATAATGTAAATATTGATATTACAATTTGGAATTATTTTGTATGTTCTATTGGCTCTCTTTAATTATTATTATTATTTTTTTAAGAAAAGATTTTTCAAGTTGTTATGCCTGGATTGTGTATTGTTTTTGTAAAATTAATAAAATTTGTTATAAAAAAAAAAGAACTGTTATTGCTGATGGAAAGGATTAACTTATTTCGTTTCTCTTAAGAGTGGTATGAAATGTACACTCCTCCATTACTTCTTCTGCCACTCCACTATTGATCATACTGCATGATTCCCTGGCATCTGAAATTTAATAGCATTTCCCTGAAGCCTTAAGTGGTTCTGAGTTCTAGGAAATTCTGGAATGTTCAGTGCTATAAAGTGACTAGTTTTGTGGTTTTAAAGTGGAAATAGAAACTGCTTTTATGTACAAAATATTGAGATTGGTTACTTCCTGGAGAAAGCAAAAATTCTCTGATGCATAGATTAAGCTTTTTTTTAAAAAAAGCATTAATTGTGAGCTATAGAAAAAATGGATAGATATTAAATATCAGGTTGCATTAAGATTGATTAGGTTGTAATTCTGTCTCCAAGTTTGAGGAATAAAATAAATTGCGCTGGTTGGGCAGAATAAATATAAAAATAAAAATGATCTAAGATGAGGGTGCATGACTTTTTTCTCAGGCAAAATATATTTGGAAGGTCTGTTGGAGGAGGCACATGTCAAAAACTGGATAGGGCCAAGATAAAGAAATTTGCTTTCTTTTGAATTAAATCACAAATGAAATTGGTAACTATTGTTTTTGTGTGTTTTATCCAAAAATTGAGGCATGTGGTCTGTCATGAGTAGTAGCCTCTGTGCAAGGACTTGCCTCGTCTCTGCTCAAGAAAGTAGAACTCTTGAAATGAATGTTATTTCAAAAGGAAAATTTTATTGTGAGAAAGGGATAGCAAGAAAAAGCAGGATCTGAGGATTCCCACTCAATTCCATTAGGTTAAAATGGTTACTCATAAGCATCAGATTCCCACCACCCAGCACCAGTTCAGAGGTTTCTTTCCCCCCACCCACACCCCTGGGGACAGAGGGGGGGGAAAGAGAGAGAGAGAGAGAGAGAGAAAGAAGGAGAAAGGGAGAAAGAGAGGGGGAGGGAAAGAGAGATGAGAGAGAGAAAGAGAGAGAGAGAAATGAGAGGCCCCGGTTGTTTTGTTTTTTGTGGGAAATGGGTCCAAATGACTCTTTGAGTAGTTAAGGTTGCAGAAACAGGCAGCCATGCTAAGTGCCTGAAGGACCCCATCTCATCAGTGGGAGTCCAGGCACTTCAGCGAGCGGCATGCTGGATTCATATTAGTGGTCCATGGGATTTTAAAATTATGAATTTGGTGGTCTCTGACCCCTGCTCTAATGCACTGAGTTGTTGTAAGCACCCTCTGCAAAAGGGAAAACATCAATCCCATTATCTTGTTGGTAGTTGATGAAGCACCTTAGGTACTGTTCTAGAACCCCGTTCATTCATTCTATCTTTCCATTCATTTGAGGATGATGACTAGAACTCAGGCTTTGATTGGTACCCAGAAGGTTTAGGAAAGCTCTCCAGAATTTTGATGTGAATTGGACCACCCCCCCGATCAGATATAATCCTTTGGGGGGCACCATACAATCAGTAAATGTGGTGCAGGAACATCTGGCTTTGGCAGTGGGGATCTTTTGGCAGGGAATGAAGTGGACCTGCGTGGAGAACAGGTCTGTTGTGACCAAAATGACAGTGTTCCCTGCACTTTCTGGTAGTTCTACAATGAAATCCATAAAAATCCATCCAAACTGATCAAGGTTATCATCTATAAAGCCCTACGTGGCATGGCACAGGCTACTTACAAAACCAGCCCTAGGGTTTTTTCCTGCCTTCTCTTTGCGGCTGCACAGACAGGGCAAGCAGCCACATAGCCTTCTATATCTTTCTTTAGGGATGGCCAGAACTGCCTCTTTATTAAGTGCAGCATTTTCACAAATCCAAATTGGCCAGCCAACTTTGAATTGTAGCAGGTTTTCATGAGGCTAAGTCTTTGGCTTGCTGGGACATACAACTTTCCTCCCATCCAAGCCAGGCTGCCTTTCAACTGGAACCAGTTGTCTGTGAGAAGGTTTTTGTTTGAACACTTGCATGGTGGCATTGTCAGTTGGGAGATCTAGTTTTGTTTGCATCCTGATCATGACTTTAGCTTCCAGCTGGGAAGCTAGGAGAAGATGTTTGACCACTTCTGATTTGTTGCCATTATATTGGGGCATTCTAGATAAAGCATCTGCTAGGAAGTTCTTCCCCCCAAGGAGGTACTTGAGGGTGAAGTTAAAATGTTTGAAATACTGGACCCAGGACACTTGCTTTGGAGATAGTTTCCATGGGGTCTTAAGGGCTTCCAAATTTTTGTGGTCGATCCAGACTTGGAAGGAGATTTTGTTCCCTTCCAAGAAATGCCTCCATGTGAGGAGAGCCCATCAAATGGCATAAGCCTTCTTAGCCCATTTCTGTTCTATGCCTGTTAGCTTAGGCAGGCATGGTAGAGGTAATCCTTCAGCCCATCTTTGAACCAGCTTACTAGGATGTCTTCTGGCTCGTCTACCTGGCAAGCAAAATCCCAGAATTCCTCGGTGTACTCGGCCACCTGCTGGCACCCTTGCTTCACAATTCTGATGTAATCACGGGCCTTCCAATCTGCTAGAGGGTCCTCGAACCGGCGGCAGAGCTCCATCATGAAACAATCAAAGTTCCATAGCTCTGGGGCATCAGCATTGTGAATCCTACTCCAATAATTCTTTGCTTTGTCACATGTCCATCATAAATTATAGAATGTTTATTCTTTACATTTACATTTCAAATATTCATTTCAAATGCCTTTATACATTCTTGACAATTTGTTCAGTGTTAGATACCAATGGTATATCATCTTGTAAAAGTTTTCTTTTAAATTATAATTTAATGTGAATTTTAAACCTTTTATCCACATATTCTCCCATTGTTCAAGCATTATATTATATCCAAAGTTCTTTGCCCACTGAACTGTACAATGCTTTACATATTCATTCTCCAAATTCAATTTCAATAACAATTTACCTTAGTGATATGTTTATCATTACCACACAGTAAGATTTCCAATTCATTTTTCACAAAATCAAATCCACAGTTCTTTTTGTCTTTTTTCTAGTTTAATCTCTTTTTTTGGAAGTTGGAAGTCAATGCTTTTCTTTCCCCTTCCCCCTTTTCTTTCTTTCCCCTTTCCTCCCTTATTTTTTCCTATTATCTCCATTTTTCTTTGTATTTCTGTATTTTATCTTTTGATAAACCAATTAAAATGCAGTTTGGGTCCTTGGTGGGGGAGGCAAATATTAGTGAACCTATTACAGAGAATCTGCAGGGAACAGTGTACAAATGTCGTAGTGGCTGGTGCACATGGGTTTAATGGAATCAGTTTGTATCAGATATTGAATCAACCAAATTGTTGGGTTTACTGCTGCTTTGCATTAATTGACAATGTGACTGGACAAAGGTTTGATAATGTTATTCTAGTGGTTCGTAACAGGGAGCAGGATAATGAAACAGGTGGTTTTCCCAGGAGCCATAATCACTGTTAATAGATATCAAACATAATCTGAAAACTCAACCCCTCAATTTATGATGACAATTGAGGCCAAAATTTCCATTGCTAAGCAAGATGTTAAGTGAAATTTTGCTCTAAAGTGAATTGTTAAGTGTTAAGTGAATCACTGCAATTGTTAAGTTAGTAACACAGCTGTTAAGGGAATCTGGTTTCTCCATTGACTTCGTTTGTCAGAAAGTTGCAAAAGGAGATCACATGACCCTGGGAGACTGCAACCATCATAAATACATGCCAGTTGCCAAGCATCCAAATTTTGATCATATGACCTTGGAGATGCTGCAGTGGTCTTAAGTGTAAAAAATGGTCATAAGCAGAGGTGGTATTCAGCAGATTCTGACCAGTTCTGTAGAACCGGTAGTGGAAATGTTGAGTAGTCCAGAGAACTAGCAAATACCACCTCTGACTGGAGATTTTGCAGTATCCTTCCCCTGGCACGCCCACCAAGCCACACCCACAGAACCAGTAGTAAAAAAAATTGAATCCCACCACTGGTCATAAGTCACTTTTTTCAATGCCATTGTAACTTTGAATGGTCATTAAACAAATGATTGTAAGTCAAGGACTAACTGTATAACTGTTTCCTATTTATACAATGAATATCATTTATACATGTAGATAATGTTTTTCTTGCACCTTTTAGGATGGTAGCCCATAAAGTGAGCTATACATGCACGGAGAAAGTATGGCAACACTTATTAAAATTCAAGGTCTCTCTTGGTCTCCTATTGCTTCATTTGATTTTGGCTTCTGGCAGAGGTAAGTTTTTTCTTTCTTTGCTCTTCTAATCATGTCCTTTTAAATGAGGATGTGCATAAGCTAGATAACATAGCAGATGGAAACGGAAGTGGGTGCCAAGATAAGAACTATACAGAAGATAATAAGTATAACAAGTATATTTATGTATATTTTATAATACATCTAAAGTATAATACTTGTTCATACTTATTTTCATCAATTCTATGAAATAAGTCAATTGGTATTGGATTTTGTTCAAGATCATGTTTCAGGTCATGAGCTTCATATGGTTCACATTATGAGGAAAACAGCCAAATTTATGTTAGATTTTAAAACTCATTTTAATTAAAATATGTGTTTGAAGACATGGAATTTTATGATTTCCAATTCATGGTAATCAGAATTTGTAGAATTGAGTGATTTTCTGAAGTTATTCTTAAAGGAATACAAGTGAGTTCACTTAGTAGACAGGCATATAACTGATATTTTATTCTCTAGTAGCTGAATCATTTGATCCTTTCCATATTCTTTATATTCACAAGTTTAAAATAAATCCCACCAAAAATAACAGTAGGGGGATATTATAGCAGTTCAACAACAAAATAATACAGTTATCGACACCTAAGGCTTAGACACCTAAGACTCGTATGAAAATCAATAACATCCAGAAACATGCTTATTTAGAATACTGCCTGTTCATGGAACTGGAGAAAAAAATAGTTAGAATTTAGATTAGACCCCATCTAATCTAAATTCTAAGTTCTAAGGTAGCTTTGCAATCCCAATAAGCAGATATCTGAAGACAAATAGTGATCAACTACTCCAGTATCAAGGTAAAGGATTAGACAGGCTGATTAGCATGTCTATTGGATATGTTTCAATAGGGAGATAGCACTTAGTTTGCCTTGTCTGAATTTCCCCGACCCAGCCAAGATAGAGTAGGCCTCATTGATCCTTGGTTGGGAGTTGATCATTCAAGTTGATATTCCAGAGCAATAGGCCAGTCTGGAAGAGAGAAAAAAAAGCCCTGGAAGAAGGCAGTGTCAAAGAAATTATGTTGTCAGAAAAACTGAATGGATATATTAAGGCTCCAACAAATCCACCCTCATTCAAATCAAAAGTCTCTAGCCGCATCTCAGAAAAAAGTAAATTGATTTATTAGGAGTGGCCATGTTGGCATAAGCTGGATGCAGCTGATACTAAATTACATCATATATTTCCCCCTTGACCCTGGCCTTCCCCCCACCCTCTGGATGTGACTTCTCCAATGGGATACATTGGACTCCAAGAGTCATCCATCATGCTCTCCAATAACATTCTTGTGCTCCGACAACTTTGGGCTACTGGGGGTGATTATCTAGACATTTAAGGAATGCCTTGTTTTCCCCCACTCCCTTTTTCTGGAAGCTAAAAAGACCAAAGGTGCATCTTTTTAGTTGACAAGATAGATCTATGAAGTCAACAGAAATATAAGCTGAGTTCAGGGAATCTTTACGTCTAGACTCAAACACAAATTTATGTAAGTTCCATTATATGTAATGTTTGTTTTCAAATGATTCTGGAAATCATCTACCAAATGAAATGACACATAAATGGCATGATTTACAGGTAGTCCTCAGCTTAAGACCACAATTTAGCCCAAGATTTCTGTTGCTAAGCAAAACAGTTAAGTGAATTTTGCCCCATTTTACAGCCTTTCTTGCCACAGTTGTTAAGTGAATCCCTGCAGTTGTTAAGTTAGTACCATAGTTGTTAAATGAATCTGGCTTCCCCATTGACATTGGTTGTCAGCAGGTCACAAAAGGTGATCAATCACATGACCTTGGGACACTGCAACCATCATAAATATGAACCAGTTGCCAAGCATCCAAATGTTGATCCACTGACCATGGGGATGCTGCAATGGTTGTAAGTGTGAAAAACGGTCAAAAGTCACTTTTTTCAGTTCTGTTATAACTTTGAACGGCCCTAAATGAACTGTTTTAAGTTGAGGACTACTTCTAAATAAGTAAAATTCTACTTAAACATTTCCTGAAGTTTTCCATTGGTTGTGGATGAGAAAACCCAGGAAATGTAGGATGTTTTTGTAATTTTTCTTTACAACACTATTAGAACATTATGTTACACAACATTATTAGAACATTAGTTCTAAACCATCTTCTACAGAAAAGAAAAATGGTTTAGAATTAAAGCCTGATCAAAAGGATTTGAACAAAATGACATCTCACTGGGGTATATGTTTAAGGAAACTTATTTAGGACAGGAGTGAACTTCCAAAATCCTCTAACTTTCCAGCCAGACAATTTGGGGAAGATTAAGGCAACCAGTTTTGGGAAACTGATATTAATTTTGATAATGCTTTATTATTATTTTATTTAGCATTATTGTCATATCATTAAGTGAGGGACTATTCTTTATAGTTTCAAAATCTAAAATAGAAAGAATAGGAAAGTTAAGGTAGTGGCTAGGAAATTAATGTTTAATATATATAATAAGATAAGGCTTATTGCTTCATTTGTTTCATTTTTATTAAGGAAAAGCAATCATAAACAGGCAGTTTTGCGATATGAAAGGATATTTGACCTTGTATTCTGATACAGCATTTTCACTGACAGGAATAATCCCCAAACTATTATTTTCTACCATGGATCCCATTTGATGTTTCTAAATACAAGAATCATCACTGCATGGATTCATAGCCAGGGAGCATATTGCTATGAGAAGAGTATATTCTCAGAATAACTGGCTAAGCAGGTCCTGGGTGAATTATTGAACTGATTACACCTCTAAATTACCGCCCTCTAAAGCCATATAAGAGGTCAAAAGAAGAATAAAAGGTTAGAAATGTGGTCACATGATTCCTTGTTTAAAAATGAATTGGAACAAGTCATAAAGAATATAGCTAAGGTGTGTATGTGTGTGTGTGTATTTTTTAAAATCCATGTTGTGATATAGAAATCAAATACTTAAATTATTTGGAACATTTTTATTAGGCTAGTTCAAGATTACAAATGTCTAAGATTATTGAAATCCAAAGCCTCTGCATCAGGAAAATTGGGGGAGGGGAACCCACAGAAAATGGTGGGAAGAATAAATGTGTCAAGTATTTAAGCCATGTGTCTATCAATTGCAGTACAGTACAGTATCTTCAAGATGAAAGTTACAGAAATACAGTACAAATTGAAATAAAGTTCATATAGAGTTGGTATTAAGATTGTAGGATGAAGAAATAAAGTCATCATGTTTCTCTGTGTTTTGTAGATTCATTATAAAGTTATCAGAGTGAGTTTTGTGATCTTAATCTATTTTGTCAGGCGCCCTTTTCAATCGCATGAAAAAGTTGTGTCTCCATATGCTCTTGAATGCAAGAAAAAATGAATTGAATACTGCTATAGCAATCCTTGTATATGAAGTTTGCAAATATGTACAGGATTCAGTTATATCAATTTCAGGTAGATCCTTTTTCTCTTAATGGTATGTTTGTGCCAAGAGAATTTCCAAATTTTAGGAAGACACTCACTTCATTCTTCTCATCCTTCACTGAATGTGCTTAAACAGTGGAATATAACTTGAATTAAGGCTTGCAATGAGAATCTTAAAAGTAAAGGCTTGTGCATCCAAAGCAGTTTTCCTTCACTAATGGCATAGCTAAACATTCCTTTCAAGTTAGTGTTTAATGTCATATGTACAGTAATCATTACTTTGATTTCACCTTGTAAATCCAAGAAAATAGTCTTGCTTTTCTAATTTTGCAAAGCAGTTTCAAAGCTTTGCATGACTCAAATAAAAGGCTTTGAAATGAAAATTTGAGCTTATTGATGCCTTGTTATTTCACTATTTTTATATTTGAGCATATTATTGTTGGTATGTCAGTATTTAGTTCTCTGAGTATCAGTAATAAAAATGTGGAATGTAAATGTCATCAAAATGTACTTAAATGACATCAGAATGTAATCTTATGTATATTTACACTAAAATAACTTCCACTAGTTAGCAGACTTATTTTCAAGATAATATCTTTAAAATCATACATTTAGGAATGTATTTTTTCTAATTCCAAATGATATCACAACCAATCAATCAATTTAAAATCAGTTAGTATAAATTACTCAGTTCTAATATATTGCTAAACAATAATGGACAAAGTAAAATTGATCTCCATAAGTTGGGTTGAGCTGTCTTGTTCCTCCTCACAATTATCAAGATGATAAGCTGTTTTTGGAATGCCTTTAAAACAACTGTTAATCACTACATTCACATTGAAAGTGCCATTAACTTTAATTATGATTTATAAATCATAATTAAATTAGTTTCAAATTGTCTAATTCAGATAAATTATAGTAAAATGAAAGTCTCAGAGAACACATATTAATATTTTGTGTATTACAACATTAAAATACTTCTCTTGGGGTATTTAAAAGATTTATCCACCTGAGATTGCTTTCAACTTAGATCTAGCATTGACTCTACCTGCTGCTGGTGCCACTACCACGCCTGCTTTTTGGATGGCTAGCCCGGTGGTCTCAGTGGGCTGCAGAGCCCCAGCTGCCAGACACCTCCCCTCATGCACACATGCGCGCGCACAAACACACGTGAAAGGTCAGCGAGCGGGACATAGAGTTGCTGGTGTAGATACAGCACTCATCTGCAACCTGGTGGGAACCATCTGGGGCCAGATGGTGCCACCTCAGCCCCTGAGCTTGCACATAGGAGGTGGCAAGCACGTGAGGACTGGCATCCTGGGTGAAAGGGAAGTATTTAGAACGCACTCCCCAGGGACACCAGACCCCATGCTCTCACCATCTCCTGTGTGCACCCCCAGGGGGTGCGGCCAAGGCAGCACCATGAATCTAACGCTGGCTGCGGTCCAGCCTAGATGGCCACCACTAGGTTGCAGATCAGTGCCTGGTCAGCCTGGGCTGGGCCAAGGCCCCATTGGCCAGTCTTTTGCTGTTTCTTGGGCAGCCCCCCAGGTCAAATCTAACCACCTCGCAGGCTGGATCTGGCCTATGGGCCTTGAGTTTGACACCTCTGCCTTAGGAAGATATTAAGAATTCTACCTAATCAGTTTCTTATGGCCTTTTCTTTTGACAATCTAGGGCAATGTTTCTCAGCCAAATGAAAGGCAAGTGACAAAACATGAGTCATAATATCAACATACAAACTCTGCCCCGAAATATCTGCTTGAAACCTCACAAGTACAGTATGAATGTGCAGAACTTGCTTTATGATGTCACAAAATATGTTTTGTCACTGGCGTTACCATGACCAGCTGTGGCCACTTACGCAATTAATACACATGAGCTCCTGGCTTATTTACCCTTGTTTCTCTAACATTAAAGTACAATTTAATATTCTGTTTGAACAGAGCCAATGTACTGTGCTCTTTAACAGGTTTATTCACTGTTATTCTGTGGGGTTTTTTTGCTTTTGAATAGATGTGTGAAGCAGAATTTTTAATTTAACTAGTTATTTCAAGATTTTATACAATTTATTCTATGCATTTTGCCCTTAAAAGAGTAGTTAATAGGAAAATACTTTCTGATTTATTACTTCAGAATTATTACAATTTTATTTGCAGCTGTAATAAGTTTCAATAGTTTTGCATTGCCCTCTTGTGGTGAGCAGGGAATGTAAATATTGTTGCACAATTTTTAAACGCAATGCTTTTAATTTTAATCTAAGAATATATTCTATTTTACAGCCAGTGATGCAAGTATCTCATCAAACCCTAGAAACTTTTCTGAAAGCATAACAAGTAAGAAACTTAAATACAATATTTTTTATCTTACTTTTATTTTCTTTCTTTCAACTGTATTTGCATCTTGGAATCTTCCTGACCAGGCCTTGCAGTTTTCTTAAAGTTTTTCAAAAGTAGTTTACTACTGCCTCCTCATTTCCTAGGGCTTAGACAAAGTGACTGGACCAAGTCATCCAGTTGGCTTTGTGGCCAAGTTCAGACTATAGCTCACAGTCTCTGGTTTCTAAATCTGGTGCCTTAACCATTATATCACATTGGCTCTTTTATTGCTTACGTAGGTTTTGTTTTTAATACAGCATTTAATACCTTCAAACTCTTTAAAGCCAGCAAAGCTTCTCAGAATTATAACTCATATTGTGTGTAGCCTTCTCAGTAAAGAAGCAGCAGAT